>CM077517.1:32431261-33631261 GCA_039654895.1 Mongoloraphidia duomilia | reverse complement strand
AAGCAAGTCAGTATAATCACTAAGAGTTGTCATCTCTAGGTACAGGTATGTATTTTCATCTAGTGAAAAAACAATAGCGTATGTCCAAAAAAGTGATCGAATCCATTTTTATTCAAAACTCAACATTATCTAGTAATGTAGGGCTCTTTTAGTTTGAAGATTAATTATAATCTTATTGGAATGTAGCGTAAAAAACAGTAATTTGTCATAGGCAAACTGTCATTTAATGACAGTTACGTCTTTTTATCTAGTGAAAAAACATGTCAAAAATAGTGGCCAAATATCTAGTATAAGACCCCATTTCACTCAATACTCAACATTATCTAGTAATGTATAGGGCTTTTAAGATATATTAACCTCTGCTAACAGAGCGTTGTCTAATAATTGAAGTACCAGTGCTTGCTTCATTGATATCATCTCGGTCGTTTGTCATAGAAACAAAATTGTTAAACGTGACCTGGAGGCTGCTAGATCTCGGTGGCCATGGCGGCGAGAATGCTTATATTTTCGTTTTTCTAGAAGTTCTATTCGTTGAAACAAGGAACGAATATCAAATTCCTAGTTAGAAGAGTCTGATGGACTCTCTGACACATTAATTTGTGCCATCACAATAAACTGAACACAATATTGTTTTTAAAATTGCAAGAACAAAATTAAATGACGTTTCACCAAACACACAAAAAACAGAATGACAACGCGGTACGAGATACATAGCTGGGTTGATACAAAAAAAAAAATTCGACTGATGACCAGTCCTATACTTCCCACCTAGTAAATATTTGCAAAAAATAAACACTCTTTTTTTTATTCTTTGACTAGGCCCAAATAACCTTAGCTGTTGGTGGTCTTTAAAACACAATTTAATTTTTATTCTTTGAAAAAAGCATGGCCCTCTTTTTTGTTTGGTGATCTATTGATGGCTAGCTTAATATAGCAAAAATCATGGTTACCTTGATTTACGTACAATTTTTATTTTTTTTAGTAAAATATTTTTTTTCTCGAAAACTATACATTTTAGAGAAAAAAAATATTTACATTTTTTTCATATTATAACATCTAGAATTCATTTATATTTTTTTTTACCTATGTTAATACGTGACATTGAGGACGTTTTTTTGAATATCTCAGGATCCACTGAACCGATTTGACTCAAAATCTAATCAGATCTAAGTTAAAGGCTGATAAACACAATAGAACAATCGGCATGCCCGTATGTTGTTCCGTTCTTAAGATATCGAAGGCGAAAAATTGACCACATACACACACACATACACACATACACACATACACACACACATACAGACATCAGTCAGAAAATGATCTTAAACGATTGCTAGGGTCTCAAAACGTGAAAATCTGTTAAAATCTCGAAATATTGTTTTCGGACTGAATCCATTACTTCCCTACCATAGTAGAGGTGGGAAGTAAAAACCTAGCTTTAAATGTGTGTGATGTCACCAGCACAGGAAACACTACTACCTTTGATCATAAAGGGCGGAGCGCAAATATAATTTAACCCTTTAGTAAAGATTATAACGTGCTTCTAAAATTTTATCGAAATCAAACAAATAGGATCGATTATCAAATCTACACAGTTTATGAAATCAATAGTTGCTGATAGTTTGCCGAATATTGAAATATTAAATTATTTTAAGGAATGTAAAAATTATTTTTATTTTTGAATAATATTTCTTACAATGACACTAAATTATTAATATTACATATTCATTTCTTATTACTGAACAATAATAAAATAGCTACAATTTATTTATTAAATTTAATTAACAATTTTATATTTTGTTTCCGCTACACATCACTTAATTAAATTTTGTAGCTGCGTCATGCATCCTTGCTTACCTACACTTTAGTTTTTGCAATTGTTTAAGATTAAGGGAATAAATAAATATATCGCATTCCTCGTTAAACATCGTTTATTTCCGAGCAAATGCATTTTTGTTTATTAAGGTAAATATTGAAGTTAAAGATACCTACGAGATAACTATATAAATGTACGTATATAAAGTGTTCGAAAATATTGGTACATTTACGATTTTTATTTTCAGTCATAATATTTTTACTAAACTTACAACAGAAGCTTATTATGTGCGAGCAGTCGTTAAAGTGTCTACATTTTTCATAATTATCAATTAGAATTACACGTTTTTTGAGGTTTTTAAAAAAACGCCAGTCTGTTGCTCTTCCCACAGCACTATTATTAACCAAAAGATATTGCTCAGGAACATATTACGTTGCTTGAATCTTACCTATTTTTTAAAATTAATTGAATGCTTGAACTTGAAATAAACGCAAAAAATATTGTGTTGTCAATTTCGAAAATTTAGTGAGATGCGATCTTTATTTAATGTCTAATTATAAGCGCTATAAAAATTGTAATTAAACTTCGGGTAAGCTCGATTCAATGTCGCTAGCTAGATGTTTCATTATAGTCCAGTAATTTTAAATTTCCACTGCAGAAAAATTCCCAGTTAGCTGATTTTTTTTTATTTACCTTCGTTATGGTGTTTTAAAAAACGTGTAAAAAGTCCCCATCGATATCGTGCCGGCGTTGCCAGATATTCGAGGTTCAAGTTCACGATAGACGGTTTTTAGTGATTTTCTCGGTTCCGTTCCATTTTTTGTAAAAAATAGTTATTATCAATCTTGTAGAGGATGAAATTATCTACAACTTTTGTATAAACATTTTTTGTCTACGATTTATAGTTTTTCTTTTTAAAGTACCCGCGGCTTCCTCCCCCTCGATTTTACATAACGAGATTATGCTGCTTCCCGAGGGCCTTACATAATGATTTGTACCATTATTTTAAGTTGAATTTACAGCTAACGATTAATTATAAATATCTGGGTGCCGAGCTTTGCTCGGATGAGTTCAATAAAAATAGTACCTACTTGTATGCTGTGAGATATTATTTTCTCAGAGTATTATTCCGAAACGAATTTATTTCTGAAACATAATTTAAAATAATTGTTTCTTTTAAATATTTTAACTACCTATGTGTATTTTTAAGCGTAAAAACTAAGTATCAACTTGAATCAAGCATTTTTTCCTGTAAATATTATTTAGGTCGCCATTTTCAAATCTACCGCCGTTATTGTTTTGTTGACTGAAGAACTCGCAAAAACCGATTTTCATAGATTGAATATCTTGTAAAAATGTTCGAATCAGATGAAATTTTGCTCGCCCGTTGCCATTTTAACAATCCAATTTTAAGCATTGATACCAAATATCAACTTTATCAAAGTACTTTTTCTCTGTGATGTCATCTTAACAACTTCCAGTAAATTTCAAATATTTTTTTTGCGTTATAGGTACCTACTGAAAAACTCACAAAAATCGATTCTTTTAATAACAAACGTCAGACTATAACCTGCGCAAAACTTTTTTTGCATGTATCTTCACCATAGTTTTTAAAAATCGATGTGTTTTTACACAGACCCGCGGCGCCAGAAGTGCGGCCCTTCGGGCCGCCGTTTTGTTATTATTTACATATTGTGCAAGACACTTCTTATATTAGTGTTCAATTACAATTTTAACACTTGTGATATATTATATAAAATCTATGTTGAAATAGTCTTCGAATCAATCTGACTTTAATTGAGCAAGTTATAATAAATAAAAAACACCTTTTTTTTAATTGCTCCCCTCTGGAACCAAAATTCCTACCTAGATCGATTTCTCGCCCCGAAAAATCCCCATTCTGTAAATTTCATCAGAATCGTTAGTCGTTTTTGAGAAAAAAAGGTCTAGGTAAGATTATACGTCATACTACATTTAACGTACTTACCTATACATATTTTATATAGGTAATATAAAAATAACATACCTATTTATTTAAATTTTATCTAAAACTACTTACATAATTATGTTTAGATTTTATTGTTGCTATTTTTTTACTTTTCAAATAATTACTGATTATTTTAATAAGTTAAAGATTGACTGTCAGAGTAATTTTGACATAAATAATGAAAATAGTTTGTTTTTTCCAAAGCCTACTCACAATACGACACTGTTTTATGACGTTAAAAAAACTGTTTTTTAAAATGATAAAATCGATAAGAAAACGAATTTTTCCAGGGATGAGACCTAGCTAAATCGATTTTTTGCCCCCCGAAACCCCTTTTCGGTAAATTTGATCAAAATCGTTAGAGCCGTTTTCGAGAAAATATTTATATAGATACATAGAAACATATATACAAGATTTACTCGTTTAATAATATAGGGATTTTATCGAAATTAATGCAGTAGTTCTCTACTTATAAGCAACCAAACGTACAAATCGACAGCGCTCAAACAGACAGACAGACAAACAATTTCTTTTCGAAAATACGATATTTATACTTGACCAATTATAAAGACCATTCGTAAAGTAATTTTGTAAAAAAAATTTACAAGGGTTGAGAGAGTGTGGATTAAGTACGAGTATGCATTTGCATACCGTATAACGCACTCTAGTAATAGTAGCCACATTTTTAATTTTTTTTACAAAATTCCTTTACGAATAGTCTTTATAACAATTATAATGAGTATTCGTAAAGGAATTTTAAAAAAAAGTTAAAAGTATGGCTACTCCGAGCTATTCTTAGTAGAGTGCGTTATACGATATGCAAATGCATACTCTTACTTAATCCGCACTCTCTCAACCCTTGTAAATTTTTTTTACAAAATTACTTTACGAATGGTCTTTATAATTGATGTCAAGTATAAATATCGTATTTTCGAAAAAAAATTGTTTGTCTGTCTGTCTGTTTGAGCGCTGTCGATTTGTATGTTTGGTTGCTTATAAGTAGAGAACTACTGCATTAATTTCGATAAAATTATAATTAATCGTTAGCTGTAAGTTCAACTTAAAATAATGGTACAAATCATTATGTTAGGCTCTCGGGAAGCAGCATAATCTCGTTATGTAAAATCGACGGGGAGGAAGCCGCGGGTACTTTAATAAGAAAAACTATAGATATATAGTTTTTCTTATTAAAGTACCCGCGGCTTCCTCCCCGTCGATTTTACATAACGAGATTATGCTGCTTCCCGAGAGCCTAACATAATGATTTGTACCATTATTTTAAAAAAAATCGGTCAAGTTACCAAGTACCAATTAGCAATTACTCCGTTTGTACACAAAAGGTTCCGTTACTTACAACTATTACTAATACATATAATACTCCAGTAATTTTAGATATTGAAATGACCCACCTGCAGAAAAATTCCCAGTTAGCTGATTTTTTTTTATTTACCTTCGTTATGGTGTTTTAAAAAACGTGTAAAAAGTCCCCATCGATATCGTGCCGGCGTTGCCAGATATTCGAGGTTCAAGTTCACGATAGACGGTTTTTAGTGAATTTCTCGGTTCCGTTCCATTTTTTGTAAAAAATAGATATTATCAATCTTGTAGAGGACGAAATTATCTACAACTTTTGTATAAACATTTTTTGTCTACGATAGTAGACAAAAAACGTGTAAAAAGTCCCCATCGATATCGTAGACAAAAAATGTTTATACAAAAGTTGTAGATAATTTCGTCCTCTACAAGATTGATAATATCTATTTTTTACAAAAAATGGAACGGAACCGAGAAATTCACTAAAAACCGTCTATCGTGAACTTGAACCTCGAATATCTGGCAACGCCGGCACGATATCGATGGGGACTTTTTACACGTTTTTTAAAACACCATAACGAAGGTAAATAAAAAAAAATCAGCTAACTGGGAATTTTTCTGCAGGTGGGTCATTTCAATATCTAAAATTACTGGAGTATTATATGTATTAGTAATAGTTGTAAGTAACGGAACCTTTTGTGTACAAACGGAATAATTGCTAATTGGTACTTGGTAACTTGACCGATTTTTTGTTGATTGATTCCAGTCTTCCTAGGACATACTGTAGTACAATATACTGTTTTGCAATGCAAAATAGAACCGAAGGAGTCGTCAGCTCGCATGTAATTCAAATCACCAGACACACCGCAGTCTAGAGTAAGATCTTTTCTCGATCTAGTTATGAAACATCTGAAGTCTCTCTTACCTCGTGACTTGTGCAGTTTTTTTCTAGTCAATTGTTAATTATTATTGTTACGACTTATTTTTTATATAAATGAAAATATGTTTTTGAATTTATTGGTTATTTATTAAAATCCGAATATGTATTTTTTTTAAATTTTGTGTTTGCGGTTTTTTTTAAATGTTTGACATGTAAGTAATAACTAATAAGTACCTATGTCGTTAATATAATTTTATTATTTTTTGAGTTAGTCAAGTTTCTACTTATTTTTTATACGAATGAAACGCTTTTTCATTGACACTGCGTAAAAATAGTTTTTATTTTTATTACACTAAACAATTTCGTTAATTCTTCTTATTGTTAATTTAATTTTAGAATCGTATTTACAAACTTTTCCTATTTTTAACATTTTAAAGAAAATAATTAATTTGTTTATTTTTCTTGTGTTGATAAAATATTTTACAGTCGAAATTAATAAATTTTAATAAATTACTTAATACTACTTATTGCAAACCTAGTTAGCAGCCGTTTGAAAAATTGTAGGTAGCAAGTCGAGGTAAACAACAAAAACCTCTGCAGTAAATGATAAATGACGTAATTTTTGAATATTTTAATGGATTTTTTTAAGGATAAAAGTATATTCTTTTTATTTTTCGCTGATAGGTAATTATTATTATTTTCGGATTCACTATTTCACATCATATAAAATCGTTTTCTTTCGACAGTCCGCCAGCGGTTCCTAGTCAACCGACTTACATATATTTTTTGAATTGAATTGTGTTTTTAAAGACCACCAACAGCTAAGGTTATTTGGGCCTAGCACCAATTCATATTTTCAATTCATTATTTTTTTTTTTAATAATAAATTGAAAATCCAATTGACACTTTTACCAGCTCTCGGGCTAGAACCCGAGAACTGGGGACTTGTAATAGAGGAACCATAGCAACGCCATGTAAACAACAGCCCCGCTACATTCTCGGCTATTCTCAAGCCCGATATATTTTTTGTCCACAGATGTGTTATAGTATTATTATTATTATTCTTTATTATATTACTATAAAGAAACAATTTTGAACTCTTCATTCTAACATTTTTGTTGCGGTTTTTGGATATTATATTTGACACCTAATCGGGGAAACGTGTTTCTAGAATTTTTGCCTGTCAATCTGTTGTTTTGGCGCCACTCGAGAAGATCCGGATTGATTTTGATGAAATTTGGTACATTATCAATTGAACTAGACTCTAGAGCAGGGATCGGCAACTGGCGGACCGCGGTCCAAGTCCGGACCGCGGAAGGTCAAAAACTGGACCACCAAAATTTTTTTTGAATTATTAAAAAAATATTTTTTTGTACTTTCCGCTACGAAAGTTTTGCTTTGTGGCGGTAACAAAGAGGCACATTTTGAAGAACCAATATCACTCAAGATTAACGACCGCCCACCTTGAAACACTCTTCGCATAAGCTGCTCCCTGCGTGAACCTAACTTTAAAAAACTGACTCAAGACCGCAAATGTAATTTCTCCCATTGATTTTTGAATACAATTATGCCTATCTATTGTATTTCATATTATTTTGTGAGTGAAAATTAAAATAAAAAATTAGTAAAGAATATGAGTTTTTTTTTTTGGACCTCGATAAAATTTTTCAACAGTACCCGGACCCCACCTATAATTACTTGCCGACTCCTGCTCTAGAGAACATCGGCAAACAATTTATTATCTGACTACACCTCACGAAAACCGCCATCGCACGAACACCACCTTCCCGCGAACGTTTTTTGGGAACTTCCTCCTGTACCCTACCCCCTTTTCACTTCGCAAAAAGTGCCACATCGCACCAAAAAAAACCCACATGAGTTTTTGGGAACTCCACCCTGCACCCCACCATCTTTTCACTTCGCAAAAAAAAACCATCGCACCAACACCCCCACCCCCGCGCAAATTCAAAAGTACACACTTTGCTCAATTCTCAAGTATAGGGTATTTTTTATCCTGCTACGTTCAGATTAAAATCTAGTTACTAGTATTTATTTATATGTGATATTGTTTAAAAAACGACCTATATATTTTTTTAAAGATAAAAACATTTAAACTTGTCTTCCTGCAATCGATTATTTTTTATTTATAACTAGCGGCCCGATCCGACTTCGTCCGGACTGCAATACACTAGGTACTCAGTCGCTTCGCTCGTTCGCTTGAATATTATAATTATATTACTCACTCGCTTCGCTCGTTTGCTTGAATATTATAATTACATTACTCACTAGCTTCGCTCGTTCGCTTTAATATTATAATTACATTACCCACTCGCTTCGCTCGTTCGCTTGATTTTCCCAATGTTTTAATAGTTGCGGGCGGAGACAAATCCAAAAAATCAAAGACCAATCATGAAAATCGGTCCAGCCGTTCTTGAGTTATAAATGGTGTAACTAACACGACTTTCTTATTTATAAATATATAGATATTCATAATATTATCCAAAATAAATTAAAATTCCTATTTAAGGCCACCAACTGCCAGCCATTTCTGAGTCTAGGACCATCACAGCTTTTCAATTTTTTATGATTTATAGAGAATAATAAATTAAATATTCAATTAAACCCAAGGACTTGTACTAGGCGAGTTAATTTTACGTCGCATAAAAACAAAAACACCCCACCGTAATCGGCTATTCATAAACATATTATTATAATGAAAATAACTTGCGAAAAAAATAAAATCAACGAACGAAAACAAGAACTCTTTAGGTAGGTACCGAATAAGTACATTTCGAAGAAATCAGACGCTAATGACTCCAGTTGTCGAACGTCTATAATTTACAATTCATTCATTCGAAGAAATCACTATTTTCTTAAGTTAGTATTTACCTATCCCTTTCTTTATGCGGTCAAAGTTTACCTGAAGTTACATATTTTAGTACCTTTGTAAACATCTGTCATAAAGAACATGATTGTAATATAGCTATAGGTGTGTGTGCTGGTAAGTTCTGAATATTGGTTCTGAACTCCAAAACGTTTGACGGCAATTCAGAACTCTTCGGTCACCAACTGCGTGTTTGTTGGTCAAATTCTCGAACTCTAATCTCTAATTCGGACCAATTAAACTTGGTTTTAGCAATTCTGGGCTTCTAGCAGTGCTAGGAGCCTAGAATTGCTAACTTGTTCGAAAACTCTGAAAAGTTCGAGAATTTGATCAACAAACACTCAATTGTATTCGAAGAGTTCTGTATTGCCTACAAACGCTTTAGGAGTTCAGAACTTACCAACAAACACGCTTAGTATATTGTAGGTATGCCATAAAAACAATTTTTTTGTGTTTGCAGGTCACATGTTGGTCAATTGGTTCATGTCAGCATGGAATGAAGACCGTACATTGAAGTCGTCGCAGCAGAATCTTCGCGCCATTTACACGCAGTTCTGCAACCACCTGTTGGCGGCAGGGGTTCTCAAACAGTTACCGGACAAAGACGTGCAGCCACAGTCTACGTTTAGGGTTAGTCAATTTTGTAAAATTTTATCAGTTTTTCGAAGTGAAACTTCCCTACGCTCGATATAGCCAATGAGCTGGTGAACGTTTTGTTCAAAATGTTTTATACCTGCTGAAATCTCGTTGAGAGGTTTAAAACATGAAAAAGGAATCAATCGTCTTGCTGGCTGGGACTGAAGTGCATTCTTAATTTTTTTGAACTTGCAGAAAATGAAGTATATAACTTAAAATAATTTGACGATGCAAAAATGCTTCAAAGTTGATTTTTTTAGTGTATATCGACTGGAAATGGCGCAATAAATCCGATTTGATTAAAAAACAGAAATTTTGCAAGTCAAAATTTTTTGAAAATTTTTTCTGAGTTTTAAAAATCATTTTTCAATACAAGATTTTTTTCAATGTAAAATGAAATGTCAAGCGTAAAGATTTTTCTTTTTTTTTCAATGTAAAATGATATTATGGCAAACAAGCATGCTTTTCTTCTTATACATAGTCAGGACATGATTTAGATTAAACTTTTATTTTTATAAAATTAAAAGACATATTTTTCGCATGTATTAGAAATTTTGTCTGTTATATCTCTATAATAAGACAATACTATAACGTTGCCTGTTTGCATTGACTCATCAATCGCGGTTCTTGAAGTTTCAGGTTGATTTACGGATAATGACTAATGAATTTTCCTTATTAGGCTTATGCATTTTTTCTATTTATAAACATTTTTTGGGGGGAACTTAGTGATTTGTACTCTAGCTATAATTTTTCCTCTTTGTTTTAAAAATGTTTTACATTTTTCAATTTGGAATTTATTTGCAGCCGGATTTAATGTACTATTGGGCACACACGGAGCCCCCACAATCGGTTCCTCAAACACCAGGACGTTTGTCGCAGCTATCATGGCCTCCAATGTCACCAGCTGCATCAGACATCATTACATCTCCCCAAGACCTCCAGAACTCTGGAACAAACTATTACCAATTTCCTCGATCAAACATAAGCACACCAATCAGAGAAGATGTTCAAAACGAATTAATTAAAAATGGCCAACAAAACACATCACGCACAACACCATCAGTAATTTCAGAAAACGGTGCTAACAGATTATTAGATTTAGAAGATGAAATGGCGTTTTTAAAACAAGAAGTTGCAACGTTAAAGCAAGAGAATGAAAAATACAGAACTCTAGTAGAAATACAATCACTAACTGCCAATGCTATAAAAGATTTCGGATCTCCTGTAAAAGAAGCAATGCCAAAATCCGAACAAAAAAATATCGAACCTATAGTTATAATGCATAGAATATGTGTCGAAACACAAACTGTACCTGATGAATTACCTCAGAAAAGATTAGATTTAGCATATTGTGAAAAAGAAACGTCCACATCAGAATTAGAAACAGAAATTAAATTAATTTCAGAACGTATTTGTAATGATGTTGAAGTTCAAACTTCTTCACTCGATGTTTGTGTTTCGGTTGATAATCGGTTAGTATCAACCGAAACACAGACTTCTCCCGAACTTTTAGTAGAAAATACTCCTACAGTTCCTGTAACTGCAGAATCGAGCACAACCCAGTCCCCACCAGTTCCAGTTACAGAATTAAAAACTTCTCTTTCATCTACGTCAAGTGTAGTTCCTCCTACTCCGGCAATGGCTGGAATAGTTTCTCCCCCTTCTGCTCCACCAATATCCGGAATTTCCCCTCCCCCACCTCCTCCACCAATGACTAGATTTTCTCCACCACCTCCTCCTCCTATGCTCGGCATGGGACCGCCACCACCCCCCATGCCCGGAATGGGGCCTCCACCGCCTCCCATGCTCGGAATGGGACCTCCACCGCCTCCTATGCCCGGAATGGGACCGCCACCACCCCCCATGCCTGGAATGGGGCCTCCACCGCCTCCCATGCCTGGAATGGGACCTCCACCTCCCCCCATGCCCGGAATGGGACCTCCACCGCCTCCCATGCCTGGAATGGGACCTCCACCGCCTCCACTTCCAATGTCGTCGGGTGGAGTGCCTCCACCGCTTCCTCTAGTACCGGGATGTGTACCACCGCCTCCACCACCTCCTGGATTAGGACCTACTCCGGGTACGCCGGTGCCTTTCCCAGCACCGCCCGTTGGTGGGTGGAATCAGCATAGAGTAGGTGAGTTGAAAATGATGATAACTGTACATAATTATTTCAGTCAGTTTGTTAGTTACGTTCATATACGTCTGTGAACAGAATGTCTGTGTTCAGTTTAGAAATCCAGATTCAAATTAACTTACTAAGGTCTAATGTATAATATTACATTAAGCCTGCTACAGACGCACGTACAAATATTTAGATTTTAGACAAGTATGTTATTTAAAAACGCGCATTCATCACAATTCTTGTGTGTATGTAAAATGTGTACCCGCCATTATCGCACATGCTCGCGTGTGCATCTGCCTCATGGTATTCTATGGACGTTCGGCGTTTGCTCGGAGATACTCATTGCTGAAGAATGCACGGTTTTGTATGACATAATATACTTAAGTCATGAAGGTAGAGTGCCCGCGGTGAGAGATGAAGCCAGGCACGTCATCAATAATATGCTAGTGAACGCCTGCTTGCCCGCAGACAGTGCCGTATATACAAAACTGCACATTGAGTTTTATGACGTTAGGTACAATTTTGGCAAATTGCTATTCATGACATTAAACAGCCAATAGCAAGCTAGAAGGCGGGCGCAATGCATTCACGTTACTATGACGCGGTGGCTTCATCTTTCGCCGCGCGAGGTCTACTACGTGTGTCTGTGGTGGGTCTCAGGCATACGTAATGATTTTTTAAATATTTTAACTAACCGGTGAAGGATTTCCAAAAATAAATCCTGATGGTGTAAATATTATGGTTTTACTAAAATTAATTCGACTAATATTATTATCCTTTTTATAGATTTTAAATTTTTTTATACCTTAGACTTTATTTCATTAAAATTGCATGAGAAATAACGAATTGTTGGATATTAATGCAATATTGTGAATGAAAAAAATCATAAACCGGGTTGAGAATAGCTGAGATCATTGAAGTGAAGTTGGCTAATTAATAGTTTTGTCCTTAGTTCTTGAGAGATGTTGAGATCTTGAGAAATATTGAATAGTTTTTCAATTTATTAGTAAAAACTAAGATAGCTCCAACAGTTGATAGCGTAAAAAAGGATACAGAATTTGATGTTATTTTTTTTTCGAAATGTTATGGACAATATTGCAATAGTATACTTCCTTTTGGTGGTAGACGAATATCCAATATGTAATGATGTTTTTACCTGTCAAATTGTGTCTGTCAGTTCTCTTCTTTTTTATTCTTCTTTTATCTGTTTTTATTTTTGTTGTACACGTTAATTTGTCTTTAAAAAATTTGTGGATAAGAACAAATTTACATATTATAATTGGAATAGAAATTAATTTGTAGTAGTTTTCTGAATGCACTTTTCCTATCCTTCTTTCTTTAGTGGCTGTTCCTGGGGGGGTCAATGGTATTCCAGGTAAGATTTTTGTTTTATGTTTGTTTTTGTTTTTTTTTTTTTCAATATTCAGTTTAATATTAAGCTGGCTTATTTTGTTACATTTTTTTAAAAATTTGGTTATGGATTAACATTTTTTTTTTCTTTTCCGTAAAAAGTGTCTGCGTCTGGTGCATAATATTATTTATAGATGGGTAGTTAAGTAGTTAACTCTAGATACTATTAAAAATTGTTTTATGGGCAGTACGTACTTATCGAAAAAATAATGTTTATTAAATAAATTCGTAACTTAGCCTGCAAGTTTTTAACGAAACGACTTAAGCTGTATAGGATTTTATCGCATTTCCACTATAGTGATTGTTAAGTAGATATCGGGGAAACCCTGTCGTTAGTAGTAAAAGAGGCTGAACCGTGAACGGTAGCCAAAAAACATTAACGCAAGTAAATCCGCGGCCCGCGGTAAAAAACTAGTTTGAAACTTATTCATAGTGGCAAAAATCTTCATGCGATTATTAAACTAACTTACCCACCGTTTTTGTAATAATTTTAGGATTACGGAAAACTCCGGTAAATCCTCCGGTACCAATGAAACCTCTTTATTGGACAAGAATTATCGTACCATCGACTCCAGTCCCGGAAAGTACGGATAGTGCGGATGCTTTAAAATTATGGTTGAAATTAGAAGAAACGAATTTACCAAATTTTACAGAGTTCTCTGATTTGTTTTCAAGACAAGTCATCACAAAGGCACCTACGAAAAAGAAAGTTGAGAAACCTTCAAAAGTTCAAGCTGTGAAAATTTTGGATAGTAAAAGATCACAAAATGTTGGAATTTTAGCACAAAGTTTACATGTAGATTTTTCGGAAATTGAAAATTCTATTTATAATTTTGATACTTCAGTTATTAGTTTAGAAGCTTTACACCAAATATATGAAGCGGTAAGTGACATTATTTTTTTGCTGATACCAGATTTTTAAATAATCGCCCTCGTTTATTGGAATTGTTCTCAAATATATGCCAAAACACCTGTCTTAATTTTGTGTTTAACAATTTATATATTAAATCCTAACTTTGTCTCTAATTGCAAGTTTTAAGGAAATTTCGACCCAGATGTATACTGTACATTTATAAGACACCTAGACCAAATTATCCATTTACAGAATTTTCAATTTTTATCTGTTGTCTGTTTATTTTGAGTTAACTCAAAAACTATTAAACCCATTTTGATTGGACTTTCACTATAGTGCCTCCTGCCCGTTATTCATCAGGGAATATGAGAGGTCGTATAAATATAAGTCGTTTCTACTAAAGGGGATGAGAATTGAGGAGTAGCCAAAATACCCGGTTTAAGTAGTGAAAGAAATAGGTTTTGAATCTATCAGCACCATACAAGTGAGGTAAGTATTCGAAGCAGAAGCTGGCTAGTTCAGACACGGCAGAATCTGAGCGGATGCAAACCGCACGAATCAACCGTGCGGAGCTTATTTACATTAGCATCTTCATATACGCTAATACATGCTCGCGCAGATCATCAATCAGCGGGGCTGCCGTCACTCGATCGCCGGAAAATAGAACCACGAGATGTCCGGGCGTTTCTATTACTATGCGTGCCATATCAGTTCTGTTGCTTTGCGGAGGCCGCGCATTTCGGACAGTTGAACAAATACTACTGTTGTGTCATTTTGAGTCAACATAATACTCTACATTGTCGACACAACATTGTTTTGTTTTGGCAGTTTCTATTAGCTACGCTTTTGAAACAAACAAGTAATTCAAAATTATAATCACGTCGGGGTCACCAATTATAAAGATCTTTTTGACTTGATTTAATAATATCTTAGATCTTTATATAAAATTAATAATAAATAAATAAAACGCAACAAAATTTGATTTAATCAAGACGAGTCTAAAATAGGTCTGATCACAACGAGATTATAATTTTGAATTACTTGTTTGTTTCAAAAGCGTAGCTAATAGAAACTGTCAAAACAAAACAATGTTGTGTCGACAATGTAGAGTATTATGTTGACTCAAAATGACACAACACTACAAATACATTGCTTCTTCGCGACTTCCATCTTTGAAATGAGGTGTATGTAACCTCACCCCTCTACTGCATATCCGCACGCTCACCGCGCCTGTCTGAACAGTATATTTTTCCGCGGTTCAAATCGTGCGGTTGCACACGCGCAGATTCTGCCGTGACTGAACTAGCCCTAAATCCACCACCATCGCGAGAAATACGGGGACTGAACTGTAGCCAAAAAATCAACATTAATGAGAGCGAAGCTGCTGGTAAAGGCTACTTCAAAATATTTTTAATGAATTTGAGTTCGGTTTGCTGCAGGAGACCAAAAATGTAAAGAATAGTGGAAAGTACCACATTTCGTTTTTACGTGAAAAAATACTATTTGTTTTACCCAACTTCGCGACTTTTTTGCTTAAAATATGTTTTTGATTCTGAGGTACCTACTATAATATAGAGGAATTTAATTAATTAATCTCGTCACGGTAGAACAAATGTAAGTTCATTCGCCGCGATAGTGGAAAATTCGGGTTAGAGTCTCGACTGTGACAATTTGGTTGATAAAATAATTTTTTCTATATTATAATGTAATATTATATAACTTGGTTGATTTCCAATACTTATCTCATAATTCCTGCTTTTCATCAAGCCTTTGTCTGTGTTCTACTGTAAACAGAAGTAAAATCACTTTGAGTCTTGAGAGTACCGGGGACTAAAAAGTTTTTTTTTGTTGAACTGTCTGATTTAAATAAAATTTATGTTAAAATTATCAAAAATTGCACGGAGTTTGAATACCTACTTCATTTTATCGTGATTTTGGAAATAAGCTTTTTTACCCGAGTCTTTTTATTTAAAAATATTGTTTCTGAGGTATTTTCCGCTATTCTCAAAACTTTTTCTTTTTGAATAAATATGAAAACAACTATGGTGTTTTGGCATGTTTGACCGTAACCCCACCTAAAGACATAATCTTTTCGCTTTCTACTTTTTTGCAAAAAATACGATAGAACAGTGGTAACTGAGGGGGAAGTTTGATCCCCAAATTTTCTAACTCTACTACCTATACAAAAATAGATATGCATAACCAATTGCGATCAATCTTAATTTTTCGCTTTCAAAATTTTCCAACTGATGGACAAAATACCCAACTCTGAGCTTTAGTTTTCCCAAACCAGGGGGAGGCTTTCCCTCCATCCCCCAATTATGTGCGGCCCTGTGAAGAAGCAAGGGAGTTGTATCTTCTGCACAAAAAGTAAATGTCTTACGACAAATTTAAATTACACCAACGCAACATCGTAGTCATTGTAGACTATAGACGCTCGACAACAGAGATCATAAACGTCGTATTTATTACTGTTGTGTTTTTTTAGTATCTATAGTTAATATTTTGTTATTGCACCCACCTAAATAAACGCAGACAAAGTGAAGCTCTTGCCTTTTCAGGTTTGGCGTGACTTCTGGATTTTGACTTTAAAAATGAATTTATTTTACAGAGAGCAACTGAAGAAGAACTAGAACAAATTAAACTGCATGTTACAAGCAAACCAGAACAACCGTTAGATAAACCTGAGCAGTTTCTGTATGAATTAGCAGAGATCCCAAGTTTTGCTGACAGGATATCTTGTTTTATGTTTCAAGCAGAATTTGACGACAGTATTACGTCAATAAGTAGTAAATTAGATAACATCAAATTGACTTGTGAGGTAAGCGTAATTTTAAATAGGTAATTAAAAAAAATATCATTTTACACTATTAAAATAAGCACTTGGATAGGGTTGCCATAGATAAGAGAGTTATATAGATAGCCCACTCTATCATGAATGCTCTGACCCTTTTAGTACTGACTGCAAAAACTTATGGCGCTAGTGTGCAACCTTAGATTGAGTAGTATAGATATCCCACTCTATCCTTTTAGTACTGATTACTGCCACTATGGAGTATGGCGCTAGTGTGCAAAAATGAAAGAAGCGGTAATTTCAAATATTTTATTCGTATCTTTAAATTTAATTTTCCTAGAAATGACGTGCAAATTGAAAAGGTTAATTAAAAAATAAAAGAAATGTTTTTTTCCCAGTTTTTATTACAATTTTTCATAATAACAAACTATATTAACATTAAAAAAATAACATTTGAATACGAAATAAGTCACTAAACTAAATTATTATATTATCAAGTAATGTAAATATAAAATAATACAATAAAATATTAATAATATAGTTTTCAGAATTGTTTCATAATAATATTGATTTTCACGGCTTCATATTTGCAATCTTCAGAGAAATAAGCTTCACACACTTGGACATTTTTTCGGACTCGATTCATAGGACTATCAAGGAAATCCCTACGATTGATCGCAAAAATCCACTGATGAAATCCCTGTAATTAAAACATTATTTAAAGTATTTTGAACACTTGTCAATCCCAGATTTTTAATAATTTAAACATTTGTAAATATTATTATTTAATTCAAACAAATTATAACGACGTGGAACTTGAATAAATGTGATTATATGATTTTTAAGTTTAATATCTTACGCATGTCATAGTCATAGATAAATAAATTATTCTTACCTCAGTTTCCTTAGAAAATTAATAAAATTGTAATCTTCCCACTATTAGCATTATTGCAATTCGGAACACAGCACTTAAAAACCATTTTTTTCACTTTTACAAAACACGAATTAAATGACTGCATCAGTATACAATGAAACACCCATTTTGACAATGACGTAACATAATGCTGTAGTCAGCTATGTTATGATGCCAGTCATTATGCATTCATTTAATAATATACTGCGTTACCTAAGATATTGTGATCATTAATATTCAAAAGTTAGCAGCGCCAATAATTTCGGTTTTTGCAGTTAGAACTAACATGGTCTGAGCTTTTCTATAAGAGTGAGCACAGCATGAGGGTTGCCATCCGTCCTCTTTTCCTCGGACATAGTTAACTTTTTTTGAGCGTCTGGTGTAAGTATTGGGGGATTTTTTTCATGTGTCCGTGTTAATTATAATATAATATGTACGGGTTTTAAGGAAATTCCTAAATTCACATTTGTTGTTATGTATGAACGCCGTCCGGGAAACAGTGATGTGTTGTTTATAGGGATGTGACATTGAGTAAAAAAAATCGATTATTTAATAATCGATTTTTCTCTTTTCAATATAAATCGATTATTTAATAATCGATTTTTCTCTTTTCAATATAAATCGATTTGTAAAAAATCGATTTTTAAAGAAATAATCGATTTTTGTGAAAAATCGATTTTTTCTATTATTTGAAAAATTGCATACTTTTATAATGAATGAAAACAATTGGAAGGGTATCGATATGAAACTATTTTACATAATACATACAGATGGCGCCATTTTCCGACTGATTAGTTTACGTTTAGTGAACTTATTTTACGTTTTTTCATCCGTCGCACAGATGGCGTTGTTTACAAAAATCGATTAAAACGTGTAATTTGTAAATGTTGGCTGCATTGGGTTTCCCAAAGCCTATATTCTTTCTTAATATATTAATAAAAATAAATAAAAAAAAAGTGTAATTTATATAAGCGATTTAAAAGTGTAATTTATATAATCGATTTATAAAAAATCGATTATTATTATTTAAAAATTAATCGATTTATAAAAAATCGATTATTATTATTAAAAAAATCGATTGTTAAAAATCGATTATAAGAAAAAAATAATCGATTAATATAAAAATCGATTATTTTTTCACATCCCTAGTTGTTTACACTAAACCCTACAGAAGTGAAGCTTACTTACTTACTCAAAATCTACATCTAATGTGGGTTCCTGGTACAACTTCTAAAATACATATTTTAGCATTGAAATGTACCGTGGTTTCCGTAATAGTGCAGTGCTGAGCACTTTTTATATTATTTGTTTTTCGTCGCCATGGTTATACCATTAGCGTTAAATATTTAACACAAACGTTAAACGGCCTGAACCAGTATAAGAAGTTACACTTCAATGAAAGGTTTTCTTTTAGTTTCTGGTGAGTAGCGAGGAACTCAAAACAGTGCTAGCAATAATTTTAACTCTGGGCAATTACATGAACGGTGGTAATCGCACTCGAGGTCAAGCCGACGGGTTCGGCTTAGAAATTCTTTCCAAATTACGCGACGTGAAAAGCAAAGATTCACAGGTGACTTTGTTGCACTTCATTGTTCGAACGTATATTCAGAAATGCGATGGACCGCCAACCTCTTGGAAATTACCAATCCCCGAGCCTGGCGACGTTGAAAGATCGTCAGCTGTCAATTTTGATGAAATATCCGTTGATTTGCAGAAACTCCAAAATCAACTGAAAGGTCAGATTACAATTAAATCATATTTTTAAAGTTACCATCTGCTAGGGTTATATTTAGGCCTGGAATCAATTCCCAGCACGACTTCGAACAATATTATCGTTTTTTATAAACACAAGAATAAAACGAAAAGTCCACGCATTCTGCGTCAAACCGATCTGATGTTGTGCGTCAACTTTTGTTTATTTGTGTTTTGAAAAAGTATCAATCGTTCCGTGTCGTACCGGACGAAATCGAGTCGATTCAGTGCACATCTTACTCAAACGAAGGCACTTCCTGCTTAACCTGATTGAACAGATTTAGCATGTTTAGCACGTAAGCGTTAATAAATATGTAGGTATATTATTAGACAGAAAGAAATTTTAAAGCTATGGACGAATATCTAAAGTTAATTAAAAAAATCCTATGAGGATCGAATAAAATAAATTAATAAATACGTAAACTCAAGTGATCCCGTTAAAACGATTCGAATTAGACCTCGGCGAGGTCTAATTAGAATCGCCAAGACATGCTTCTAATGTACTGTTGATTAGTACTAACGAATTGATCGCGCATTTTTTTTATGTAGTCTTATTTTTCTTTAAAAGCTTGCGAAAACAAAATGGAAAAGGTTATTGAAGCATCCAGTGAACAGAATTTGCAGCCGTTTAAAGACAAGATGGCCAGTTTTTTGGAGGACGCAAAAGAACGATTGAAAAGTGAAATGGATAGTTTAGATGAAGCAAAAAAATCGTTTATAAATACAATGAATTTTTATATGTATAAACCAAAAACAGGAGGATTAGAAGACTGCCCCCCACAAAACTTTTTTTCTCTTTGGTCGTCTTTTTGTAAAGATTTTAAAGATATATGGAATAAGGAACAACAAAAAGTTTGTCTAGACAAGTAAGGTTTTATTTGTTTAAAATTATAAACCTGTATTTTCTTTTCTATATCCGCATGGGCTACAAAAGCGATTTTTTTAGGTTAAAAGAAATGAAAAGAAAACAAGATGAAATGAAGGCAGGTGCACGGAAAATTCGGCCTGGTGGCTTAAAATCAAAAATACTAAAATTAAATTTGGAATCAAAATAACAAATATAGGATATTTTTTAATTTATTGTGGAAAAACGAAGTAACCAATCATAGAGTAATTATTTTAATTAAATTGCACCATATGATAAAATAAACACACTAAGATCGATTACTTCGTTTTTCCACGAATAACAAAATAATTTTTATTGACTATTGTTAATATTTTGCAAATAATTTGTATTATTTTTAATTACAAATTCTTAAAATTATATTTTTTCTAATATAAAAAAAACTATAATGCGTATTATTATTTGGATGACACATCGAATTAAACTACCAAAAGTAAAGTTTGAAATTTTCAAACTAAGATCACTACTGAAAAATCCAGGTGGGATTCCATCTGGGAAATTGAATTCTCATGGCCTTTTCGGTTAGATTCCCATGAATTCCTAGGTAGATTTGTAGGTAAAAATAAAAATGTGCCTGAGTGAATTCCTCAGCGAGTTACCAATGGATCATTGATTATGAAGTTAGATTTTTGTATAGACCATTTCCTAAATTCAAATATTTCTATAGATTTCTGTTAATTCCTATGTATTTGCTGATTGATTGTCATGTGTTTCCATAGAGATCTGCAGTATTTAATTGGATTTCTATAGATTCCCTTCTGGATATTTTCGATAGTGATTTTTTACATAATATAACCCAAATTAAAACACTAAAGTAACGAGTCTATTAACAGCAAAATCGTAACTATCAGCTTCGCTTCGTACGCAAATATCAGCTCTAGTGTATTCCTTGCCCTTCATATCTGGACTGACGTCACGAACTTGAAGATTAATGCGTTTTCCGAAGTGTATGTTTAATTCGGGACTGCAAGCTGGTGTGGAGTAGGGAATATTTAGTTTATCGTCCATTGCAAGGGTCACGTACTCGGCACGGCCATCCAGAAAGTCCTAGGGAAGAGTTAAATTTATTAATTTAAACTGAAATTCATGTTAGCCGCCGTTTTTTTTTTTGGGATGAATCTTAAGGCGGACTAACGATTGAGGAGGACAGTGTGGTCAGTGGTTAGCGTGCCGGCCTCTAGATCAGATTGTCGTGGGTTCGAATCCCACCTCCGCTCATGGATGTTTTGTGACGTCATTTAGTTTTAAGAAAATTGTTATTTGATGTAATTAAAAGACCCTAACGACCTGAGATGTCGACGCGTTTATAATCTACAATAAATGAAAAAATGAAACGACTGATGTAGGTATCTATTAGGATTTCAGTCATTGTGAATGCAGTATATGTCATAAAAATTACGAATCTTTGTATGATTGACAAATACAGACATTTGCAACTGTGTGGTTGCTCAAACGAAACAGACTAGTCCCTTTTAATTGCAGTTGTACTATTCAGTCCCCCAGGGGGAACATTGGAATGTAGTTGTTCTCGCAATTGCATTCCAATGTTCTTTGGAAATTGGAGTTCCCAGGAGCCCGAGCTCGTACCAGTCGGTTTGTGTATGCCGGCTGGCAGATTCTAATACACAGATTGATTATTAATTGTTGTGTTGAAGACGCTAATGACCTGAGTTGTCGACGCATCTATAATCTACAATAATAATAATAATATACTATTTATTTGTTTTAGTTTGTCAAGGTTGTTTAGTTAAAGCATAATATGCTAATATGGTTAAAACAATTTTTTTCAGTATGATCACTATAGAGTTGTGACTACATTAGTGAATAAAAGGTTTAGGTGTTTGCCAAACATGCGCGTAGTGTGAATGAGAAAACAACAATTAATTATTGTTACTTCGATTGCCAATTACACTTGAAGAATTGCCAAAATATGCACGAATATTGCTGTATTTGTTGGCGCATCGTCTATGTTTAACTATTGTTCAGCCTTATAAAGACACTTTCATTACTTACCTTAAACCTTTCATATACGTCCGATAAAAATATTTTACAGACAATAAACATTAAATAGTATTTTGTGCGACTAATGGGAGAAAGAGGAGATTTCTTGAGTGTGGATTTTGCCGCACGAGCGTAGCGAGTGCAGTGAAACACACGAGTGGAATCTCCTCTTTCGACTAATAGTCGCACACAATATTTTGTTCAACTACCGCAAGAAATATGTCATTTCGTGGCTCTGCTGAGCGTGGGCGAAATAATGGGTGACCTGATTGATTGACGAAACTATCAACACTTGCGTAAACGTTCCCCGTAATGAGCGTGGGCGAAATGCTATTTCACCCACTCTCTACGTCTACAGTCAGATAATTCATTATTTCGCCCACTCTCAGTAGAGCCACGAAATTACAATTTCTTGCGGGTGTTGAACAAATGGTATTTTTTATTCAAAAACTGAGAAAAAATCATTTTACTTACTTGTAGCGTCCGTAATTTTTTCCCTCTTATATCCAAATATCCTTTTTTATCACCGTCATCTTCATAATAATCAGGATAATATGCCGTTAAAGAAACGTTCGCAATTGAAGTTCCGTGACATTCCAAATTTATGCCTTCTACGTCTATAAAAATAATTGGGATTGTGAATTGTTAAATTATAATATATGGAAGGGTGCGCAGAGTCGAATTTAGGTTTACTGGATACTGGAAAGTCAGTAGGTAGGTATATATTGCGACATTTTCTGCCCGTTATATTGGCAATGACAAATGAACTCATCAAGACGTGTTTTGCTGTTAAGTTCCCGTCATCAATGTAGTCAACGTTATAGTCATCTCATATCTTGTTTAAAATTATGTTGGATATTTATTTTATTTTTTTGAAAAATGTTGGTTTTCTTAAAATTTTGGCACCCTGACCAATAGTCCGTTTGATAAGCTAATATGAACCTGGAAAGGCGTTTTATGGTGGTGAAGCCACGACATTATACCTATAAATAATGTTATTTTGTTGGTCGACTTTTGAACTTTTTACAACCGGGTAATTTCTTGCAACAAAGATAAAAAATATTATATATACACTCACAGACAAAAATATTGCATAATTTTTTTTTGTTTATTTCTTTTTTATGTACTTTTTTTCGCTAAATGTCTCATCCTAGGGTGTTTTACGTATAGGTACTAACAGTAGCGAACTTTCCATAAGGCCGACTAGGCCCAGGCATAGGGCGGCCAATCTGCGCCCGGTATCTAGCTGAAGCACGTGCGGGACGGGGCGAGCGCGGCGCGGCGGCGTGCACTGAGAAAACTCTATATGGCCTTATAACTATTAGAGACAGAAATAAAATATCTCTAGCGGATTGACCCGAACGCAATGCTGATTTTCGTACCAGCTGCCCCTTTCTGCGAAATTTGAAGTTGTACGAATAACTTCACATTTCGCAGTAAGGGGTGGCTAGTACTGACCGGCCTAAACTGCTAGTCCACCTTTGGGTACTAATGGTCAAATAATTTTACATTAGCAGCCTTACAACAGATTTGTATAGGAATACGTCACAACGATTTAAACGAAAAAAAATTTTTGTCTGTGAGCCTATAAAGGTACGAAAAATGTACAGTTAATTATTTGTATTGCGATGTTTTAATTCATTTAGAATCATGTACAAAATCTAAGGGTAAATAACTTTGCTGCGACTTCTTTGGAAAGACCACGCCATAAATAGCAGTAAATTATATTGATAATGCCATTTATAAAATTTACCCTTATTTATGACATGGCATTTCCAAATAAATTACAACAAACTTTATTACCCTTGGATTTAAAAAAAAAACTTACCATTGAATTTTCTAGCCACCACGACGTAAAAGCAATAAAAAAATACCAGCACTAACGTTTTCATTTTAAACACTACGTCTACATACGTTCAATAATAATAATATAATCTGTGGGTTATTCTACCTTTGCTTGGGCTATAGACTAGAATGAGTCCAACTCAGGGTTGCCAATTTACCAAGATTTCAATATTATAAGAAACAAATGAAGTTTTCATTCACATTCGTTTCACAAATGAAATTTTCAATCACATTCTTTTCACAAATGATTTTTTTAATTCATAAAATAGGTAAGCAAATTTTATCAATTTGTAACTCTGAAAGTAGGTATATAAGTTCATTCAAATCGGATCGTCAAATTTTTGAAAGCGATGACAGTGTGGTGACGTCAAAATCGATTTTTTTGAAAATTTTTACTGGAAGAGCAACCAATTACATAATTGATTCCTGCAAATATCGGAAAAAATCATTTTGACAACTATAGTCACAGCCAGGACTCTAACCTGAACCTTTCCACTATTGCGGCGGAATGAGCTTACAATTACTCAACCGTGACATGATAAGTTCATTCCGCCGCGATAGTGGAAAGGTTCAGTTTAGAGTCCTGACGGTGACTATGGCTGTCAAAATGATTTTTTACGATAGGTATTTGCAGGAATCAATTATGTAATTGACTGCTCTTCCAATAAAAATTTTCAATTACAAAACAGCCGTGTAAATCTATTTAATATATCGATTTTTTAATTTTAAAATAATTTTTTGATTTTAGTCTAGAAGTGGACACTAACATAGTTGTAACATCGTTTCTTTATACAGATACATTCCTACTCCTTTAAAGACCTAGACTAAATTTCAATCATATTGGTTGACTGAATTTGGAGAAAAATGACTTTAAAATATGTATCACCTATTCAATAGTAAGCCTGGCATGATTCTGTGGTAGGAAAGTAATTTAGTGTACTTGTAGATCAAAAATTTTATTACGATGATAAGTTATCGTCGTAGATTGATGTTTAAAGGTACGTTTAATTTGCTTATTATACCTACCTACTTAAAATTTGGATCATAGTAACATTGGAGACCAGATCTGATGAGTAGGCGATTTCTAATTTTTTTTAACTTCCCGCTAAGAAAACTGAAAATATTCAAAAATAGGGAAGTTATTGATTTTCGAAAATCGAGTTTTCATCAGATTTCGACGTTTTGTGATCCTAGGAAGCTATTCTGACTATTTTTACGATGATATCAGTATGTCTGTCTGTATGTATGTGTGTGTGTGTGTGTGTATGTAAACCTATCATAACTTTTGAACGGCTTGACCGATCGAATCGCGATTTGCGGCATTCGAAAGGGTTCCACTGAACTTAGATTTCCTGAAAATTTGAACCGATTCGGCCCAATAGATTTTGAGAAAATCCAAAAAACCGAAAAAAAGTTGTTAAAACGATGTTTTTTCAAAATAACTTCTAGAATATTGTACTGATTGATTTCATAATCTAATCAGCTCTTTTCCTCAGAAAACTGCGTGGAATGCCGTTAAGTCGATCAAAATCGGTTAATCCGTTCTAGAGATTACGTGGTCAACAGATTTCGAAAAAAGTGTTTTTTCAAAATAACTTCGAGACTTCTTAACCAATCGATTTTGTACTTCCTACATTATTTTTAGAGTTTAAAAAACTGCGTCGAATGCCGTTTTAAAATTCAAAATCGAACAACGCGTTCAAAAGTTATAGCTTTTCAAAAGTTAAAATACTGTTGTTATCAGCAATTTTCAGATTTTTGAGCTACTTTTGGGTATATTATCAAGTGCTTCGAACTCAGAGCATTTGAAAATAGCGGAAGTTCCAGGGATGGCCTGCAGGGTTAACCGATTTTTTTTGTAAAACTAAACCCCAAAATAAAATCGATATCGAGAACTTCCGTGCCTCTAAATAGTTTTTTATATAAAGAAACATTTCTGTGCTTGCCAGAAAGTCTTTATATGATACCTATTTAGACGATAATGTTATAAATACAAAATATGCACAAAATTATGTATATTTCAAAAAGCACTAATCCAATTGGCATACACATTAATAGTCACGGAATCCTTCTGAGGCCAACATTTAAAAAAATCATTTAAATCGGTGCATTTTTGCAGAAGTTATTGTGAACGTAAAAAAATTCCACAGACGACACACACACGCACGGCCTCCATGCGGAAAATTATTTTTCTTTAATTTTTGAGGGTAGTACATATATTATTAGAATGTGACCTAGAATGATGGACCTAGTTCCACAGCAAAGGAAAGTTTTTTTTGTAATACAGAAAATATGTTAAAAGTTCTTTTATGAATTGCATAGGTAATAATTAACTATAAGTACCTACCTAGTCATATATATTTTTTGTGGAATAATAAATTCTAAATTATTTCGGATACGATTTTTCGACCATGTCAACATACCATTTGAAGTTAAAAATGTTTTGCATCATTAAACACCATTGGTCTTGTCTTCTGAGATATTAGATTGTGAAAATACAAGCGTCGTTAGCCGAACCGTGCAAAACAAATTTTTATTTATATATTACAAGGAAGGTCACAAAAGTTAAGGCTCTCTAAAAGATTTTAAATAATCGTACAAAATGATATTATTGTCATACATCTGGCAACCCTGATTCAATTCTGAGTAAACAATTAATATTCACAATTGTTTCGAAGACAAAGCAGGCTGTAAAGTCATTGGTCAGCGATTATTTTTGTATCACAAAGGAAGTAGCGTAAAAAATCAAAGATAGCAGTTTTTATAACCTAATAGATGACATAAATTTGCATTATTCCAAAACACCGTCTTATTTTCTTGTTTGTTGAAAAAGTATTTTTATTGAACTTTATTTCTATTTGCGGTGGAATACAGACAAAGGTATGAAGAATATAAAAAAATCATCAGTATAGGTATTATTTAAAAGGGCATTCTAGTCTAGAAATTTAAAAATCGATTTTTCTTTTTTCGCATTTTCTTAAAGTAGGGTTTCAAAAACGTAGTCCCAAAATTTTATCCTCAAATTCTCAAAACTGATGAAACTATAGAGACTTAAAGAGCGCAGGGCGCAGCGTGTGAAAGAATACTGAATGCGGTGTAACTACTTATAACTGAGAAATTATTGGACTTAATTGCTCGTAGAGAAGAAAAATCAGCGGCAAATTACATTTTTGAGCACTAAAAAGGTGCTCTTTATTGTCCTGGAATAGCTGATTAGCAGTAAGTATAAAATAATTTTAAAGTCTACGAAATTGTAATCTAAACAATACGTAAAAATTTCAATGCGTTTTTCTCAGAAAAACTTTTGTCAAGTTTGCGTCCACGGAATCTAAAAAACTTCTTGTCTGATTAACTTGAAATTTGGGGTGCACTTTAGGAAATATGTTTCTACTTCATAAATCATTGAAAGTACAAAAAATATATATTAAAATTTTTTAAGGTTGTTAATTAGTGATCCAAAAGACGGACAAGTGCGAGTAGAGCTCGCGCCCTGAGGGTTCCGTTCCGTCATATCAATTTAATAAAAATTAAATTTGTCATGTGATAATTCCACATACAATTAGAAATTAATGATTTTCGGATTTTTTCTTTACTTGTGCTATGAGACCTTAACCTTCGTGCCAAATTTCAAGATTATAAGTCAACGGGAAGTACCCTATAGATTTTGATCGCGATCGAGTGAGTCATAAAATACGTGATTTTTTATCTTTTTTTATTGTATTGAGTCAAAAACTTGAATTTTTTATAGGACTATGGCGATGTGAATCTTAGTATTTGACATTAATTTCAATTTGGTACTTTTAGCCGTTCTTGAGAAAAATGGTCTTGACTGAGGTACGGAACTCTAAAAAAACGCATAAAATTGAGCTAAATTTTCTTTATTTTTTTAAGTTTGCACAATAATTACACTCGAATTGAATTGTGAATTATAGACGCTCGACAAGAGAGGTCATTAGCGTCTCTTATATAATTACACTCATTTATAATTTTTTTTGTTTATTCGTTTCAGAAAAGCAGAACACTTAGAAGTCCGAACGTCAGAAAAAAAATATTTTTCTGTAATATGCTTGAATACTAATTAAGTTATAGTAGCCAGTATGTAGACTTAATAGTAGTTTTTTTTAATTTGAATAAATAAGGATGTAATCTCTAAATACTAATAAAGGCGTACCAAAAAAAACGATAGTAAAGGTTTCTTAGTCCGGCGTAAAAAATTACCAAAAACATCTGAAAAATCGTGTTTTAGAGTAGAATACCTCCTTAAAAACGTTAATAAAAACTTGAGCGTGTCATATTCTATTAGTCTATGAATATTATCAATTACTTATTTTTTATTCTTGTGTGTTATTTGACTTTTTATAGGTATACCAATTTTGGTAAAATTTAAATAAGAGTACCTATATTGTATACAAGAGTCGAAACATAGCGTTTGCAACCAGTGTGAAGTTTGCTGTCCTAGGTATACGAGAGCAGCAATCACACGCGTTGCAAACGCAATATCTCATTCCGTTAATTGCATATTATTTTTTACAACAACTGTATTGACAATTCGATTTGAAGTACCTGCCATATGGGCGCGTACAAAAGCCGCAAAAATATAAGATCTGTCAGATTCATGTGAAATTTACATGGGGTTATGTCTGTCATTTTGACGTTTTCGAATATTATATGCGGATTGAAGTTCGCGCAACTCAATCGCTCTATCTCCCTCTTAGCAACGTTAAAAAACAGAGAAAACCGACAACTGAAAATTTTCATCCCTAGGGTTGAAACTCGCAGTGTTAACCCGCTAAACAGGTACCGAAAATCGAATTTTCAAAAGTATATATCTATTTAAGAACACTAAAGTTTTTGCAGTTTATAGAAAATCGATATATTTTGCGTTGGGTATGACGTCATCTGTGGTATGACCAAATTATAAAATCTCTTCGATCTTTTTCAAATTTAGTATGCTTATAGAAAATGGCACGCTAAATTAAATGAGCACACCCTTAGAATTTAGATAAATAGATAGACAGATCGATAAATAGATTTAGTCATGTCGTCAAGTTACATTTAAACACGCCAATGAAAATACATGAAATTACAATGCGGATGAAAACACTGATTAATTAAAAATTCCTTTAAAACTCGTTTGATTCTGTTAAAATCGCTGATGCATAGAATC
The DNA here is from genome assembly GCA_039654895.1 of Mongoloraphidia duomilia. Taxonomy (NCBI): domain Eukaryota; kingdom Metazoa; phylum Arthropoda; class Insecta; order Raphidioptera; family Raphidiidae; genus Mongoloraphidia; species Mongoloraphidia duomilia. The sequence continues at coordinate 33,601,980 of CM077517.1, read as the reverse complement.
AGGTAATTTGTTTTGGAGTAGGTATTAAATTTTTTTTTAAACAATAATTATTTTTCTTATAAACGTGTCTGGAAGTCAACTGAAAAATATCAAATCCAGTTTAATATTTCGAAAATAACAAATTCTCAATTCTATGCGATAAGAGTTCGAAGTTCGACATTTTTAACATTTTTCATTCTTCGTTGATAAAATTATAACTATCTACATTTTATTTATACTTATATTCCATATCTTTAATTTTTTGTTTTTTTATCACATTGCTAGACTAATCTTTGCTTTCATATAAGAGGCCATTTATATAAATTTTAATGAGAGAAAGAATTATTTCGGCAATTTTATAAGAGTAGGTACATTGAGGTCGAAAGAATATCAACAGAAATCTATACATTTTCACTGCCAATTGATAAAAAATAAATATTGATGTTTTATTTACTTCGTTTTAATATCATTCTAATCCTTTTGAAGACTTCAAAAAATCTCCTTAAATAAACACGAATGAAAAATATCGGCATGGAGAACCATATTATATGATTTCCGTGTTCCAAATTTCTTCATTATACGTTACTTATACGATATTACAGTAGGTACCTACAAATATGCACAAATGCAAAAAATGGCGTATGTTTTTTAAATCACTGATCCGATGGGAACAGAAATCACTAGGGGGCGTCCATAAATTACGTGAGGCATTTTTGAGAATTTTTTGACCCCCCCGCCCCCCCTGGTGAGATTTCGTAAGATTTTTCTTAACTCCCTCCCCCCCTCCCTTAATCTCACGTGAGATTTTTTAAAATTTGTGTTTTGGATGTAAACGCGTTGGATTATAAAAAAAATACAAAAAATTAATTTGTTTTATTACTTTTATTTAAGACTAGGTAAGACTAGTATTTGAGATTTGAGAGTATTGCCGTATTTGAAAATCATTATGTGAAATTTCGCTATATTTTATTTTAGAAAAATTTTTTAATTTGATTTAACTTTATTTTCACGCAATTTCACACCGTTTTTTACAAGAAAAAAATTACGTAATATTTGCTAAAACCCCCCCTTCCCCCCAAGTGAGATTTGGAAAGATTTAGTATGACCCCCTCCCCCCCTTGAACACCTCACGTAATTTATGGACGCCCCCCTAGGTCTGGAGTTCTTAGAGACGAACATTTAAAAAAATATAATATTTCAATCGGTGTATTTTTGCAGAAGTTATTGTAAACGAAAGACACAGGCACGCAGAGCTGCCATGGCGAGTAAAAAACTTTCCCTATTTTCCCTTACGTTTTGAGGATAGTATATTCTAGATCTAAAGAGTGTCTCAGCAAGAACTTGAATTTTGAATCGCGCGCCATTTTCGACTGTTAATTGTTGAGTCAGCCATATTTGGTATTTGTTTAATTAAAACATTGACATTTACGAAAATGGTGAGTTACAGATCAGAAGAACGTTTGTTAATATTGAAAACCCATTACAAAGAAATTGCACGCCAAATTCGTGAAATCCAGCAGCCCTTACTGCAAAATGTACTACAAAGTTTCGTCAAAAGAGTATATTCCTACCATCGGAGCAACGGTGGTCATTTAACCGATATTTTGTTTCATGTGTAAATGTATCTACATATGAAGAAAAAAATGTAAATAAATCATTAAACTAACATAATATTTTTTAAGTTTTTAAAATTCAATTTCTTGCTGAAACAAAATATCGGTTAAATGACCACCGTTGCTTCGATGATAGGAATATACTCTTTTGACGAAACTTTGCAGTACATTTTGCAGTAAGGGCTGCTGGATTTCACGAATTTGACGTGCAATTTATTTGTAATAGGTTTTCACTATTAACAAACGTTCTTCTGACCTGTAACTCACCATTTTCGTAAATGTAATTGTTTTAATTAAACAAATACCAAATATGGCTGACTCAACAATTAACAGTCGAAAATGGCGCGCGATTCAAAATTCAAGTTCTTGCCGAGACACCCTTTATAATAATCAGAATATGGCGTTGTATCGGACACAGTTTTTCTGCTCTGTCACCATATTTTTCTTTTCCTTACAGAACATGGTTAAAAATAACAATCGGTTGAAGTTGTAAGGTCTACTGAACCGTAATGTGGTGTTGGAGGTTGATTTTTAGAAATTTAAAACAAAACTACGTAATATTTCAATGCACCTACGTTTTTTAAAGTCATCAAACATCAGGATTATATTTTAAGCCCAGAGCCAATTACAATTTTTAATTTATTATTTTCACTAATCAGCTGAAAATCCAAATGATACGTTTACCTTTACTTAGATTAGAACTTGGAAACCAGAAGGTTTAAAAATGTTGAAAATTAAATTTCATTTGTAATAAATTACAGATTACCTAGGTGATTTTTTCAATGTGAAAATTTTAGGTAGGTATTCGATTTCTATATTATTTTTTCTTCTAATTTAAAATGTTAAATCATTGTTATTTATTTTATTTCATATGAAACTAGCAATATAAAAATTTATATTTAAAATTAGGTATACCTACTTTCATTATTTTATGGACTCATGATAAATAAGTAATTTTATCTATTCATACAAAACTACATAATAATAAACATTACTAAATTGTGTTTACATATTTTTATCGGATGTTAAAATATAAATAATTTGTCCTATACAGACAATTTCATTGTTTATACTTACAATAAACATTTTTAAACAATTAAAATTGTTCAATTATTCTTTTTTACTACATAACTGTTCTATTCAATCCATTTTCAAAATTGCATAAAACGTTTTTTTAGATACGAGGCAAGGTCATATTTTTTTTTCAATCAGATTTTATTTCAATGCACATTGGTTTTAAAACTCGACGTATATTTTAACAACTTGTTCTAGTTAATAATAATGGTTTCAGAAGTGTTTAACTTTGAGTTTTTAACAGCTACGTTTTTATTAATAATGTATTTTTTTGTGTTAATAATAATGCGAAGTGTTTGGCGGTGTCATACTTTCGAATATTTACCTGGAAACGTGGTTTAGTGATTATGTAATACCATTAAATATCATAGTGTAAAATAATCAAATGTTTATCAAATATCTAATGTTTTTAAGTATTTACGGAATGTCAGTTAAGATATGTAGAAATGTTTGCAGGCGTTTCGGTGCCAATTCGAAATACAAAGTGACAAATTAAGAAACAATCTTACGTGTGAATAAATTCTTTACAGAGTACCTACCTGCTACATACTTTTTGCCGGTGAACCTCTTTTACCTATTACTTTAATTAATTATTAATATTTTCAAATCAAATTTATAAAGGCAAATGTAAAACATAGGTACCTACCTATTTAAATATAAATCAAATAATAACTCTCAATATTACTGGAATGCTAATTAATATTTGTAAATATTGTTGTAGACGTTTTTGTGCTGTATCTAAATACAAAACTAAATAAATTTACAATTTTTCATGTAAATAAATGCAAAAAATAAATTCAATACCTAGATAGGTATACCTACTTCATTTTGTGTATAATTTTTTTTCGATAGGTAGGTACATTAATGATTTTAAATTAAAGACTTTTTAAGTAAATAAATTATCTACTGAATTTCGTATAAGAAATGTGTCACAACTTACATACAAAAGTGCAAGAATGAGAAAAAACAACTGCACATTTTTCTAGTTTATTGCTTATTAAGGTAAGTTTAAAAAATTATACTTTTATAAAAATATCAGTACCTATAACTGATACTTTCACCAGTTGTCAAATTAGAATCGAGGAACTGAGGAATACAGAAGTAAACATTATCTTATTTGTACCACATTAAATTATTGACAACGGTGTGAACGGATTGGAACCAGGCCAGTATCCTATTATTATTACATAGAAGCACACAGTTATTACATACATCGTACACCCATATAGACTCCTTGATTTGTCTCATACTGGTTAGGAGTGTATCAAATGTAATCAAAATCGTTAGAGTGGTTTTGGAAAAAAAATATTTCCAACGTGTGACAGTCCTGAATACGCATTCAAAATTTGAGCAAAATCGGTCCAATGGTTTGCGTTCTAGAAGCGACCAGCGACAGACGGACAGGCAACGAACTGACATTTTTTTAAAACTACTTTTTTGGGTTCAGGGGACGTGAACATTTACCAAAAAATCAACATCGAATTTTTACACGATAGCCTTCCCCTATAAAATATGATCAAACGCTTATGACCTATGCGTTGTCGAGCGTTTATAATTTACAATACCTATCTATCCAGTCAGGGCCGGATTTACTCTAAGTGCCGCCCTGGGGCACCGTGAAAAATATCGCCCCACACTGAAGTTTTTTTCACAATTTTGTAAAAAAAACTGCAGTGTTCGTAATTTTACACACATTCTTAATAATGAGAAAAGGTATTTTATTTATTTTAATTTATTAATGTTTTCACGTTCCAAATTTTGCCGCCCCTGAAAATTTGACGCCCTGGGCACTAGCCCCTAGGGCTTCTAGTGTAAATCCAGCGCTGTATCCCGTATCTACCTATAAATGATAATATTATATTAATTCGTACACAGAAAAGTGAAAATAGTAATGTTTTGTATGATGTACCTACATACTAGTAACATACGTCGGTGGATATTTGGATGATTGGAAATTTATATTGAAGCCAGTTACAGGGGCCAGTTGTATTGGCGGTTGACACCCTGCATTCTTTGAATATATTTTCGTTTTTATGTAAAATTCACAAATTCACGGTTTGCATGATAGTTGATAAAAGAAATTAATCCCTTTGATTAAAAATTGTATATTCATTAAAACAAACATCATCGAAGTATTATATTTTTTTTATGGCTTTTTGTTTGAAAGAGAGACAAATGAGATTTTAATAATCGTTTCTGTAAAAGTAATTAATAATCAAACTTTTTCGATTGATGAAAAATGATGTAAAATTTTAATGAAATAAGACTTTGCTATAATCGAGACTTAAATTATTAATAAAACAGAAAACTGAAAATAGATAGAATTAATAATTTAAATTCAATTCTCAAGACAGTAATACAAGGTGCAACATTTTAAAAGTAGTTAGACGATGAAAAGAAACAGTTTAGTATATAGAGTGTTCCAAAAGTAATGCCGAAAATTTCAAAGGTATATTTATTATGAAATTCTGAATGGAAAATATCTCTTTACCGTTTTTGTTTCCTATACACCAGATAATTAATTGTTAAAGTTAAAAAATGCTGACGTCGACACACGCTGTTGAAATGACGAGATTGCGCCTGACCGCGACGCTAGCGTTAAATGAGGACAAAGACGAAATTATTTTTTTTAAGATGGGGAGCTATTTATTAGTTATTTGTTAATTGAGTAGTAAATTCTCAATAAAATCATTTCTGTAAATAACCTCAGAAATAAATTTTGAAATATTTATCTTAGCTAGCCCCGCCCCCGGCCGCTAAAAAGCGTATTTGCTCGTGACATATCACATTCCATAAGATGTATGGAGAAGGTGCGTTATTACTATCCACTATATTGTCTAAAAACCAAGAAAAAGATTGTTGCGTGTATACATATAATATACCTACAGGGCTTTTTTAACAATTAATAACTTGGTAATTATTAAAAGACAAAAACTGTAAGGGACTTTTCGATTTGCAATTACATAAAGAATGTACCCTTAAAATCTTCTGGGACATTCTGTATAATAATAATGGTAGTACCTACTTATTGGTTGTTACGTTATTCTAATTAGCACGTTGCATAAATGAGTCATGAATTAATTAAATGGTCATTCATTTATGATATCGACTACTGCGCGCAGTTCAAAATACGTTTAATATTATTTTATTGTTGTTCTTTTTTATAAAATTCCCATATGAAAAAGTAAGAAATGCAATTTCGAAAAACAAGCATTGTTTTGCAAGTTGGTGCATTGGTCACTTTCTAATTGAATTTTATATAGCCCAGGAAATGAAAGGAAAAAATCACCCAATGTCGCAAATAATTCCCATAGAGCTGGATTTTTCACAGATGGTAGAACACCTTTAGACATGTATTTTTACAAAAGTTCCCGATTATCCCCCTTGTGCTTCCTCCGCCACCCCCTCTTGAATATAATTTTGCAAGCCTGTCGGAAGCTAGTTTCGAAATATCTCAGAGACGGTCGACTTAAGCGATTCTTTCATAATGCAATGTTTTAAATAGGATTATATTTCCTACAATATCATACCCACAAATTTTCTGTGGTGCAAATAGTAAGCGCGCTACAGCTTCTTGAAAATCACGCGCTTTTTGTAGTCTTAATGGAAACCAATTATTGTTAAAACGTAATGTCCTTTTCAATAGCTTTATTTATTGTGTTCTTCATCGAATTTTAAATTAAACATACACATATTAATTAAGCAAAGAACGCCCTAAATCGTGATTTTTGTCCCATATCGATATCTTTAAAAATTGAAAAGCTATAGCCAATCAAAGTTGAAATCATCATAGAGTTTTACGTGTTTTTTAACACGCGTTACGAGTACCTTCCATACCGAATAAAAAAAGATCCGTCTAGGAATCCATAGAAAATTTAATACCCTAAACGATAATTTTTGTCCTATCTCGATAACTTAAAAAATGTTCAAGTTATAAACATTTAAGTTCATTTAAAAATCAGTTTTTTCTTCTATTAAGCAATTCAATTCACTTGAACATAAATGCATATAATTTCAGAATGTCTCAAGTTATCGAGATAGGACAAAAATCATCGTTTAGGGCTTTAAATTTTCTATGGATTCCTAGACGGATTTTTTTTAATTCGGTATGGAAGATACTCGTAACGCGAGTTAAAAAAACATGTAAAACTCTATGATGATTTCAACTTTGACTGGCTATAGCTTCTCAGTTTTTAAAGATATCGATATAGGACAAAAATTACGATTTAGGGCGTTCTTTGCTTAATGAAAATGTGTATTTTTAATTTAAAATTCGATGAAGAACACAATAAATAAAGCTATTGAAAAGGACATTACGTTTTAACAATTGGTTTCCAAGGCTACAAAAAGCGCGTGATTTTCAAGAAGCTGTAGCGCGCTTACTATTTGCACCACAGAAAATTTATGGGAATGAAAATTGTACGAAATTTAATCCTATTTAAAACATTACGTATAATGAAAGAATCGCTTAAGTCGACCGTTTCTGAGATATTTCGAAACTGGCTTCCGTAAGGCTTGCAAAATTATATTCAAGAGGAGTTGGCGGGGGAAGCACAAGGGGGATAACCGGGGACTTTTGTAAAAATACATGTCTAAAGGTGTTTTACCACCTGTGAAAAATCCAGGTCTATGGGAATTATTTGCGACATAAAACCTTTATTTCCCGGGCTAATAATAGAGTCATCAGTGACTGGCCGTATTTATATTCGGTGTTGCCTGAGATTGGTGAATAAGCCCCTTATTATGATAGCATAGCATAATATAATGAGATATAGCCTCCTCAAACTGTCTATTGCGGAATTTCATTCAATTTTATTGCATTTGTTCTAGTTAATACAGAACCCCACTCGCTTCGCTCGGTTGAAAACCTCACTCTGTTCGCTTGTTAGGTCTATTATGTTACCCTGTACACTCGGGAAGCAGTAGGCTTTTACACAGTGAAATATTTTTTCAAATCGGTTAAAAAAATCTTGAGCTACACATGAAGTAAACAAAGTTTCTTCATATAGGTGTTAAGAGATGTTGATTGTACCTAAATTATCGATGCTCGACAACTGAGGTCATAATAAGCGTCTATATAACAGATGAGCTATAAAGTAATACAATATAAAAAAAATTATTGCGCGTCGAAAATCGGTTTATTATAATAAATATCTATGGCCACAAAGCCAAACCGCTTATATAACATTTTTGCAAATTTTGGCTGTATCTTCAGATAGAATTTTTATAAAACCCGATACAAATTACGAGTATATATGCGCGATTAGCGATGCGGCATGCGTGATTCGCGGGCAATGTACGTGAATAGTGTGTACGGAGTTCGTTAAAAATCGATTCGTAAACAACGTGGTTCACGTATTCGCAGTGATTCGCTCTTATGTATGCGGTTTTTTGGCGAATATCAAAGGCCGCGCATTATTAACACGAACCGCTAATTGGCGAAAGTTCGCGATTGATGATGCTAGTTTATCTACTCGTTTAGTGCTGTTGCTGAAGACAATTGGCAAATCACTGCAGGGATCTTAGTATTGCAAGGTTTCGAAAACTAAAAATACATTTTTACGGTTTTCTTAATTCATAAACACATTACACTTTTGAGGAGGAGGGGCACAAAATCAAGTTGCGATTTGGAGCCTGCAAATGTTAAATCCAGTAGTACTGAAGTAAAAGAATAAACGGTCAAGTGCGTGTTGAGTCATGCAAAGAGTAAAGTTCCGTACTATGTAAGTTATGCTAAATCTACAATTTTGGTAAAATAAATAAAATAAAAACACTTTCATAATTTACTCAGGCCCTTTTCAACGATACCCCACAAGAATAGGTACAAATAAAATTTTTTTGAACCCCGTTTGCATGTATGGGCGCTTTCTTTCTTCTGTTTTCAGTATTTGTTGATTAACTACAGGATATGAGTGATACTTGACGTGAATTACAGCTTTATAGGTAATGGCGTTGTTAAGATAGACCTGGTAACAAAATAGGCCTAAAAATTGCTACTTTGACGGTATCTAAAACCTAAAATTTTGATAAAGCAAATAAAAATAAAAACACATTCATAATCTTCTCAAAAGGCCGTTTTTAACGATACCCCACAAGAATAGGTAGACAAATTTTTTTTGACCCCTTTTGCATGTATGGGCGTCCTCCTTAAATAAAACTTTTTAATATTTTGTTTTTCTCTCCGTCTTTGGGCAGCGGTAATACATATTATGTGTGAATTTCAGGTCCCTATCTCATTTCGTTTAGAAGTTAGAGGCCTGTAACAGACAGACAGACGGACAGGCAGACAAACTTCCTTAGGACAACAATAGGGTTCCTGTCTGCTACGGAAATCTAAAAATTACGAAAAATTTTACGTAAACTGCTTTGCTTTGTGGTCACAGATATAATGTTATACTTGATACAAAATAAATTAATTTGGTGAAATTTGAAGGAAAGTGGCTATTGTTGCAGCAATTATATGTGCCAAAATATCGGCTTTTTAAAAACAAAGATCCGTTGACCTTACATGTCAAAAGCTAAAGACATGCACAACAATCAAATTCATAGTATGACCTCCACCTTCTGTTGTACACCCACTTGCGATTCATAATATATTATTATGTTCGTATACGTAAATGTCTAGACCAGTGACATTTAAAATAGGGTTCCCTAAGTACTTGGATTCATCGTGTTCCGTAGGAGTAACTACTCAACGTTCTTGAAATTTTGCAACTTTTTCACAATAAATTAACTTAAAATATCTGGTTGAAGGCTAAAGCCAGGGCAAAAAAATTCGACTGATCACCAGTCCTATACTTCCCACCTAGTAAATATTTGCAAAAAATAAACACTCTTTTTTTTTATTCTTTGACTAGGCCCAAATAACCTTAGCTGTTGGTGGTCTTTAAAACACAATTTAATTTTTATTCTTTGAAAAAAGCATGGCCCTCTTTTTTGTTTGGTGGTCTACTGATGGCTAGCTTAATATAGCAAAAATCATGGTTACCTTGATTTACGTACAATTTTTATTTTTTTTAGTAAAATATTTTTTTTCTCGAAAACTATACATTTTAGAGAAAAAAAAATATTTACATTTTTTTCATATTATAACATTTAGAATTCATTTATATATTTTTTTACCTATGTTAATACGTGACATTGAGGACGTTTTCTTGAATATCTCAGGATCCACTGAACCGATTTGACTCAAAATCTAATCAGATCTAAGTTAAAGGCTGATAAACACAATAGAACAATCGGCATGCCCGTATGTTGTTCCGTTCTTAAGATATCGAAGGCGAAAAATTGACCACATACACACACACACACATACACACATACACACACATACACACACACACACATACAGACATCAGTCAGAAAATTATCTTAAACGATTGCTAGGGTCTCAAAACGTGAAAATCTGTTAAAATCTCGAAATATTGTTTTCGGACTGAATCCATTACTTCCCTACCATAGTAGAGGTGGGAAGTAAAAAAACTCAAAATATACGACTCGAGGTTAGAACGTCTATGATTTAAACGAGTGGTACTTAAATACTTCGTTTCGTCTGCAGCAGTAACTGGCTATTCAAACAGGTTATTAGGCTAGAATATGTACTCAGCGATGGTAAATTTCAATCAATTTGAGCGTCGAAGCTTTTTAATGGATTATTTTGTTGTTACCGGTTGCTTTAAAAACATTTCTTTTTTACTTCCATTTTCACATAAATGATTTTTTTCATTAAATTCGTAAAATTGTAATGTAAAAATTAAAAAAAATTGGTACTAGGTATTAGAAAATCGGATTTTTTTCAGTTTTTACATTATTTTAGTTTCATTTATGATGAGTGATGACTATGATAAAACAAGTTTCAAATTAAAAACTTCAAGTAATTGCTTGTGTTTCTTTTAATTATTCATTCGACGATTTAGCGTTTAAAAGAATCACCTACTACAATTTTTTACTTAGTTATTATTCATTAGGCATTGCAAATTTTCTTAGAAGACTTTGTTAAATTCAGTGTGTATATTTATCTGTTAGAATCACTGTTTTGAGACGTGAAGAAGGCCATTTTCAAGTCGGTATTAACTCCGTTTCCATGCTCGGCTCCCCTTTTCTGCAGGCCCATTGTAACTTTAATTCTATGTACAACAATACCGACCGGAGGTGAATCGCATAAAGCAAACACCAGAGTCAGTATTGCCATATACAAGAGAGAATTGTGTATTTTTTCTATTAAAATCACTCAGTCCACTAGAAAAGAAGCTATTAATAATTAATTAATATTATAATAACGTGAAATTAGTGATATAGCATTGCGTATGCAGCTTTCGGTAATGTCTTCAACTACCATTTGAAAAATAAAATGTTTAGGGAACGCGTCATATTCCACAACCTTCTAGTAAAATTATAGAAATTAAGCAACATCTTTTTAACTTTTGAAGACTTCACAAATAGTCGAGCGAAAAACATTTCCAGAGCTTCTAGACCAGGGATGGCGAACCTATGGCATGCGTTCCATAGGTGGCACCCCAACGGCATTGATTGAGGTAATACAATCGAAATACTTAAAAATTTGCTAGATGCAGTCGAAAAAAATTAACAGACGGACAGACGTACAGACGGCGTAGGCTTAGTAATATGATTCCAGTACGGAACCCTAAAAACTTTTGTGAGTGTGTTTTAAATTGTAATTTTGTTTTAAAGACCACCAACAGCTAAGGTTATTTGGGCCTAGCACCAATTCGTATTTTCAATTCATTATTATTATTTTTTTTTTTTTTAATATTAAATTGAAAATCCAATTGACACTTTTACCAGCTTTCGGGCTAGAACCCGAGAACTGGGGACTTGTAATAGAGGAACCATAGCAACGCCATGTAAACAACAGCGCCGCTACACTCTCGGCTATTCTCAAGCCCAGTGTGTTTTAAAGACCACCAACAGCTAAGGTTATTTGCGCCTAGCACCAATTCATTTTTTTTTTAATAATAAATTGAAAATCCAGTTGACACTTTCACCAGCTCTCGGGCTAGAACCCGGGAACTGGGGACTTGTAATAGAGGAACCATAGCAACTCTATGTAAACAACAGCATTGCTACACTCTCGGCTATTTTCAAGCCCCCTAAAAACTATCCTCGTACATTTAGAGTCATGTGACGTGTATGTATGGATTGTAATTTGTAAATAAAACTATTTTCAGTATGGCGGATTTGATCATTGCTTATTGACCAAAAACGTTTCTGTAAGTCCTTTTCTGTGGAATGCGGCTTAGCTTTGACTGAAAAATGATTCTAGTGGATGACCAGCAATAATTAATATCAGGTCGTCGATAGTCAGGATCGACGTCGACGACGCTGTCCCCACAAGCGCCCTGACGTGTGGTTGAAACTTAACTTCCACTACACTTCATGTACATAGTACAATGTGTACATACAAACATACATGAATACCTATTATCGGATACTACTACCTACTAGGCTGCTATGATACTTTAATAACGCATACATCAGTTGCTATGTACTATCTGTCAAAATAACATGCTTTAACCGACACTAAAACTCAACACCCACTACTTTTGGACATGTGACAGTGGATAGAACTTTATGTGAATTATATATTAATAATATTTCTAAACGTGAATTAATTAAATTTTTAATAAATAATAAACGATTCCTTTTAATTATTAGGTAGTCTAACAAAATATTAATACTTTTTCTTTTTTGTATTGGTAACTGTTTAAAAAGTTCTGGCGTTGAATTTTTTTTTCGAAAAAATGCCCATTACTTATCAGAAGTTTTCGTATTTTTTTTGTCCAAACGGAATCAAGGAATCAGTTTTTAAGGTTTAAATTGTTTACTAAGGCATTCGTTTTTATTTTAAAAGCTCTTTAGCTTTTTAATTTGTGGTATTTTTTCGATCCTTTAAACTAGTTCACAGCGTAATTTTTAATTTCTTTAAGCCCTTGAATTGTAACCGCTAAAAACTTTTTTATTGCTATTTTTTAACTTTATTTTCTACTTTATAACTGAATTGGTAAAATCTCACAAAAAAAATTAATTTAATCCCCATTTTTTTTTATTACGTTAACATTTTGAATGAAAAGTTTTTATAAAATAAAATAACATGTATAAGTATAATAAACGTATGTCCATTTTGGTGTTTTTGTAAATTAAATACACTTTTAACATAATAATATGTAAATTGGAAAATTTCAGGTAAAAAAAGACCGCAATGCAGTGTCGTAATATTTATTTTTCAATTACACAACGTTTCGATAGGGAATCCATTCTTCCTCAGGTGTCTGGGAAACAAAACATAGCTATTAAAGCTTTTTACCAATATTAGTCTAAATGTAAAAAAGATAACAACTAACTACATAAAATCACCTTGAAACTTTTTTTAAACACTATGTTACTGTATTTATGCATTACAACTACTAAATATATTTTCTAAACATTTGCTCTAAAACTTATTATATATATAACATATAATAGGTATATATTATTATATAATATGAAACTTAATAATATTAATATGTTAATCATGGATCGTATAATAAAACTAAAATATTTTTATTTCAGTATGTGTTCTATATTTATTTTTACAATATAATGCTTTTTTAATTTAAACTAGTGTCTTTTTAAAAAGAAAAGTACCGTAAGATGGGGTCACTTTGATTTCGCGGGGCGAATTTGATAGTTGCCCCGACTGCAAATGAAATGTGTGCTAGCCGCGCGTCAGTACATTTTAAAATTCCTGCCTAGGTTACATACTGTAGCTAATCAACTTCATATGAAGTGTATAGTATACGACCTACGCAATTTGCAAAACACACCTGAGAAATAATCTTTAACCGTCGCTGTGCACTCGAAGTGTTTTTGTTAAGTCGTTATAACTTTGGAAGTACAAAGGTGAGTGTGATTTTTTGGTAATTTTTGAATACATATTGTTAATCAGGCATATATTGTGAAAATATAACCTCAAATTAATATTCCACAAAAAAATGTTTGTGGTTCAAAATCGTGACAATGCGTAGCGGGGTCACTTTGATCACAAATACGGGGCGACTTTGTTCTTGATCAAAATGGTCTCTTAATTCGCATTTTCAAGTTTTTCTGCATTTTAAGCTTAATTTTGTGGGTTTTTTTGCTTCAGATGGTACGAACGTATAAAAAGAGACTTGGGAATTGCAACTATAAAAATTACACTGAAGCGCAACATGATGAAGTTCTTCAAAAAATCGCTGATGGTCAGTGATCGATGAGGGCCATAGTTTCGGAATATAACATCCCATTTGGAACATTAAATAACAAATTTCATGGCAGACATAGACCTAATCCTGGTGGGCAACCTATAATGTCAATTGAAGAAAAAGTTACCCTTATAAATTCTGCTGTCCGGTGTGCCGATTGGGGGTTCCCACTTAATGTACTCGATTTGAGAATGCTTGCAAAAGCTTATTTGGACAAGTGCGGGCGAGTAGTACCTAAATTTAAAAATAATATCCCTGGTAAGGATTGGGTACTAAGCCAGGAAAAAGTGTTGCTACTGTTTCTAGCAGCAGCTCAGATGAAGCTGAAGAAGCCTTAGATATGCTCAGCGAGACCTCTGAAAATGAAGATCTTACTTTGTCTATGGAAACAGAGGAAATAGAATATTTACAGCTAGACCCAGAACGTTTAGTGCCAGTAAGCTTTGTTCTGGTCAATTTTGTTGGTGGGAAAAGAAATTAAGTACAATATAAATATGTGTGTAAAATTCAGAAGCAATTTTCGGAAATATACGGTTGTTGGTTTCAAATCGAAAAATGAAGATAAAACAACATTTAAACTTGTACCGAAGGACATATCAACTGTGCCATTATCAGATATTTGTGTCCTGTTGCCGGTACCAGTAAATATCTATACGAAACCACGTTTAACTTTGGAAAAAGAGTTGAAGTTCGAGAAACCGGAACTAAAATACCATTCTTTGGATGCTAAAGGTCACCAATAGACACTTAAACATTAGTGTCTATTGGTGACCTTTAGCATCCAAAGAAGGGTATTTTAGTTCCTGTTTTTGTTAATTTATGATTACTGTTATTTTTTAAGCTTTTAAAGAAAGAATATGTATTTTTTGTATGGCAATAAACACATTAAACAATAAATTGTATTGAAAATGATGGGTATCAAAGTCGCCCCCGAAACATAATTGGTTATATTTTTAAAACTACAACACCGATTTGCAAGTGGGGCGAGCTTGATCACTGTATACGTGTTCAGAGCATTTTAAGTATATTTCCAGGAGGGGTATCAAAGTCGCCCCACATTGTGTTTGAAGTTGATCATTATGTTTTTATTTTTTTTTACTAAGAATTTTACAAAATTTATATTTTTCAAGTATAGAGTCGCATTCTACTTGCTAAAACCAATCGTTTGGTATTTTTTAAATGTAAATTTGTAAACACACAAAATTGCTGTCGGAAAAATAAAATTCAAATTGATCAAAGTCACCCCATCTTACGGTAATATCTAATATTTCAATGAAATTTTCCTAATTAATTTTTGACCAAATTTTAGTCTTTAAATTAACTGAACAAAACTTATAATAGTCAAAATGGAACATCCAGTTTTAGATAGAAATTATAGATGCTCGACAGCTTAGATCATCAGCGTCTATCATTCGGTTTTAGTAAGTAAAGTTTAGTAAATTTACCAAATAATTTCAGAGAAAGTAGACATAGCACGGCACTTTTTTATTATCCAACAAAAACAATACAAATTTTATATATTTTCTATTTTAGAAAACAATCTAAAAGATCGACTGCTTAACCGTTACTGAAAGTTAAAACCCATCCTATGATCCTAATGTTAAATTAGTATATTATCTTTAATTAATACTACCAGCAATTAACTAATCTAATTTATGATAATTTAGCGTATAACTGAATGGCGTCTCTTAGCATGGATATATCGTATAAAAAAGTAATAAAAATTAATTTTTATTTATTACACGGAATAAATGCAAATTTTTTTTAAATTTTATTTTGCACAAAACATTAATTCTATTAACTATTTTTGAAAAATGAGGTTACTTTTATTACATCTCTTCAGCATGTTTTTTACGATCCGGTGAATAGTTTGCCAAGGCCAAATAAAAAAAAATCTTTTTGGAAAATATATCAAGGTAATGGCTTAATATTTTGCTGCCAATTGACTGGTCAGTCACAAGACATTCCTGATTTGTTTATTGAATTTGTTTAGTGGAGGACACAGAAGAAGGTTTAAAGAATAGCGGAAAATACCTTAGAATTAATAATATTTATAATATATTTTTTTGTAAAAAAAGGCGCGAAGCAGAGTAGAATAAATCTTATCTGTAAAATCACCCAAAAACGACATCTTCAAATTCTATGAGTTTTTTTCTGATTATTAATATTGTTAACTTCCCATTGGAAAGTTGTTGTACCTATTGGGTTCGATTTTGCTAATGAAAAATTTTGACGTATCTTCACGTTTCAAGATCACTAGAGTTCAAATCCATCGTTTTTAGAGAGATGTCTGTGTGTGCGTGTGTACGTACGTATGTTCGGACCAATTTCATTCGACGCATAATTATATAATGAACACTTGATAAGGTTTGCAAAAAAAATTGAATTGGCGGTTTTTTTATAACAAAAAAACTACTAAAAAGTTGTTGTAAAATGTTAACCTGTATTGCTAATAATTCCTTTACCTAGACTGGTCTCTCATCTCTAAGGGTAGTGGGTACCCAATGGGAAGTTAGCAGTGCAGTTTTACCCACACACCAAGCTTCTGTTTTTAACAATGGAAAGTGCTAAAGAATGATTTATAAGAATAAAATTGGTCAAACATTAACATATTTCATGCGTCGAAAGTTCCGTACTAGAGGTGCAAATCGTGCGTGACACGCCGTGAATGTGTAAGTATCTACAGTGTGATTAAAAAAAATATACGCATACTTGAAAGTGCGTGAGTGGAAAAGAATTTTCGTGAGCATGAGTTGGCGTGAATGAAAAGTTAATCACGTAAAAAATTATTCCTGTGTTTTCAGGCTCACGAAAAACATTTTCAACTCACGCCCGCTCACGCACTACTACATTCTTTTTAGGCACACTCATGCACGCTCACGTTTAGATTTCAACACTCACGCACGTTCACGCACGATAATATGTAATTATATTTTGAAACTCACGCACATTCACGTACGTTCACTCGTACTCACGCAATTTTACAGTTACTTTATAATTTATATTTGACTGATACTTGTTAACATTAGTTTAGACTTCAGGATCAGGCATAACAGTTTACACTCTCCGCGTTCCGCCTGAAAATAATTTTTTTTACGTGATTAACTTTTCACTCACGCCAACTCACACTCACGAAAATTCTTTTCCACTCACGCACGTTCACGTATGCGCATATTTTTTTAATCACATTCACGCACACTTACTCACGATTTTCTCGATACTTACACGTTCACGCACGATTTGCACCATACTGTACCACCTTACTCATCAAAATTAACTACTTTGCGCTAAATTTAAAAAACTTAAGAAAATTTCACCTTTGTTATAATTTTCTGTAATCTTTATCATGCTCTTTATATTCCTATTTTTTTTTTTAATTTAAACCCAATACTTTTGAGGATTATATAGGGGGGCATACTTTCTTGGTATATCAAGAGATATACCAAGAAAGTTTTTATATGGTATATCGTTAGGAAGGGTTCACTTTAAAATTAATTCTAACTTTTTGATGAATTTTTAGTTGTTCAAAATTCATCAAAAAGCTAAAAAAACCTTTTTTTCCCTTTATTAGCCGCAGATGCAATTTTTGGCAAAATGAGTCCTGGAATATCTGCGGAGCACATCACTCTATCTGCGTGCCAAATTTAAAGTTCCTACGACAAGTCTTCTAGAAGTAATTAACAAACTAGACAGACGACGAACGAACAAGTTTCATCATCAGGATTCCGTTTTTACCATTTTGGTACCGAAACCAAAAAATAAGCAAATAACCTATTGTACCGGTATAAAAAAATACTTCTAGATTTATAAAAAAATGTTTTAAATTATTATGTGTAATAATCTAGTTATCAAACATTATAAATTGAATAAAACATTGTGAAACCATTAATAATATTATTAATTATATTGTCAAACGCGTTCATTGACAGTTCCAGTGCCATAAATCATAATACATAGTTATAAAAACAAGTAACATTCCATTAAAACAAACAATGGTGGTATTCATGATTAGTGCAAATATGCTTGAAGTAAAAGACTTAAAATGGCACCGCTGCTGAGAAAACGAAACGCGATATCGGAAAAGTTGATGCAAATTAACGGCCTTTACATACATTCCAGTCCTCCCAGAGGTGAGATAATTATACTGTAATTTACTAATAATATTGTGTATGCTTTATAGGTACTTAGTGGCGGTCAGAACTGTTATTTCTCAAATATTGATATGAAAATATACTTACCTCTGAAACATTAGCGAAAAACAAAAACAGCTATCAGTTAAGTACCAACTTCATTTCTACACAGAGTTTCGAACTTGCAGTTATTATATCCCACGAGTTTCTCTGAGGTGCTTTCTAAGAAACCACTGAACCGATTTTGATGAAACTTATTTTTCTTTATTTTTTAGGTGTAATCATGAAGGCTAAATTCTAGTCAAATCATTTTAAAATGCTACTCGGGGACTAGTGATGTAAAAATACGTTATTAAACTTTTTTGTGTATTAAACCCATGGTATAATACTGTACTTTTTCAGTATAAAAGAGGACAGTGTGGTGTAACGGTTAGGGTAGCCGACCTTTGGATCACACTGTCGTGGGTTCGAATCCCACCTCCGCTCATGGATGTTTTGTGATGTTATTTAGTTTTAAGGAAGTTGTTATTTAATGTAATTAAGACGCTAATGACCTAAGTTGTCGACGCGTCTATAATCTACAATAAATAAATAAATAAATTCAGTATAAAACGGTTTTTACTTTTTCACACCACGGTTATGGTGCATTATTCAGTATTGCCAACTGCATAAAAGAAAAAGTTCCTGTTCTCATTTGGTATTAAACGTTTTATACGTGCTGTATAAAATAGTAAAATAGGCAGTATTCATATCTAGTATAAAACTGGGGTATATTATTTTTTTTACATATCTACCGTATAATACCGTTTTATACAAACGTTTTATACCAGAGTATTATACGCATTAACATTACTACCGAGAACACATAACACTGTATAAAAAGTAATTTTTTTAAACTTTTTGATTTATATAAAGTAACCCTTTTTCGGGCTATTTCTGGTCACTATGAGCAACTTACGACATTTGTCGTTCGTTTCTCATAGCAACCAGAAACAGTTTGAACTGCATCAACTGCGGATTTTTGTGCATTAGTAAACTACTCTTTCTGGATAGTTTCGAGACAATGGTGGAATGCATGGACGGACCCAGCTTTTGGCCTAGGGGGGGGGGGGAGCCAATTAGAAATTTCCTGTAGGTAAATAATTTAAATTTAACTTATATTTTTACTTCCCACCTCTACTATGGTAGGGAAGTAATGGATTTAGTCCGAAAAAAATATTTCGAGATTTTAACAGATTTTCACGTTTTGAGACCCTAACAATCGTTTAAGATCATTTTCTGACTGATGTCTGTATGTGTGTGTATGTGTGTGTGTATGTGGTCAATTTTTCGCCTTCGATATTTTAAGAACGGAACAACATACGGGCATGCCGATTGTTCTGTTGTGTTTATCAGCCTTTAACTTAGATCTGATTAGATTTTGAGTCAAATCGGTTCAGTGGATCCTGAGATATTAAAAAAAACGTCCTCAATGTCACGTAATAACATAGGTAAAAAAAATATAAATGAATTCTAGATGTTATAATATGAAAAAAATGTAAATATTTTTTTTCTCTAAAATGTATAGTTTTCGAGAAAAAAAATATTTTACTAAAAAAAAATAAAAATTGTACGTAAATCAAGGTAACTATGATTTTTGCTATATTAAGTTAGCCAAACAAAAAAGAGGGCCATGCTTTTTTTAAAGAATAAAAATTAAATTGTGTTTTAAAGACCACCAACAGCTAAGGTTATTTGGGCCTAGTCAAAGAATAAAAAAAAAGAGTCTTTATTTTTTGCAAATATTTACTAGGTGGGAAGTATAGGACTGGTCATCAGTCGAATTTTTTATAAACATATTTTCCTTGAAAATCCGCGAAAAAATTATCAGAGGCTGCCATTTTGTTTATTTTCAAAAAAAAGCTTCGATCAGACACTAGATTAACTATATTAAACTAATGTAAAATGTTTTTTTTGTTTGATTGATTTTAAATGAACCAGTAAAATGTTATGATGGTCACTACTAAGCACGACTTGTGAGTTGTGGGACTGTCACTTAATATTGTTACATACTAGTCCATGTCCAGGGGCAGCTCGTTACGCCCATGGTGGAATGGGTCATTAATATGATCCAAATCGTTTGTGCAATTTTCTAAAAAAAATTCAAGTTACGTTCATCAGTAAACATCCCCTTCTGAATTTTTCTGACAAATGAATGGTGGAATAGGGTCGTTAATATAATCAAAATTGTTTGTGCCATTTTTGAGAAAACTTCAATTTTCGTTCATCAGTAAACCTCCCCTTATGGATTTTCCGGAACAAATGAATGACGGCATATTGTAGGGATAATAATCAAATATCGATTTAATAAACGTGATCAAAATCGTTACAACCATTTCGAGAAAATTGCAATTATCGATTTTTGTTCCCTTTTTTCGATCTGTAAGTCTAAATCCGTCGAAATCTCGAATTAGGTTTTTATTTTTCGTTACCTACTACAATATTTTCTCTACATCTATAATAGTCGCTCGAAAGTAAAAAGGTTCACTTTCTGTCAATCAAAAAGTTCGAAAAAACCTACTTTCTTGATCAATCACACAAAAATAACTATTTTATGAATAATCTATCGTCTTTGTAATGGAATTGAGCTGAATTAAAATCAATTCTATAAATAACTAAAATATGTATGTTATCAGACTTTAATGTTATAATATTTTTTTGTGACGTGTTTGCTACACAAATCAATACGAAATAATTTATTTATCATAATTTGTGACTGAGGTAGCTAATGTGACTTTTCCTCAATTAATTTTTTTAAAATAATACTCACTAATACGTTTAACGTCCATTTATCGACAGTATGTCATTACAGACGCCACTCGAGTGAGTCGTGTCATTCTTATATTCTATTTATTACTTTCCCGTTATGTTCTGCATTTTTAACCGACTGCAAAAAAAGAAGGGAAGTTCTCAAGTCGACACGTATAATATATATTTTTTATGTATTACAACGCAAAAAAAGGAGGAAGGATCTGAAGTTGACGCTTATTAGTCCAGTAATTTTAGATTTCCACTGCAGAAAAATTCCCAGTTAGCTGATTTTTTTTTTATTTACCTTCGTTATGGTGTTTTAAAAAACGTGTAAAAAGTCCCCATCGATATCGTGCCGGCGTTGCCAGATATTCGAGGTTCAAGTTCACGATAGACGGTTTTTTGCGAATTTCTCGGTTCCGTTCCATTTTTTGTAAAAAATAGTTATTATCAATCTTGTAGAGGACGACATTATCTACAACTTTTGTATAAACATTTTTTGTCTACGATTTATAGTTTGTCTTATTAAAGTACCCGCGGCTTCCTCCCCCTCGATTTTACATAACGGGATTATGCTGCTTCCCGAGGGCCTAACATAATGATTTGTACCATTATTTTAAGTTGAACTTAAAGCTAACGATCAATTATAATTTTATCGAAATTAATGCAGTAGCTCTCTATTTATAAGCAACCAAACATACAAATCGACAGCAGTGAAACAGACAGACGGACAGACAATTTTTTTCGAAAATACGATATTTATACTTGACATCAATTATAAAGACCATTCGTAAAGTAATTTCGTAAAAAAAATTTACAAGGGTTGAGAGAGTGCGGATAAAGTACGAGTATGCATTTGCATACCGTATAACGCACTCTACTAAGAATAGCTCGGAGTAACCATACTTTTAATTTTTTTTTCAAAATTCCTTTACGAATACTCCTTATAATTGTTATAAAGACTATTCGTAAAGAAATTTTGTAAAAAAAATTAAAAATGTGGCTATTATTACTAGAGTGCGTTATACGGTATGCAAATGCATACTCGTACTTTATCCGCACTCTCTCAACCCTTGTAAATTTTTTTTACGAAATTACTTTACGAATGGTCTTTATAATTGATGTCAAGTATAAATATCGTATTTTCGAAAAAAATTGTCGGTCTGTCTGTCTGTTTGAGCGCTGTCGATTTGTATGTTTGGTTGCTTATAAGTAGAGAACTACTGCATTAATTTCGATAAAATTATAATTAATCGTTAGCTTTAAGTTCAACTTAAAATAATGGTACAAATTATTATGTTAGGCCCTCGGGAAGCAGCATAATCTCGTTATGTAAAATCGAGGGGGAGAAAGCCGCGGGTACTTTAATAAGACAAACTATAAATCGTAGACAAAAAATGTTTATACAAAAGTTGTAGATAATGTCGTCCTCTACAAGATTGATAATAACTATTTTTTACAAAAAATGGAACGGAACAGAGAAATTCGTAAAAAACCGTCTATCGTGAACTTGAACTTCGAATATCTGGCAACGCCGGCACGTTATCGATGGGGACTTTTTACACGTTTTTTAAAACACCATAACGAAGGTAAATAAAAAAAAATCTGCTAACTGGAAATTTTTCTGCAGGTGGGTGATTTTAATATCTAAAATTACCGGAGTATATATTTTTTTTCCTTTTTTTATGCATAACTTTTTACAGAGTAGTCCGATTTTGATGATTCTTTATTGAACAGGGTATACCTCGAAGTTGGTCCCAAATACATTTTACTTAAATCGGTTCAGTAGTTCGGCTGATTTTAATAAAAATGAGTAACGGCGTGTGATTCCTTTAAGGTAAATGCCACTTTTTGACACATCACACAGCGTAAGAAGTCGGTTAATAAACTGCGTGTTGTAAAGCCACTAAAAAGTAAAAAATAAAAAACTTTTGAACAAAAAAAAACTTCCTTCAAAAAGCCACTAAAAAGAGGAAAATAATAAAACTTTGAGTTCTGCGCCAATTTAATAAAATATGAAGTCGCGGTTAAAAAGTGCCAATTTAATCAATATCTTCTTTTTTCTTTTTAACCAACTTCATATTTTATTAAATTGGCGCAGACCTCAAAGTTTTATTATTTTCCTCTTTTTAGTGGCTTTTTGAAGGAGGTTTTTTTTTTGTTAAAAAGTTTTTTATTAAATTTAAACTTAGTTAATACTATGTTCGAGTGAATCTGTTTTTATTTTGTATTTGGAAGATTCTAAGTAGACGAAAGGGCGTTCTCTAGTTCTTTAAAAAATGGTAAGTAATTTTTAAAAAATGCCCCCACTTCTTGCAAAGTTTCGAAATTTTTCAGAAATAAAATCTTGATTCGTTTCATATTAGGAATATTGCTAGAATAAATCACGTTTAATCCAATGAGAAAACGCGCAGTAGGGTGGTTGTTGATTAAGCAATTTTCAACATTGTTTCGGACCCCCCCCCTAAATTTCTTCAAGGTACAAAAAATAATCTCTGCTGAAGGCGCTCAGACAATCTTAACCCATGCCATCGAGCGATTGGAATTTAACGCGTAAAACACATTAGATATTTAACATTTTTTCAAACGGCCGTATCTTTGCGAACAATAAAAACTTCTCAAAGTTTGGAATTGCTCAAATAATCTTAAGCCGTGCCGCCAGGCTATTGAAGGAAAATAATGAAAAAGAGATATTTTTATCTACAAAATTGCAATCGATTGCCGGTTTTGATAACTGAGGTGTTGAAAAACCTCAATTATCAAAATTGGTCCAGCCGTATAGACTCTAGAAGATAACGTATAATTATACAGGGTGTCCAAGACTTGCGTTGTCGGCCGATATATTGATTTTGGGTGACAATAGAAAAAAAGTTTAAATACAAAAGTTGTATAAATTTTAATGGTGTATAACCTAAAAATATTTTCAATTATACAGCCTGTCCTATTTAAGCGTGGCAGATCAAATCTATGTTTTTTTTAACCTAGCACCCTGTTTTTATTTATTTTTTCAATTCTGCATCTAAATGTGAATAGAAATTGTAAGGGAAGCCATGCTCGAAAATTCAGTAATTTTTGAGTTATTCAAGTTTTTTAGAAATTTTTGACACGTGCAGACCTTTACCTAAAATTTGACATAGCCAAAACAGAAACTTTTATCAAACTAAAATTTTGAGGATCACTAAATAATAGACGGACAAATCAATGTCTGTCCTAAAAAAATGAATTTTTTATACAGGATGTTCAAAATAATGTACCTCTTTTACGTAACTTCAATCACGTTAAAACTTTTGATTGTTAAATACAACGAGGTTATTTTTTTGCTGGAATTGTATTCTTTAGGATATTTACTAACACTTTTATTAAGGGTTGTCCAAACCTAAACCTAATATTTTCGTATTAAAATAATAGGTTTAGGTTTGGACAACCCTTAATAAAAGTGTTAGTAAATATCCTAAAGAATACAATTCCTGCAAAAAAATAACCTCGTTGTATTTAACAATCAAAAGTTACACGTGATTGAAGTTAGGTAAAAAAAGTACATTATTTTGAACATCCTGTATAATAAATTCATTTTTTTAGGACAGACATTGATTCGTTCGTCCATTATCTAGTGATTCTCAAAATTTCAGTTTGATAAAGGTTTCTGTTTTGGCTATGTCGAATTTTAGATAAAGGTCTGCACTTGTCAAAAATTTCTAAAAAACTTGAATAACTAAAAAATTACTGAATTTTCGAGCATGGCTTCCCTTACAATTTCTATTCACATTTAGATGCAGAATTGAAAAAACAATTAAAAACAGGGTGCTAGGTTAAAAAAAACATAATTTTGATCTGCTACGCTTAAATGGGACAGGCTGTATAATTGAAAATATTTTTAGGTTATACACCATTAAAATTTATACAACTTTTGTATTTAAACTTTTTTTCTATTTTCACCCAAAATCAATATATCGGCCGACAACGCAAGTCTTGGACACCCCGTATAATCACATTCATAGTTACATACAGACACGTTAACAAATAGCCCATCTTTTGGTTTCACCGTAGTCGGGTAAATAACCTTTTAAGCATTTTAATAATATATAATAAAAGTATCGATTCAGAATTCTGCACAAACATTACCCAATGTAAACAGCGTGTCTATGTGTGTTCAAATAACATGTGTTGTAATGTGTTTGTACGTTGAAGTATTGTTTGTAGTGTACAGTAGTGCCAAATCAATAACAATTTATAAAAAACTCGGGTCGCAGTGCCAAACCCTGCCGACAATATAGTGTATTTGCTAACACAGGCCTTCTGGCTTTAATACATAAACTTAGTTTGTTTTTGGACAAAGTAAAAAATTTAACCCCTTAATACATCCCTTGAAATAATATTTTTTTTCTTAATTTCAATAAGATTATCAATACAACTTCTGTACCAAATGAAATACACCCTTCAGTATCACTATCCGCAAACTAGTGTTTTCATAAAATTTGTAAGTCCGGACCTGTCGGGGCGATTTTATTAAAATTTTATCAGCACATTTTAATGTTCACCGAAGGGTTAAATTTCAATTTTGAAACAATTCTGAGAATTTTTTCGGTATTTTTGGGCCCAAAAACATTTTTCAACCCCTAAAAACTACCCTTAAAATGGTCCGATTGGGCCCATTTTAAATAGGCTTCGTGCGGTGATGGATTGCAACGTGCCTACCCAATTTCGTCAAAATCAATTAACTCTTTCGAAAGTTATAGCCCGTACACATATATATATATATATATATATAAATATATATATACATATATAAACAGACATTTCCAAAAATGGTGCCAAAGTGTTCAGGAGGCTATGAAACGTCGAGAAATTTTGGTCCGACCCCTAGGTCCCGCCATCCGACCGACGCCAATAGTGTATGTGCCATATGGCAAATACACTAAAAATAGTAATGGGACCTCTGCATCAAAAAATGCAGAAAATATTATCTCTGCTGTGGAAAGCTCAGAAATCGCTAATTAAATAAGACCGATCAAGTGTGTACTCCAAAACAGCATCCAGTCCACCCCAACTGTAGATGTGAGAGCAACACTGGCTTTTTTAATTAATGCTGTTTACAATGCAAGTTTTTATAAGTGATCGGGGGCCAGTAGACCCCCTTCCCCCAAAAAAAAAGTCGTTCCACCGCCAATGTCGACAGCATTTGCAGATCTTAAGAAAATCGAGTGTGACATAGAAACAGACATATGAGACGGACACGAAGTATCACCATTTAGATTTCTGATTTTTTAAAAATTTGGTACGGAACTCTAGAAATACTATTATTTTCTACCGAGTGAGAAGATTTGTGGTGAGAGCACTAAACTCGCATTCGAAAGGTGAGGACAGATTTGTCTAGGACTTTTGCGTACAGCCATCTCACTGAGTCATTTTGTTGAGGTCTTCCGTGGTTTCCCTCAATAATACCAGATTTAAATATCGATATGATTCGTATTAGGCCGATTGCACACTGATCAAATGAAAACGTTGTCAAACAAAACGTTTAGTTGCATTCAAAAACATTTTGATTTAAATTCAAACATGCAGATTGGACAGAAATGTTTTCATACAAAACATTTTGTTGGTAGGTATTTGAAAGTGTTGTGTTTTGTTTTAAAGCGATGTTTGATTGTGAATGAACCATTTTCCTGAGAGTAGTTCTTTCAATTATCCACGAGAGGTAGCATTTACGGTAGGGACAAACCAAGGCTATTAGAGTACAGGTTGCCTCGTTCCATCTGACCAATCAGCGTAAGCGCGGGAATGACGTCAACTGGAATTCAATTTAAATCAAGTACAAAAATTGTTGAAGATTATGCTTATTTATATTAGGTGCTTCGTGCAGATTTTTTAAAATTGGCAGGAGACAATAGATAGAAGAATAGA
The DNA here is from genome assembly GCA_039654895.1 of Mongoloraphidia duomilia. Lineage (NCBI taxonomy): Eukaryota > Metazoa > Arthropoda > Insecta > Raphidioptera > Raphidiidae > Mongoloraphidia > Mongoloraphidia duomilia. The sequence continues at coordinate 33,575,253 of CM077517.1, read as the reverse complement.
TATTAAAAAATAGGATAATTTTTATTTTTATTACAAAATTTAGGTTTTAATATCTATAATATAGGTACTTAAACAAACGAAAAATTAAATAATGCTCAAGAAATGGCAGATCTTGTTAATTAACTATTTTTTTAAATTTAAGAAATGAATAGAATTAACTGACAAACTGATAAATTATTACCTATTTTATCTTTTATATTCACAAAATATTAAAAATAACCACAAAACACCATAACGCTTAACAGCTATCGCAAAATTGACAACTTATAAAATTTTTTTCACTAACGAAGAATCATGTTTCTATTAGGTATTGAAAAAACATATCACACTACCATTGTTACTGTGATTTTTATTTCCAAAAGTTAGCAGCGCCCATGGTCTGACCTTTTCTATTGAAGTGAGCAAGCGTGGTGCATTCCGAGTGACGTCATCCCCCACTACTATCGGAACGAGGCAACCTATACTCTACTAACCTCGGGGACAAACTTTATTTATTCCCCATTAGTGTCGTATCATTTTAGTAGTATAACTTAATTATTAAATTATTATTATTATTGAATTAATTAAATAATTATGTTATACCACTAAAATGACACGACACTAATGGGGAATACATAACGTTTGTCCCTACCACAAGTGCTGCCTCTTGTGGATAATTCAAAGAGCTACCCTCAGGAAAATGGTTCAATGAATCCTATTAAAACCATTTGAAAAACAGTTTTCAACAGATTCAAACAAAAACGTTTTGTTTGACACCGTTTTTTTTTTTTGATCTGTACGAGCCTAAGGGGTTCAACCTGCTGGAATGAAACTTAACACGATTCAAGTAGATATCTATAGGTAAGATTAAAGAAGTGGTCCCCCCGACAGGACGTGCAGGAGCCGGTTGTCTACTGTTCAGCGGCAAATTATTGCATTTTTTCAAAGTCTATATCTCTGGAAGAAATCGTCCGAGAACAAAAATGAGGACACCGTTGGATTCGTTAGACACAGGGCAATCTTTCTGGACCAGAATTTTTTTCTATACCCACTCCTGGACTCATGGTACGTCCGTAGGTCGGTATATTCAGAGAAAAAAACACTGAAAATAGAAACGTGAAAATTGGACTAGAGGTTCCTTTTGTGACAAAAATAGCCACTAAGAAGAGATTTTTCGAAATTCAACCCCTGAGGGGGTCAAAAGGGGGTGTAGAGTTTATTGGCAAAATGTTCATATCTTACGTATCGTTAAGGTGAAAGGTATTGCATTTAACATACTAGCTCTTCTTTAAAAATAAGCAAACCCGTGTGCGAGCATTTTTTTTAAATGTAACCCCTAAGGGGTCAAATGGGGGTGTATTGCATAGTCTAAACCACTGAAGATAGAAACGAGAAATTGGAAAGTTATGTTCCTTCCAGGGTGTAGAGGCTTACTAAGAAAGGATTTTTTGGAAATCAATCCTTAGGGAATGAAATGGGGTGAAATGTTTAAATTCATTCCCTAAGGATTGATTTCCGAAAAATCCTTTCTTAGCACGCCTTTACACTCTGTAAGGAACATAACTTCCAAATTTCACGTTTCTATCTTCAATGGTCTCAACTGTGCAATACACCCCCATTTGACCCCTTAGGGGTTGAATTTGAAAAAAATGCTTGCACACGGGTTTGCTTATTTTTAAAGAAGAGTTATTATGTTGAATTCAATACCTCTCATCTTAATAATTATACGTGAGATATGAACATTTTGCCAAATAACTCTACATTCCCTTTTGACCCCCTCAGGGGTTGAATTTCGAAAAATCTTTTCTTAGTAACTATATTTGTCACAAAAGAAACCTCTTGTCCAAATTTCACGTTTCTATCTTCAATGTGTTTTTTTTCTTAATATACCGACCTACGGACGCCTCCTGAGTCCAGGGGTGGGTATAGAAAAAAAATTATCATCCCTGTGTCTGCTGAGTCCAACGGTATCCTCATTTTTGTTCTCGGACGGTTTCTTCCAGAGATATAGACTGTTACTTGAAAAAATGCAATCATTTGCCTCTGAACAGTCGGCAACCGGCTCCTGCACGTCCTGCCGGGGGGCACCACTTCTTAAATGTTACCTATAGGTATATGTACTTGATTCGTGCGAAGTTTCATCTCAGCAGGAAAAAGTGCATGGTTGCATATATAGTCTTACTCTTCGCTCCCCTACTTAATTTTGTACCTTTTAAGAACCAATAAATTATTATTACTTTTACTATAGTGTTTTGTATTTCTAGTGTCGTTATGAAGTATATTACTAACGAGTAGTGATAGTATGTTAAAATGAGCGATTTAGCGAGTTTTAACAGTCACATGAGTCATAATATCATTACGTACGAGAAATATATGGTATTCTTTGCCATACTCACTATAAAATAGCAATTTTCCACTTAATTTTCAGTATTTTCAAAAAAATTTGACAGTTTATCTGCGTCGCCAACTTCACTTTTTAGTAGGCCATGAGTAGCTGTCGCAGTGCGCACGCAGAGTAAATACACAAATCACTTTGGAAACTGTTTACTTACCGCACTAGTATGTTTTAAAAACACTTTCAACACACCTGCCTGTTAACTGACCCATTCCATGCATACATACACGCATGTAAAGTATTTTATAATGGGTATGGCAAAAAATTATATTATATCGTAGCAACGAATTATCGCCTCCGCATCTACAAGATTATTTTGTAATGTACAGTTTTTACGATGGTTCATCTAACACAGGTTTTTTTACCTTAGTGTCGCTGTCGCAGCCATTACATTCTGTGTGTACATTCCAAATTAGCATCATCCTAGGTATTCCTAAATTATTAGAAACATGCACCATTTAAACTGACATCCAAATAGACTAAAATAAATAATAAAGATACATCCATAAATGACAAAAATAAAATGCAATTGTCAAAACTAATCCATTCACCAATTAATTAAAGGATAAACATTACGATAATGACTTAGTATTAAATAAATAGTACCGAAAATGTTTTGATTTGTGACACTACACAAACTTGCTCGTCAAAGCTGCAAACCAATATAAGGGCTCCTAGTGGCATTTTTTGAAATTGTTATGTTCGCATTTCTATCTAATTCAGACCTTAATTAGCGAAAGGCTCTGTAAGAAGAATAATTTTTGTGGTATTCCAAATTACCAACAGTATCTCAAATACGCTGCTCTAATAATAATAGCTACGTCAGTAATATCAAAATAACTCTAATAACTTGTCTATGGTAATAATATTATGTTGTTTCTACTTCGGTTTTGGATGGAGCACATGTCCCTGTGCTCTTCCCCTAGATCTGTTAATGTGTACCTGTACAGTGTACACCGTTAGCTGGTACAGTGTTTAAGCGCCTTCTGGCAAATTCTTATAATATATCGTTTACTTTTAGACATATTTTTTTTAAATTTGAATCACAACTTGCTCAAAATATGTTTTACTTGTATCTAGTGAATAGGCATTTTGTACTCAACAGCTGCTTACAAAATATTTTTTAATCGCGACTTAATTGTCGAGCTTCAAAGAGTTATTTGACCCCAAAATAATATAATATTGCAATGTAGAAATATTTTACCTGTACCTATATTGTAACATAACAGAATAAACAATTGCGATCCCTTCTTTAAAAGCACAAACTGCTTTTAATAAAATATTCTGTCATGTTTACCTACCAACATGACGAATAATAGTATAGATATAGCTACAGATAATTAACACGGTAAAATAAAGTTACGGTTAAATTACTAAGTAATAATACATTATTGTATATTGAATTCTGATAAAAACGATTATACAAATTAGTCACTTAAAATAGCATTTAAAAAAATGTTTACATTACGATAACCAGGGGCGAATATAAAGGGGGCGGCTTCAAAGGCAAACATCTCCCACTTGACTACAAAAAATAAATAACGTCTTTATTGCACGTATTTACGCAGTGCATTGTAATTTAAATATTAAAAAATAAAGCGTTTTTAAATCGCACATTTGGTGGCAAAAAAAATTTACTGAACGGGTCAATTAAGACACGTTCAGTAAATTTTTCCAGGAAATAAATCAAATCCGCCCTTCTTGAAAAAGTTAAGAAATCGTTGTCATTGCTAAAGAGAATAAACTGAAATTAAAACAGCAGGTACTAATATTATTAAAAAGCGACAATTTTTTGCTGAAAAAAACAAAATTTCTCGAATTTGTTAATTCAATTATTTTACATTTGTTCATTCAATGATGCCCCTTTGAATTTAACGCCCCTGCGCCTACGCCTCACGTGTCTATACGTATAATACGCCTTTGACTTACAGTATACAGGTCATTAGAACATAAATTTAAAAAAGTAAATTGTAAATTATAGAATATAGACATTCGACGATTGTCATTAGCGTCTATATAAAAAATTACTAAAACAATACAAAAATAAAACAAAGTCCCACCGTACATTTATTATATTAGATTCTGCAACATATCGACACACCGATGCACTGTCTGTAGTCGTCTTTAATTATAATTATTATTATCATGATTCACCTCAATGTTCTCTAAAAGTGTTCAAGTTCATTTCCTTTGGAGTTAGATAAACACTTTGAGTGCATGTGATACAAAGTTTGCGTGTAAAATCCTCACCGATTTATTCAAATAGATTATTATAGTAGGTACGTTGTAAAATAACTTTATTCTACCCTAAAACTTAACACGCGCCTGGATTATAAACAGGTTGTTTCATATTATATAATAAGAGGTTCAGACTTAATCGTAGACGTAATGGATGGTGGTTGTTTAAAGCAAGTTTTTTTTATTTGCGACTGAAGTATTTTTAGACTTGTAGATGACAGCCATTTACAGGAAAATATTTTTTAGGTTCGTGCTGTTGGAATATATGCGAATTAGTTAGCTTTGTAACTATGCCAAATTTCAGCTTGATACCTTTATTTAGTCCAGAGAAATTCAACTGTGACAGACATACGGACGGACAAACGAGTGATCCTATAAGGGTTCCGTTTTTCCTATTAAGGAATGGAACCCTAAAAATAATTTGTTCAAAGGCATTTATCTAAAAAATCGCCAAATGTGACATTTTTTATTTTTTTATTTACAGAAGAAAAAGAAGAAGAAAAAGACACTTTGATTCCGATGAGCAAAAGAAAACTACTATATATCTTATAGTTTAGGAAACTAGGGGACTTCGAAAATTTTTTTAATTTTGAAAAACTATCAACTCCCAGAACTTCCAAATTAAAAGAGATACAGAAATTTTCTTTTGCTTGTTGAAAGTCCAAAGCATCTGTATTTTTCTACAGGTTCGATTAATTTGAAATTTCAAGTTTGGACATATTATATATTATAACATGTACCTAAGTCCTGTTTTTTCCAATGCCTTCAGAAATCTCAAAAAATGATCTTTATTAAATTTACCAATAAGCAAAACAGTTCGAAAACTCAATGATTTTATTTTTATTTTTGAGATAAAGATTTCGTTTTTTTCAAAAAATCTCATTAAAAAGAAATAAATGCATAATTTAAATCAGGTATTCACCGATAAAAGAGTAATTTTCTGCTATTTGATCCATTCTGTTATTTAAGACCTGTTACTAAATAACAGGTAACAACCTGTTAACAGACGGTTAGGTATTTTTTAAAACTTTAAAACAAGTTACTTTCAAATAACAGTAACGCCTGTTATCAATAACAGTAACACATGTTATCAATAATAGTAACACCAAAATTAAGAAAAATCGCAGGACAGTGGACAAAATATTTGATTTATTAAATGTACAACGTTTCGTCTATAGATTTAGACTTTTTCAAGTACATACATAAAAAAAACACGGGTCGCAGTGCCAAAACCCTGCCGACAATATAGTGTATTTGCTAATACAGGCCTTGTGGCTTTAATACGTAAACTTAAGTTTGTTTTTGGACAAAATAAAAAATTTAACCCCTTAATACATCCCTTAAAATAATATTTTTTTTCTTAATTTCAATATTATTATCAATGCAACCTCTGTACCAAATTAAATGCATCCTTCAGTAAGTAAATCACTATCCGCAAACTAGTGTTTTCATAAAATTTGTAAGTCCGGTCCTGTCGGGCCGAATTCATTAAAATTTTAGCAGCATATTTTGATCTTTACTAAAAGGTTAAATTTCAATTTTGAAACAATTCTGAAAATTTTTTCGATATTTTCGGGCCCAAAAATTTTTTTCAACCCCTAAAAACAACCCTTAAAATAGTCCGATTGGGCCCATTTTAAATAGGTTCCGTGCGGTGATGGATTCCAACGTGTGTACCAAATTTCGTCCAAATCAATTAAGTCTTTCGAGAGTTATGCCGCGAACACACACATATATATATATATATATAAACATTTCCAAAAATGGTGCCAAAGTGTTCAGGAGGCTATGAAACGTCGAGAAATTTTGGTCCGGCCCCTAAGTCCCACCATCCGACCGACGCCAATAGTGTATGTGCCATATGGCAAATACACTAATATAATAACAATATTTATGAAAATTAATATTAATTAATAATTAATATTAATTAGTAATTAATATTAATATTAATATTTTTATGTATGTACTTGAAAAAGTCTAAATCTATAGACGAAACGTTGTACATTTAATAAATCAAATATTTTGTCCACTATCCTGCGATTTTTCTTAATTTTATTATAATCACGATGGACACGATTTCTAATATAAATAGTAACACCTGTTTTGCACTAGTTTGAACTTATGTGTGAAGCATCCCCTGTATATTATTACCGTAAGATCAGTGTAGTTCGCAGTCACTGCTCACAAACTTTTGTTCTTAGTTTTACTCTCGCGCTCGTGATAAGATGATTAAAATGTATGCTCTGAACAGTTTTGTGAAATATTTATATTTTATTATTATTTAACTTTAAATTTATAAAAAAATAAATAGTTTCCATAAAATGTTTAGAACTGTTTTATGGCGATTTTTAAAAATAAAATCTGAAGAAATTTATCAGCAGAGTCAACGAAAAAAATAAATTATTATAAATTATAACTTAATAGAAAAATTTATAAACAAAAGATATTTTTTCACACTGTCTTGTGCAATAATAATATTATAATAAAATTTATAAATATATTTTCAGTTTATAAATTATTATATTTCATACAATTTTTAGTGTTCCGTGCAAACGAAACACTTATGGAATCATTTCGGTGTCCGTCCGTCTGTCACAGGCGATTTTCTCTGAAACTATTTGACGTAAGAATTTGAAATTTTGCCCAATCTCAGACGTGAAGTATAAAAAGTTGAATTGTGATTCTGGGGGTTAATTCTAGGGTGTGAATACGCTTAAAAATTGCTGTTCCCTACCCATATCACCAAAAGGGTCTCTGAAAAAAATCATAAACATTAAGAATTAGGTTTAGATTGAACGAAAATTATCAGGAAAGTCGAATTGTGATTTTGGGTGTTAATTTCAGGGGTTGAATTGGGAAATGAAAAAAAAAACTTTTTTTAAGGGCATCGTGTAAGGTGTCAAATGAAAGCTTATTGAAGCACGAATTCAACAATATATATGATGTATTTTATGTTTTCATTTTTTTTAAAACATTTTTGGAGAAAAACGCTTAAAAATTGCTGTCCTCTACCCATATCGTCAAAAGGGTCGCTCAAAAAATCTGAAAAAAATCATGAACATTAGAAATTGGGAAGTTTTCCTTTCTTATTTTTTTAGTCTAAATCATAGTTCTAAAAATTACAAAATTAATGGCGGAAGAATTTTTGAAATATCTTTAAAAACAACAAAGTTATGCTACTTAAAAGTTTGAATTTGACAATTCTCCAAGAAATTCAGTTTTCAGTCCGGGTGACATCACGCGGCACGATATTTTTAAAAGTTATTTTCAGTTTGTATGCGTGGTAATTTAACATGGTAACTTCCGATAAATCTCTTTCTTTAAACTCGTAATTTGCTATGGAAATACTTAAACAAAGCAAGCTGATGACGAAAAATATTGACATAGGTATCTAAATTTTTGACAGTTAAATCCAAAAAATCAAAGATCATAAAAATCGGTCCAGCCGATAAATGGTGTAACTAACTTACTAACACGACTTTCTTTTATATACAGGGATGAGTTCGACCACCCGTATCAGTCGTTTTTTTCAAAAACGGTTAGTCGTAGAGAGTTGTGTCAAAAATTTGTATTATGAAAGCCCTAATAAAGAATCGAATGGTGATAATTTTTTTTTCCGGGAAGGTCGGCTTCCCTATTAGTTTGCTCTAGAATGTCCAGAACTCCGGAATTATAAATGTAACGATAGGTTGAAAGTGGTATTGTTGAAAAGATCTTTAAAAAATAAGCAAGTTTTGTAGGAAATTTTTTTTTATTACTGCCACCCCTGTAAATTTCTATAAGTATAAATATAAATTATTATATGTTCAAAACTCCGGAATTTTAGAAAGCACGATAGGTTGAAAGTGGTGCTGTTGAAAAGCTCTTTAAAAAATAGGCAAGTTTTGTAGGAAAAATTATTTAATTACTGCCACCCCTGTTAAGTAACAATCGTTTGAAATTATTAAATCAAAATTTCATAATAACGATCGAAGTCGGCATTAAAAATCTAGCAACCTTAGACATTGTCACAAGTGTTCAAACTGTCTTCCATTTACTCTTTAATACATACTACTGAGCTCTTCTGGTTATATTGTGAGTGTACTTCTTCAGTGTTTAATGATCGATAGATAGGTAACTAGATTTTAAATGCGGACTTTTAAAAAGTTCGTTATTATGACATTTTAATTTAGTAATTTCAAACAAATATTACTTAACAGGGGTAACAGTAATAAAAACAAATCCGTACAAAACTTGCTAATTTTTTAAAGATCTTTTCAACAATACCACTTTCGACCTATCGTTACATTCATAATTCCGGAGTTCTGGACATTCTGGAGCAAACTAATAGGGAAGCCGACCATCCCGGAAAAAAAATTTATCACCATTCGATTCTTTATTAGGGCTTTTATAATACCAATTTTTGACACAACTCTCTACGACTAACCGTTTTCGAAAAAAACGACTGATACGGGTGGTCGAACTCACCCTGTATATAGATAGAAAAGTCTGTATTACAACAAAATAGTTACTAAGTAACCTCGGTTCTAATTACTCACAAAGCTAAAAAACAGCAAACTTGTACCGCGTGACGTCATATTCATAAATCAGTTTCGTTTGCGACCCCACGTCCAAGAAATTGAATATCTCTCTTGAAATTAAAGATATCAAAATAATTCTTTCAGAATTTTTAAAGTTATCTTCATTACAATGATGTGACAGTATCATAATTAGTATTTTCGTCCAATGGAAACTTCCTAATTAGGTCTAGATTGAACGAAAATTATCAGGATTGAAAAATTCTAGCGCAATCAATTGTTATAAACAATTTAATTGTTTATTTTTTTATAACTGCAGAACAAACATTTTTTCTTTGTAACTGCCGAACCAAAATTTGGCTATAGAACACACAAGTGGCGGGCTATGTCACGGAACACTAATTGTGCAAGTATATAGCTTGCACTTGACCGATTTTTAATACGGGAAACTAAAACTATTTCGTATAATGTAATCATTTTAAAAATTAGGGATTAACACAATACGAAAAAATTATCTTACAATAACAGTACAAAATCAAAATACATAGAACATCAATATTTATCATTAGGTACAGCATCTGCTCACTTTTCCATGGCACTGGGGACCATTTAGCATACAGAATACAGATTGTATCAAATTAAATTTGTGCATAGGCTGTTCTGTGTGTAAGACAGAGATCGATATATAAAGTATTAAGTAAGAATGAGATAAATAATCGCTAATAGGAAGTTACTGTGGTTACTGTAAATAAATAATATTTATACAACCTAATAGCGTCATCTAAACCATAATAATAGGTGCGTTTGGTATCAAGGTGTAGTGTAAAAAGTGTAAACACTTTTGACACTAAACACTTTTTACTGTACCTACAGTCGCGGACTTAAGAAAGCTTACACCTGTATCATCTAGTTAGCTGTTTTATTAATTTTCGCATATTGTAATTTGGCTTTTGATAGTAATGTATCAATTACTAAGGATACATCCTAAAAATTCAATAAAAAATTATTATCAAAACACCTAAGTTGTTTATTATACAATCCAAATTACTCAATATTATTCAATTAAAACATAAAAAGATTTGATAATAAATGATACTAGCAAATTCCTTCCTCCAATCTTGCAATAATTCTTCATTTTTGTTCATCATTTTAACAATTTCGAGACATTTAAACGACAATTATTTCTTTTAATTTTTGACAATTACATTTACCTATTAAAAACTAAATTTGTTGCTAAGTTACTGACTTTTTGTGAACTTACACTGAAAAACTCAAGTGTAAACTTTTTTAAGTCCGCGACTGTACATTATATTTTTTCAGCAATGTACTAAATCAACATTCCGTGTCTTCAAAATTGTATGAGATCAATAGAAATAATAATAACGCATATTGTTTACGTAAATTTGAATTGTGTACTAAATAAAGCACTTATAAATCGATATAATTTTCAATAAGTAAATTGTTTGAAAATTTCGTTAGTAAACTGGAATAGGATATTACAATAACAGTTTATTTACGTCTGTTCTTTGAATAAAATAACGAATAGAACCGTGGAGTGGTAATTGATTGTCTGAAAAGTTCAATGAATAATATCCATTGTTGATTTAGACCATTAGTGCCCACTGATCTGTTTTTACCAGCCCTTAAACACACTGTGAAATAACAAAAAATCGTCAAATGCTAGTGTAACTCGCGCGCCGAGGGTTCCGTACAACTAACAAACTAATATACATAATTATATTCACCTAATATATCAAAAATTACATTTCATTAAATCTTTTCCACAATAACACAAATTTCAACATTTCACCAACCCATTATTATTTTCCCGAAAACTATAGCTGCTGGTAATAGTTTTTCTGTAGGAAAAGTATATGTATACCTAGAACATATAATATCACTAGTTCTTTCGGTATTTTACCTGTACTGGTTCTGGAAATAGACGAAGAGGGATTGGTTTTCGAGGTGCGTTTTCAGGAAAATATCGAAACTACGTGGCATAAAATTAAAAAAAAAAATAGTTTTAATTTAAGATTTCTAAGAAAAGCCCTTTCATATGACACCCTACATGATCGAATACAAGATATTGTTTTCTTTGGGTGTCAAACTTGTCCCCTCCCCCAAATTTACCAGAAAATATGTTTTGCTTTGTTATGTTCAGAGAAATTCGACTGTTACAGACATACCGACGGACAAACGAGTGATCCCTCAAGGGTTCCGTTTTTCCGTTTGAGATACGGAACCTAAATAAGCTAATAAATTACAAGTTAAGATAACTAAAACCTTACGTAAAAGAAGAAATCAAGCGTGGTATTTACTAATAAATTATGCAAGATATTTACAAATAAATTAAATTTTATTATCATAATATTTAAGTGAAATTTATGACATTTTCATGAGTGTACCAGTTTTTAAATAAATATTTATTTATCTAAATATATTTTATAGATATACAAAATTAGGCAAGAGAATTTCCAAACCAAAAGAAGTTATAGGGGAAGTAATTGGTTTCCATTTACTGTTAAAAGTTTGATGACCAAAGTAAAACCTCATGTACACCCCTAGGGAATTACAATGATATTATATTGTAATGCGGAAGTCTGTCCGATCAAAAATAAATTACTACATTCTCTCTGACTACATGAAAAAGCACAGCTATATAAGATAAAAAAAGATAAAACGAAGATAGCGTGATAATATGTATTACACCGGTACCTACTTCCTGTTCGTAATAAGTGTATGAAATATTATAACCTTTCGACATTACTTTTTCTATTTAGATTATGTACTGGTAGCTCTGTGAACTTCGTACTTTCAATATTTTTAACAAACATAGACATCGAATAGTACAAGCGTTGACAGCAAAAAGTTGACCTTCATAGGACATCACGTCTGATCAGTTTAAAAAAATGAAAGGAGTCGAAACTGCTAAGCAAATTCTGGCACGATTATAATAAAATTAATGATTTAAGTACTGTTCATTAATTAGCACCTCGCGTTCGTCATATAACATCCGGATAAAATTGACATGGGTTTGTAAGAAAATACCTGTACCTACTTTAAGAATGTCATTGTCAGCCTTACCCCATCTTGAACGAAGTGTCGGAAGACCTAGCTTTAAAGGGGTGATTTTTCAGTATCTCTCCTTCACGGTTAGCCAACTTTCCACGCGTTTCACTGTTTTGCCTTTTGAGTTTCAATTTGGAAACTTTGGGATGCAGTAGCACCCTGTATTTTTGTCTAAGGTCAAAGTTGGACAAAACATATTATTATTGTAATTTGTCCAACTTGAACTTCAAATATTTCAAAAACTATTCACTTTAGCCTGGTACTTTTTTATACAAAAAATGTTCAAAATAAGATTCTTTTTCTGAATCCGTCGAAAAAATACAGCATTCTACTTAAAATAACAAAGTTGTGTGCTGGGGGGCGGTTGGGGGCGGCGCAACGATTCGACACCTATGTCAAGCTGTGTCTCCTAGCGATTATTTAACCTCACAAAGTTTCCAATTTCTAACTCAAAGGAAAAACAGTGAAATGTGTGGAAAATTCGATAACGGAGGTCGATACTGAAAAATCACTCCTTTAAAGAGATCTGTCGGAACTTTAGTCAGGATGGGGCAAGACTACTTCTACAGATTCATGGAAATCTTATCCAGATGTTATATGACGGACGCGAGGTGATAATTAATAACCACTACTTATGTCATTAATAATTATAACAGTGCCAGGATTTGCTTAAAATCAAACACTGTTTTGTTTTCCGTACATTTTAGTTTTTTTTAGGTAACCGTACGTCGTATGACGATCAACTACTTACTATCAACGCTTGTACTAGAACCTATTTTTTAAGGTCGAAAAAAAAGGAATTTAACTACCTTTGGCAATAGTCTACATTATATCAAAGTCCTGCCCAGAAAACTACGTAGCTTATATTTTTGGCCTTTTGTAGTTTTAATGGAGTTATGATGTGTCAAACAGATGTATAGCTCGGCTAAAAATTAATATCTTTCTATTTATCAACATGTTACATAAACTACCATTTTATTTTGATATCAATAAGTATATCAACCTAACCTAACTAAACTTATATTAAAGAATTTATGACAAATTGACCTAATGTGATTTTTAGGTCTTAGGAGTATACTGTATAGGGAAGCCATCTAAATGTTGCACCAAGTAAGAAAACAATTTTTAGCTTCAGAAATAAATAATCATATTGTTTATAGATTTTTCCTGATGTAATTTTTATTTAATAAACTGAAACAATGAATTGGTTGACAATTGAAATCGCCAGTCGCACCAAATTATGCGAATTTTCCAACTAAAATAAAAGTGGTGTTTACTTATTATGAAACGTTCTTTACGTTATAATGGTACGACAATTTGTTTTTCCGTACGTTCTTTTATTTTTTAAATGAAATTACATATTCCGTGATCTTGTGATTGAATGAGGAAATTCATTGATTCTTTTGTTATGAGATGAAACAATTTAGATTTCGACTGTGTTTTTATACACTGTGGAAATTAGAATCTTTTTTTTACCATTCCGACTTCACAAGTAGGGAATGGTACTAATTTGGGTCAAAATTCACTTTTCGCAATTTTACAATATTTTTTCGTTTCGAGGTCACCGGAGTCCAAAAAAACATATTTTTAGAAAAAGTCTGTTTGTTTGTTGGTCTATGAGCACGATGCAGGCCAAACGGCTGAGCGGATCGAAACCAAATTTTGGTAGGAGGTTTGACATGTAAAAAGGAAGAGCCCTATTATTTTTGGTTACAATCGGCGCATGCGCAGAAGAAATATGTGCTATAACGTTGTTTTTTCTATTATAATGGTATATTTTTTGTAACGGTTTATTCTATTCGTTTTTGCAAGTAAGTTTTGTAAAAAAAATTTCTTTACTTTCCTAGATATTTTGAAAATAAAAAGTCAGTTGTTTTTTTGTTTTTAAGTTATTGATCTGTCAGTAAGAAATGAGTTAACTGACAAGCATGCTTTGATTATTTTTACTTGTAAACCACGGGGTGGTAACCAAGGCAATGGAAAACAATTGTTTTATTATAAAAATATCGGAAATTATTTTTATAATATAGCAATTGTTTTTAAAAAATTTCAAAGTTTGCCTAGTTTTAATTTAAGAAATAAACAACACAGTCGTAGAGTTGGAAATGTCCCGTAGCCCATGAATTGACTGGAATTTTTTAATCAAACAAAATTGGTCAATGAGCATAGTTCTTCTATCACAAGCTCCAAGCTCTCAGGTTCTATTCTGAGAACTGGTAAAAGTTTCGATTGGATTTTTAATTTACTAGAAAAATTAATAAAGTGAAAATATTATTTGTGTTTGGTAGCCACCCAAATTTAATAAAATTTTACAACGTTTGCAATTATTGATTTATCATGTTTGTAATTATTTTTTTCATATGAAAAACATAAAAAAAACTAAGAACTTATCCATTTTATATGCTTAGTGTTACAGATGCATCCAAGTCAAATAAGGCAATGGATAAGAAATGGTGATACGATTAAATTGGATCAAGTAGTTCTTGAAGGTCAAGGACATAAGTTGATAGGAGAATATTCACCCGATAACAAAATACGAACATATCTGAAAACAGTCCCTGCATTTATGGTAAATAAATCTAATGATTATTTATGAAAGAACACTCCAATATTTCACGAAACCCTTGTCTCAGTTTTTTTTGCATATCACCCTTCCAAAATTGTCATTTATTTCTTTGACCTTTGACAAATAATTTTAACATATTTTTTTTTTAAAGACATTTTTTAGGAAGAAAATATATTCAGCTAGGATTATCCAAGCTATTTATTGATTTAAATTCTGAGACAACTTACATTCTTACTTTTTATATTATGTGAAGTTCATATTAAAACTTGTCCTTCCAAAATATAAGTAACGGTTCTGAATCTTTAATATTTCGCAATTCCCTAGTTAATAATATTAAGTAACGTCGTACCATTAAATTATTTCTAAAATCTCATGGAAATTTCATGGAACCGGGCGGCGGAGTTTTTTTTTTTTTTTGTACATTGACCTTAATGGATACAATCTTTCGGAACCGAAAGCGATAAATGTAGACAGGTTGTTACCAAACGATATCGACAGATCCATTTTTGTTTTCAGTCTAAAATCGACCTTGCCCACGATGCAGTCAGTAGCAATTCTCTATCTGAATTACAGTCGTTTCTGCAAGAAGATGGCGGAAAACGAAAGCTCTTCATGTGCAAAGATCAAGCAGGAGTCGGTTTGCTGCATAAAGCTGTTTACTACGACTTGCCCGAAATCGTTCATTATTTAATAGAAAATTACCCCAACTTAGTACACTTAAAGGATAGGGTAAGTGAATATTAATTCTTTATATTAAACAATCTTTGCATTTCCTTCTTTCGATTAATTTCAAGATTATTCTTAAATAAAAAAATACAACTTTTGTACAAAAAACTTTACAATTTTAATGATGTGTAAACGTGTAAAGGTCATGCTATAAAATTTTATTGAAATTTCTTTCAAAGGATAATAAAATATTCATCAGCTGTAAATAATTTCGTTTGCTTGTTCAACACTACGAGAAGAATTTAATTGGGGCAATCTAGTTTTATTGCCCCCTATAATGGCTTACATTGAAGGTTACGACATCTATATTAAAATCATTCATATTTGATTTTCGGCATTGATTTTACACATATTTAGACGGTCATTTTATCGTAGCCTAGGTACATTAGCTAATCACGAAACCTGCCCTACTATATCAAAAATAGTTTCTAAAACTAAATTTTGTGATGTCATAGCTGGAAGCGGCACGTTATGCCGATTTAAACTCCTATTCGTAGATAGAAATTCAGGTTATCTCAGAAGACAATAGAATAGTAGTCATTGTCTTGTCCTTATCACATTTATTCACACGTAGACATTATTGTCTTGTCTGGTTGTAATGTCCTAAATATTGTCCCCGTATAAACTTACCTTTGCAATAAAGAAAACATGAAATAACAAGACAGAAGATTAACCGAAACGTTTTGACAAAAAATTAATTATGGTCTACACCCTACGCTTTTTTTCTAAGTAATGAAGAGCGCGTGCAGATTCGACTCGGTTTGGTCCAACACGATATGACACAATCGAAACTTTTAGAAAAAAAGAATAAAAGAAAACATAAGAAATATGAATAGACACCTATACCGTAACTAAATTCACTATATTAGTGAAATCAACATAAGAATATCAGACGAATTATCGCCATGATATTTATATTATATTATTATATAAATATCATGGCGATAATTCGTCTGATATTCTTATGTTAATTTCACTAATATAGTGAATTTAGTTACGGTATAGGTGTCTATTCATATTTCTTATGTTTATATTAAAAACCGTATATAGATTTCTCGTTATAATTTGAAGAATAAAAGAAGCTCGCGCATAGCATCAGATCAGTTCTGTGCAGAACTGATTCAGTACATGGCCTTTGTTTATTTTTGTACTTTCTAAAAGTACCGATAATTTTATATCAGAACTGAGTTGGAACAGTACGTGTCCTATTTAAAAAAGTGATTCTACGAAGTCGATCTTTCTTTTCTTTAGGATGGTAGAATACCTTTACATTATGTAGCTTCATCAAAAAACCCAAAACAGATGATCAATCTTTTGGTAAATGCCGGATCGGATTCATCTGCTGTTGATTCGAAAAATCATTCATATCAATATTATATAGATCATCCAAGTGATCTAGAATTGCCTACGTCACAAAAAATTATCACTGCCCTCGGAGTACAAAGAAAACTAAAAGATTCTACTGATGGTAAGTAAATTTGAAATTAGGTTTTGTATTCATTTTTGTACAACAATATTAATTCCAAAATAGAATACGTATCAATTCATTCGATCTGATAGCTCAAATGTAAAACGTATGTTTAAAAAGTATACATATATCTATAATTACAACGACGATATCCAAATAATAGCAACTTGTTAGCAATCGGACGATTATAATTTCATGTCTTGACCTCTAATGGAGTACGGTAGATTTAAATAAACTAGCACAATAATATTGTACAAAAAAGTATATTAAATTACAACATGTACAAAGTACCACATGTATAGTAAGAATTCGATTACTCTAAGAATGATACCGCTACGTCATTGACAGAAAACGCCTATTTATCTGGACGCCGCCTACCTGATCCAGTGACGTAGTGTGCAAAGGGTTACTGAAAAAAAATAAAGAAAAAAACTAAACAAAAAAAGTTGTTTTTTTTTCCCTTTTTAAGTGGCCTTTTGATGATTGAGGCCGATACATTGATGACGTATCGGTACCATTCTAAGAGTAAATGGACTCTAAAATAAATATCGTTTCAATCGACCAGTTATTTTTCAAACAGGATCGATTTAAAATTCTGCAATGCTTCTCTTGTGAAGAAATATGTGTGGTCACAATCTAAGTTCATTATCAAACCAGATTTTCTCACAATGCGTTCCGTAACCTAGAATCAATGTACCAAACACCTTCATATGCTGTTATAAGAATTACTTATAACAGCTAATGAAGGTCATTCAGCAGTTATTGTCCTGATTAAACGGAATGGTTACCCAAATACGCAAATTTTGGTTATTGTCTCGATTTATTTTTGTTCTTGATTTGTCCTAAGTAAACGACTGCCCCAAATAACCGATATCCTAAATTCTACTGTATTTTTAACATACTGTTATAATTTTTGTTCAAACATTTAAAACTTGGAAACTGATTCAAATATTTAATAGATTAACTTTTTATGACTAACAACTAGTTGACCTATAAATATTAATCAGTGCGTGGCAATACGTATCAAGTAGTTCGTCTTCTTAGGGTTGGAAAAGTAGGGCGTAAAGGTATATAATGTATTGATACATTATTAACAAAAGATAAACACTTGGGAACTTTAACACTTGTTAGTGTGCGAAGGTTAGCACCATACGTAAGTACCTAGAAATATCAATCCACACAAGTCCTTCAGTGGAATATTGTCAGCCTTTTATACAAAGCTTCCTTTAAAAATGCGGGATTATATACCGAATGAAGGTTATTACCGTGACCTAAAGCATAGCAGAGCGTCTATTGTTTAAATAAACGCATTCAAATTTTTACCCGACTCCGACAAATATAAGGAGGATAATGTTTTTAACTGTAACTTTTGTATATACAGGGTCTACCACAAAAAACAGAACATAAGGAAAACTCCATTGTGCAAATTAGTTAGGCTCAGTGATTGCTGTGCCCTTTTTCATGCTTAAAACCATGATAATTAATTTAGTTGAGTTAGCCATGTGTATTCTATCTTTGTCACGCTACCCATTTTGTTTATGTCTTCCCTGTTGCACTCATTTATTTTCTATGTTCTCAATCCTGTGATACACCCTGTATATGACATTCTGGTACCTAAACTAAAAGCCAGATTTCCACAAATAAGGCACCAAATTGATCAGAGAGATACTTCGAATGTTCTAAAAAATTAATTGCAACGGAGAATTTTATTCGCGAATAGTGCTAATTCGGTCTCAACGTGATCGGGTATCGGTCTCGACCTCGTTAGTCTCGTTGACGGAAAGTGACGCGAATTTTGCCATTTTTCATTCGCGCAGGGCACTATAATAGGATTCTCGGATTATTTGTAGTTCAACAAAAAATTCGAAATGTTTATCGTATTTTTAGAAATTATATTATAATTTATACTGAAGATTGTAATATTCTATTTCACGTTATTATTAATTAGATGTAACTATACAGTAATTCTAAATAAAATTTATTAATTTTTTTATCCATGAATAATTTTTGAACGCTCTGTATTATATAAGGAGACGTGAAAATACGATGACAAAATGCATTATTATGCCGATAAAAATATATTCTAATAACGATTTCAAAATCAATCTTCACTGCTTAATTACAATAATATAACAAAATAAGAATATATTTTTTTGCACAATAAATTAAAAAGAAAAAAATTATAAATTTTACAGGATAGGATTTTGAAAAAAAAAATTACATCGAAAAAGCAACAATTATCTAAGAATTTTGCATGAATAATTTGTCAAGATTCGCGTCTTGATTAAAATATCTTTTAAAATATTATAGGTAACGTTTGTCTGTCATTTTCCTGACTTAAACGCTGTAAACTTGGAAACTATTTAACCGATTTTCATGCGGTTTTTACGAATATCGAGATAAAATATTCGGGAAGATTTTAGGTTATATTTCATTACGCTATAATAACGGGGCAACGCCGTGTAAATACAGCAAGTTTTAAATATAAATTAGCTTTAAACTGTCTACTATCTAGTTTTGAATAAGTAATGCACCCACTAAACTTGTTAACTGTGTTAAGAATATTCGATAGCGGAAGTTACCCCCTGCACTCTTCATCTCAAATCCTTTCCCCTCGCCTATAAAACGGTTCTCGCTCTCCCGACGCTATTTTTAAAGCTAAAGGGTTCGGGTAAACGCCAAATGAAGGACCAAGAATCACATTACAGATCTTACAGGCGAAAAATTGATAAAAAATTCCTGAAAAAACTTTTTTTTTAAATTACGTAATCTTTTATACGTATTAAAAACTTTTTTTCAAAAAATTCGCCTGTAGGATCTGTAGTGTGATTCTCGGACCTTCATTTGTCGTTTATTCGAACCCTTTAGCTTTAAAAATAGCGTCAGGAGAGCGAGAACCGTTTCACAAGCGAGGGGAAAGGACTTAAGATAAAGGGTGCAGGAGGTAATTTCTGCTATCGAATGCTCTTAACGCATATTTAACAGAGATATTCACAAATACCTTAACGGTGGTAGAGTTATAATGGTGGAAGTGCAGATTGATACCCGATCCTTCCACCACAACCACATTAAATTGAAAACTTTATCGTAATTTTTGAAAGTGATTTCATTGATCATTATTATTTTTTGAACATCCGGTTTCCTACACCACTACATTTTTTTGTTACGTTAATAAGTTACGTGGACATGCCTACGTCATCGGCGTTGGAAACTACACGGCAAATTGAAAGGTTGGGGGTAGAAATGGTAACATACGCTAACAATAGGAAACGCTTCTTCAACACATAATAAAACACTGGGAAATCGATCGGCGATTGTATAAATAATTTAAAACTAACTAGATATTGGACATATCACGTGATACATGTACATTGTACAAATCAGCCATACAAATATTGTAGGAATTACTGTACTTACATTAGCGTTCTCTATTACAATTGGACAACAAAAGCTTAAGCTATACGGTTTTGTTTTGTAATTTTGAATTGTTTTCTTTGACAAATATTCTTACAATACGACCAGTTTTTATTTATTTTTTATTGTGGGTTCTGTTTCATTCGTGTTTTGTTTTTTTTTCACCACATCGAATATACAATAAAATAATTATATATTACTTTACATTTACTGTGACTTAAAGGGAAAATCGCTTAAGTTAAATTTATCGTTATTTCTTCTGTATGTTTAAATAGATTTTTTTAATTATATTTTGTGCAACATTGTGTAAACTCTAAATTTAAACTGAGCTGCGTTTCAAAACTGCTTATAAACCGCTCGCGTCCTCAAGGTGAGCGTGTCCTGGAAGAATCTATTTTTTGCCGTACCCACTATAAAATAGCTACTTTACATGCATGTATATATGCATGGAATAGGCCAGTTAACAGACAGGCGTGTTGAAAGTGTTTTCAAAACACACTGGTGTGGAAAATAAAGCCATTTCCATAGTGATTTATGTTTATTGCTACTGTGCGTGTACACTGCGACAGCTCACGGCCTACTAAGTAGTGATTTTTTGAAAACACTGAAAATGAAGTGAAAAGTAGCTATTTTATGGTAAACAATACCATACTATATATCTCGTGCGTAATGATATTATGATTCGTGTGACTGTTAAAAATCTCTCTATCACTCGTTTTTACATACTGTATCTACTCATCAGTAGTATACTTCATTACAACACTAGAAATACAATCTAATATTTCACAGCAATGAAATGAAACAACATCGTAGATCACATACGACGAGGCATGCGACAGTCACGAACGGCGTGTCGAATAAAATTAATTCATCAATATAATTGTACATTTTTAATTGCTAAAAAATGTTAAAACTCTCCGTTTCGAGTTCATTTCAGTTACAAATGTACGATGATGAATTAATTTTATTCGACTCGTCGTTTGCAACACTCGTGTAGCATATATTCGACGGTGCTGTATCTTTTGATTGCTGCGAAAAATAGACTATTTACGTGATCCAAACATTCACTGGACGGTTAATAAACCGTTTTGAAATGCAGTTTGAGTAGAGATGAAACGTTTTTACACATCTTACTCGAAATAGAGTAAAAAATCTGTCCGAAGATATAATATAGAAAAAATAACTAAATATTTGACATAAGCGGTGTTGCCTCTTATCCGTCGATATTATTTAAATCGAACTCACAACAATTTAACACCGCATGTGCAGTATGGACGAATGAAAATTTTTATAGGAAAATTAGTAGGAAAATTCCAGTTATTGTCACAGACATATAGATAATTCTTTGACCGGACATCCAGTGGTCATTATGAATTCGACTGATAAGAACTGGTGCTGCAAATTGCAACAAATTATATTTTCAAAAGTGTTAAAACGGTTATGGAATCTATAACTGCTTAATATTTCAGTGATTACATTTTCGAAAACTAATTAACAAAAAAAAAACATGTCTTATACTCCAGGTTTGTTAATTTTTTCTTTCACTGTGTGTCGTTTTGTAAAATTTATTTTTAAAATATCGACATTGCTCATTTTTCATGTTCAGTGAAAATAATTGATTTCTTTCTACTTTTGAAAACACCTGAAAAATATTAATATTTTATTAATATCTTACATTCTAGATTCACTCCTTTTCTCTTTTAAAAGTTTTTTAACTGTGCGCTAATTTGTAAAACATGTTTTGAAAATATCAATATTGCTTGCATTCGATTGGTTATTAATGTTAAAAACAATTGAAAATAATAAAAATTTAATAGATGTTTACTCAATTTATTGCGTCTATATTATAATGTAAAAGAATTTCCTTTTATTGATCGTCAGTTATTAGGTATAACAAAATGGATGTGCTAATCAGCCATCTTGGTTTTTTGTAATAATCGCGAATCGTTTGTTTTTCACGCTTTCATATTAATTGAATGTTCGTGGTGAAAACAAAAAAAACACTTAATACTAATTTGATTTAGGAGTGTAGTGTGCGTTTAAATGAGATAATTTACATGCGGAAAAGGAAATTTCGGCGCTCCTTTAAATTGCACGAAATATTTAGTTGGACTCTTTTAATATTGCCTTATGTTATAAAAGAATCTAGACGCAAAATAGATGGCTCATATACATAATATTTGTTATCTTTATTGTTTTCACTAATTATAATTTATTTTCCAGAATTTAAAAACATGAAAGAATTGAAAGAAATATTTTACATAAGTATTCTTTTTTAAATAAAATTTATACAGAATTCGACTAAAATAGATTTTTTGTTTTGTACACCAACTGCTAGGGTTATGTGTGTCTAGTACCAATTCATATTTTTTATTTATTAACAAAAATTAAAAACCCAGTTGATACATTCTGTCACCAGTTCTCGGATTAGACCTTGGTTACTGAGGATTTGTAACAGACGAAGGCGAGTCACCTTGGCACGACATAAGCAACAGCATCTCCACTAATCCCTACGAGCTCGACTATTCTCAAGCCAATAAAACGGCTAATAATGATAATTATAATAGCTTCTTAAAGCAAATTTATATAAAAAATAATTAACTAACATTTGAACACAATCATTGGTAATTTCTAGAAACTAGATACCTAACAAAATCTAAACTTTCGAAATTTATTAAAATTATTCTAGTTACTTTATTTTGTAATATGAATCAGCACAGATAACGCTTCTAAATATTTCCACTCACTCTTTTCTGCATTTTGGTCAGTGCCGATCCTAGGAAATTCTCACGATAGTGCAAAATCTCATATCGGCGTTCCCCGTTCGCGATGTTTTATTCGGAAACTAATTCAATCGATTGACCAATTTCATATAAATAAATAAATAAATTATTTTTACTTTGGATTTGTCTTCTTTTTTGTTCTATTAAAATTTTATTTTTTTATAAATGTTGGCGTCTTCTAGATTATTATTTCCAAATTAAAATGCAGACATAATAGCCTGTTCATCAGAGACTTACATACTTTTTTAATAATAGTGGAAAACATTCTTTGAGCTTTTAATACTACATAAATGAATGCCAACGGTGGACACTGCAAAGTAATTGGTAACTCAACCAGCGCGAAACTCACGACATTGACAATGAATTTTTACTAACTTATATACAGAGTATACGTATAGAGAAACTCTTGAGCTCGTGCAAAAATTCGATTGAGTTTTTGGTGAATTTACACGTTTTCAAGTTCCCTGAACCCAAAAAGCGTTTTTGAAAAAATGTCTGTCATCTGTTTGTCTATCTGTCTGTCTGTCTGTAGTAACCATTGGATCGATTCTGCTCAAATGTTGCATGAATACTAAGAATAGTCACACCTCAAGGCTAAATCGTAAAATCAGTTCGAACTAAAATGTGGAAGAAGTGGCCCCTAAAGCAGGGGGTAAAGCGGACAATATTTTTTTCTTGAAAAAGCACGATTTTTATTAAATTTTATACATGAATACTCATTTAGTATCAGTATGAGATGGCATGACTAGTTCTTCTCAGAAAATTCAGGGACGAAGACAGTGGGGTATTATAGGTCTACTCCTAATGTATGTGTACGGGCATTTGTCGGAATTTATTTATTTACCTGGGGTGCTAACATCTTTTTTCAGTTATATTTTTTAACTTTAGGTTTAGTAATAAAACCATCTAATATCCGAATTTGGATACATCAAAAAGATTTAATCAAATTACAACAAGTTCTATGGGAAGGCCATGGATCCAAGTTACGAACAGAAACCAGTAACAATCCAAAAGTTAAGAAATTTCTTGATGCTGTTCCTCATTTGATGGTAAGAGATAATAAATTACAGTAGATCTTAAAGTATTGGTCACCCTATACCTTTTCTAAATATTGATCACTCCTGAACATTGATTAAAGTTTCATGGAACCAATGGAGTAACCACAAAACACGTCCTCTGTGTACATTGACCAGCTGTTTTCAACGACCACCATCCTTCGGAATCCAAAGTATTAAAAGTAGACAGCATTTATTGTATATAATATTTCCTCTCTTGCTCGATGTCCATCTCACTCTAGAGCAGGTATGGGCAGCCTTTGGAAAGTTGCGGGCTAAACTTTAGGATATTAATGAAGTCGCGGGCCGTAGATAATAGGTAGTTGTGAAAAAATAATAATGATACGGTTTATTTTATTTTTTTTTCTTCGGGAAGGTATATTCTGTAAAGATCACTTAGCTCCACGTCTTCAAAATTTGACTTCAAATGTGTGTCTTCCTGAAGCTCGATCAACCCCATTTTCAGGTGTGTCGGAGCCTTCTCTACGTCACTAATTTTCATCGGAGTAGCAAAAAGGTTAAATCAGCTATCCATGTTTTCGAAGTCGGAAAATCTAAGTATTAAAAAATTGCTCCGACAGTGATTTTAGTTCTTCAGCATATTGACTGTAATCAATATTATCGCGACTTGATAGAATTGAAAAATGATAACAGTTTCCAGATCGCATTTGTGTTTCCCCACAAACAAATTTTGTTCTGGAATGCTTTCAGATGGCTGTACAATTCGTTTACCAACTGACCTTGTTTTCGAAACTACAAATTCAACTCGTTTAAGTGACCCGTGCTGTCAACTAGAAAGGCTAAATAATGCATAACCATTTCTGATCACTGATTTCAGGCAATGGTCTTTCTTTAATTTCCATAATTGCAATAATATGTCACATCACCCAAAAATGCTTTGAACTTTTTCGAGTGCGATTTTAAAATATTCCGCGGGGCGGGCCACATCTGGCCCACTGGCCGGGCGTTGCCCATATATGCTCTAGAGTCTAGAGTCTTGGACACACACGTAGAACGTTGAAGGCTGCCAGCTTTGGTGAGTCAGTGCTGATTTAAGCGGTGACAATTGTGAGAATACACAAAGGAAATGCGTCTGAGCTTATCTAAACTTGCAGCCGGTGCCGTTCAGCGAACAGGAATATTTGAAACATTTATTTCCAGCTTCCAGTATACTGACAATCACCTTCGGGATTGGTGATTTTTCCTAATTTGAAATATTTTCTTGACTTTTTAGGGTTCCGTACCAAAAAGGAACCCTATTGTTGTGCCAACGATGTCCGTCTGTCTGTCACAGGCCTCTAGCTTCTAAACGAAAGGAGATAGGGACTTGAAATTCTCATATAATATGTATTACCGAGGCCCAAAGACGGAGAGAATAACAAAATATGAAAAACGTTTATTTAAAGGGGGCGCCCATACATGAAAACGGGGGTCAAAAAAAAAATTTTTTTTTTGGTACCTATTCTTGTGGGTTACCGCTGAATAGAGCCTTTTGAAAAAAATATAGGTTTTAAAGACTGTCAAAGTTGCAATTTTTAGACCTGCCAGGTTTATCTTAACAATGCCATTACTTATAAACTATCACCCATACCTCTAATTCAGGGGTTCCCAATCTTTTCTTTACTGCGACTCCCTTTACAGGTTGCAATTTTTTGCGACGCCCTTCTAAAAGAAGATACCTGTGTGTAGCTCTAGCAGACAATAAAATTACTTTATTATTCAAAGAAAACTCCAAAGAATATAGAATCTTAATTATTATTTATTAGATTCTAATTCTAATAATTAGAAAATATAAAAAACTACAAACAATGCAATTAATGAGCAGAATGAGCTTGCTTTTTTCAGCATAACTTCTCAAATCTGGACTGAAGTTCTGAAATTGCAACTCCCCTAGGATAGTGCCGCGACGCCCCAGGGCGTTACGATGCACAGTTAGGGAACCTCTGCTCTGGTTAATCAATAAATACTAAAAACAGAGAAAAGAAAGCGTCCATACATGCAAACGGGGACAAACAAAATTTTTTTTGTACCTGTTCTTGTAGGGTATATCGTTGAAAAGGACCTTTTAAGTAGACTATGGATGTGTTTTTATTTTATTTATTTTATCAAAATTATACATGCAAACGGGGGGCAAAAACATTTTTTTGTACCTATTCTTGTGGGGTATTGTTGAAAAGGGCCTTTTGAGTAGATTATAAATGTGTTTTTATTTTATTTATTTTATCAAATTATACATGCAAACGGAGGGAAAAATTATTTTTTTTGCACCTATTCTTGTGAGGCATCATTGAAAAGGGCCTTTGAGTAGATTGTGATTGTGTTTTTATTTTATTTATTTTATCAAAATTGTAGGTTGAGCATAACTTACGTAGCACGGAACCCTACTCTTTGCGTGGTTCGACACGCACTTGGCCGTTTATTTATTTAGTTCATTGATATGTAGTTAAATGTATACAACTCCATCTACATATAGCTAAAACACTTTTCAACTACCGGAAAAGGTAATGGCATTCCCAAATTCCCGCCACCCACGGTTAGTTTCATGGACTCCTAATTTATAAATTGTTTTTACCCGAATTGTATTACATTTGAATTTAATATAAATTAATTTGCTAAATACAAAAATATTATTTAATTTGTCCCGAAGTAATATAAAAGTGCTTTCGATTCGATTCTAAAATTTGTACAGCTCTACGTCTAAGAAAAAATCAACATTTAACTTATTTACAATCTAATAAAAACGTTATAAAAAGTGTGCGTACTAATTATAATTTTTTAAAATGTTCATAAACATTATTTCACTCTAACTATTAAAATTTTCCACGAACTGCTTTTCCGGACAAAAGCTGTATAAAACGCGCAGTAAACTAAAATAAACAGCACGTGGAAATAATATGAAAGGATGTACATTAATCACTATTATTAATTACTTTTCTTAGGGTTTGATCAAAGAAATTCATTCTGCTGTTGTGAATGATAATATAGACGTACTGAAAGAAAAGACTGCAGACCCGGTTGTTGCGATTATTTTAACCAGTAAGGATGGAAATGGGTTGAGTCCATTGCACAAGGTAAAAATATTTGTAATACATGACGATGAATATCTAACAGAACCGGTATACCGATAATAATTGCCAGTTGTCCGACAATATCGAACGTCAGTTTTCAGTTACTAGGTTGCACATTGGAACAGAAATCGAGAAATATCACCAACATTCTAAAACTTTCTAGATAAATCCCTTTCCTAGTAAAGTTTAAGAAAAAGTAATTTCTTAAATTTTATCCACTAGACCTTGACAATCTTGATAAAAATATTTTAAAAAATCAATCATCAAAAACTTCTAAAGATTCTGAAATAGAAAATGTGTGGTGATTTTTTTTATGCTTAGTTTGGGTTGAATTTGAAAGAATAATAAGTAATTGTTCTACACCCTCTTCTAGGGGTTTCAGACGTTGTATATCAGCAGAGACACTGTTTTTTATGAATAGTTTTGTAAAAAAATTATACTTATCATACAAAAAAGTTTCAGGAAGAAACAGCTGAAGTTTTTCTATTAACAACGCTTCAAGTAACTTATAAAAAAAATTTGAAAAATGATTGACCCTGCAGGTCATCCCTGAAATTTCCCGCTGTCTTGTTTTGGTATTATCCATAAATAATGACCAAACGCACATCATACTCTGTTTTAAAAATGTTTCATAATTGTTGGTTCTTCAGATTGCATTACTATCTGAAGAAAATGCTCGATATGTTTTTATGGGTTTTATCAGCTTTCAAATTGTAATGACCTTATTTGTTCCAAAAATAACTGTTTTCGAGTTATTTCCAAATAATTGTTTTTTGGACGCTTTGTGACCCCCTGGAGATTTATGCACCCCCCTTTGAGAAGGAGAAAAGGTTAAGTTCGTGTTCCTTAACTAACAACCTACAAATTTAGCACAAAAAGAATGTAGTTCAAACCTTTCTATTTATGCGGATAATCTGGCGATTGGATTAATAAGGTAACAGCACTATAAAAAAATTAGACAAAAAAATAACTTACGGTTATTTCAATATTATTTTAAACAACTCGCTGGAAATAATTTCTTCCTTATATTATATTTTACTACACAAAAATTAACAAAGCCATTACCAGAGAGGCACAGTTAGCGCTATACGAAACAATAATTTAAGGCAAACATTGATATGAGTTGGGTACATTTTTCAATATCTGGCCCAATGTGCGTTATGTTGAACCTTTAATTATTTAATAGAATAAAATAATCTATGTTTACCAATTACCATTAGTGACACTACACTATTTCTATAACGTATGTTTGTCATACTTATTTCTCTGTTTATTGATTTTATGTCTACATAGGCAGCAGGTTTAAATCGAATGGAAATTGCTGAGTACATAGTAGAAAGGTGTCCAAAAACCATTTCAATTGCTGACAGCGATGGTCGAATTCCATTGCATTATGCTGCGACCTTGAAAGATGACAACGCCATGTATGATTTCCTAGTTAGAGCTGGCTCTGATGAAGCTCAGCTAGACAACGTAATTGATTAATTTTTTTTCTTTTTATTGCTCGAAAATAGAAAATTACATTATTAGTCTCAATCTAGGTGGGAATCTATAGAAATTCAGTTAGAATTACTAGAGTCTATGGGAAACCATGAGATTCCATCGGAAAATAAATTGGAATTAATGTAAATCCAAATAAGAATCCATCTAAACTCACCTAAAAATTTATGAAAACTGACCTCATAATCAGTTATCTAAATCCAGGAAGCAATAATATTTTACCTGTGAATTTATTTAGAAATCAATAAGAATTAGACCAAAAACTCCATGGGAATCGACATAATATGATTTTCTAGATAGAATCCTACCGGCATTTTTCCAGTAATGCTTAATTCGGAATATATTATTATCTGCAGTTTTAAAGTGCTGCGATAAATATATGAAAAAAGGATTCGATTTGTACGTTACAGAAACAAAAAACAGCAGCATTCTACAAGACCAGATCATTAGATATGGACTCCAAACTGCTTCAATCGGTTCCTGATGCTCCTAGAACAGCTCAAAGTGCATTTCCACCATCGTGGGATTGGGGTTTATTGTCTTCAGAAATACTTTCTAATGGTGTTTCAAAAATTGTTAAGAAAATAAGTAGTGAAGTTAATAGTCCAACTGAAAGTATGAAATCTGAAAATGAAAAAGTAGAAGAGAAAGAAGATGAACCTAAAGAGGCACCAGCTGAAGAAAAAACAGTTTTGGAAGCTGAGAAAGCAGAAGAACCGAAAGAAGAAGAAATTGAGAAAAAAGATAAAGAAGTGCCTGATAAACAAGCTGAACCAGAAACGAATCAGGGAGAGAATGAGACTGAAGAAAATAAAGACGATGATGGTGCAGATGAAAAAGCGGAAATACAAAATGAAAATCCAGAAAGTAGTGGTGATGTTGCGCAAGAAACCAAAGAAGATGCAGTAGATGAGTTTGAAAAAAAGGAAAAAAATAATATTAAAAATGATGACGCACAGCCGGAAGAAGAAAATAAACCACAAGAAGATGTTCCAGAAGAAGCTGATGTTATTGAAGGTGTGGTAAATGGCGAAAACGAAGTCGAACCTGTAAATAATGATGGTAACAAAGGAGGCACTGACCAAGAAGTAGTTGAAATGATTGAAAGTGGAAATATGGAACAGTTGGCAGCTCTGGTGCTTAATGGTGAAGGTGAACGACTTATCGGACAACAATGCAGCAATCCTGAATTGCAAGCTTTTTTAGATAATGTTCAGTCATACATGGTAAGTAATAAAATGTTAATAATTAATTAAAGTGCCCTTTGATATCTAAAAGCCTATACAAAAGCATTTATAGATTACAAAAATGTGTTTTGATATTTACAGGACAAAATAAATCGGGTACATGTGGCAGCTAGAGATGGGAGCCTTCGAGATCTCCAAGCGGCCCTCGACAGGCGCAAGTTTGCTATTGCTAAAGACAAAATATCACCGAATGGAGCAAGTCCACTGCATGTTGCAACGATTTTCGGGAATACTAGTATTGTCCGTTATTTGGCCGGTCGTTTTCCGGAAACTGTTCAAGTTGAAGATGATTTTGGGAGAACGCCTCTGCATTATGCAGCTACCATAGCTGACAATGGTCACTATTATAACCTACTACTACATTTGGGAGCAAACGCTAAAACCACAGACAGAGTGAGTAATTTAATATTTACATGAACTTTTCTGTTTCGAAGTAGTATTTTAAAATTTCTACATTTTTTAGACGGTTTTGAGAATCTATTCCTTATGATATTTCGATTTAAAAAATCCTTCAAATTTTTGTCTTCGACATGTAATTACTGTTATTAGTAAATCAGTTAATGTACAGTGTACACCAATTGAATCCACACAATCATTACTAAGTTATTATTAATATCCAAATCGTCGTAATTTCGTCCACATATTATATTTTGTCGCCGCGCGTCGTCGGCCTCTTCACTGTCACTTCTTCGTTCAGCCGTAGCTTACACATTCTTGTTCAAACGACAATGAGCATGTTCCTCACCAGTGAACATAATTGTGGCAAGGATGAGGGCAATCACCTCTGCTGGTTCAGCGTGAACATGATCAATAACTAGGTAATTACACATCGGAGAAAAAAATAGTTAAGGGATTTTCGGTTCAATATATCTTGAACCTTAAAATCTTGTCAGCGTTACTTTTGACATATTTGGTATGATATCATATTTGTTTCAAACGTCCATTACATCCATATCAATTGAAATTTAAATACTTTCAACTTGTTTTTACGTCTTGTTAGTTTATAAATATACTTTTTAATTATCTGTTCTATAGTTGGGGCATATGGCCGAATATTATCGCAATAATTCCGACGAAATGTCACATAAAAGTTTACTGCGTGACTTTGGAGCAGAAGAACAAATTGCAGACGATATGCTAAGTGAAAAAGGTAATTTTCATAAACTACTTTTTTCTCCACTTTTCACAATATATTGTACAGAATGTCTCATAACACCCGTTTTCTTGAGAGTGAATGTGCACAATTTTTTTTCTTGAAGAAAAAAATGTAAATACAAAGTCTTTTGACCAAATCTGTTTCTATATTTTTTTTGTCTCTTCTTGTCTTTGATTTGGAATCATTTTAGCAATCGTGTGTTTGTCTATGACCTGCACGAAGGGCACAGTTTAAAGCACGGAAAAATGGAAAAGTAGGTACTGTTTGCTATTTTTTATGTAAAATAACTTTCGTTTTTTTTAAATTAATTTAGGTAATACTTTAATATCACACTAATGCAATGGTCAGTTTCAAGGGAAATGTTACCACTTTGTTTACTAACAAAACCATTATTAAATAGGGTGCTTGGCAGGTTTGGCTATATACAATTATATTGTCTATATGTTTTCCCCTCATTTTCATTTCCATTTCCACTCATTAACCACTCTCCCCTCTTTTGTTTCCGAGTTAAATAGCCGACCTCGTCCCAAGTAGTAAACATGTCTTGTTAAAAAACAACGGCTTTTTGCTTTTTTATCTAAGGAAATATTCCAAAATCGACGCTTGATCAAAGCTATAATAACGGTTTAGTTAGATTTTGTATTTAAAACAATTGGGTTATGTTTCCCACAGAAACTCTAATAAAAATTGTCATTGTTGTATTGTATAATATATTATGTTAAATAACATTTTACTTGAATTAATATATTGAGAAAATAAAAGACTATAATATGAAATACTACTCGTATAATTTAGGTCAATACGTAAATAAATATTTGTAGTTCACATTCAAACCGTAAAAGTTTTATTCGTTATTAATCTTTGTTTTCTTTAAAATAAAATTATTCCATAAAACACTGACAGTCCTTAGAAGTTTTTAACCGAGGGGTAAATATCTGCCCAAAATTGTGTACACCATAAATCCTTTTTGGCAAATAAATCCTCGTAAATCCTCATAAATACTCAATAAATCCTCAATAAATCCTCAATAAATCCTCAATAAATCCTCATAAATCCCCATAAATCCCCATAAATCCCCATAAGTCATCGAATGTATAAACAATAACAAAACTGTGTTTACCTTATTAATCCAGTTAAATGGTACTTTTAAACTGCGTTAATTAGAAGTTTGATGAAATTTTCCGCAAGGGGTGGCCGCCATCTTGAATTTAAGGGATGAAATCATGTAAGTATCTTGGTAAATACTGCTTGTACGTTAAAAATTACTATTACAAAAATTGTTAAGGAGGATCTATCCAACAACTTCTGTTTAAATTTTTTTTTAAATTTCTTATTATTCAAAAGTTATAAATTCTCAAAAATGACACTGTTGGGGGTGGAAACGGTTTTTTCGATTTTACAACAAAACAGTCAATCGGGGCGAAAAATGGTTATAACAAAAGTTGTAGCTTTTGAGTTTCTCTACAATATACATGTGTTCAACATTTTTTTTGCTTGCTTGATGCGAATATAGAGGGCGCCAAAAGTCGACCGGCGTCAATATTTTTGAAAATTTTTGAATTTTGCACATAAAAAATTAATTCAAGTCATCGCATTTTCACCAAATACATGATTAGGGGGTTTTAGGGGTCGTTGATTAAGAATCCGTTATCAAATTTTCAAAAAACAAAATGGCGGATGATGAATTTGGTGAAAATGCGATGAATTTAAATGGGAGACGTCCGCCATATTGGATTCGCCATTTTGTTTTTGGAAAATTTGATAAAGGGTTCCTAATCAGCGACTCCGAAAACCCCCTAATGAGTATTTGGTGACTTGAATTAATTTGTTATGTGCAAAATTCAAAAATTTTCAAAAATATTGGCGCCGGTCGACTTTTGGCGCCCTCTATATTCGCACCAAGCAAGCAAAAAAAATGTTGAACACATGTATATTATAGAAACATTCAAAAGCTACAACTTTAGTCATAACCATTTTTCGCCCCGATTGACCGTTTTGTTATAAAATCGAAAAAACCGTTTCCACCCCCAACAGTGTCATTTTTGAGAATTTATAACTTTTGAATAAGAAATTTCAAAAAATTTTCCAAACAGAAGTTGTTGGATACATCCTCCTTAATAATTTTGGTAATAGTAATTTTTCACGTACAAGCAGTATTTACCAAGATAAATGATTTCATCCCTTAAATTCAAGATGGCGGGCACCCCTTGCGGAATCAGAGGGGGGAAACTTGGCTGGAGTGTTCTAGTGGCACCCCCTATCTACAATTAAAATTTCATCAAACTTCTAATTAACGCAATTTCAGACCTATTTTTTCGACCATTTGATTGGACTATATATGTATATTATAACAATAAAGCTGAAGAGTTGGTTTGTTTGTGTGTTGGTTTGAACGCGCTAATCCCAGGAACTACCAGTCCAATTAAAAAAAATTTTTTTTTCTTAGATAGCCCGTTCATTGAGGAAGGTTATAGGCTTGTTCAAGTTTTTAAAATTCAACCCCAAAGGGGGTAAAACTTGAGTGTAGGATTTTTTTATTATCTATACTAATATTATAAAATGTAGGTAGGTATGTAAGTTTCTGATATAATTAGCATCGAGTTAGTAGATAGAAACGTACCTTCATAAAAAATATGGCGTCATAGATTCGTGGAGCAAAAACGGTTATTAGCGAGCGGGGCTCACATAAATATTTCAAAAATTATTTTTGAGCTAATTTGAAATCATAATTAAGTGATTTAGATGTAATTTTGTACAGAATTTACTGCTCTATTAATATAACAAAAAAAAACTTTTAGTCAAATACCCTATTGTATTTGGTACAATAATGCCAACACGAGATAAATATTATAATAAACTTACCTTGGAACTCACACAAACTTGCATGACACCACCAAAAACAAATTTTATTCACAATGCCGCCGGTTTATGCGGTCGGGCAAATTAAAAAATGTTACGCGCACGCGCATAACATAAACAGCTGATTTAATTCTTCTGTAAATCCTCGATAAATCCTCAATAAATCCTCATAAATCCCCATAAATCCCCATAAATCCTCATAAATCCTCATAAATCCTCATAAATCCTCATAAATCCTCATAAATCCTTATAAATCCTCATAAATCCTCGTAATTCCTTCACGCTGTACACCATAAATCCTCAGATATTTACCCCTCGTTTTTAACATTTCATAAAAATACATTTTTTCAATGGCAGTATTGAATTTTTAACTTCCCATTGGAAGTTGTTGTAATGGGTCCGATTTTTTAAAATGAAAAATGTTGACGTATCTCCACGTTTCAAGGTCCCTAGAGTTCGAATCCATCGTTTTTAGAGAGATGTCTGTGTGCGTGTGTACGTACGATTCGTTAACTTTTTTTGTCTCGCATATCTCGAGAACAAAGAGTGATATCGACTCCGGACCAATTTTTCAATATGTTCTCAACGTGTTAATTAAGCAAAGAGTTATTAAGTTAATTATTTGTAATCTCATTTTCAATTTTTTCTTACTAGAAAAATGAAACACTGAACACACGATTATTAAAATGATCAGCAAATTTGAGTTTTATCTTTCGCATTTTGTGTAATAAATTTCTAAAACTTTTGTTGCATTCTACAGTCCCAAAAAATCTATAAAAGCTTAAAAATTAAAATCAGTATGTCTTTTATTGTTAATAATTTAAATACACAGTTGAAAACGACACTGTATCTGCAAAACGGGATCTTGATGATGAGGAAATGCTGGCGACGCTAGAAAAATGTTATAGACTTCTTCATGAACGTCGTGGTTCAAACGGAGTCAGTGCTCTGGCACCGTCAGCGAAACCAGCAACGTACGGATCTGTAGTCGGCAGATATTTAAAAAAACATGTCTTTGATACGCTCAAAACTCGAATCACTAAAATGGATCACAATTTGTATGACTTGATCTGGCCTTGTTGCAAAAAAATACCGCAGGAAAGAATAATACAACTGGCCATTGAAGAAGATTTTGCTGGAGGCGTATCAATTCCAGATTACGATGTCTTCGCCGTGTTTCAAGAATTTCTCTTACCATTTCTGAAAGATATCCATTGTATGAATGTTCATGCGGAATTATATAACCATCCTCAAACATTCTTCATTCCTCCTGAAAAAATAAGTGAAAATGGAATTATCGAAGAACATTTACCGGATATTGAATTTGATTTGGACCAACAAAATAAAAATATAACAGGCTTAGTTATAGAATGTTGCAGAAATTTTGAAGAATGTGAATTGCCTTTAACATTAAATCTTGGAACATTAGAGGACGTGGAACGTATCTTGACAACAGAATTTTTATTGCCGAAAATGTCAAAAATCATGCGTAATGGAATGAATTCCGATGATGAGGAAGATAATGGAAGAGGAACTTATTATACACTTAACGAAGTTTTGGAAAATCCGTCGGAAATTAGAACTGTCTTAGCTACTTCTGGATTATTGATACCGTTGTGGACGTTGGGTGAAAATAATAATTCCAGATTGCATGGACGACATTGGCCATATGGTCGAGGCGTTTTTGTCAGTAGTTCCGGGGATACAGCTGCATGGATAAATGTCTTGGATCATTTGAGAGTCGTTGTGTGTACTTCGTCGAGCCGACCAGGGAATATTGGGGAAGCTTACACAAGAATGGCACGAATCATGACTGAACTAGATAACAAATTACAGTTCAAAAGAGATGACAAGTTGGGCTTCTTATCGGCAAGGCCAAACTGTATTGGAAACACTATTAGGTTCAAACTGAACATAAAGTTTCCACATCTCATCAAAGAACCGGGAAATCTTCGCCATCTATGCACTGTAAGAGGTTTGACGTGCCAACAAAAGCAAACATCTAACGATATTGTGAAAATTGGAAACTATCAAAGCTTGGGAATAACGGAACTTCAAACATTTCAGGATTTTACGAGAGCCGTTTCGAACATCATGCAGTTGGAAAAAGATTTATCGTTATCGAATTCTTTACATATAGCTACTTTGCTTGTAAACATTTTTAAGAGAAAACGAGCAAGCTTAGCAGCTACAGAAGAGTAGAAATTCAATGTTGATTAAATTGTAAAAAAAGACTGTTTAATGTTAAATGTTTTTAACTACGTGTAAGTGTAAAAAATGCTCAATTTTTGTAGTTTTTATATTTAAAGAAATGTTTGTAACAAAATTTAATTGAACTTTCTTCAATGCAGTCAATGGTCAAGATGTGAAGATATGACAATTCATTCGGACAATTCTAGGTTAGTAAGTGTATGTATGTTTTGTGTCACGTCCAGTGTTTCTTATTTAAACACATGCGTGTTGTGATTGTGAATCGACCTTTATTTGTGACAGTGTGTGTTCTTGTAGTGTTTTGTGTGTGCTAATATTTGTTTCTTGTTCTAAACCAACTGCAACATTAAAACACGCCAGTAAACTTGATTTTTAACTAAACATTTATCACGTAAATTTTAAGACCGATACACACAAATATCCTAGTTGTACATATATATGTTAAATCGATCTGCTGGCAATGATATGCGACTACGATGCCACTACGACGTAATGCCTTTTGATGATCTCTAAACATTGTTTCAAACGGAATTTCTCCCATCAGAGATACTGAAACTCAACTGCGGTTCAATTGTCTGAGCGATAATAAACTGTTTTTATTTGAACGTAGCGTCGCGATCGTTGCAGTAGCATTGGTGAAAAAACTGCTTAGCTAAGTTTTAATCATATCTTTGTGTAAACGTATATAATATGTGTCAGCTTTGTATCTGTCTATTTGCAAAATTATTAGAGCACGAATTGAGGGAAATTAAGTATTACCTCCATTTACTTTTACGTTTTGCGTATATAAATACGTTCAACTGTAATCATCTAAACCTCGAATTGTATTCGAATAACCCTGGAAATTTATTACCGGGATAGAGGTAGAGTGCCGCTACTAAAGAGGGCTATATTCAAATTTATCAGGTAGAATGGTAAGTCTTATGTCCGGATTCTGATAAGTATTTTTAGCACTGAATTACCATAAAAACTATGATAAAATTCAGCGCTAATAGAATTTTTATCTTAAATCTACTTTCAAAGTCGTACCAAAAATATTTAGTGCACACCAAATGATTTCAGTTTTAAATTTCTCTTATAAAACACCTGAGTTTTGAAGACCTACTAACAGTAATTTAAAGAACAAACTATTTCTGTATTGTTCCAGATTCGATACAGGCAAATCCGCAAGTAGATATTCCATTATTTAGAACTGAAGAAGGTCGATATTTGGCGTCATGTAAGTTTTAACTGATATTTTTATAGTTTTAAGTGCTTTTTTAAATATAAGGATTTGCATTAATGGTTTGTGATCTAGTGTTATATAATATTTGCTATTAATTTTGTGATTACTGGAAGAGCTTCGAGACTAGAATTTAAGATAACAAAAAAAACAAACATTTTTTTCGACGAATCCTTAGGTTTTAGTTTGGAGTTATTGGCCTTATTGTTGTTGCTCCACTGCACAGATATTTGTTTATCACACTACTGGAAAAATCCAGGTAGAATTTCACGTGGGAAATCATATAGATTCCTATCTGGAGTGTTTTCGATCGGTTTGCCATGAATTCTCAGGTAAAAACTCTTTCGATTCTTGGATGAATGTCCATGAATTCCTAAATGATTTACTAATGAATCATTCAATTAACTGTGGAAATCCATTGGCAAATACATAATCTTCCTGTGCTGGAAAACTGCTCCCAGGAATAAATGATTCTGATGGATCTCCATTGTCTGTCGTGGATTGCAGTGAATTTTTAACTAAATTCCTATAGATTTCCATGTGGGTATTTCCAATAGTTCATCTTCTCATTATAATAAAAAATTTGTGATAATTCTTACTAAATAAATTATCGAAGGTTTTTTATTTGCAGCGTTGGGAGATCCATTAATCAAAGGTCTAACCGAAGTAGCAAATAAACGACCTAAGGATCCAATTCAATATTTGGCAACTTATTTACACAACTTCGCCAGTTCTGGAAGTATCAATAACAATAACAACAACAAACCATTACAACAAGTTCAAGGGAGTCATGAAATGGTAGTTTCAGGACGTGGAACAGGGCATGCCAATAATGAAGAACCACCTCCAGCGAGCATTGATGTTGTGGCGGTTGAACCGGATGAAAATTCAACAATTGCGTCTGAATCGGCTTTTAGTAGTCCAAACCGAGTTAGTATTTCATATTAAAGAGATACCGTGTTTGTCCATGTTTCGTAGTGGTAGAAGAGATTATATTTTGATAAAAAAGAAATCTATAGTTCAGTTTGAAAATGCTTTTTTGACATATTATCCATTATAAATTAGCTGCTTACATGCATGTATGCAGGTCTGCAATGGGTCATTAAACAGGCAGGTGTGCAGGAAAGTAAAATTCAACAGTAATTTAATGTTTTTCAATGTAGTATTTTTTATTATAAATAATGAAAAATTCAAATATTTCATATTAATACAAGCCGTTTGCGAACCTGGGACCTACTCAGTAGCAATGGCATATAGCATAATATGATACATATACAAAACCTATACTGACTTAGACATAGCCTAGTATCAGAAGTTAAATTTGATACTCAAGTGAACTTTCAAAAAGTTTGAAAATATACTGAAAATGAAGTGAAAACCAGCTATTTTATGTATTAGCACTCGTGTGACTACTGTTAAAACTCGCTAGCGCTCGTGTTAACATAGTATCACTACTCGTGCGTAATATACCTCATTACGACACTAAATAAAATCTACTATTATCGAACATTTTCAGGATGAACATGGACAAAGTATGCTTCATTTCGCAGCAGCGAGGTCTCATGGACGCAATGCCTTGTTTCAACTTCTTGAGGAAACTGAAATTAACATTGGGTATCGCGACGAGTTGTATCGCACTGCCAGAGATGTCAGTATTCAGGCTAACATTTCTGAAAATACGGTTGAAATCGATAGATGGGTTATGCATATTGCTGCGAGAGGTAAATAAAGTCAGTTGCCTTTCGTCATTTTAATCAAAATGTACTTATTATTTTGAGAATAAAATATAACAGATTTTTTATTTTTCAGCCAAACATATTAAATAAAGTTTATTTCGTCCTTTGCAAAGATTAACGCTATTTAATTTTAGGTACCTACCTACAAGAATAACACTACGTGTTATAATAGTAAGATACTTAATTATTAGGCTTCAAAAATCTCAGTCCATAATTAATATTTTTAAAACAAAAAATAATGGAGATATATAGAAAATTATTTTTCTGTAGGAAAATTCTTTCCCGTAGTTTATCGTGAATTTCAATAAATCTTTAATGAATATTTTCATTTGATGGAAGACCTCATAATAAATGATTCAATGACAACTTCCATAGAAACCTATCTGAAAATCCGGTCAAAAACAGTGTGGGAATTCCAATCTATGTGGTTTTCTAGATGGAACTCCACTTGAATTTTTCAATATTAGATAATAACATCTCTTGAATCCTTAAAAGTTAAAGTTGAGCCTTGTATTTCTTATTCAGGCTTACAGAATAAATAATCGCTTATAAAGCAAAAATCCAATTTTTTTAAATATGATTTGAAATGTATGATCTTGCTGGATTATTTAAATCTTTGCAGGTGATACTGACAAATTAGTAGAATTGTTACTAGAAGGATATGATCACATACTTGATATTGTTGAAGAAGACGGCAAATCAATTGTTCAAGTTGTTGAAGAACGAAATCAGCCTGCTACAGTCGTTTTCTTGCAATCAATCTTGGTCTTTGAAGTAAGATAAAATAACTTCTGAAATGTTTTTTTTCAATTTCACTGTTTATTTCTACCGTCTTGCTTAACTGTTCACTGACCCCTAAATCTTAAAGAGAAATTATTGTACTCAGATCCTTTTTGTGTAAGCAGAGCAAAAAACAAGTCGACATCACTTCTCGATACAACTCACATATCCACAAAGTATGCACGCCGCTTGTAAATTCTTGTAACTCTGTTTCTCAACATCTAAGCGGCTGGACTCAATGGATAGTCTGTACGGCGCAGTTCCTTCTAAGGTTTTTTTAAACTTTTTTCCCGAATAAAAAATAAATTCTGTATTGCCATTATTGATTTTATATTGGAGTCCCAGAGAAGCTGTTTGTATAGCAATCATTCTTGTCCTTGAAAGAGAACAGGCAAAGAAGTAGGGAAAAAAAGATGAAGAAGTGGCTTAAGAACCTCCCACAATAACCTTTAGTTTTATCACAAATGCATATAACTCGATAAAATCACGTCAAAATTATTGAGTTTTCTGATGCTTTTGCCATGGCTGCAAGTGCTAAGAATGAAAGTGCTTGCACAAATAATACATTAATACCTCGCATTAATTCAAGCAAGCGTACCTATACTTGATGAAGAAGTATTAAACACGCTTCGATATTCGCTAATCATCTACGCAAAGTGCTTACCGAAATCTTAATGATTGCTAAACATGTTTGATTATTTTTAAGGTTAGAGGTATCAAATCTGAATTCACCTGTAAAACATTATTGTATATTTTTTGAAGTTTTTTTCTTCCGATAAAATTTTATTTTTTTGCAATAGGAAAAACGCGAAAGAGTACATCACATGATACGCATAGGTGACGCGGATCAAGTTCGAATGCTTTTAGCAGACGAAGATCAAACTGGTAGTGGAAATTTATTGGCAATTGGTAAAAATAATTATGGCCGTTGCAGTCTTCACATCGCGGTTTTATGCCAACGTGAAGATATAGCAGCATATATTGCGAGCGCGTTTCCAGATACACTCAGAATAGGTGATAATGTAAGTGTCTAGTTTTTATTTATTTATTCACTTTTACGCGTGACCTCGCTTGCCGTCTTGCATTAATATCGATTTTAATGGGAATCACTTTAATTCAGTAACGATTTTTTAAGCAGGCTATTTTGTTCGAAATTTTAACAGTTTTCAGATCGATAATGACCTTCTTTGTTCTGCAACTATTAATTGTTTTGAGCTATTTCCAAATGACAATTTTTTGGAGGTTTTTCGATCCTCCGAAGACCTTCGAAGGGGAAAAAGTTAAGATCGTGTTTCTTAACTATCAAGCTACAACTTTTGCAAAAAAAATGTAATTTCAAAATGTTTTCTAGCTAGAAGAGCTATTTTACTTCTGACGACTAGAACTATAAGACGTAGTTATTAAATAATCTTACATTTTAGCTGGAAAGGACTGCTTTACACTATGCAATGGGTGTAGAAAAAGTCGAATCTATTAGCAAAGTACTGATCAAAGCTGGAGCGAAGAGAGTTCTAAAGGATCTAAAAGGACGACAAGCTACTTACTATTTCATGAACAAATCGGATATTCTTCGACTACAAGAAGAAGAAGAAACATTTTAATCACAATCATTTGTTTCTTTGATTTTCTAGGCGCCTTGTTGTGTTTCCAAATGCATTTGTTCCTAATTAATTAAATTGTTTATTGAAATTTTAGTAGGTTGAAAATAATGCGATGTCTACTTAAAAAGTAACATAAAATTTGTTCTTGTTATGATATAATTATAGTACCTACTTTTAAATCAAAAAAAGTGTGAAATTATTGAAATACATATTATTTCTATCAAAACTATTTTCACAATTCCAACATTAGCGCTAGGCTCAAAAATTAAGGATGACAAAACCCACAAATTTTAAATTGTCATCCCTAAACTCAATATAATATAGCAAATATTTATTTATAAACGTCATTTCTGCTATTTTTTATCAAAATGTTTTTTTATTTACTATTGCAAAATTCAAGAGGAACTTGAAAAATCACATGGAATCCTAGTTGAATTCTTATAGGGTTTCCGGCCTGATTCTTGATTTCTAGATAAGAATTATCAAGCCAGTTTCGATTATCATTGAAAATTAGAAATTCAGTTAAAAATTCTCTTAAGTCGACGAGAAACTACCAGAATCTATGAGAATCTATTGTTAAATTAACACAGCGTTTCCTATAATCTTAAATCTCCACGAATTTTTATGGATAGATAGATTGTAGATTATAGACACTCAACAGCTGAGGTTATCAGCGTCTAGAATTTCTATGTATTTTCCTCATGGAATCCGTAGATACCTCGCTAATGACCTCAGTTGTCGAGAGTCTCTAATCTACAATATTGTAGATAAGTAAGTATCTAAATACCTTTGGATTTTCAGCTGGATTTTACCTGGGTATTTTCTATAACGTTATTATAAAAAA
Source organism: Mongoloraphidia duomilia (assembly GCA_039654895.1). NCBI lineage: Eukaryota > Metazoa > Arthropoda > Insecta > Raphidioptera > Raphidiidae > Mongoloraphidia > Mongoloraphidia duomilia. Next base: position 33,532,819 of record CM077517.1, on the reverse strand, counting down.
AAATAGTATTACTGGAATAAACAATAGCATTCTTACTAGAGTAAAAAAAATATTTTGATATTGAATGGTTCGTTGTAATTTTTAGGAATGCACTACTGGATTTAGACTTTACCTAATATTAATTTGACCTCTTATTGCAATTTGTTTTATATTATTCTAAATTAGCTTGAAGTTCAATTTTGTCTATCAGAAATAACAATTTGGCTGAATATTAATTCAAAATTACTTTTGACTTTAAATAATTTAAATGTCGGTAGATTAAGGACAGTACAAATGTGTCCCACTTCGATTTCTTATTCTTGAGGTATCAATATCAACATATCCGATTCTCATTTGTTAGAAGTTACTGACTTGAAATAATTAAAGTTTATTTTCTTTTTTATATTCTAAATACAGGGTTGGACTGGGAACACATTTAGGTTCGGAATAAACTAGCGATAATTTCCTACAGTGGCGGAGGTCATTTATACCCGTTCTTACTTAATTGGATTAAATTAATCCCAACATGTAGTCAGTTGCAATGTTTTTTGTACCACTCGGTATAAGACGTGCTAATTTATCTATAATATACAAATGGGCAAGTTCAACCCAATATAGTAGGTACAATCACAATGTACATTGCTTTCGTATTCAGCTTGTATATAGATATTAAAATCAGAGCCAACTTATCTAATAGGCACAGCCGCACAATAGACATAGTGCCTAGAACCCACGAGATTTTACTAAATAATTAATATGAAATAGATAAAACGAACATTTTAATGACCTCTGTTGTCGAGCGTCTATAATCTACAATTCAATAGTGTTGATATGTCTACAATGCATGGAGATGCTGATACAGCTCTGATTAAAATATCATATTTTGAGAATTTCTAGATATTTTAGATTAGGTCCTAAGACATTTTATTGTATAACTTATAATTAGTGTGATCTTTATTTTATTTATTATTAGAAACCTGTCTTAATATTTTCTATTACTGAAAATATATCTACAACTATGTATTTCACATTTTTGTAAATTCTACAGATTTTTCTTATTTGTTCATTTAATAAATAATTCTAGTAATTATACGTGAACATGAAGTTTTCTCAATTCGTGAAATAACTTCTTGGGAGAAATTAAAATACAGAAAATTAGATTATTTTTGATATTACGTAAAGTTATAGACGTTCTTAGATAAACAAATTAAACTGAGACAGCAATACATTGAAAGGTAAGTGGAGACAGATATAGTGAGCTTGCATAATAAATAATAAAAAACAGTGGTTAAGAATGGAAATTTTCTAATTCTCGATAACGGATTTTATTAATAATAGTGCCTATAAAGAATATAAAAAAAATATATTACTAATTTGTTTATACGGCTGAATTTCTTAGTAAAGAAGGTGATTGGATAAGCAGCCAATAGACCAGTCATAATCAATTCCTTGCTCACAAAGTCGATTCTTAGTGAGCAAAAAAAAAAAATGGAGGATGGAATATTATGATTTTAAGAAACCATTTAATGAACTTAGCTCACAAAAGAAACGACCTTGATCAGTAAGAATCACTCTTTCTCACAAAGAATCGACCTTTTGATCACTAAGAACCGACCTTTTCAACACTAAGAATCGACCTTGCTCACAAAGTCGATTCACAAAGCCGATTCTTAGTGAGCAAAAAAAAAATTCGACTGATGACCAGTCCTATACTTCCCACCTAGTAAATATTTGCAAAAATTAACACTCTCTTTTTATTCTTTGAAAAAAAGCATGACCCTCTTTTTTGTTTAGTAATCTACTGATGGCTAGCAAAAATCATGGTTACTTTGATTTACGTACAATTTTTATTTTTTTTTAGTAAAATATTTTTTTCTCGAAAACTGTACATTTTAATACGTGACATTGAGAACGTTTTTTTGAATATCTCAGAATCCACTGAACCGATTTGACTCAAAATCTAATGGCCGTATGTTGTTCCGTTTTTACGATATCGAAGGCGAAAAATTGACCACATACACACACACAGACATCAGTCAGAAAATGATCTTAAACGATTGCTAGGGTCTCAAAACGTGAAGATCTGTTAAAATCTCGAAATATTTTTTTCGGACTAAATCCTTTACTTCCCTACCATAGTAGAGGTGGGAAGTAAAAAATGGAGGATGGTATTTTATGATTTTAAGAAACCATTTGATGAACTTAGCTCACAAAAGAAACGACCTTGATCACTAAGAATCAACCTTTCTTACAAAGAATCGACCTTTTGATCACTAAGAATTGAACTTTTGATCACTAAGAATCGACCTTTTGATCACTAAGAAACGACCTTGCTCACAAAGTCGATTCACAAGGTCGATTTTTGGTGAACAAAAAAAATGGAGGATGGTATTTTATGATTTTAAGAAACCATTTAATGAACTTAGCTCACAAAAGAAACGACCTTGATCAATAAGAATCAACCTTTCTCACAAAGAATCGACCTTTTGATCATTAAGAATCGACCTTGCACACAAAGTCGATTCTTAGTGAGCAAAAAAAAAAATGGAGGATAACATTATACGAGGTATTTTATAATTTTAAGAAACCATTTAATGAACTTAGCTCACAAAAGAAACGACCTTGATCAGTAAGAATCAACCTTTCTCACAAACAATCGACCTTTTGATCACTAAGAATCAACCTTTAGATCTTTAAGAATCGATCTTTTGGTCACTAAGAATCGACCTTTTGATCACTAAGAATCGACCTTGCTTACAAAGTCGATCAGATCTCGACGTTTTGTGATCCTAGGAAGCTATTCTAACTATTTTTACGATGATGTCAGTATGTCTGGATGTGTGTGTGTGTGTAAACCTCTCATGACTTTTGAACGGCTTGACCGATCGAATCGCGATTTGCGGCATTCGAAAGGGTTCCACTGAACTTAGATTTCCTGAAAATTTGAACCGATTCGGCCCAATAGATTTTGAGAAAATCCAAAAAAACCGAAAAAAAGTTGTTAAAACGATGTTTTTTCAAAATAACTTCTAGAATATTGTACTGATTGATTTCATAATCTAATCAGCTCTTCTCCTCAGAAAACTGCGTCGAATGCCACTAAGCGGATCAAAATCGGTTAACCCGTTCGAGAGATTACCTAGTCAACAGATTTCGAGAAAAGTGTTTTTAAAAAATAACTTCGAGATTTCTCAACCAATCGATTTTGTACTTCTTACAATATTTTTAGAGCTTAAAAAACTGCGTCGAATGCTGTTTTAAAAATCAAAATCTAACAACGCGTTCAAAACTTATAGCCGTTTAAAAATCCAAAAAAAAAAAATGTTTTTTGAAGATAACTGCAACATTTTTCAACTGGGCGATTTTTTTTTATTTATCAGTTTTTGTGTTAAAAAAGCCGCATTGAATAACGATTGAAAAATCAAAATCAAATGACGCGTTCAAAAGTTACAGCTTTTCAAAAATTAAAATAGTTTTTATCAGCTCAAAAATCTACTTTTGGGTATATTATCAAGTGCTTCGAACTCAAAGCGCTTGGAAGTAGGGGGAAGTTCCAGGGATGGCCTGCAGGGTCAACCGATTTTTTTTCTGTTTTTTTGGATTTTCTCAAAATCTCAAAAATTTCAATTTTCTTACCGGGAAGTTAAAAAACTGTTTTGACACAATATTATACATAAAATCTATTTAGAATTTTCTCCTCTTTCGTTTGAACTGAGCGAACTACAAGCAAAAAACTCCGTTTTTTCTAATTTGCTCCCCTTTGGGGCCAAAATTCAAAAATCGGGCGACGTTAGTGTTAAATAGATCCCGAGAGGAATCGAACAAAAAAAATTCTTCTTAATCGGATAAGCCGTTTGGGCTGTACGACTGATACAAAAAAACCGTCACAGAATCAGACAAAGCGAGTGTATATAGGCGCTTCTAGCTTCGCTTAGGTCGCGCCTAAAAACGAATCATTAATTTATTAGAGATCAGTGGATTATAATAATAAAATAACATTTAATTATGTACAATTTTCATCATTTATTTTTTATAAAAACAAAAAATTATTTACAGTCAAAATGAATTACAATAAATTGTTTCCTTGTAATTTCTTATATCTAATTTATTTACAATAATAAACGAGATACACAGTTTTATACCGCCAAATATTACTATGATCTAAAAATATGAAAAATCTATTTACAATTACTTAAAACAAAAATGTTATTTTAATTTACAGTTTGAAATAATTTTTAAATAAAATTTTACACTTATAATGTAAAAAATAGAGTTTGTTTACAATAATAATTTGTGCATATAATAAATTTCCAATAATGTTATTTTTTTAAATATTCTTCTTTGAGATCAATGTATCAAAATAAATGAAAGATCCATGAAGGAAATGTTCTCCTATTTGCTTACACAAACGGTGGGGGTATAAAATAAATATGCAATTACAATAAAATACTAATAGTAATATGGTCATTTTTATCACTTAGGTATTTTTGACATATTAATGAAAAGAGTCGTTGAGAAGCAGCTGACGTTTTTTTTCCCTCGGGGCTTTCACAAACTTTAATAAAACTTTTTTCTTATAGTCTTACCATAAATTGCACAATATACGGTTTCGGTTCAATATTGATGATAAAAAAATTATGCGATTTCTTATTTTAAAATGTATACCTATTTTTACAACACTTTTTTTACTTAGTAATTTTTAAAGGCTTTTAACTTGTGATTGTTCGCTTGAAAACCGTCTTTCTGTACTCTTGTCGGCCTTTTGCACAAGTAGTTATTACTGTCGCCGCCTAACGGAATCGGATACATAACATTAAAACATATGACTATTAGTATTACCTTTGCCACAACACCATTTTCGAACACAACAACAGAATATCAACAGCCATTTGGCATAAAAGTTGAAACAAAATTATCCTAAAAACATACACAAACACATTCAACTCGCCAATTTCTTAGAGCATATTTTATTCAATCAAAGGAATTGAAAACAATATGCTTCAAGGAATTTAGGCCTCATTTCTATATCATGACCGTATGAAATATGAATATAAAATTAAAAAACGAAATTAATAAGTACATAATTAAGTACATCTAAAAGCAAAATAATATCAATTCCAAGTCAAAACTTCTATCTTCAATGCACAAGCTTTAATTTATACTGCCTTATAAATTCATAGGATTTTCCAATAGAGAACGATAAAAATTTTTTGTTTTATAATTCAATTTATTATATCGATAATAGATATAGGTAGGTTCCTACCTACTTTTTTGCAACTGTCAAATTGATTAGCTGTTAGCTAATTAATAATAATTATCTACTATTAAAACGAGCGATAAAAATTGATTAAGAAACAGCATTTTAAGAAATTTATTAGACATTAATTGCATTCTATAATAGGAAACATTATCAAAATAATCCTAGAAATTAGATTAAAAAACTTTTGAATATTGTTTGCAATTGAAGATAAGATATTTTGACTTAAAAATATTGTTTTTGTCCCATTTTTTTAATGAAGTATTTAATTGGCACATTTAACAGTGATCTCAGAAAAAGTAGGTTTATTGTTTTATAAACAAATATGTTCTGAAATAAAATCAAAATATTCCTCAGAAGTTGTGAGTTCTAATACATTAACTCTCTTTAAGTTGTTGCTCGTTAAGTCAGCTTACTGTTCGAGACTGCAATATATCACAATATATTTTGGAGCAAGATAATATTTAAAAGCCGGCTTCCGCTACGTTGGTCTTTTCTTCTTCAACAGCCTCGTAGCATGGTAAAATGATCCTCTCTCAATACACAGTACGAGTTTCGAGTCAATATTCCCCGAATCTGTCACTATGAGCCTTTTTATCGTCAGTTTCCAGTTTGCTTCTGGGAACCTTCTTCGGTTTTTGGAAATATTCGCGCAATATTAGTATTTTTTGTATCGAACATGTTCAAAGTACCTTATTATATAATAGTGTTATTAGTTAGAGATTTAAAAAGTGAGTATCATTACTTTTATACAACTTTTGAGGAAAATTTTGAATAATTCTGTTAAATAAACAAAATGGCACATAAACAATAATAACACAGAATGGCCATGTGAACAATACAAAGCTGTTATTGCAAACAACATTGCATCTTTCTTATACACTTATTATTATAATATTCACTCTTATTATTGCAAAGACAATTTATTTATAAACAATAATATCATGTCCTGGGATAATAATATGTGGCAGAAATGCATATATTATGATAATATTATATTCAATATTGTATTATTTCATTTGTAATATACCAGATCGAACTTTGCGTCGGGGTTGCGTTCCTGAAAGACTACCGACCACGTGGGTGCTCTGATGCTCTAGCATCTACGAGGTTTTTTGTGTAGGCAATCAAAAACAACGAACAATACGCTACAAATGCACAAATTGTAATGTAATGTAAGTTGTTAAAAAAAAAAACGTTCCAAAAGTTGGCGCATCAAATATTTCCAAAAGACAACATTGAAATATAAAAGATAGGTAACCAGAAGTACTATTTTCAACATAATATAAAGTAAAAAATATAAATGCAGCCCTATTTTTTTAATTATGAAGAAAAAAGACAGACTTTAAATAATATAAATACTAATAAATAAAACTGTAATCGAAACTCTGTACCTAATTTTATTTTGATGAAAGTTTTTTTGGGTAGGTAATTTGTATGACACCTAAATTTTTGTTTATTTGTAAGTTTGTATCAGCATCAATCGTGAACGGCAGGAGCGATATTTATTAAAATTGATATATAGGTATTATTATCTGCTGATACCGAAACTTAAAGTATAGGCTACTTTTTATTATCTGGTTACAGTTAAGGTTTTTGTCTAAAGCCGGCCCTACACGCAACGACATAATGTCGCTGTATTTTCTTTGTACATACAAAACAATGTGATTTGTTTGCATATACAAGTCATAGCCCTACACGCTCAAACATCTCGTACACTTTGTATGAATAAATTGCTGTGATATTCGATACTAGAGCAGTGGTCGACAAACTGTGGCTCGCGAGCCACTTGCAGCTCTTTGGGTACTTGAGTGCGACTCTTTCACGAATGATGTGTTTAAAATACATTTTTTTTATTTGACTGTTTTTTTCCTAATTTATCAATAATAATTATTGACGCACAAATTTTTCTTTTGAACATTGTAAAAAAAAACTATTCTAGCAATACTTATCGCGACAAGTCATGTATATGCAACCACTGGATTATGGGCAAATCTTTTACGTCTGTATGCTTTAAGTTTCTGCTGACATGTTTGTCATACAAATATTGCCCCTACACGTAACGATTTGTTTGTACTGACATGTTTGTCAAACTTGATGTTGAAGTAAAGAAGTCATAGCCCTACACGCAACATCATGTTTGAAAACATGTCAGTACAAACAAATCGTTACGTGTAGGGTCAATAAATGTATGACAAACATGTCAGTACAAACAAGTTGTACAAACAATACACTGCGTGTAGGGGGAAGATTATCTCTGATACTGAATGAACTTATGATATAATCATATAGTGCTTGGTACCTGCTAGATATCCGGCATAAGACGCTTAGATATTTATAGACTACTTTAAGGATCGTCTACTAGATGTTATCACTATGACACGTATAAAAAATTATTCGGCAATTTATAAGGAGCTAACTTTCTGAAATTGCGAACCACTACGCTACTAACGGAAAAAAGGGTCCCGAATGACGCACATTTGGAATTTTACGGTCCAATTTCGTTTCCAACATAATTTCGGAAATAATGCAAACTGAAACGACGCAAAGTCGGGTCTGACTGAGTGTATTTATTTCAGATATTACATATTAATAATAATAATCGAAATTAAACATTTATAGACATTTCATTATCTTTATTGATATAGCAAGGGGAGATTTCTCTTATCCTAAACCGTATTTTTATACTTGCTATTTCATAAAAAAACCGTTAGATTTTAATATTTCAATAAGTAATATTCAAATAATTATAATCTGTCATTTTAAGTTGAAATTCCATTCATCTATTTACTGAATGTGCTTAGACTATACCTACCTACTTAAACAAAATATTTCAAAATTGGTGGAACATTTGGGTCAGCAATCATGGAATCCTTCTTTAGGATATATTATATTTATTTAATTATTTTCCTTTTTTCTGGTTCAGCTAGTCTATATCTTAAAACGGCCTATAGGCCTTCGCAGTAAATTGATGAATTCCATTTCGAACGTAATTGCAATTTTTAATCCACAAAATACAGGGAAAAAATTTAAATTCGGTTTTTTACACTGCTCAAAACAATTTCCTACATTTTGAACAGATTTTCCTGTACTTTGTGAATTTTTATATAATATAATATATACGCTTCATGTAAATAAAACAAGAAATATTTTAAACAAGATTATATCGAACAACTATTTGAAGCATACATCTGGCAATTATTTTATTTACATGAATATTGATTCTTTATCATTAATATGTATAATCGTATCTATAAATGTAATTAAATTTTGTAATAATATTTTTTCTTCTCGTTGTCTTAGAAAAATTCATTTTACAGCCTTCCCATGCAGAGGCAGTTTAAGACCTTCGAAAATTCACAAATATTGACTGGACTTAAGACAACATTAATTGTAAATGAGGCAACAAAACAATTGCCTCGGGTACGTTATACGCGGCATCAAATAAAACTGAGAAATGCAATTATCTCAGTTTAGTTAAGTAGCGTTGACTATCATTGACAAAAGTGAATTGACTGCGCAATTGGTCAGAAAACCGTTGCTCAGTAGAACGAGGCAGACTATGGCTGTCTCTTCACGTCCTTTGCTTAGTTTCGAGCCAAAAACGTTCACAGAGATTCAAACTCGAGCCAATAACGCCACAGATATTCAGACTTTGACCAACAGCGTTCACATAGATTCAGACCTAAAGTGTTTAAACACATAACAACGAGAATTTTGCAATACATTGCTGAGATAGAAAATGCACAGTACCTACAGTCTCTATGTCAATGACTTGAACAACATATATCTCTTGCAATCTGTCCAGTCCTTAGACGTTGTGAAAAAATAAACTTCGACGAAATAAAATGATTTAAAGCCTTAATTTACCCCTGCCTTTAAATACAATTAAAATTTAAAAATTCACATTTAATATTTCTCGAGAAAAAAATAGTAAAAATATTACGTTTCATTATTTTTTCAAAACTTTAGTCCAATATTCAAAAAATAAATAAAGTCTCTTTTTTTATAATAAGTATTTTTTAGTCGAAAAATAAAAGGCAGTAGAAAAGTGATCAATACTTTATATGGCAGACAGGTACATATCAGTCACTTCAAAATCATCACCAATTCCACACACGAGTTAATGGCAGTCATATTTTGTTTTTTCGACATTTGCACAAGCGCACACGTAATATTCACATGTGGATTCAAATCTAGTTGCCAAATATTATTTAAATATTATAAATTATATATACCTACAGTACATACTGTGAGATTGATGATTTTCATAATCTCACTACTCCTGAACATTGAACAAACTACAAAGGTTCTTGGAACCATTTTATGTGTCACAAAACAAGTCTTTTTTGTACATTGACCAACCGTCTTCAAAGTAGTAAATGTAGATAGGATCTACTGTATTATAAAATAAACTACATTTGATTTATAAATACTCTTTTCTATTTAGCTGACATTTAAAGGGCAAATATTATCAATACCTAATAATGATAATCGACTTTTCAATTAACCCAACATATTTTCAAGATTACTATTTTCTGTGATTTGAGCAAATTATTTTTAAGTAATCTTAAAAAATAAACATGTAATAAAATAGCAATGTTCATTTTTTTAAGTAGATTGTTTACTACATTTAAAGTTAGACCTCAAAATATTGTCCATGTATTCCTTCAAAACATGTCAATACGATCTATTTGATATAGGTACCTCACACTACTCTAGACTAGAACAAATGCCATTAAAATTTATAAAATCTGGTAGATAGTGTTCTTCTACACACTAGCAAATGAATATTTTCAAATTAATCGTAAGTACCTATACCTAAGTAACTACTTTTATATTCTGAGTCTTCAAAAAGTACAACAAATTTTGAAAATATTTATGAACTTGTATAGAAACACGCTATTTATCGAGTCCTATATATACTAATCTCCTTTAATAAGTCAATATTGAGTAAATGTCATACCTATTTATGTTAACAGAAATCAAATCAATCGTATTGCAATCTCTTAATGGAACTTATATTATAGACTGAGCCCTTGAAGTCTAGCCTAAAAAGATTAATAAATTTACCCTGCTTACGAAAATAATAATTGGCAACCAGTATTGATATTTTATTTTTTAATAATTAAATCATTTTCACTCATAAGTTTTTTTAGTTGCGTTTTTTTAAAAATAATCACTACAGTTTAATTGTACGATTTTTAAAAAGCGAAACAACAACAGAAAGTTAATTTAATTATTACTTATTTTCACAAACCCTAAACGATAATTTCGCGAATCACTCTGCGAGTACGCGAATTGGGTGTTGAGTATCCACTTTCTAAACTTTCTTCATAACTCAAGGACATATGTTGAGGTGGTTTCTCTTCTTCTAATTGTTCCAAATACGGGTCTGGTAAACCACTGACATCATGATACGGTGAATCTGTAAAGAAACCAACAAAAATTATCATTTTTGAAATATTACAACCCATCATTTTTGGGCTTGATTTTTCTACTTCTGGATATCTCCAATTTTTCAACGTAAGTTCGCATATTTCATCTATATTAAATGAATCTTCAAGATTTATTAACAACTATCAAAAATATGACGATATCCTATTATTATTTTTACTTTATATATAAAGACAAAACATAATCTGGACAATAACAAAATCTGGGCTGCTAATCCAAATAATTATTTAATCAAAAAAATTTAGCCGTATAAGCCTCTCCACAAAAAACATTTTTTTATTCATTTAGGTATGGCAAACAATGTGGTCGCTAAATTAAAATTCACGTTTTTGATATAACCTAGCCATGCTCACTTAGTTTTCCATCACTGCTATTTTCCTAAATTTGATTACTTATTTGCATGCATGGAGACTACGTTTTGATTCATTTCAAAAAAGTTAAATTCTCCTTTGTAATTTAAATGTATGCTGATAATTTATTTTCAGAAGACTGAATAAAATAGTTAAAAATAGATACGTTTTTCCTATCTTTTAAAACAACACTAATTTTTTGAAGTTAATAATACTGCAGTCATTACGAAATTATTTATTCAAAACTTTGTTTCTAATAAAATTCAGTGTTAATTAAAGTGGGGTACTAATGAAATGGAAATTTTTTTCAACTTGCTCTGATATAAAAGTAGAACTAAAGAACAGTGCATAGAAAAATAGACAACCACTGCTTTGTATTTGTAAATACACTATAAAAAGTATAAAAAGCATCTGAGTAAATTTTACACACATTCATATAAAAACCAAATGGCCGCTAGGCGATAAATAAAGTTCATGCAATTCCTCTTCATCAAACTAAGAGACGTAGTTAAATTTTATTAAACCATGCATCACATCACAATATCGACTTTCCCTGCTATTTTTTACATTTACATACCTTCTTAAACATCACTCGAGCCTGGCAGCGGATTAGTCACAAAATACATGTTAGATTTAGGTAAATAGCTAATTTAACCACTATCTTATTAAATTTTGAACTTCAATTTTTTTTAAATTAACATTTTATTCGAACAAGTTAAAGTAATTATTAATTATATTATAGAGTGGGTGCTTACTTGATGTAAATTAATATTAAACATTTTGAATAATAATAAAACACGAAGTTTTTTAAATTTACACTATATCTTTTTCACAGTGACTTCTTCAGAACATATCTTATACTAGTATAAGATATGTTCTAAAGAAGTCACTGTGTTGACGAAACAACTGTCATAAAATAAAGATATAGTGTAAATTTAAAAAACTTCGTGTTTTATTATTATTCAAAATGTTTAATTATTAATTAATTGACTCAATCGACAGTAATTGACAATACGAAATGAAACTACTGGCTATAGTTGTTCAATGGTTTATTATAAATGATTACAATGACTACAATGTTAACGTTTCAACCACTTTGTCTGTGGTCTTTCTCAGGTATAAATATTTGTCTAAAAGTGCGTCCATGGACGCATTTTTAGATAAATATTTATACAAAGTGGTTGAAACGTTAACGTTGTAGTCATTGTAATCATTTATAATAAACCATTGGACAGCTATTGCCAGTAGTTTCATTTCGTATTATAAATTAATTATTATTAAAATAGAATTTAAGTGCCGGTAAGGCTGTGTAAGACCCTGGACAGAATCAGTGCGCATTATTGTAGTCAAGAAAATAGAGTAACTACCGTAAGGCTAGGGGAGACAGTGCTTCCCGATCTTAAGTTAAGGGAGTAGTGAAGGACGCAGTCGAAAATTTACACATTTTTTTATATTATATTGTTAATTCAAGGCAAGTAATAAATAATAATTAATGATTCAATGAGAACACTACGGAAATTCATCCAGAAATTAGATCATATTTAAGTTTCGAAGTCTATGGAAATCGTGCCGAAAACATCACGGAAATACAGATAAAAATCCATGTGATTCCCAAGGTGGATTTCCATTAAGATTTTTTTAATAGCGCTGATCAATTTCGAAATTTTATAACATAAATTTAGGTACATGAAAAACATGTATTTCGTAAACAAAGAGTATCAACTTACCCATATGTTGGTCAATACGTTTTTTGGGTTTATGTACAGCTGCGTATGGATCATTGCAGTATTCTTGTCTGGACGGGTTATTGCTGTTTCGCATATGATAGTCATCTCCATGATTGCTTTGTGTGGTTATATGGGGATATGGCGCATAGTCATCAACGGCTCCATACCCGCCGTGTGTGATTGGGTCGTACCCGTACGAATTCTGACGGTCAACATTCACGTGATGCTGATTCATTTGGTTCACCGAATTGTTGGCTGCTGCTGCCATTTTCATTTGCCAAAGAGAGTCTTGGGAGTTTACGCTACCGCCGTTGTTTGAGTTTGAGTAACTGTTGTCCATGTAACCCATGTTTACCCCTGAAAAAAGAACACAGGCATTCTTTAAAAAACTATTAATATATTTCCAAAAAATTGTATTTTAGGGGATGTTGTCGATTCTAGACACTTGACATAAAACATTATTAGCGAAGATGAAGGAAGTTGCAATTTAGGCACAACTCAAGGACTTCAACATTTTTACGCTTACATCTTATCTGAAAATGGGCCCACCCTTTCCCAAATTAATCAATGCACTTTAGAATTCTAGCCAATGAGAAAGCAGTAGCGAGAAATTTTTTGAAAGGCAACCTACACTGCCCTTGAATTCCTTCTGCACATCGCATGTTAAAAACTGATACCCTAAATACTCATGGTGAAATTTTTTACTCTCTTGAGTTGTTCATCAATAATAACAATTTTCCTTTATTAACTAAATTTTGGTTGATTTCTTTTAACCAAACCTTTCAAAAACTCGTCCTCCCAAAAAAAATACAATTATTTTTTAAAATTTATCTAATACCTACATAATTTAAAAATTATTTATTTGAAAGTATCACACATTTTAAAATTAATGTCAATAAACTTACATTCTCCATTAATATTCTGATGACCAGGATGCCCTTGCATATTGGGATTAGCCACATGGTATCCATAACCATTTTGAGTAGCATAAACTGAATTCTTTGGATCTTCCATGGACAAAGCCAAGTCCATTGAATGTTCCAAAGCTTTGTTCTCCATGCCACTGGACGGATAATATGGAGGAGGTGCTTGTGATTGCTGTGTAACAATTGTCGGTCTAACGGAATCCATTTCGTAATCTTTGGCCTGTTTGGATTTTTTAGTTTGATTCCGTTTGCAACGGCAGAACATCAAAACAAGTCCAATGAACAGAATAAATATAACACAGCAAACAATGATCACAATTAAAGTCGGAGTTGCTAATGCAGATGCTTCTTTGATATATGATGGTCCAACTAAAAAAATAGTAGTACATTAGACACAACTTTCAAAAACAATAAGTGACAAAACAAAGAAAATATCCTTACTTTCTGCTTCAAGGTACTCTCCGCATAGTTCTTGAGTATGCTGCAAACACAGTTTAACTCGGACACGAACATTCATTTCATCTGTAACTCCAATAGGTTCATCTATCAAAGATCTTCCAACATTTTTGTAAGCTCTGGCTGATCCAACTTGGTCAAGAACGAATTCCTTAAATGTGGCTTCTGTGCCAGAAACTGGCAACGGGAAAGTTTCGATAACTTGCCAGGTTGGAATGGGGATGTTATCACTGTTCATAGATTCAACGACTGCAATTAAAGGCAGGCATGTAAGGCCTATGTTGATTGCAAGACTACGCGTATTTGGATCATATGTTACACGCTGAGCTACCGGGATTTTTTCTACTTTTGTTATCACCCCTGTTTCGTCTGAGTTCTCACTGGTTCCCTTTGTATTCAAAGCTTTCACCTATAAATTAAAAGAAAAACAGTTTCAATCGTAATAACACATACAAATGTAGCGAAATGAAATTGAGAATGTTCGACAAAAAAAAACGACGAGGTACACTATGACGGAATTGGAGCAATAATGTTGAGGAAGTGATGGGATGCAAGTGGTTTGAAACTGGAGTTCAAGAAGTAGTAAACAAACGATCTGTCCTCTATTATAATAATAAATAAATCAAATGCATACCTTAAATACATAGCTTTGATGCTGATCAAGACTAGTCACATTGCAAGGAATGCTCTGCTGACAATCAACTTCGGACCATTCGGCTGACCTTGAAACTACACCGCATCCATCATTTACAAAATCATCAACATTAGGAACCTTTCTATACGATACAAAATATTTTGTGTTTATAATCCCGCCATTAAAACCAGGCTCCCAGAACAGCGTAACGAAATCATGTCCGACATTAATAGCAGAAAGACTTCTGGGTTTTTCAGGAGGACCTTTCGGTTGCAAGTGTATTTTCGTATCGATTGTGCCTAAGCTATTTATGACGTCACAAATATATTCTCCATAATCTTCTTGTTTAATGTTAGATACTTTGAGAACGCTAGTGTAGATATCGTTATTATCAGTGGTTGTATTGATTTCATAGTGCCCATCAGATGACATTTGTAAAGGTGATGAGCTCGGGCTAAAGAACCATTTAAATTCTGGTTTTGGATACGCTTGGATCTTACAGACTACTTCCGCTGTTTCAAATTTATCGTAAGCTACTTTGTTGTATTGATGAAGAACGATTGGTTCGTCTGTAATAAGAAATAAAAATATTACTCTAATAGTTGATAACTAATTTACGCATAGGCAAATTATTTTGCGCAAATTGCTAATCAATTTTATTATGAATTAATTACAAACAAGTTCATTTCAATAAAGCATAAATTTTATCAACGTTTGATATACATTTTTTAAACATAAATAAATACATAAAACTACATACGCTCAATTTTCAACTGCATGCTGGATTCAGTTCGTTTCACTTCATTTTCAAAAATACACGAATACACTCCCCTGTCGTTAGGAAGCAACTGATTTTGATCAGGTCTAGCTTTGCCTTTAAAATGTAGAACACTCTGTACTGTAAAAACGCCATTTGCACCTTCCACAGTATCAGTTTTCACCTCATACATGTTCAAATCAGGAGTAATTTCTGATCCGTCCTTCAGCCATCTTATTGTTGGCCTAGGTTTAGCCAAAGCACTGCACGGTACCGAGAATCCTGAATTACCAACGCGTTTGGTAATATGAGGTGGCAATTTTGTTGTAAATCTTGGAGGTTGTCTCACTTCCAACATAATTGATGCTCGTTCTCCTAAGCCCAGTTCGTTCGTTGCTTGGCAATGGTAGACACCTTCGCTCGCCAAAGTTACTCGTTGGATTGTGTATTTTGGCCCAGTCGCCAGAACAGTTTGACCTTGGCTACTTTCATCGCGATACCATCTAAACTGTGGTGCAGGCCAACCAGGTGGAGTGGCTCCACAACTCAATGTCACTCCTGAACCTTCATTTGCAACCGGTCTATCAGGAGATATTCTAGCCTTACCAGGTTTATGTCTGATCAACAAAGCTATTGAAGAGTTGCCAACTTTCTCCATCCTTTTAATTGGAAGAGAACTAGGAATAATAACATTTTTTGCTCGACAAATGTAAGTACCAGAATTTTCAGCTGTAACATGAGACAGTCTTAATAAAGGCCCGCTTTGACGAAAATCTGGTTTGCCTTCTTTGAGCCACTCAATAAATTCAGGTTGAGGATTTGCTGTTACATTACATCTGATTTCAACTGTTTCATCTTCTTCCGCTTCTTTTGTTTTACCACCGAGAGTTACAACTGGACCATACAGTACATCAAGAGTGATTTCTTGTTCTCCGACTTTTCCAAGGCCATTGTCAGCACTGCAAGTATATTTTCCGGCATCTTGAAGACTTACTCGATGGAGAGTGTGACTCATAGCTGTGCTGATGAAGCGTCCATTTCTGGTCCATCTTACGCTCATTACTTTGGGCTTGGCATCGACGGAGCATTGCAGTGTTGCAAGAGAATCGCGTTCCACTCGAAGAGGATTTTCTGGACCAACTTCTACACGTGGAAAATCTGAAAGAAAAGAAAATATTTTGTTAGCTACTTGAAATCCATACTCGAACATGATTGACAAAAATAATCACCAACGCACTAAACTAAAATACGGCGAGACGAGTTTCGCTAACTAAGTAGCCTTATCAAGAAAATCATACTAACAGTTAAACTACATTATCTTCTATTATTTTATAAGTAGTTACCTAATTTTGTTAAAAAATAAACCAGGCTAGTTTGGTTAACGCGTGGTCGAAGTTTTTCATTTAATAGGTTGGTCAGGATAAAGTTTATTTTTTCATTTCACAAAATATAAAATAACATATTACGGACAATGCAACAATTCATGTCAAATATTAGCTGTTTAAATTAATTATAATTTCAATAGGTAGTAAAACGGGAAAATGAGACAAACAAAAAATAAACCTGCATTTTGATAAAAATCATGATAATTACTTTTGCCTCTGAAAACAAGTAAATAATTCAGTTTGTATTTGTTACAATTTGTTTTTAATTTTAATTTTCATTACCGGCTGGTCTGTGTACATAACTGGTTAATTTAACGCTTAGATAACTAAAATGAATGGTTATTCATTAAAAATTTAGTAGACATTAATGAATAATTATATTCGTTTGTCGGGAACGTACCTATGATGTTTCAATAGCAGTACGCTAAGTGAAGCAGTGCTTCAGAAAAAGTAAGAACTCATGAAAGTTAATCATTAATTATTTTAACGACGTCATAGTAATTAAGTTATTAGTAATGTAATTATTTACATACAATGTATACGTACTATTTTTAGGTAGTTCCTGTGCGAAATGACTCGGCAGATTTAAAAAAAAAATTACTGAAAAAAATCCTATCGCTCGCAAAATTTCAAGAAAAACAACCGTTTTAAATTCGAGATAGTGGTAATTAAAGTTGAAGTAAAGGGAAGTTCTTTTTTAAAAACCAGTTGTAACGCCACTGATAATTATTGTCGCATTTGACGAGCTATTTATGAAATATTTAAATGTGCATGTCATTTACAGAACTCACTCAAATGTATTGTAAACAAAACAGGTAATTTGTAAAAACTTCGTGTGTTTTCAACAATCGCTTGAAATTATTAATTACTCGAAAACAATATTCAATCTATGTTGAGTTTAGGTCGGTAGAATTATTTATTAATTTAAATCAAGTGTTCACTGGAATCGAGCCGCAGTCGATGTTTTCTTCTGTATAAATATATACAAGAAAATTTGCATTCAATGTTGTATTTTAATACCGAAATAATAATAATTTGCCACCCACATGAAGTTTTTTAAAGAAAATAGTAATAAAAGAAAACTCGTACACTGCACCGAATTGGTACTGTGCTGAATCGATCCGATGCCGTGTACGCATTATTGCAGTTAAAAAACCGGTTAAGTGCGAATCGGACTCGCGTGGACAGGGTTCCGTACTATTCCGTTTCCCGTGGGAATTTAAAGACTTAGGATTTTCGTTTAGGTTTTCCTGTAAACTATGAGTAAGGCACTATATTACCTATTTTTTGTTCAAAACTTTAGACTCAGTAGTGTTGGAGAAAGGGGGGGATGCTCGATTTTCGTATATTTTCTTTAATATCTTTTAAACTATACATTTTAAATTATAAAAAAAATATATTTGTATTTCGCATAACGAGCCCTTTTATTTGATACGTCACATGATGTATTTGATTTTTTTTCTAATTTGCCCCCCCCCAAATCAGAATTCGTTCATTTACGTTATATGTCCGTGACTGGGTCACCTAACTCTATATCTGTACCAAATTTAAACTTTTTTCGTCCAGTAGATTCGGAGAAAATAAGCTGTGACAGACGGACAGACAAAGTGATCCTATAAGGATTCCGTTTTTTCATCGGATGTACGGAACCCTAAAAAATGTACTCGTTTCTATCAAAAATTATAGAAATCCATCGGAAATAGAAATATATGGAAATTTATAGAAACCTATTCATAGTTTATTACTAATAGTTTCTCATGGATTTAAGTATTTTTTATTTGAATTTCCATGCATGCTCTGGATATTTTGACAATAGCAACGTGACTATAGAGAAATATACTAAAGAATTCATTGAAATCTATCTAGAAATTGATAAGAATGAAATCCATGAGAATCTCTCTAGAAATTCACGGGAATCTGTTTAAAAATCCATGACAACCTATTTAGGAATCCATGTGAATGCGCATTGAAATCTATGATAATCTACATATACAGGAATCTTCCCGAAAACATTACGAAATTCCAGACCAGTTTCCACTTCATCTAATTTTGTTTGAAAGCGCAAACCTTTCCTTATTATTTTATTGTCTTTTCTAAAAGTACTAACTGTTCCGAGTCGTGGCGGGCTAAGCCGCGTCATTTGAGTGCATGTCATGCGTAATTCTTCACCATGTTATGAAATATGCAATCATATTAACAGAATCTGACCTGCTTATACAAGTTTATTACCCCTTAAGAATATAAACTTTAAATGATACATCGAATCCCTTATCAGGTCACACATAACCTATAAAAACTGAGTGGATTACCGAAATAAAAACTTTAAATGTAAAATAATCGTTACTAAAAATAACAAAATAAGTGTATATATGATAATAAAACCATATCAAGAAAAGAGTAATTTAATTTTAAGTTATGCATCTTGCCAAAGTAGAAAACATAATAACAAAAGAACGTCAATCAAAGAAAAACTTTTACCGCAATATGTCAGTCGTCGTTGATTGCATAATATTACACGAGTACGAAATATCACAACAAAATATCCTTTTGCGGAAGTTTAGAACTAGAAATGTGTAGGTTTTCACTTAACATCCTTTGTCTGCAATGTCACCATAGTTAAAAGGGTTAAATCGCAACCTTAATGTATCCTTTACTCCTT
Organism: Mongoloraphidia duomilia; assembly: GCA_039654895.1. Lineage (NCBI taxonomy): Eukaryota > Metazoa > Arthropoda > Insecta > Raphidioptera > Raphidiidae > Mongoloraphidia > Mongoloraphidia duomilia. The sequence continues at coordinate 33,513,232 of CM077517.1, read as the reverse complement.
CCGTTTATTTAGAGAATCCTTGTATAAATACATTCAGGGGCGCACTAACGATTATTCAAAAAAAAAAAAATACACGAAAAAACACCAACTATTTCGTTGTTTTTTGAGATCAACTTTTTTCTAGAGATTTACTTTGCATTTTGAAGTTTTTTTCTCCAAAATTTTTCACTCACACTATCGTTGATGCGTAGATAGATTCTATGGATATAGTAAATTTGAATTATTTTATGAGCATTTGATCATTAGCGATCGAATAAAAAATGATGCCGCGTTCGACCGACAGTTAATATTCTATTCATTTTTTTTTTATTTATTTATAAGAGATTAACGGGTAAAAACTCTTTACAGAAGTAGATTGGATTGGGCGTATTAGTAAAATTCTATAAAATATATAATAAATGACAAATATATTTTTTTTATATTTTCTATTCAATGTAAAGTCTTTTTTTTCATGTATAATGTAAGTATAATGTAAGTATATTGTATAATATAATATACATTATTTAGTAACTGAAATTTATTCAAAAAATACGACAGATCAAACAAAAAATAAAATTATTCTTATACTGAACTAAAATCTAACAACACAAATCTTCTAAATGCATTAAACAAAAAATTTATTAAAAAAACAAAAAACCCGACTGCGTAAAAATCGAACATAAAAGATGGAAACAAGATCAAATGATAACATGCAGTCGGAGGCATAGTAGTAACATCAGGTATTTCTGTTCAATTTGTTACTATACAATGCCTCTGACTGCATGTTATCATTTTGATCTTGTTTCCATCTTTTATGTTCGATTTTTACGCAGTCGGGTTTTTTGTTTTTTTAAGAAATTTTTTATTTCCTTCCTTTTAGTTGAATCTACTCATCAAGCCTTTTAATTTGATACCCCACACACAAGGTTTTACCGATTTTTTGCGTACTGACAAAATGGCGTGTAGCGCTCGCCATATTGAATTTTCCGTGACGTCCTGTACCCTATTTGAAATGTCAACAAAACCTTTCTTTTGTTTTGATTTTCATACCTATATCCAAGGTTAGTAGAGTATAGGTTGCCTCATTCCGATAGATAGTAGTGGGGGGATGACGTCACTCAGAATATACCATGCTTTCTCACTTCAATAGAAAAGATCAGACGATGGACGCTGCTAATTTTTGGAAATAAAAATCACAGTAACCATGGTAGTGTGATATGTTTTTTCAATACCTAATAGAAACATGATTCTTCTGTTAGTGAAAAAAATATGATAAGTTGTCAATTTTGCGATAGCTGTTAAGTGTTATGGTGTTTTGTGGTTATTTTTAATATTTTGTGAATATAAAAGATAAAATAATTAATTTATCAATTTGTTAGTTAATTCTATTCGTTTCTTAAATTTAAAAAAATAGGTAATTAACAAGATCTGCCATTTCTTGAGCATTATTTAATTTTTTGTTTGTTTATATTATAGATATTAAAACCTAAATTTTGTAATAAAAATAAAAATTATCCTATTTTTTAACATCTATTCTTCTATTTATTGTCTCCTGCCAATTTTAAGAAAAAATCTGCACGAAGCACCTAATATAAATAAGCATAATCTTCAACAATTTTTGTACTTGATTTAAACTAAATTCTAGCTGACGTCATTCCCGCGCTTACGCTGATTGGTCAGATGTAATGAGGCAACCTGTACTCTAATAACCTTGACCTATATCAATGTATTTAGAAGGAAAATTACTTTTGCATTCTGACAAAATGGCGTGTAGCGCCCGCCATATTGAAATTTCCGTGACGTCCTGTACCCTATTTGAAATGTCAACAAAACCTTTCTTTTGTTTTGATTTTGATACCTATATCAATGTATTTAGAAGAAAAATTACTTTTGCATTCTGACAAAATGGCGTCTAGCGTCCGCCGTATTGAATTTTCCGTGACGTCATATACTCTATGTCACTCTGGGGATTCAGACGAATCTAATGACACCTCATTTTTCAAAATCCGTCAAGCCGTTTAGGCTACAGAGCGTGATAAAGAAATATACATACATAGAAATATACATACATAGATGCACTCGAAAAACAATACCCTCCTTCAGGCGCAGTCGGGTAAAAATACAGAATACACCGATTTTTACTTATATATATACCCGTTCTCCCACCACATTTTTCTTTATCCGCAAAATTTATTGTGTATAAAGAAAAATGTGGTGGAAGAACGGGTATATGTTCAAGTAAACATCGGTGATTTGCGTATTTAAACAGTCATTGTTCAATTAACTAACAAAAAAGAAAGTTTATTCAGGGGGGAACAATCGGTAAGTTAAAGTTTACGCGGCTCCTACAGCCCATGTAATCTTGTAGTGCATTTAACGTTACTATACTGTAAAGATATGAAAAAACCATTCAGATCTTTTTAATGTATGTCTATTTGTACTGACAACACACGAAAACGGCGGGACGGATTTTGATGAAACCCAGTTTATTACGAACTGGTACTAAACCTTAAAATATAGGATACTTGTTACTTGGTTACGCTTGGGTTTATATAGGTTTCACGCGAGCGGAGACGTGAGCGTACATATAGATGAATAAATAATAATATTGTAAAAGTAACAGTTTTACAGAAATTAGTGTTCAGTGCAAAATTTTGACTACAGCTCTGTGTTGAAGTTACAGCAGAAACCACGACCTCGGGTATTCACGATGTCAAACACACGTGTGTGTTTTGTTTAAATAAAACACTGTACACCGCCACACTTAGAACCTCCTTAAGGCTTCATTGTTTGTCTCTGCGATCACATTACAAATATGTATTGTGTTAATAATGGATTGTAAATGAACAATTAAATGCTATTTTGTCCCCGAACTGATTTTTGCTGCATTAAATGAATGAAATACTTACTTTGAATAATTTACGCGTTAATAAATATTGACTTTACTCACTAATTTAATGATGAAGCTTGCATTTCTGGAAAGGGTAAGCATAAGACATATATTCGTTATTATCTCGGTTGGATTCGGTAGATAAATATTGATGCCTTTTGTTAACTTGAAATTAACTTTGTATAGCCACAATGTCGCTGAATACGCAGTATTGAAGTTTACAAAGCCATAGTTAATAAGTTTTTAGTTAAATTTTTGACATGAATAACGTCTAATATCTCATACTGGGGTGGCATTTTAATTTTATTTATTTATTTCAACAACAGGGTAGAAACATTAGATGTAACGGAAATAGTCGGAAGTGGTTGACATGTGAAACAAAACAGCATGTATAACTATGTCAAGATCTCAGACATAGTAAGGCATGGTAACCGTGTGGAAAAGTACAAGTCTACGGACAGATATAAACGCCAAGCGAGTTCCGACGGTTTTTGATATTTTATTTATTTTATTTTGTTTAAAAATGAAAATATATTGGATAAAAGTATAAATTAAAAAAAAAAATTACAATTCTTTTATTATATTTTACGAACAATTTGTAGTTTCGCTCACTGACCCAAATTTAGTCGTATAGCGTAATAATATGCCGCTTATGTTACTCGGGAAAAAGTTAAATAGTAAAAGGATTTTTCAAATTGATTCACTAATCTCTGAGATTAGCGTAAAATAACAAATAAATTTTACCCCTTTGGTATATAATAATAAGAATAGATTTATGTTAGGTTATACATACCTTCCTTGAGTATAAAAGACAAAGTGTCAAACATAAATTTAGAAAGATTAACAAAATAATTCTTACAAATTAAGGAAAACATGTCCCGGAACGAAGTTTTTTTGTGGCTGTTTAAGTTTTTCAAATATGTTGTTTTGTTAACTTTCCTAATGCAATATCACGCAGTTATCTTAGATTGGCTACCCATTTCTTCTCTATCAACATAAAGCAAAGCTCACTTCAAAGACGACGCAGGGCACCGATTACTTAGTAGGGAAACTTTCAATTATAAAATAATCAACTTCTTCTTCTTCTTCTCGTAAAACAGAGCAATGCGGAACTTTGTTACGCAATAATGAAGGAAGCGTTGTTTGTTCAAAATAAATCAAACATTGACATTATCCGTTAGCTGAAACTTATGCGCGTACGTTGCTGAGAGCACGACGTTCAATTGTTATAAATAATACCAAGAAGCTGCTAAGGGTGAGTGTGGTGGTGAGAGCACTAGACTCAGTCTAAGGGTACTGGGTTCGACTCCCGGCGGTGGCAAAAGTGGCGAGGACTTTTTTCTATATTGCCTCTCGCTCACAAGCGGTAATTCTTATCCCGGCCATCTTGTTGAGGTTTTCAAATGGTTGCCTTCAATAATTCCAGATAAACATCGCGATAGTTCCTTCTAAACGTTTTGATGGTAAAAATAGAAATATTTTTTCTGGACCGAACCGAGTCGATTTACTACTCGTCCTGCTTTCGCGCCATTTAGCAGTTCGAGGTATATTTAATTTCGTTCTTTAAATTGATCCGAGCCGAATTGATCCCAATAGACGTGTGTATAATGTCTCTGATGTATTGGAAGCTCCATGGTTACAATGTTGATGAAAACACTGTTCAGCTTACATGAATTCTTAATTAGTGGAGGCATCATAGTGAAGAGAACTGTAGAATACAGTATACCAGATAATATTATGTACACAATGACGTCTAGGAAACGTCGTTTTCTAAATTAGGATACCCCTTGCGACTCGTCTTATATATCGTTCCTCGCCGTTCCTTCAGGACCAACCATTGCACCATTTATTTCGTCAGGGGCGGAGATATCAATTTAAAATAATGCTGATTTTTCTCATTGATTTTTTATGTGTAAATATTTTTACTGGCGCCCCTCCCCGTCCTAAATTTGTTAGTAATTCGGTGAAATGTTACGGAAGTAATGTGTCCTGAAAGTGGAGCAAAGCTTTCCTGCCAGTCTCGACTTGACATCATGTCCAAATGTTTTTTGGGCTGAATTTCTATTTTATGAACTTCTCTACATTTAATTCATCTGTATATAGGTATATCAAATTGATTGCAAATATACTTAATTATGTAGGTAATGGTCGACAGGAAATTAATTGCTGAATCGTAATGAACCGAGCTTATCAACAATTCACACATATATACAAACAAAAATGGCCGTCACTGATAGTTTAATTATATTAATATGTTTGTGTAATATTTAATCTGTTTCATTGACTTTTCATAAAATATGAGTGAATTCGAATCGAACCTACATAAATTATGTCTGGAATACCAAATGAGAAATAATTAAAAACCAGATTATCATTAATATCTCGGACACTAAATTCTTATACTAATATACAGGGTGTTTCAAAAAACATGTGCCATCCCTTGTGAGGTGATTCAACCAAAAATAATAAGACAAGTAGTTCCTATCAACATTGTTCCGCAGCTTTGTTTCAAAGATACAGGATGTTCTATTTTTAACATTTAGAACATTCTGTATCTTTGAAACAAAGCATCTGCGGAACAATTTTGATAGGAACTACACAGCAAATGTTGAAAATGGCTCACAAGCGATAGCACATGTTTTTTGAAACACCCTGTATAAAAGAATAAGTGTGTATCTATGTTACCTCAAAACTCGAGAACCAGTGAACCGAATTGAAAAATTCTTTCACTGTTTTAACGCCTATTTCTTGACTAGTATTATCACACTACGACAAAAGGGGAGTAGTTTACACGTTATTATAACCGACGTATGTCTTGATATTTGATTACAAAAAAAACAACTACTGAACCGATTTAAGTAAAATTTATGTGAGACCACAATTTGAAGGTATGCCCTATTAAATAGAAAAAGAATAATCTAAATCGATACACAAACGTAGAAGATGAAGTACCATACATCAAAAAAAATTATACAGTCGATACTCGAACCTCCTCATTTTTGAAGTTGGATAAAAATGACTATCTAAAGATGGGCGCCACTGCTTTTGTCGTGTCCCTAATAACATGTACATAACTATGCATTGAAGTCCCAGCACTTCTTCAGTTTTTTAATACGCGCACGCAGTTTCGTAGAAGCGTTTTTTTTAGCTTGGAAGGATTATAAAGACAAAGTGAAATTAAGTTCAAAAGATTAAACGTTCCCAAGGAGGTGTTCAACTTTTTTTATAAAAGGGTTAAAGAAAATAATGTACATTGTTCAACCTTTTTAAGAAAAGCTATACTGATATTTTATTTAATAACTATTTTTTACCAGCGGCATTAACGAGAACTTTATTTTAACCCCAACGTAATCGGATAAAACCTGCCTGTTAGTTTAAGTTTGGGTGCCAATTATTGACAGTATACCAAGTTTCATCGAAATTAGTCCAGTCATTTTCAAGAAATGCCGCTATAAACAGACAGGCAAAAATTCTGGAAATGTATTCTTCAACCTAGGTATCATACAAAATATCTGAAAACCTCAAAAAAAAAAAAAAACGTAAGAACACGAAATTGCACCCAGAGATCTATACTGCGAATAACAATGAATAGTCAGCTTCGGAGGGTGATTCCTTGGCTAAATTTAAAAAAAAATCATAAACAACAAACATTATGTAAATTTTCTCTGAGATTTTGAAAAAATATCCAAAATAGAGTAAGTATAACCGGTTTTGTCTTTTGATTAAATATAATTATTAATTAATATATAGAATTTGTCATTTCACGGAAATTATTGTGACTATATATTTGCAAATAAAATACTGTGACATTACTGGAGATATAGGTGTATGCCTATTGAATAATGGCATACACTACAGCTTATATACAGGGCGGTTGTTTTAAACTTTTTATATTTCAAATAGTACTTGTTTTTTTCGATTTAGTACACCCATAATGCAGGTGTTTCATCTATACATATAAATAAAATTGAATGTCTGTCTGTCTGTCCAGGCTAATCTTCGAAACGACTGAACCGATTTCAAAAAATCTTTCACTAATAGAAACCTGCATTATCCCTGAGTGATATGATATTTTGGTAATTCTCGCGGGGGGAGATAGTAACAAAACGTAACTCTGCAATTCTCTTGCATTTTGGCGTATTGGCGGAATCCTACTAACATTATAAATACCACCAGCCCGATTTCACTTCGCAGGGGGAGAGATTCTCGCGGGGGGATATAAATCATAAACTCGTATCTTTGGAACTACTGAACCGAATCTAAAAATTCTTTCACTAACAGAAAGCTGTGATCTAGCCTACTATTTTTAATTGTTGAGAGATTTTCGTGGAGGAGGGGATAATAAATCATAAATTTTTATCTCTGGAACTACTGAACTGATTCTAAAAATTCTTTCATTAATAGAAAGCTACACTATCCCTGAGCGATATAGGCTATACGAAGGAGGAAAATTTCTCGCGCGAGGAGATAATAAATTAACAATATATAGAGGATTTTATATTACTGGGCATAAAAAAAATCTAAATATACGTGAACGGAGCCACGGGTGACCGCTAGTTTGGAATAAAAAAGTTTACATCCCTATCTTAAAAACAGGATATTCGATTGTTTTAAACTTTTCGCCATCGTTATTATAAGACAAGAAATCGTGTCCTATATTCAGCAAAATCTAGCTCCATTAGAAAAGTTAAAACTGAAATAGTCGCAAACCCTGTACACAAAACCGAGTGCATAAATCAATACAATAATGTAGTAGAGTTAAATACTGCATAGGTGGTTCTTAATAGGCCAAAACTACACCAACACTGTTTAACTATTAATATAATATGACGTTTATAGAACATGTGTATTCAATCAGTTGATAACACTGGTATATTTTAATAGTTAATACCTGACAAAACTATCTACCGTATGTTTCATGCACAAGTTAAAACTATGTTTAAAGAAATATTCATGCACGTCCATTAAATAAATAATGCCAATGAAACGGGATACAAAATATTAAAAAACAAAAAAATTAAAAGATATTGACTGTTTTAGTGCACATTGCCATCATCTTCAGAACAAATTAAACATGGAGTCCACATTTTGCCTTTGTTTTTTTATGTCTTATTTTATTTTAGTCCGATCAACAAATAATTTTTGTGTTCCCATCCTAGCACTGGCTTGCCAAGTTGGGTGGGAAAACTCTAAACATCTTATAATTGTTTTTCAAAAATGTACTATTGAAGGAATAAATAAATAATAAATAAAATAAAAAAATATCTATCAGAAAATGGTGACGATGCCTACCGAAACCGAAATCGAAACAAATCAATGTATTTAGGTGTTTGCGTTTTTTTTTTGTACCTCATTTACTGGTATAAAATTTTCTAACTTTGGAGTTTATCGTTTTTGGTACAAATTCATTAAGAAGTGCATATCTCTGCCCAAAGCATCGATTGCAACCTGCTTGTTCCCTTCCATTTATAATTAGATAATGTTTATGATTATAGATGCCCGACAACTGAAATTGTATAAAAGTTAATTTTCAGTAGCGGATCCAGGGGGGGCTAAGGGGCTCGAACTCCCCCCCCCCAAGCATCTGGGTCCACCCCTGACAAATCTTAAATTAAACTCGATATTGTCCTACTTTCTTAGTACTACACTATGCGTTAAATGAGCAAAATAAAATGTTGTGTGTTTTTTTAGTGTTTACCTTGATAAAGCCTACCCACAGCTGGGTCAAGTCCCTTCCAAACCGAAATCCTGAATCCGCCACTATTTATTTTAACATAATATGCGAGATAAAAATTACGACAAGTAAATTTATTTAAAAATGTATTAAAAGAAACTATTCAAACAAATATGAAGGGGGTCATTTGAAATACGAGACTCATCTTACTATATTGCATTTTTATGCCCTGAAGCGCGATCCCGTTAAAACATACGGTATGCATTGTATGTAAACTTAGATGAGATTTCAATAACCGTGATGACGTCACTAAGTACACACCATTCGTATGTTCAAATCTACTTTAATTACTTGCATTTCCTTTGATGTTATGCATCTATATAAACTGTATTAATAATATACGTCAAATGTAATGAATTAAAGTTAGATACAAAGCCAGCTAGAACCTCATAGAAGCAGAAAAAATGGTTGTACTATTATGTAATGAGTATGAATATACGTGCATTTGATTACTAATAATAATAGCACAAATAACTCCAACAATTTGGAATGGTGGTAATCCTTACCCTTAGATTAATTAGATTTTGCAGATTGGAGAGGAAAAACCTTGATGGCATAGGATCAATAAATTGCAATACTGTATTCAAGTTATTTGCATTTAATATACTAACGTTTCGGCACATTTTGTGCCATCTTCAGTATAGTCAATGCAGTCTGTTTATTTATATATTATACAAAATACTGTTAAATAGATAGCATTTATATACTTCTTTGAAGATGGCACAAAGTGCGCCGAAACGTTAGTATATTAAATGCAAATAACTTGAATACAGTATTGCAATTTATTGATCCTATGCCATCGAGGTTTTTTCTCTTAAATCTGCCAAAAATGTATACCATTCAGAAATACATAATCAAACATACAGATAAAGGATCGCACAGTTTTGCTTAATTTTTGCAGCATATGGAATTAGCATGTAAAAATGAATATTGGTCTTCTACAGAATAATTTGTTCAAAATTTTAAAATGCATTCAATATGCAGATATATTATATCTATTATTTTTTTCAGAAACTTTCTGCAAAGCTACACGAAAGTTGCTTTTACAATTATTGATTCCACTGTTTTAAACGCTTTAAAAATACCTACCGAAATATTTTACGCAAAAAGTGAGCGAACAAAAATAAATTTCACCAAGAAAGAAAGTAAAAGCTTAATGACTCATTAAAGCCTGTAAAAGCTTATTTCAGCAAGAATTACGAACAATCAATAACAATATTTTATTATTATTTTAATGCATAACTCTGGCTTTTGGTATTATTCTGTCCCTTTGTAATTACTGCGGTAAAAACAAAAGAACGCACGTTCGTTTGTTTGTTTTACACGAAACGATGAATTATAAAATAAACAATATAAAAACAACGGACGAATCCGCCCCATAAAAAAATTACGACAGGGGAGAAGGTAATAACAAATGTTGGTACTTTAGTTAAATATTTTTTAATCCGGTAAATAAGGAAACTGTATTTATATTATATGGGTGTACGATGAAGAAAGTATGTCATTCAAATGAAATTTACCAAAATATTTGATTTGGTCGAGATCGTGGGAATTATGTTTACATGACGTTTTTATGGCTCGACTATTAGAATCTCCCAGTTGGATTTGAAAATAGCCGGGCGCGTACCGACGCCGTTATTTATATTATAGCGTTTGCAAGCCCCAGTTTCCTGCAGGTTTTAATCAGAGAACTGATACTAGGCCCAGATAACCCTGACAATCATGGTGGTCTAAAAAAGAGTTCGCGCACCACTGTATAAGAAAAAAGTTTTTTATTTTTTTTTCGACAACAAAGTATACTACAATCTATTTAATATATACAAAGTAAAATTGAATTTTCTATTCAAGTTATTTTTACACTGAAATACAAAATAGGTAGGTATATAGTATAGTTTCGTTAAATGAAAATATACGAAGTTGGAGATAAACAAACGCCATTTTATTAAAATATTTTCTGTTAAAGTGTTTACAAGACAGTAGAAATGCTGTTATGTGTATGAGTTATGGGTTCTGTTACAAATAAGAGAAGAAGTGGATACGACAGTTCATTTATATCAGAATCTGAAAACATAATATAGTTAAAATTGGAATTTGTACAGCGACTCACATCACATATGGGTAGATTTGTCATCAAACAAACTAGTTTTGTCCAAACAAAATTATTTGACAAAATACAGATACAAACAAAATAATGTTTGATAAGCTTTTAAATTAAATATGTAACTTTTTTTTAGAATTAACATACATACATACATCGAGTTACTAAAGCAGAAATGCGAGGGGATTTTTTCTATAAATGAAATGTCGCGGAAATGACGCGTGTTGCGGGCATTTCAAATAGTTACAGTTGTGTTCTACAGATCCTATCGTAAGCGTGTTTGTTGGTAAGTTCTGAATTGGTTCTGAACTCTTAAAGTGCCTGTTGGCAATACACAAATCCTCGGATACAACTGTGTGTTTGTTGATCACATTCTCGGACTCTTTGAACTGGTCTTGTATATCTAGGCTCCTAGAACCAGGTCCAAACACACAGTTGTGTCGAAAAATTCAGAACCCGGGGAGCTATTGTGTAACTTTCGTGAATTTACTCATTTTCACATTTTCATGTCACGCGTAAGATCTCACCCGATTGTGTAACTTATGAATACACTCGTGAAATCATTAGAACGACAAAGTAGGGATTTTATTTTTTGTTGGATATTTTCACTTTAAAAATACAAATTAATGCGGATATGAGGTTATATTATGCGATATTTGACAGATAAATAACAATGAACGTAAGAAGAATCAAAAATTGATGAAGTATATAAATAAAGTGAACTTTATAATTTAATTTATTGATCTTATATTCACAACGTGTTTCTGCGTATAATTATGTTTAAAAAATTAAAGAGAAATTTATTTTCAATTTTATGAATTATAAATAAATATATATATTCATAATGTGCCTTTGCCTACAATTATGTTTAAAAAATTAAGATATCTCAATTTTATCCAAGTGTGCAAGCTTTCACGGTCGGCATTGTTCCAAATCTTCATGGTTTCCGGGCTTGTAGGCCGTGGTCCGGTGGTATTTCTACCTGACGTTTCGTCTACAACTGCGGTAGACATTCTCAAAGGCGATGTGGCAGCGGTCGAAGTGTCCTCCTTGGCGACTCACAGATCAGTGATCACTGATCTGTGAGCCGCCAAGGAGGACACTTCGACCGCTGCCACATCGCCTTTGAGAATGTCTACCGCAGTTGTAGACGAAACGTCAGGTAGAAATACCACCGGACCACGGCCTACAAGCCCGGAAACCATGAAGATTTGGTATCTCAATTTAGTGTATTATCGTTTATTGCATTTCTTTCATTATCTATTATAAGAACAAAGTTGTCATGTGTCCTTTTTCATTTCACTCTCTGTCTCACTCTCATTTCACGTTTCGCTAACAAATTCGATGGTGAATAATGTCACGTGAAATAGTTCACTTTTCACTTGTGTAGAAAATACACAATCGCGTGAGCAAACTCACATGAGTGATATCACTAAAAACGAGTTACATAATAGGTACCCATTTCAGAACTTATCAACAAACACACCTCGTATCTACAGCGTATACTATACTATTATATACTATACTACACCTTGGTACGCTGTCAGCCCAACCTTTCCCCCTAAAGCCGGTACTGCTCTGTTACAATGGCTGAATTTATAAAGCTTTAGAACTGAGCTAAATAAGACACAGTGTTCGTGTTCCTGTTGTATGCATAACTATATAAACGAGTCAATTTTGCGCTAACCAAGCTAATGTAGCTATGTATGCAGAAGTATCCCACTCAACTCACATCCATAACTGACTCCGTACTTCGAGTTCTGACACATATACAATATACCGAAACCTATGTACACATATTTCATATTCAACTGTTTATGATACCAAGTTGGCGGTGCGCGAAACAGCTGAACACTTCGACGAAACACTGCTACTAAATGCTAAGATTTACCCAAATGAATCCCGCAGTGTAATTTGATAAAAAAATTCTTGTATCAATTTATCATAATTAAATACACTGCGTTTCTAATTGAAGAGTATAGGGGTAAAAGATCAAGTTGCGTTTTCAACATTGAAATAATTATACATACATACCTACATAATATATTATTTTTTGTCATGTCAAAACATCAATACAAATAAAAAATCGCACTTTGTTTGTAATTTATTTTAACGAAATTTCGATTTAGGATTTTGATTGCTTTCACTATAGTGTTTTTTACTTCCCACCTCTACTATGGTAGGGAAGTAATGGATTTAGTCCGAAAAAAATATTTCCAGATTTTAACAGATTTTCACGTTTTGAGACCCTAGTAATCGTTTAAGATCATTTTCTGACTGATGTCTGTATGTGTGTGTGTGTGTGTGTGTGTGTGTGTGTGTGTGTGATGTGTGTGTGTGTGTATGTGTGTGTGTGTGTATGTGTGTGTGTATGTGTGTGTGTATGTGGTCAATTTTTCGCCTTCGATATCTTAAGAACGGAACAACATACGGGCATGCCGATTGTTCTATTGTGTTTATCAGCCTTTAACTTAGATCTGATTAGATTTGGAGTCAAATCGGTTCAGTGGATCCTAAGATATTCAAAAAAACGTCCTCAATGTCACGTATTAACATAGGTAAAAAAAAATATAAATGAATTCTAGATGTTATAATATGAAAAAAATGTAAATATTTTTTTTCTCTAAAATGTATAGTTTTCGAGAAAAAAAATATTTTACTAAAAAAAATGAAAATTGTACGTAAATCAAGGTAACCATGATTTTTGCTATATTAAGCTAGCCATCAGTAGATCACTAAACAAAAAAGAGGGCCATGCTTTTTTCAAAGAATAAAAATTAAATTGTGTTTTAAAGACCACCAACAGCTAACGTTATTTGGGCCTAGTCAAAGAAAAAAAAAAAAAAGAGTGTTTATTTTTTGCAAATATTTACTAGGTGGGAAGTATAGGACTGGTCATCAGTCGAATTTTTCACATTAGGATTACAATGCGCGAAGCCGGGGGTTAAGGATAGTTGCAAATTAAGATAGACCAGAGTATCTCAGATACTAAATCTACCACAAGTTTTGTTGATGATGACAATTTTATTAATTGAAATATGGGTACAATACATACATAATAGTATATTGTGTAACTAGTGTGCTAAATACATCTTTATACGTCAGGCGCGATATTTTCAGCACGAGTAGTAGGAGAGCGCTCACGAGCCTTGGCGAGTGAGCATCGCGAGCCGAATACGAGTGCTGAAAATATCGCGCCTGACGCATAAAGATTTAGCACACGCGTTGCACACTATACTTTATATAACACATGCATGGTTTTAGAATTTAATTAAATTAAAAAAAAAAAAACAGTTACATAATGGTTCATTATGTAACTAGTTGCATAATGGTTCATTATGTAACTAGTTACATAATGGTTCATTATGCAACTGTTTTTTCATTATAGCACTGAAAAGCGTTGCATAATGGATCATTATGTAACTAGTTACATAATGAACCATTATAGCACTGAAAAGCGTTACATAATGGTCACTAGTCAATAAACGGCTATTTAAGGTTCGCAAATCAGATACGAAAAAACACTAAAAGCGTGCATGTGTTATATAAAATATATTATCATCGAAAATGTACACTTTATTAAAAAACAATTTAATAAAATATTGTGAAAACTGTTTAATCGATTTTAAACAGAGACTGGATGTTGATGTCTGAAGTCAAATAATATTTATCCAAGGAGGTTTATATAACGCATTAACAGACGTTTAGTAGTTGTCACATAGTACATACAAGGAGGATAGAAGAACCGTGACTGTGGCATCGTCTTCTTAGTTATAATAATACTAAAGGGAGAAGCACAGTTTACATCAGAACTGGTAAAATTAACTTAATTATGTGATAAATTAGACGAATAATTAAATTAAGCATTCCGCTTTTTGGCGTGTACGCATCGTTACTTAGACTTAGAATACATATTATGTAGATCAGTGGTCCTAAAACTTTTTCTGATTGTAGATCCAATTTCAACTGCCAAGGCTGTCTGGGTCCAGCACCAATTCATATTTTCAAATTATCATTATTAAAAATATAATACATAGGTATACGAAATATATTTAAAATTCATTTGATACTTTCACCAGTTCTCAGATAAAAATTTAGGAACTAGACAAATCATGGAAACGCCATATAAACAACAATCTCCTAGCTGATCGTTCAAACTCTTTTCTGTATATCCAATAAATTTCAAATATCTTTTTAATTAAGCAGTCAATATGTAAAATTGTCTGCGGTTGCAGAATTTTTATCCGTATATGTCTATTTGTACCAGCATTATTTAAGAACGGCAAGATTGATTTTGATAAAACTTACAATTATTATCTATCGATACATAAACTTAAAGTGTACGCTAGTTTTTATATCGATGTGATTGGGTTAAAGGTAAGGTTTCTGCCAAAACCGAGGCCAAAACCGACTTTAACGTGAGTGACTCCGCGGGTAAAAACTAGTTTTTACATATAAATCTCAAATACGTTTTCCTGCTCTAGTTTGTAGGTACTCAGATTATGAATTTGTGTTTGAAAATGTCTTTGTACAGATATTGTACATTTACATTCAAGAATAATTCAAGAAGTATCCGCGCAAGTACTTTATAGAATAGTACTACAAACTAGAACTGGGCCACAACTTAGTTCTATAGTACGAGATAGAAAAAGAGCACATGAATGGGTGTTAAAGCGTGTGAAAGAGAGAGGTCTCAACGCTCTGCTCGAGGCAATGAAGCGAATAATAAGCTATAAATGCACGGATGGCGGGATCTTTTATCTAAGGACCGACTTGCCGTGTATAAGCTCTGAGAATAAACCGTCGCGCTACTGGTATTGAGTGAAAATTTTTAGGGAAAACCCCCGGACCAATCGCTATATATTTAGGTAAAATTCGAATAATTTCTATGCAAAACAATAAGAGCGTGTGAGTATTCGAAAAATTGGTCGAGCAGTAAAAATATACGATCGAAAAAATATTCGATTACTTATATTTGAACCGTTTCGTAATTTGATTCCATATAATGTTATATGGAAGCCAAATGAGTTATTTTGTTCAGATTGAAAATTATTGGTTAAATTATCAAAAATTACTTGTTTTATTTTATTTATTGTAGATTATATAGACGCGTCGACATCTCAGGTCATTAGCGTTTTTAATTATAACATCAAATAACAAATTGCTTAAAACTAAATGACATCACAAAACATCCATGAGCGGAGGTGGAATTCGAACTCACGGCAGTCTAATCTAGAGGCCTGCACGCTAACCACTAGACCAGTGTCCTCAAATTTCTTGTACGCGTTCAATAAAAAGTTTAAAGTCACATGTACTTTCGCCAGGATCAAAATTCTCGCCTCTACGTCACTCTCTCGGTGGTAGCCAATATTGTTATTTTTTTTTTGCTTCTTCAGAGGCGATGATTCGGTTTTTATTTTTATTATATCGGAAGATGTAATACGAGTTTATACGAAGCGTACTGTAAAGGCCTGTAGTTATATATTTACCACGCAACAGTGCGTACAGTTTCATAAAACGGTTTGTTTAGAACTATGCCATGTTCATATTGATATAAACAAAAAAAAAAGTATAATTTTTCGAAAATACCATGTGGAAAAACGTATTTCTTTATGCCGACAAATAATATTAACAATAAATTGAGAGATCTCCATAGAAGTTTTATAGTCTGAAGTCAAACAACGAAACTTATTTATTGACTAGTATAAGTATTTATTATTTAAACCTGATCAATAAAACAGCGTCATTATTCGAAAAGTTGATTCTAATTCCAAAAAATTAGTGACAGAATCGCGGTTACCGTCTTTGAAAATTCCCAGATATATAAAATTTCTTGAAAATAGAAATAACAGTTTCGAAATTCTGAATACCATTCAGGTATCGCGATTTAGGAATTTCGAAAAATTACAAGAAGGTTTGTAATTAGAAGTGTTAGAAATCCTCGAAAATCGAACTTTAACGTGATCAAACGAACTTTACTATTTATCCCATAAGGTAAGCGTGGAAACCTTTTAGAACCATAATTCGGGCCCTTTTCGAATTTTTCACGTTTAAAATGCATAAAAACCCACATGAAAACGAAATGAATGATTCCTATTTTACAAGCTTTTTATTAACTTCATAAATTGTAAGTTAAATAGTAAAAAAATTAACCAAAAACATATTTATTGATTTTCTAAATACTGAATGAACATTCCAGTTATTTGAATATTTTTGTCTCGATATATAACATGGACTTTCTTATATCCTCACTGTATAGTGTATATAAGTATTATAGTCTACATTCTAAAGTTATATGAAAAGAATGCCACATTTCTTCGGTATATATTTCAACAACATTAATATATTTTGATTCAATAGAAAAATTTTCTATCAAACTTATCTCTGAAGAATCTTCAAAGTTTCAAGTATCCACTCTCAAGATGCAATTTTTTTATACATATATATAGGTATCTCTAAATCTGTCCTCGAAAGTTTCGATGCAACTTGGAAACTCTAATTGCATTTCAGGAAAAAACTTATATGAAAAAGTTATTGCAGGGAAATGACGAATATTACTCAAAGATTTTCTTCGAAAAATTAATAATTGTTACATATTAAATAAAAATTCTGATATTATTAATAAACAATCAAATAATGCCTAGGTACATATAAATAATATAGTAACGGGTGTCGATAACTTCGTGTTTTTCGGATATTTTGTATAAAACTTCGACAGGAGAATTATGTCTGTTTGTACCGATTTTGATGAAACTTGTGCAGTTACATTCTCAATTGTTAATAATAATAATAAGGTTAATATAGGGTTTCCGTCAAAAAAATCATTCATACGAGCGACATTGCTGCATATAAAGCCGACGGACTCTTTTCTGCGAACTCGAAACATGAGTCAATTTTTGCGACGCGGCAGCTTCGTTCTGTCGCGTTGTCTCGAGACGATACAAAGCTGTCGCTCGGACGATTGACTGTATCTCTAGCGTTTCGAAATTTGCGATCGCGACAGGAGACAACGACACGCGACAGGTCTCAAAAAATAGAATTGAATATATCATTTCGATATGAGCGACCTTGTTGCTCGAAATACCGGCGTCTGCGCATTGTGTGCGACGTGAGACACTACGTCGTTCTCTTTCGTTGCAGTCGCAAGTTTTGAGAGGTTGCCTTTGGAGATATACAATTAACAGTCGTAGCGAGCGTTTCATTTCGTCACATACCTCATCTGGAGAAACGTCACTTGAGACACGAAGCTGCAAAGATTGACTATATCTCTAACACAGGATGACGGGGTCTAGTTGACAAAAAAAATGTTTCGTCCGTGAAAGTTTATCGTGCAAAGTTACAGAAAATAGAGGTCTAATATTCAGATCACGTTGCCCTAACATGATTGCAGTAATTCAACTGATAGTTGTGTACCCTACAATGCAAGTATGGAAACTGAAGTTCCAATTGTATTGATTCGATTTGTGTCATCCGTGATCTTTATTTTAACAAGCGTGAGACTGGACCCTTCACTGTTTCATTCTGTATTGAATAAACTTCATATGGCAGAAGTGCTTCCGGCAAAATGTGCAATAAAAAATACCCACTTATGGAAAGTTCGTGTTTTATATTATTGGCTCTCTGGTTTTCCCGTAACGTTGCAAAAAATATGTTCGGATATTCTTTTCCAATTATTTGTTATATATTTTGTGGTTTTAAAATTTCGAACTAATAATTTAATACGAACGATTTTAAAAGTACTTATTCGAAATATTAGAAATAATTAATCGTTTTACAGAAAATTTTTAATCTTCTTGCTACCGATAAACCGAAATAAGTAACAATGATTTGTAACAGCCGCGATTTTACAATACTCTCTTAAAGCTATTGTGCATTTATACCAGAACTCGTGTGATAACCGCACTCGCCTTCGGCTCGCGCAGTAAACACATTCGTTCTGGTGTATAAACGCAACATAACCTTAAGCTCGTATCGCAAAATCGCGACTTTCATATAATCCGTCACTTAAGCCACTTGTTGCAGAAATATCTATTACGTGATACGACATATCTTTATGTATTCCTGTACACTGTGTGATATATATTATTATTTTAAGTACCTAGCCGACTAGAGAGATGAAATGTACATTTCATATATGTCTTGCAAAAACATACTTTTTTCCAGTCACTCTAGTAGCTCGTGTGTGTAGGTACTTAAATACTAGATATTATTCAGTATTATTTTAATAAGTTTAGTGTGCTTTGAAATTTATGCAACACAAACAAATCATTACGCTTTTCGTTTGCAACTTTACCTGAGTTAGTATTCACTGACAGCATAACGTGGCACGTACAGATATCCAATTCACAGATAGTGTACCTACTTATTATACAAGGTGTTTTGAAAAATACTAACAGATTTGCATGATATGCTTCAGGAAGACTTTAATTCAAAAGTTTCTTATTTTGAAAAGCAATTTTATTTTATTTGCAATAAACTTCTCAAACAACGAATTCCGGGAAAAAATATGATGAAATAAACAATCAATATGATTAGACTTCCATACCGTAGATAAATTCACTATATTAGTGTCACTTATGTTAATTCACTAATATAGTGAATTTATTTACGGTAAGGAAGTCTAATCATATTGATTGTTAATTTCATTGTTAATAAAACAATTAATTTGTATTTTAAAAAAATATGTTGTTTTGTTAACAATATTGATAGCCAAGAAAGAAAAAAGAATTTATTACCACTTAAACATATTCTTCGCTAGGCACTTGGTAGAACATTGAATTGTCTGTAGAATTTGTTTAAGTGTTTTTATACATATTAATTTTAACATTGGTTATTTTAAAATAAAAATTACGCTAAATCATGAGGGGTACGGGCAACTCCGGCTCAATTAGTTGCAGGTAAACGGAAAAATTCATACACCTCAATGATACTGAGGATTCTGAGAAATTTTATTCTAATAGAAAAGCGGAGCTATGAAAGTGAGTTAGTAGCATAATATAGGTACCTACTATATGATTTAGATGTAGTGTATAAATAAATCTGTTACAATATGAAATGCCTGATAAGAGAAGAACGCTACAGCGAACTGAAGTGAATATACCAACACATATAATATAAACTGACGTTGGTTTATTTATGCGTTTGTTTTGCAAACACAATTTCCCTAATTTGCCAACGATACACTAGACAGGGTATTTTAGAGACCAAGGAAGCCAAGGCATTCATTCGGTGGTCGCAACTCCAGGGCTCCCAGCGACTTACTACCTCAAAAAAAGGGAAAAAAGGACTTGTCAGTCCAAAAAAAAGGGACCAAAAAGGGAATAAAACTAACCATAAAAACAGTCATTGACACGCTTTATTTGGTTTAGGACGTAAATTTGACAGAAAAAAAAACAACAAAAATCACTTTAAATATTATACCAAGAATATATTGTTTATACTTTATAGACTATAGAGTTTATATTATTATTTATTGAACGTGTGCCACATATGTTATTTAGTGTTAAAATTTAAAAATTAGTAAGTATAAGAAAAAGAAATTCAAAATAAAAGCAGAAAAATATGTTTGCTTTGTTGATGTTGTTTATTGTCGCAGATTGTTTGAAATAATGTTTTTATTAACCAATTTTTTTAATAACAAAGAGTTTAGTCACGTCTAACCACAAACATTTTATTTATGTATGTACTATGTAGATTTCGAGAGCTATGCTCCCATCTTCAGCATATACTAAACTAAAGTACTAAACTATTTGCTCTCGAAATGTACATCTCTTATACTAATATTATAAAGCTGAAGAGTTTGCTTGGTTGAACGCGCTAATCTCAGGAACTACCAGCCCGATTAAAAAAAAATTGTTTTGTTACATAGCCCATTTATTGAGGAAGGCTATATAATATCACGCTACGACCAATAGGAGCGGAGCATCAATGAAAAATGTTGCAAAAACGGGAAAAATGATTCTTTTTGAGAGCTTCCACTGCGTAAAGGTTAAAGTTACGCAAAAATTATGTATGACGGAATTGTTCCCCTTTAAAAGTTCTAAAAAAAAGTCCGCGACAGCATATTATGTCTATCTTTTAAGGTTGACTCACTATAACTTTTTTATGGTAATCAAATTTGTTCATAATTATAATATTCAAGCGAACGAGCGAAGCGAGTGAGTAGTGTATTTATAATATTCAATATTCAATGCACATCAAATTGTAAACAACGAAAAAAGGGAATAAAAGGAACATTTCACAAAAAAAGGAAATAAAAGGGACGAAGCTTTAAAAAAAGGACTAAACCCTTAAAAAGTGACCGTCTGGGAGCTCTGCAACTCAAAATGGTTTATTAGACAAGAATTTTCGTAAAACAAGATTAATAATGACTTAATTCACCGGTAGACATTTCAATGGATCCAATAGGGTCGTCCCACATTTCAACATTTGGTAATTTTGAACAGTGCATATTATTCCTCATACATAAACAAATATAGGTACCTAATGTAAACCAGCTTTTTCGTTCTTGTATATCCTTCCTCTGCAAACAAGAATTAAAGAAATATTTTTAAACGCTGAACACAAACCGCTATACGACGACGTAGAAGAGAGTCACACTTCTTTATTTATAGAAAGAGATATTGTATATTAATTTATCTTCCTTGTGGTTCGCACAGATCAGTGGGCGTTACACAGTAGATCTAACGTCATTTCGGTAGCGGCACAATTCTATGTTTAAAATTTCATTAAAATTCACACTTTTAGGAATTTTTTTATAGAAAAAGCATCCGAAAAATTCTCTAAAAAATTGTTTCATAATCTATTTGTAATTTAGTTTCCAACAAAAAAAAATGTGGAACGACTCCATCGTCTATACTTATTTATTTATAAATAAAAAGAGACGGCACTATCGACCATACATATTATGCTTTGAAAGTTGAAACACATGAGCATCCTGAACGATTTGATTAAAAATTTACTTATGGATATTGTCGGAATGTTTTGATGGAAAAAAGTTACGAAAAATTACCAAGTCATAAATCGCTGCTTTGTGGCAACTAAATTAATGTTGACTTAATTTTTATTTAATAGTAAACCGGACTGAATAAGTGATCTCTTAAGTAGTTGTTTATACTTTTAAAGAAATGTATGTGCAGGAAATAGCTTTCATAGCACATCTATGATGTCTAGACTCTCGAGTACCTATACGTACCCACACTTTCTGAAAGATTACATCGGCTGTTGGCACTCTTGCAAACATGTTTCATAACCGTTATTAATATATTTATTATTTTAGTTGGTGGGTATAATTTAGTTATTGACGGACATATTCCAAAAATTATATACAGTATGGTTCAATACCTTGATTAGCTCTGAATACAGGGTGTCTCCGAACGGTCGACTATACGGACAGTACAATAGAGAAAGAAATTCTGAGCAGAAAGTCCTTAGACATTTTTTAATCCGACGTATCGTAAATGAGAATACATAACAATATCTATTAATAAACCACGCCTACTCCCTCACTTATTGATGATAATTAATTAATATCTCATTAATGGTACATCGGATCAAAAAATGTCTAAGGACTTTCCTGTTTAGAATTATTTTCTCTATTTTACTGTACTGTCCGTAGCCGATCGATAACCTGTATATGTAATAAAATTATTATTTAACTTTACAACTAACTAGATTATCCGACATTTTGGTTTATTCACAATAGTCACAACACTGATTGAGCCTCTACTGGATCATTTTCTTTAATGACAGGACAGTTATTGTCCTAAAAATATGTATTGCAGTACAAAGTTAACTTTTACTGAACAATATTAAGGTATCCTGAACATCCATCCAAGTTGGCGTTTCGTTCATCCCGCATCCACCACTTCCGTAGGTAGTGTTCGACATTTTAGTTTATCCACGTGTCGATCTGCCGGATAATCTGTAATCTACTAGATTAAAAAAATCTATTTGGCAAGTTGAATACACGTGTTTGAATGGTTTTTAAAACATATACAGTTTTCTAGATGAAAATAATGTAAATACGTAATAAAAATTAAATTTTCAATTTTATTGATTTTAGTATGTTCTTTTAGCCCCATGCCAGCAATTTTCATCTCAATTTGAGTTTAGAATAGTTGAAAAATTTAAAAGATATTTAAAACGTAAATGAGAGAGCATGTGACTAATAATTATTATTAATTTTAATTCAATGGTTTTTTGATCACCATTTTTGTAAATCCCATCTTATTTTGAATTGAGTTTAGAATAGCTGAAAGCTTTAAAAAGTGCTTGAAATATTGGTTCTACGTAAAATGTGAGATGTGATATGGCGTGGGCTGATAAACTTGGATGGCTCATCCATCACCCTTTAGGTGATGACTGATGACAGTACCGCATATTCATAACCAAATTGGTTCATTTAGTTGAAATATGCGTTGTTTCCGAAATAGAAATATATGCTGTGTTATAATACATTACATAAACAACAGCCGCGATTTCGTTCGCGTTAATGTCAGTTTTGACAGGAGCTTGACCTTAAACTAAGTGTCTCTGGATAAAAAGTACCCTACACTCTAAGTTTGAGTAGGCATCTACCAATAATTCTTTGCTAGTGTATACCAACCAAATTTACACACATTTTGGAAACTCGTTTTCTCGTCCAGGTCCCATAATTACAGATAGATATCCCGTTACAATTCTATTGTGTATTGTGATTTTTTAGGGATTCTAAAGAAGTGAAACATTAATCCGTGCTTAAGCTATATACTCTACTAATCTTAAATACGTGCTAAGTGCAGTATACTTATATTACGATATACCTAGACGGATAAACGGATTTTCAGAATTGTTATCTGTATATGAACTATGAACATCTAGACCGATTTTGATTGGTACACTATCAATTGGTACATAGACATAGTCTATGCAAAAGTATAGACTTCAAAGTCTATGTACACCAATATTATTATTGATAGTAGATATTGGGCTTGAGAATAGCCGAGCATTTAGTAATGCTGTTGTTTACATGGCGTTGCTATGGTTCCTCTATTACAAGTCCCCAGTTCCCGGGTTCTAGCCCGAGAGCTGGCAAAAGTGTCAATTGGATTTTCAGTTTATTATTAAAAAAAAAATAATGAATTGAAAATATGAATTGGTGCTAGGCCCAAATAACCTTAGCTGTTGGTGGTCTTTAAAACACAATTATTATTATTATTGATAGTAGATATTAGTGTACCAAGTTTCACCGTCTGATAAAAATATTTGGCGGTGATCGGGTCACGGTAAGGTTTCTGTCAAAACAGTCATTAACGTGAGCAAAGTCGCGGGTAAAAGCTAGTGTATAAATAAATCTGAATAAAGTTCCCTAGGGACACACGCGGTGTGTATACCTATCTATTATAGAAGCGGTCGGTGTATAAAACAGACCCAGATGATCGCATCTCTCTCTGGTGTCTCCTATCTCGTTACTGAACAACGCAGGGTGCTCCAGAAATAACTCCCGACGTTTTGAGGAAACATTCGTTGTGAAATTTTGAAACGAAAAGTTTTTTACCGTTTTTGTTTTCGTGTAACTATAAAGTTATTAAATGTCAAAATTTTTAAAAAATTCTACGTTACTATTCTTAATGCTGTAGTTAAATTTTATCTTAAAAAAATGTTGTTTGCATATATATTTACGCTGTCGTCAGACGCACATCAGCGTAAAATGCAAATATAGAAAAATGCGAAGTAATTTTTTTTTTATATTTTTTTTAATTTAAGTAAGGGTTTCTCAAATTTTTTAACAATAAATAGCTTAAGGTATAGATGTACACTTCGAGGACAAAAATGGTAAAAGGGTTTTTCGAATAAGAATTTCAGACGGAATATACTTTCAAAATCGTCGACGTTACTCTGAGAACATCCTGTATAATGTACGGTGCTCTCTCTCTCTCTCTCTCTCTCTCTGAGATAATAACAACAGTTAGTAGATAATGGATGGATACCTTCAGCGCCACATAAAACAAGTGAGCAGGCTATGTAACTCACTAGCAGATTATGTATGTTGGTGTGTGTGCTATACACGAATGGCCAATAAATAAGTCGGTTAGGAAGCTTTCTTAATAACCAGGCTGATCTCTAATCAAACTGACAAATCAGTAGGCCTCTACCGAAATCTTGTGATTTAAAGCACAGCCATTATATTTGACACTGAACTGAGTAAGAAACGATAGACGAAACTATGATTTTTTTATTAAAAGATATAACTGTTATTGTTTGAAAATAACCGATAGCCAATAACAATTGCCAACCGGTCAGTCGAAATCTGGAAAATTATATATCGAGATACAGTAAAGTGACATACAAATATAAATTTGTTGCGCTTGTTTATTTGATATTTCGTTGCCAAACTAAAATCGACCCGGGCAGGGTGGCCACTTTTTCTCCAGAACAAATTTCCCTGACTTTTCCCGGTTTTCTACGTGATTTTTTAGTTTTTTCCTTGACTTTACATACGTAACTAGTAACAACAAACAAGATTTTGTAGGGCGCTAGGTACCAAAGTTATGTTGATCGACAGACGACACCATTTATTCTATGCGAGAACGGAATCCTTAGTACTCCGCGTCCGACTTGCACTTGACTGATTTTTTACACAAAAATCCCAGGCTTCTACCAAAGCTCATTGACATTTCCCTTACATTTCCAGGTTTTCCAGAAAGCAAGGTCATCCCGCCGGGCGAAACAGGATCAGAGAGTTAGTACAGACAAAATAAAAAGATCTTCCATGTGATGGAAATGTTCGATTTGTTTATCAAAGAAAAAAAAAACCGGTCAAATGCGAATCTGACTCGCGTGGAGAGTGTTCCGTTCTATTTAGACTTAGGACTTTCATTTAGGTTTTCCTGTAAACTATGAGTGAGGTCCCATATTCTCTATTTTTTTTAAACATACCTATTTGTATTTCCCATAACGGGCTCTAGTTCCTTTTCTAATATGTCCCCCCAAATTAAAACTTAGGATTTTCGTTTAGGTTTTCCTATAAACTATAAGTGAGGCCCTATATTCGTTATTTTTTTTTTTTAATTTTAGGTTCAATAGTTTCGGAGATAAGGGGGGGACGCTCGATTTTTTTATATTTTCTTTAATGTCTTTTAAACTATTCATTTTAAAATTATAAAAAAAATATATCTGTATTTCTCATAACGAACCCTTTCATCTGATATGTCACATGATGTATTTGAAATTTTTTTTTTTAATTTTCTACTTTGGTCCCCAAAATTAACCCCCAAAATAGACTTAGGATTTTCGCTTAGGTTTTCCTATAAACTATGTGTGAGGCTTCCCTATTTTTTTCAAAATTTTAGGCTCAGTAGTTTCGGAGATAAGAAGGGGGAAAGATCGGACAGACAAGCACGAGAGTGATCCTATAAGGGTTCCGTTTTTTTCATTTTGAGGTACGGAACTCTGAAAATGAATGGCATACTATCGTAGCAATCGCGGAAGATTCGGGTTCGAATCCCGGCAGGGATGTATTATTAAAAAAAATGTTTGATAATTTTGATAACAAAGCTGTTACTTCTTCAAATAAGTATAGGATCTTTACCCTGAAGCAAACAAAGTTAAAGAAAAAACAAGTATAGGCTCATTTCCAATTTCCGACAACTCTTTATGAAACTCGGAAATTGTAAAATAAATTGAGATGAGAATCGTGCTGTCCAGTTGTCATGTCACGAGATCATGAAACATCTGACCTGCGCATCGCTCTATAAAGTTTTATTATAACAATATAAGTACTGACCTAATCCAAGTAATTTCGTTATGGACCAAAACTTCTCATATGCTGCGGCCAAAGTTCGGTTATTAGTCTGATTAAATCCTTCAGTTAATTTGTTTGTTGACTTTCTTACTAGATTAAATGGATCTGATTTATTTTCTAGATAATTGACCAACTTCACTTCGGTTAGTGATTGAATAAACCATTTTATATCATTACTAGCCTTTATCCGTGACTTTGCTCGCGGTAATGTAAATTTTGACAGAAACCTGTTCGTAACAATGACATACAGTCGACTTTTAAAGTGGTATACAACTGGCGTGAAATTATTTACTAATCTTTACTCACGGTTTCGCTCTCGCATTAATTTATTTTTTTGGCAACCACCCAAACCCTTTGAGTAAAAGCGCGATGATATAGGTATAACCACTTTTTCCTGATATTTTATGGCAATATCAGTCGTCGGAATGTTTTTAAAAATTTACAATTACTGACTTTTATTTATAGGTATTGATAATTACAACCATTGACTGCATATTCCTACGTTTTGTCGTAGTCGTGTAAACAAATTCTTCAGTATAAAATAAAATCCTGGTGACTGCTTTTACTGATATTTGTTCTAAAGCTGCCGAATCATTTTTTTCAGTAAACAAAAAAAAAGGAAAACAAAATGTTATGAAAGCAGTGTCATATAATATGAGCAGTATAAAGAAACATAGGGTATTAATTAAAATTAATGAATAAATATTTGTAACAGTACATCCCGTTGCGAATACCAAATTTGTATTTATTCAATATAAAAGAAAACCGGGTCATGCAGCATAACATGATTTCAATGATAAATATTATGAATTTTTATTATTTATTATTTTTTTGTTTTTTTAAATTTGAATAATAGTAATTTTTTTAAACAAGCATTTCTTCGGAGACATGAAAATATTGTAATATTATCGGAACTATGCTTCAAGTTTCAAGTTGATTGGGTAGGTGGAAATGGGTTAAAATTAGATTACAAGATTTGACACTATATAAGTATATAAGTAAAATTAATAATAAAAAAGCTTGTAAAAATGCGTGCTAGTTGGGACAAAATATCTATGTATTCCATTATTTGCGTATAAATTAAGCTCTCTTTAAGAACATGCTCAATAGGAGCGATGCGATGCTCTCTTCTATACTATAGACTACAACTAGAAGAAGTGTTACAATCTCCACACAGAGCGCATCGTACTGTTAATTTTTATACTAAAATTTTCATAGTTTGTAGATAAATGAAGGGTTCTTTATAAGAACTAAGAGGATTTCATCTCGTAACAGCATTTTTAGAGAGAGTTGACTGTATTTTAAACGGAATTTCTAAATACCATAAAATAAGACCGTCAATGTTCTTAATTAATTTTAATATTTGTATCGGAAATCGGAAAAAATGACGAAGTTAATTAAAAATCATTAATTGAATCTCACATAAGGGTTACTAAATACCCAAAAATAACACATTTTTCCTGTTTTGCAATAAATATTGCAATTATGTGCTTTTTTTTCGATGTGTTGTTTTAATTCTACTTTTACATACATACTGGATGTTCGATTATTAATGTGCAAGCATTGGTTATACTATATAATATAATCTATTCAAAATTATTGAAAAATAATTGTGCGAAACTGTCTACAATAACTGCGTAATAATATATTGAAAATGTACTAAGCCTAGATAACTCGGAAAGTTGGTTACCTTATATTAAACAAAAAATTCATCTTGTTTTGGGTTTTAACTCAACACTATAAAAAAATTGAAAAATGGTATAGGTTAGTATTTTTTGTTTAATATAAGTATTAATTTATATTAGAAATCGTGTCCATCGTGATTTTAATAAAATTAAGAAAAATCGCAGGATAGTGGACAAAATATTTGATTTATTGAATGTACATTTAATAAATCAAATATTTTGTCTACTATCCTGCGATTTTTCTTAATTTTATAGGTATTAATTGTATTTTACTCAAAAAAATGATAATATTGCTACAAACGAAACGCAGAACATAATATTATAATATAGATTTTCACAACGCCTCTATTGAAAATTCGATTTTGGGTACCTGTTTAGAGGGTTGAAACTGAGAGTTTCAATCCTTAGGTTGACACTTTTTAGTTGCCGGTTTTCTCTGTTTTTTAAGGTTGTTAAGAAAAAGATAGAGTCGCACTAACTTCCATTCGCATATATACTCGAAAACGTCAAAATGACAGATATAACCCCATATAAACTTCACATGGATCTGACAGATATAATATTTTTGCAGCTTTTTTGTGCGCTCAAATTGCAGGTACCTACCTCAAATCGAATTGTCAAGAGAGTTGTGAAAAATAATATGCATTACTCGTTCCTCGGGCAGCAAACTTCACACTAGTTGCAAACGCTGTTTCGTCCCTTGTAATGCAATATACTATTGTTTACCCACCGGATTTTCTGAACAGCAAACACAAACTAATTCTAGATTTAAAATCAGTAGTACATTTAATAATACAATTTTACATCCCCAAACATTTTTCCTAAACAGGTAGGTAAATTAAATATTTGGTATATTTCTGGGACATGAACAGTACAAATTTCCTTATATCATGCCTTATCATGTGATTTTTTAGGAACATGTACCCCGCGGTTGGCAAAAGGTTGCTGTATTTTTAAACAGCTTGTATGTATGCAGTCCCACGTGACAGTGCATTGGGAAAGGACTCACGCATCAGTCTGAATACAGGTCGCGCAATACACACACACGCACGCACACATGTCGCACTGGAATCGAAAAGAGACCATAAGTCATAATCGATTAACACGTATAAGCGAATGATGCATGATCGTAGCACATATGTCTGACACAAATAGCGCGCAGCAGATTTATTGCAGCGGGCGTGCCTTTATAATCGATACTTTATGGCTGCTGCATTGAATTGAACGCACACCTCTACGACCCTAATACTAATTTTTCTGTCAGCCTTGTCAGGCTTTCACCGTCAAGACATCCTCTTCTCCCCAGTGCAGTTTGATTCATAAAATGTATCATAACAATATTGCGACAGCTGACTGGTATAATTAAGAGCCAACGCATACATGGCACTTTTTGTCGTACGATTTTGCGATTAAATCGCTTGGAGATCGTAGGATGCAACTACCAATAGCGTAAAGACTGTACATTCTTCGCTGAATATACAACTGATCACGAGAAATTTCGAGTAGGTAACTGCAGAGTAGATAATCGTCAAATTGCGATATAGTGTCCCAAATCGCGCGTTTTCGATACAACGTGTGCGTTGGCTCTAATATCTATTTAAGGCTAGATTTCAAGGATTTCATACTTTTGCTATTTAGTTCATAAAATGCATCATAATAATAATAAGGTAGAACTTTGAGAAATAATTTGACAATGACCTGTGTTTGTGGCTTCTTGCGGCAATTCATTAGTACTCTACATTGTCGGCACAACATCGTTTTGTTGTGTTTTATAAGGAACTACGCTCTGGGAAAACATAAATTGTCTTCAGTATTAAAATCTTGTGCTCACACATAGTTTCATCCTCGTCCTTATAAAACCCCATCCTGTTTTATTTATTTTATATAAAATTAATATTATTTAATATTACTTTTTTTATCTATTACCTAGTGTTAGCATTCTACTTGAAGTTAGACTTCGAATATTATAAATGAATCGATAACATTTTTGAACGCACATAAAGCAAATTTAGGACAAAAAAATTTAAGACTGATTACGGAGGAGACTGCGCTCTGGTTTTAAGAAAAGTATCGCACCGATTATTGTACAGTGATAAGTGGACCCTACTTCTAGTAATATACAAGATTTAATATTAGTGCCATTAACACTTCAAGTTGTCTGGAAATGACAGTTTTAACTGAGTAATTGTTAAATACATTTTTTTATTGATGACAGGGGTGTTAACATATGAGGTAAAATCATTCATCCACTGTCAACCACAGTGTAGTGTTTTTAAGTGGTTACGAATCTATTTTTAAAATATACGGTCACAGCACTGCATACATGTTGAAAAAATAGTAAGGGTGACGTAATGAGTAGGGTTTAAATTTCATTTTTCAATTTGTGATTTGTGGCTTGTGCATCACATGAAGGAGAATTTTGCCAAAAATTTAAAGTACAAATTGGTAATCTGTCTGCAGTTTTAAATATGAATGAATATTTGTAAACAAACCAGCTTTTACAAATTTTTTATTAAGTTCATTGTTTAATTGTCAATAAGGGTCAAATTCTGTAATTCAATTTTGATCCATCTTCCACATGACATATATAAGAACGACATGAAAGCTTGTACCTATATACGTAGTTCCGATGACAATATAATATTTTTTTAATAACAGGATCTAAATAATTTGTGTAACCAGTTCCGTAACTACCCCGTCACTCCCACCATAAATGTTCCGTTTCTCTCGCCATGTAAAATATAATAATATTTCCATCTCCGAAAAGAGCTTCGTTAAAAAAATGTGTTTTTAACCAAAAACTCTGCTGTACTAATTTTTTTAATGAGGAAAATGAATTAAATAGTCAATTCAAATGTGCGTGGAGGTTGGATTCGATTTGAGAATGAATCCTAGAGAGGAGCATCTGATAAGTAAGTATTTAGGTACGTGCCTAGTCTCGTCATTGTACACATAATAGGACACCATATCGGGAATAAAATTGTGCATTTTTTGAATAAAATAACTTTGTCTATATGTTTCCAACTTTATTGACGCTAAAGTGAGGTATTCCAAGAGAAACCCTATGAGGCTATGAGGGTGACATTATATAATGTCATTTTATTTTATAAAAACAATTCGTCATTCGAAAATCCTAGCAACGGGAATATGAAACACGGAATTTTTGTCTCTGTGTTCAATGGATTTTATTATTCGATGCCTTTTCAGGAAAAAATCCAGCAAATGCTTTTTTTTGTGTACTTATAAATTCGTTTCAAATACTGAATATCGTATTGTTTATGCTATTCAGTGAAAATACAAAACCAAGAGGAAGGTTGCCTCTTGTGTATAGGCAGGCAAACGTAACTTTTTTTATTTAAGACCACCGATTAGCAGGGTTATATTCCATAGACGTACCAATTCAGTATGCTAAATTTATTATTTTTTAATCATAAATAGAAAATTCAATTGATCCTTCCAACAGTTCTTACATTTAAACTATAGTAACTGCAGGTGGTTTGTAATAGACGAACTGTTTAAACAATGGCATCCCAAAGAGCTCGGCTATTCTCAAGTGCATCTAATCTTACCGAGATAAAATATGTAATCTTATAATTCAACTTCCAGCTTAAAATACCTACATACTTCAATAACTTTTAAAATTGATAAAGTAGGTATTCGAATTTTGAGAAAGCAGTAGAGTTGCAATTTAGAAAGAAACATATCTTCAAAGATTTAATTACGATAAATAGATTCTTTTACTCTTTTCAAAACTACAGCTTTTACATTTTTGTGGTGATATTGATATTCCATATGATAAAAACGGTGAAACTAAAACCACTCTTCTACAAGTAAAATAGGACTACAATTCCACCGCGATTTTCTCGAAAACGACTCGACCGATTTTTTTCATATTTCATAAATCGATATGCCGTTAATTTCATTTGTTTCGGAAAAATCCAGAAAGGGAAGTTTAGTGATGAATGAAAATCCGCGGTCGATGAAGTTGAACGAAAACGTCAGTGCGGTGGAGACGCACCATTTATGTACATAAATTGGCAATTTTTCCCAATATATTTATATCAAAGACAAAAATAAAAACTTCTGTTACTTTAGAAATTTGTAAGAATTCATCGGCTTATTAATTTATAAAGTACCTAAAAATATAATTCAGTGTACCTACTTATTCTATAAAAAATAAAATATAGTAAAAAGCGAAGTTTTTTTATTGAAAATCTCTTAATGCACAATATATTGGTCTACATTTACATTAACTTTGAAGTTAATATCTGAAAGCTATATCTGTTATATGAATATAATATATAATAATATAATTATTCATTTCCACTGTATAATAATAATTATATTCATTTAATAATAAAACAAAAAACAAAATCTGGTCGCAGTGCCAAACAATGCAGACAAAATAGTGTATTTGTACTGATACATGCATTGCATTATAATATTTAAACATGTATCATCGCTTTTAAAGAACATGTTCTTAAAATCCGGTTCTTAAGAACGGGCATTAAAGAACGGTATCTAAATAAGTTATCGAATGAAGAACGATTACTTATTGTATAATAATAAATAAAAATTACTGAAGGACCTTAAAGACATTTTTTTAAAATATTTTATAAAACTTTAGAGTATCCTTTATGTATGAAATTGGAAAAGAGAAAACAAAAAATTGAAAATTAATATGACTTTTTTTGCTCTTCCTCAAGACTTTGAAAATATATTTTTACTACAAAGTATCGTTATTTCATAACAGGTTATTTTTAAAGGAGTAGCACCTGTTATTGAAAAAGAACTGTTTCGGCCATCACAAGAATATGTTGCTAAGCACGAAGAAACGAAGAAGAAGTCGTACACGCATGTGCTGTTCACATACAAAAGGAACATTAAATTATTCACCTTTCTCGTATGTAACAAAAGTACAAAACTACACGGTATACTTCTTCTCACTGTATCACACACACTTTGTCTATGTTAGGGGTGCCAAGAGTTCTTCATTGAATAACTTTGTATTTTAGAGTTATACGAATATTATACGAGTGGAGGAGGAGAGAGTTAGTTTTAGCAAAACGATTGTATTACAAAAACTAACCATAGAATTGTAATGTAGCTTTATTCTGAAGCACTGTTAATACAGAGTAGAATGCGTTATTAAGTATAAAAATTACAATGAATATTATTAAAATCTATCTTAAAATAATCATCTAAAATAATAATCAGCGGTTCCTAAACTTTTTCAGCCGCGGACCCCCAAGGAAATCAAGCATAACGCCAAGGACCCCTGAGTGAAAAAAAGGTGCAATTTTCAGGGCAGTGCGGTGGGGTGGGGGGAAAAGTCATTTAGGTACGGCCCGCGCCCGGCGCGCTTGCACTGCACATTTCAGTCAGTCTCGGGCAATGCCCACTGGCGCTCGTTTGCCGCGCTCAGTAAGCGTAATAATTACGAGATGTTTGGCGTAGGTAATTTATTTATTTTTGTTAATGCTCTAAGTAAGATAGATGCATATGGGACCGCGGACCACCAAACATATGCTCGCGGACCCCCAGGGGTCCGCGGACCACAGATTAGGAAACAATGAATTCTAAATTATACAATTTTATAATGACAAGATAGCGTGCATTGTCCCGTTGTAATTCAAAATTGAGAACCCTTAAGAGTTGCGGTAATAATTGTAGAGGAATTTATCTCTAGGGGTAAAGAATGTCAGAAGCCGTCGTAGATCGATCAATGTTATAAGGATATAAATTTGAAATTAAGAATTTCCATCTATTTTTATTTTATTTCCGTATATAATATTGAGATAGTTTTTTCAACCAATTCTTCTATATTTTGACTTTCCAGCTTAAGAATAGAGATATTCGATAGCGCAAGCTACTCCCTGCACTCTTCATCTCAAATCATTTTCCCTCGCTTATAAAACGGTTTCCGCTCTCCCGACGCTATTTTAAAGCTAAAGGGTTCGGGTAAACGCCAAATGAAGGACCAAGAATCACACTACAGATCCTACTGGCAAAAAATTCAAAAAAAAATCTTCCTAAGAAATCTCACAACTTTTTAAAAAATTACGTAATCTTTCACAGGTATCCAAAACTTTTTTTCAAAAAATTCGCCTGTAGGATCTATAGTGTGATTCTCGGCCCTTCATTTGGCGTTTACCCGAACTCTTTAGCTGGAAAAATAGCGTCGGGAGAGCGGGAACCGTTTTATAGGCGAGGGGAAAGGATTTGAGATGAAGGATGCAGGGGGTAACTTCCACTATCGAATACTCATAAAACAAATTTTTGTTGTATTTTAAACAAATTAAGTACCTAACTATTAGAATGATTTTTACATATTATTATGATTAGGTACGAGAATAAAACAAGTAATAATTGTCCAATCCTTGAATATGGTAAAAGTATATCTGGGGGAGATTTCAACGACGGGATTCAACTTGACACTACTCTTTATGGATGCCGGAGCCTAATGACTTTTGCACTCACTATCCAGACAACTAGAGAACTAACTGAAGACAATATACAGGATGTACACTGTACAATTTTTATTTTATCTAATCAATACTACACAATAATATCTAAAATTGTCATAAGTTCATGCAGGGCCGTAACTAGAGCTGAATTCAAGATAGGACACTGAAAGTTTAAAGTAGGGCTCAAGCAAAAGACTACAATTTATTAATTGGATTGCCCACCTCATCTGGTGATATCA
Organism: Mongoloraphidia duomilia; assembly: GCA_039654895.1. Taxonomy (NCBI): domain Eukaryota; kingdom Metazoa; phylum Arthropoda; class Insecta; order Raphidioptera; family Raphidiidae; genus Mongoloraphidia; species Mongoloraphidia duomilia. The sequence continues at coordinate 33,478,356 of CM077517.1, read as the reverse complement.
AATTACAAAAGCAAAAAAAACGATGAATTACAATTTAATCAAAAAAAAAAATACAGAACTTGCCATGTTATCAAATTTCCGAAGAACTTCATTTAGATCCAACGAATTTAATCTTGTTTTTCCTAATGTCAGATAGATCAAGTCTGTCATTCTGTCATGACAGTCTTTGCGGCTTATTTATAATTCCTTAAAGTAGGGCACTGGATGTTTTAATGTAGGGCATTGCCCCTTAATTCCCCCCTAGCTACGGCCCTGGGTTCATGTCCGTGATTTCGTTTTTTTTAAATGTTTTTCGGGTATTTTGTTTGATATCCAGACGAAAGAACGCACTGTAAGAATTTTTGACTCTCTGTCTGTACTGGAATCATCTACTCTAGCACTGACTTGCCAAGTTGGGTGGGAAAACTCTAAACATGATATATTTGTTAGTCAAAAATGTATTGTAAGGAATAGATAAAACAAAATTTATCTATTCTGAATCTGGAGTATTCTTCGTTTATCAGATCATTCCTCAACTCGTTCTTGGAAAGGGTGGTTGATATTGATACCTATTTATTTCGCTCTTAAAAAGATACAGAATATCACTGTCTGACAATATGTCAAATAAAAAAACGAGACAAAATTACGTGTTCTCATTTTTTATTTTAAATAATTATTTTATACTATATTTTTTAAACATTCTGTATACTGTATAGAGTACTACTATGGTTTCCACCCTTTCGTTTATATTAGTATACATTCAACTAACGTTCTGTCTGCTTTTGCCACTATTCGTATGTATGGGTGGTTCCGTTTCTTCGAAAAATGTTTAAGAGCTAAAATCCGTTATCGTATGATAGAGTTACGTCCTATTCATCAGATCGAATCGAATGATAAATCTTATTGTATTATTTCTTTATCTCTGTGAACGAGATTCGACAAACGCATTTATTGACTACTAAACTGTGATGGTGAAAATGTCACGGCTGATGAGTGGGGTTTTTCCCGATAAACAAAACTAACCCTTTTACATTTCCATTTTGATTACACCGATCTCTTTTTTATTTATATACTAGCCTTTACCCTCATCTTCGCTCCCGTTAATGTCGGTTTTGACAGATTATCTCAAACCTGAACATGGCCAGAGAAACAGTATTCTATACTTAAGTCTGATAGTGGCCTATTGTCGGGTTTATTGTACATTTTAATCATGCTATGTTAATTCGCTGTTATTTCTATGGTTACTTTATATGTTTTATGTGTAAAAATTTAACAGTGATTAACAAAACAGCGTGTTAAATGTATGATAAACCCGGCATAAGTGTAGATAGATAAGAAACAATTCGTTATCCCCTTGGTACAAAATACATGAAAAGTCCACTAGAGACAGAAGTTTCGTTCCTATTTTATAATAATAATATATCAGTACTGATTTAAGGACAGCCGCCAAGGTGATCTTCATTCAATATCGATTCATGTTTTCGATTTGTTAAACTAAATTCGAAACTATTTACCAATAATTTTTGCACTATTTTTTCTAGAAAAAAATACATAAATTCATTCTTTATCTACTTTTTATAGAGAACTGGCTAATGCACTAAAACAGCGCCACCGTAGTTTAAAAACTAGCGCAGTCGGGTCAGCTGTCCGTAAATAATTAGGTATGTATTTTTAAGGTCATAAAAATTGTTATTAGACATAAACCAATAAAGTAAATAAGACAAGAGATAAACAAAATTCACCTCGCAGAATATAATCAGATCTTTTGAATTGCAAAAACAGATTAGTATTCAATTTTACTGTGTTTTAACAGCTGATCCAATGTGATATTAGTTCCGATTTTAGTCGCAAGAAAGAGTAGGCTGCATAAGTTAGAGTTGCTCTAGTAAGAGTTAGGACAAAGACGCCATATTTAGCCAAAACAATGGATGGGTGTGTAGTGAAAATCATGGCGGATTGAACAAACCAATCAGAAATCGATACCCCTTTGTCTTAACTCTTACTAGAGAAACTCTAAAGTTACTTACATATTTATAAAAAAATACTTTTCCCGTGTTTACAATTTAATTTCACTCTAAAAACCTCATGTCGACTCTTAAAGGCAAGGAAAACGTATTTTCGTGTCCGTTTTATTAAAGCAAGGATTTTGTAGTAGATATGTTTCACAGCGTAGTGGCGTAATTTTTTAAAGTAACTTTTTCCATTCTCTTTAATTGGGGGGAAACCCAATCCTGTCTGTTCATTCGAGCATACATGTATGTTGTGTAAGCTCACGCACTCGTAACAACTCGTCCTGTGAGCCTGTTACTCCTCTTTGCTCCTGGTATATAGAGGTAGTCGTTATAGGTACTCCGCACATATGTAGGCTGTTATGTGAAAAGAAGAAGTGCGTCCTCAGCTATTCGAGAGGGCGAACAGACGCACATACAAACACACTACGCACACTTGAAAAGCATACTGCCCTCCTTACTAAAAACGTCTTATCTAGATTGAAATAAATTTTAACACTAGGAAGAAAATAATTTCTGTCGTAGCTTTGTTATTTATCTAAATACGAAGAAATAAAATCAAATCGTCCGTATTTTTTATTTACTGACGTATTTAAAAAAAATGTGTGAGCCTCATCCATATAAGCTCACGGGGATGTGAAAATTTAGAGTTATTCATAAAATTAATTTTATCTGCTAATTTACATTGTTTCCATAGCAATTTTGAATTTAATGAAATATTTCCCCTCTTTTAAAACAATTCCCCTTTATCGTAACGCAAGATTTCAAACATACGCCGCTAAAGAAGTTTTCACTTCAAAAAAAATTATATATTTTCTGAAATTTTCAGAAAAACAGAATGTTGATAAAAACTACTTTGCCACACAATTTCATAAAAAAAACGATCTATCAGTAAAGAAGATTGATGAAGTTTTTTTTTCAATTTGATAAGGCAATTCTGCATATGTATGCCATTGAAAAAAAATCTCAACATTTCTCTAAGACGTGACAATTTTTTTAAAACGAAAAATGAAAGATTTGAGTGCGTTTTATAATTTATTCAAAAATGATCTTAACTCGATTTTGGAAAATGTTTAGATATGGCATTCTTCGTAAGGACGTCAATACGTTTTTACATGCTATAGTTGGAGTAACGACCGTGACGAATCCCAGTGGGATTTGACATTGTACGTGGATCTACTTCAGACTGATTTGTCAAAATATGGAAACGATCGAGGCTTTTATCCCGTTTTTAATTTAAAAATAAACAGCAAATTTGTATAGACTATGTAAAGACAGATATTTTGCGAGTTTAGATACAATAATTTATTCAATACGTCAGATAGGAGTTCAGGATAGCCGAGATCGTGGTACCACGTCCAATGTCCATGGCGTTGTCCATGGCTCGATTATTGCAGATCCCCTGTTTCCCGGTTCTAATCTGACAACTATTGAAAGTAGAAAATTGATTTTCTATTTATTACTATGAATAATAAATTGAAAAGAAACAAAAAAAAGGTCAAGTGCGAGTCGGCCTCGCGTGGAGAGGGTTCATTCGTTTCCCGTGGGAATTTAAAGACTTAGGATTTTCGTTTACGTTTTCCTGTAAACTGTGAGTGAGGCTCTATATTCCCTATTTTTCTCAAAATTTTTGGCTGAATAGTATCGGAGATAAGGGGGGGGGGGATGCTCGCTTTTCGTATATTTTCTTTAATATCTTTTAAACTATGCATTTTAAAATTACAAAAAAAAATATATATTTGTATTTCTCATAACGAGCCCTTTCATTTGATACGTCACATGATGCACTTGAATTTTTTTTTTAATTTTCTAAATTGACCCAAAAATTAACCTCAAAAATCAGAATTCGTTTATTTAGGCTATACGTCCGTGATAGGGTCACCTAACTTCATATGTACCAAATTTCAAGTTTTTTCGTCCAGTAGATTCGGAGAAAAACAGACAGATACACAGACACGAGAGTGATCCTATAAGGGTTCCGTTTTTTCATCGGATGTACGGAACCCTAATAAACCGGACGTTGATTCTTTCGTTACCGATAATATATACTGTATTTTAAAAAATTATTAACTTGAAGTATCTGTTTTTAACTTAAATAATAAAGATCCAGAGGACTATCGGGGTCTTTCAAGTTTCCATGATTTATTAAATATCATTTTTAAAAATAAATTAAAAATCCAATTGATACTTACACCGGTTCTCGCATTAATACCTGGGAAATGAGGGTTTGCAATAGACAAGCTATAAATTATCAAGTCCTAAAAATATTTATTTTGACATCATATATTATAATTAAAAATATTATAAAATCCCAGTAAATAATGGAGATGATCAAACTTCTAAGGACGCCAAAAAATAGGGGCACGGAGGTAAATGAAACTCAGAAATGTGCAACGCGAGTAAAAAAAGGTTGTTACACACTGCGCTAAGCGAATTTGCGATTGATACAAAATAATGTCATCGAGTTCACGTCTTATATTTGTTTGGTGTCACTGGATACATATTACGTAGGTGTACCGCCGATTGAGAAGCGATGCATTAAGGTACAGGGGAATATACAGTACAGTCGCAGCGTTAAGGAAAAGAGTGTGTACGAAGGCCCGTCGAACCAACCCTCGCCACCATCGCAGCGTTCCGGACGGAATGGGACGCAGGGTTCACCTTATCAACAGACACATCTCACGTCTGTCCACGCTAATGTAATTTATTTACTCATCCCGAAACGTAACTAAAAACATAAATAAAGTCAAGAAACGTGTTTTCTTCGTTAACGTGAACTTGTTAGAGATAAAAAAAAGTTCTTTTAGTCTCTAGTATCAGTGTACAGTAAGTTATTGTATTTTATATCTATAGAAAGACACAAACAGATGGGACAAGGGTGTCGTTATGAATAGTTGACATTTTGTGGCTGTTATATCGTTTCTCTTCAAAAAACACGCGCCTAAAATATCTTTTGTTTTTGATACAGTACTGACACCTGTCATTATACAAGTATAAATAAATATTTATCCATTTTAATGTTTATAATAAGATTCTTCCATAAGAGAATATACGTTAAGGCTATCTATATAAGTATAGGTAATAAAAATATTAGTAAAAAAAACTTTTTAGAAACAAGCTTTTATTTAAATGCACTAAAAAAGAAAAAATAATTTTTAAAAATTTAGGTTCATAATTATAAAAGCGTGGGTCGTGAACTCTATGATAGTTTATTAGTAACGACCCACGCTGTTATCATTTTGAACCTAAATTATAAAAATTTATTTTTTTTCTTTTTAGTGTAATTAAATAAAAGCTTGTGTCTAAAAAGTTTTTTTACTAATATTTATTTTGCTCATTTAAGCCTTTCAAAATTTTACCTCCATATGACACCCGTAGGGGTTGAATTTCGAAAAATCTTTTCTTAGTTGATGCTTACGTCAGAAAAGGAACCAACTATCCAAATTTCAAGTTTCTAGCTTCAGCGATTTGGCCTGGGCGTTGATTAGTCAAAAAAAAACCTACATCCCCGTTTGAACCCCTTAGCGGCTGAATTTATTTCTAAAAACGATTGATTCATGTATTGTCATCGGGAATACATATGTGTACAAAATTTCAAATCGATCGGATACGTGGAAGTCGTCCAAATTGACTTGCAAGATTTGACCTAACAAATACACAAACAAACACACAAACTAACATTCATTGCAAATTAAATAAAAGCTTGTGAAAATGTAGAACGTTCTGTCTGGCTGTTCCGAGTTGGTGCAAAAACGGCTAATGCGATTTTAATAAAAATTGCATAGTTTTGTAGTAAAAACTCCTAGAACACTTTACTTTATCTCGATCCGTTATCCCTTTCGTTTCGAACGGGACCATTTTTAGGGTTCCGTACCTCCGTATGGAACCCTATTACTCTGTCTACGATGTCTGTCCGTCCGTCCGTCTGTCACGGGGCTTTATCTCACAAACGGTAAGAGGTAACTAGTTGACATTTTTTGAATTGTTTTTTGTATTATGTGCATTGACGCTATTTTCCGCAGCGCTACTGCCATCAGTGTCTTCATAAGACAACCTAGATTAAAGTACTATGGGTACGTATTATAGATGTCAGCACGCATCACAATTTTGTGAGCTTTTTGTGGCATTTACTAATTTTGAACAAATATTATTTTGTTTTAATATTACATGTTATCTATATTCTGGAAGAGGATTCTGATCTTGTTAACAATGATTAAATCAGATGCTAATGACCTCTGTTGTCGAGCGTCTATAATCCACAATTCAATTCAATTCAACAATGATTAGACGCTATTTATATCCCTCCCATTGATAATCTCAGTGAGAAGAATTTTCCCGTCTAAGCATATTAAAAAATACCAAAAACTTCGAAAAATGATTACGAAATTTTTGTTATTTTTTAATATGCTTAGACTGGAAAACATGTTTCCAGAATTTTTCTCTGTTTGATTCAGCGTTAGGTACTCGAAAACGGTTGGGCTGATTTTGATGAAACTTAGTATGCTATCAACTGGTATTCAAACTTAAAACATAGGATATTTTTTATTTATTTTATTTATTGTAAAATATAAACGCGTCGACAAATTAGGTCATTAGCGTCTTGATTACATCACTAAACATCCATCCATGAGCGGAGGCGGGATTCGAACCCACGACAGTCTGATCCAGAGGCCGCGACGCTAACCAATGGACCACACTGTCCTCAGGGTACTTTTTATCCGGTAACGCATAAGTTAAGATAAGGTTTCTGTCAAAGCCGGTATTAATGTAAGCAAAGCCGTTGGAAAAGATTAGTATTTAAATAAAACAAAAAAACAGACTCAAAAAAAAGACCTATGATACTAATTATTATTAGGTGATATTAATTATCTTTTTAATTTAATATTTTAAGAAGTACCTAACTAATGTTTTGAATAATCGAGTTCGCAGGAATGCCGTTATTCATATGGCGTTTTTTTCAATGGCTCGTCCACTACAAACTCCCACTTCCCAAGTTCTAGTCTGAGTGGAATTTTTATTAAAACAATAACAAATTAAAAATATTAAATAATGTGGTACACAATAACTGTAGCAGTTGGCAAATTTAAAATTTAAAAGAGGTGACATTTTTTCTGAAAGGTTTAAAATACACACTTGGCTTATTTCAAAGTAGACAAATTTCCATAAAATAAATATACTGACAATTAAAACCTGAAAGAAGGTACAGTTTTCGTTAGTCATTTTTATAACCTAATAATGAACCCGTTTTATGTATATTTTTATCACGAGCTCCATTAAAAAATGCCTACGAATATAAACATGTAACAAGAGAGAAATAAATAAATATAAATTTACTGTTTTACTCAGCATAAAAATTTTAAATAAAATTTGAATAAAAAACGGGAAATTATCTTTAGCTGTCAACAAGTAGATAATTAAAATCATTTCATCGAAAGGTCCTCTTCTGATAAAAAGACCATATTAATTTAACATCAGAAGCGTACAAACACTATTTCATTTTTAAATCGCTTGTTGACAATATTTTTTTCATAATGAGGCCAAATTTGTTGACAGTCAAAATTGCCTCCAGAAACTAAATCTATGCATAATTAATATAAAATATTGTTCTGTTGATGTTTTTCCCGTCATAGATGTTCTCGGATTTGAAATTGTGTAACCAATTTTCACAATCAGAATTTAAATGGCTCATGGCGCTATTCTGTAGAGTCAACGTTAAATATTACAGTGCTGTTAAATTTTTGTCGCTATCTAACAAATTTGACATTACATAAGCTAAAGTGAGACAGAAATTTTACTGTTAATTTTAACATTGGCCGTACAGAATAGCACCATAAATAATTTTGTTTTATTTAAAGAATGTATTTTAGGAATAAAAAAATAAATACATTTATAGTTAAACAACGGCAAAAATTGAACCAGAAAAACAACAATTTTGATGTTTTACCTGACTGCAGAATATTTCCTGGCATTTTCGTTATTTCCTTGACCTATAGAAAAGTCCATGGCTTTTCCAGGTCTGTGGCTACCCTGTAATTTATTAAGTCTAACGAGTCACTACTGACACAAAAAAGACAATCTTTTCAGCTGTTGTGAACAAAGCTTAAATACACAAAAAAAAACACCTAACAAGTAGACCCCTACATCCAAGTTGACATTCATTTTGCTTACTTTAAAGTTAGCTTGTTGTTTTTTACACAAACTTCGTGACAACACACAAAATTGTATTTTTATTTATAACTCTAGTTTACTCGTTATCTTTATTAAACTATATTTTCAGACAAAAATATTTTGTAAAAATTTTAATGAATTTGTTTTTATCTGTTTGTTTTAGTGGAAAAGTTATTTTGTATACTTTAATCAAGATAAATAAGAAAACATTATGAAATATTAACTTACCTAAATCTAAGTTACACATTTAAAAAGTACCAAAAGAAAGACACAAAAAGTGATCTACGCACGATGCATAAAATATTATAATTTAAAAGTAGGGATGGAGACCGGCTCCGATATTCGATCTGTCCGGCCATTTTGCCGGAACGGGATTTTTGAGAGAAGAACTTCTCCGCATATCTCTATTTAAAAGTACATTATATTCTGCCAGGCGAGTTTAATTTATCTGTTGTCTATTTATTGATCTTTATTGAGTATTTTTAGGCGCGGTAGGAAGGAGTGATTACGATCGGATGTGGATAAAGCGTGATGGAAGTAGTGATGAGGGTCATACTCATAAGTATTAGCAAAGCGGAATCACTAAGTCGCTAAGAAATGGCAGTAAAAATAAATAAAAAAACGTTTTCTCTGCTCCAATAAATTGTTCTAGATGATGCCTACCTAAAAGTTTGCATTGTTTTTGGTGTATGTAAACGAGAGAGGGCGCAAAAGTACGCCGATGTGTGAATCAGAGATTTTCACTTCTACCATTGTAGTTTTAGCCACACACTTCATTTTTTACATTATTCGTTTATTTCGATTAACAATTTTTAATATTCATAAATGTGCCAGTCATATGCTCATTTGCAATAATTAATCTCAAATAGCCTTCGATATTTTTTTATAAAATATCTCAGATATTCGCCAAATTCAAAATTCCCATACAAAGTGACAAATTTGACAAAAATACGCGAGTCTAAAGCCTTGTATAATTTTTACACGCTTTTCGAAAATAGCTTTTTTAAATTCAATATGTTTACAGAAAACGACATGCTGGATAGTCATTGTGTATATACTGTACCTACATCATAAGTAATGTGAACATAAGCAATATAGGACACACTCGTTAATTTTTAGGGATACACGGGAACCCGTCACAATGCCCAAAGTGTAAAGAAGAACAACAAAGTTTGGGAGCTCCTGTTCTAAAAGTACTGTAGTATAGAAATAAAATAAAAACGGTCATCCACTTTCATGACAAGACAATTTGAAGAAAACAACTAATTAATAATTAATATAAACAACAGGTAAATAAATAAAGCAGAAAGGTGTTTTGAAACGTGTTTATTGTCGAGCGAATTTCATAAGAATCGAGCTCTGAGTTAAGGAGGAACCAGCCATTCGCTTTCGCACAATACATTTGATTAAAACAGCAATAAACGTCATTTATTTTGCAGCGTCGAGACGACAAGGGGGGCACAAGAGACGTCGGCCTATATACATATAGACACGGGTATAATTAAATTTATATCAGAACGTTATAAGCCTGTTAACTGTTCAGTAACGGCTCGTCAATTTATTATAGACCCTTGATTTGCATATTGAATTTTTCTGGATCGAAATCTGGAGCAATGAAAATAGCTGATAAAAACGTTGCATGGTTTCTTTATTTCGATTAGAAGAAGAAAAGTTTTAGTCGGAAATAATTATTTTAGAGTCAATTTCCAGGGTTATCTGGGTTTAGTACCAATTTATAGTTTCAATTTTTTTTTTGTTTTTTTTTTTTAATGTACTACTTATACAGTGAATTTCGCTTACGACGCAACATCATAGGCGAGTTTTGTTTACCTGTTAGGCATCACTATCAATATATTTTTAATTTAAAAAAATGAATGACAGTAAATCATTTTAAATTTAAATATTGTTAGTCATTACTGTTAGTGATGTATGTGTTTGTTCAGTGGATGTTCCATTTTAAGTGAAACGATTTTCTCTAATGCATTAATACATATTTTTCATAAAAACCGAACCAGGTAACCAAAACTCTTAAGTGAAACTCACTGTAAGTATACTTTCATATAGACGAATAATAATAATAATAATAAAATTATACTATTTTGCGATTTGAAGAATTCTGAGAATTTTAAAAAGGTATGTAGAAATTTCTATAACTTATATTATTTTGTTATTTTCCTCTTGTAGTTTTAAATATTATGATGAAATAATTGCCTTGGGGAAATGTATATTGTATAAATGTACAGAATAAAGGCATTTGTTCTAAAATATGGGGGTGCAAAAACTCACTTACTTTACAAGGGATGGAAGCAATTCTGGAAGAGAAACTTGATCTTGTTAACAATGAATAGACGCTGTTTGCATATCTCCCATTGGATAATCTCAGTGATAAGAATTTAGACAACGATTTACTTACAGAAGAAAAGTAAGGTAGTTTTAAGAGTCCCGTTCTACTATGCTAGTCGTGCCAGGCTATGCGTAGAAAGAAAGAATCGTGGCGTGCAGTCGGTCGAAAACAGTAAAGTGCAAGAGAGGAAGCGCCGACTTATTGAACATCGATTTGGAGGGAGAATTAAATTGTATATATTATGTAATATCGCGACGAACCGCTCTTGAAAGACATTATAAGCCAGTTAAGTTATATGCTTCGCGCGTTCAGTGTTTGTTTCTCTATTTCGACAAAGATGACGCGAAAGCCGTTTGTGAAATTTTGCTTAATCGTCTTTGAATAATTTAATTACAAAGCATTAACAAGATTGTCTAACATCTTTCAAAGGACATACCATAACAACAAAGATTTATATTATGAATAATCAGCTATATTATTATTTATTGTTCTCATTTCATGTTCTACCTAAATAAGGAAAATTAACAATGTTATAATTCGCGCTTGTCTCGATTTTATACTTTACTACAATAAATCTATACTAATATATAACATTCTTTGTATGTATGTTTGGCATAATTTAACATAAAATCTATTTGACGGATTTTGATGAATTTTTTTTTAAATGTTCCATATGATTCCAGAAGTGTTATAGGCTATAATTTATTCAACTTTTTAAATCAATTTTTGAGTTAATTAATTAAATTTTTATTGGTTTTATACTACTAGCAAAACGAGAAATTCTTTTGCATTTTAGTGCATTGGCGGAATACTACTAGCACCGATTTCGATTCGCGGGGGGAGAGATTCTCGCGGGGCGGGGGGTAATAGACCATAAATTCTTATCTCTGGAACTACTGAGCCGATTCTAAAAATTCTTTCAGTAATAAAAAGCTACACTACCTGAGTGATATGGGCTATATTTTATTTTGATAAATTTCTCGCGGGTGGGGAGATAATTCCTGTGGGATAGTAACAAAACGTAACTCTGAAATTCTTTGTCATTTTTATATTATAAACACCACCAGCCCGACTTCGCTTCGCGGGGGGGATAATAAATCATAAATCGAAATATAGGTGGGCGAAGTCACGGGTAGCGGCTAGTAACTAATAAAGTTAATGAATTTGTAAAAAAACGGTGTCAAATTTTTTCATAAATATTTTTAATTTAAGGCTACCAATTGCCAGGTTATTTGGGCCTAATGTCAATTTATATTTTTAATTACAAACGACTGATTTCTTTGTCTGATCGACTCATTCTATTAACTTTTTGTAAGACTATTAAATTGTCTGGATTGTTTGGACAAAGTATCTACTAATAAATTTTCAATTTATTATTATTTTTAATAATTAATTGAACATCTAATCTATACTTTTACCTGTTCTCAGATTAGATCGCGGAAACAGGGGGCTTGCAGTAGACTAACCGCGTGAAAACGCCTTATTTATAATCCCTAATATGTCGGCTATTGAGCAGTATCTATATATTTTTAGATATTACTAACATAAATCACTCACACATTAATTTATAAAATGAATCATATGTACAACATTTTTGACTTCCAAGAAAACAAAACAACATAAAAGCAATTAGGAAAACAAGAAAATGAAATTAACCGTATCAAATTTTGTGAACACGTTACAACAAAAGCTATTTAAGAACATTTGACTGACGTGGGTATTTTATAAATATTCAATTTGAACAATTAAAAAAATGGACATTTAAATTTTCTGCATAAAAAAATAAATTATAAATAATTACAAACATAAATCACCACATGTCATTAAACGAAGGCATTTAACAAAGTAAAATGAAGCACAACATTTTGTCTGTCAAATTATAAACAGCTATCATTTTAGAATGATTTTGTGCGAAAATATATCAGGATGTTTATATTTCAACCACAAACATTTAGTTGTCTATAATACACCATCTCAGAGTTCATTAAGTTTTGTTAACATTAATCTGCAGCTAGTCTTCTTTCTGTTTATGCAAAAATTTTGTATAAATAAAACACTAATATTCTCTACAGTTCTAAAAAATTCTGGCAGAGTAAATTCATTCAAAACTTCAAATAAAACTTAGTTACCTATTTGCTTATTTATTAGGTCAAAATACGGGTCTTTTCCTAATTTTCAGTATAAATCACGTTTTTTTCTCATTCTTTCGGACTTTACACTATTAAGCAAAAACTATATTAATAATAGTAATTGGAAAAAATTTCGAATTTCGTTTTTACATCTTCATTTTAGAAATATGATTTATTTTTACATAACATCGTGCCTTTTTTACTTAAAAATATATATGAGTACTTATTATTCATTTTGAACTACTATTCTTCGAATCTACTCTTAATTCTCGGGCTTTAATTCGAGAAACATGGGGAAAACATTAAAAAAATTAAAATTACTGAAATTAAATAGTAAATATCAATTCATAGGTTCAGATAACTCTGGAAATTGGTGGCCTTAAAATAATAATAATAATAATACAAACACGATAATATGCATAAAAAATATAGAAAAATTGTGTTAGCAGTTTTGAAACGATTCTGAAGCTGTTTAATCGATCTAGAAAACAAATCTTTTGCTTCACACTATTTTAGTGTCTAAAAGAAACACTTTTTTGTTAGTTCAAACATCATTCACTGTCAAAATGTTAACAAATTGAACGTAAACATTATTCTTTAAAAACCGTGCCACGAGGTTGCTATGAAAGATGTTTGAGAGACGAGTCAATACTGCCTGGACTAAAGCGTGGGAGATATTAATTATATACTTTTTTTTGAACATTTTTTGTAGCTATTCTTTAAAATTTATCCTACAGCGGTATCAAATCTAATTTATATTTCTCTTGTCATTATTATTTTTACACCGACATATTTTTTGGTAATTAAGATCATTTTACGTCCGATTATTTATTTTCAAACATGTTTTACGATTAGTAATAGTGTAAAATGATTTAAAAGTTTTTTTAATAGTATATTTTAGTTTTGGACCAGTGAAAGTTTTTTGAACTACAACAAAAAAATATTTTATTGACTAATTAGGCAAACAAAAGTTTTATAAAAGTATATGAAAATAATATAGTAATGAATGTAATGTCATTTGAAACGTAATAAAACTATCTTTTTAACTACCTATTGTTTCGGTCATCTCATATTCAACAAGATTAGTAGAATATTACTTTACCAACCTTGATATCTCAAAAATTACCTAAAATACAAAAAATCTAACTATACGACACAAAATCCTACTGAAAAGTAAAAGTATTAAAATCAGATAAAATTTATTTCCGGCTATATAAAACGGGACAGACAAACTTCTCATTTCACCGCTCATACTGTCTCGAAACAACTTGATAGTGCACTTAAGTTCTATATACATTTATAGTTACCAAAATACAACGAAAATGGGACACATTTTTACGAAGAAATAGTTTACCAGATCACTGATTAGATCAAATATTACAGCTCTGCTATCTACCGCTGGCGAATGAAACAGTTTTTGAACGCATGTATTACAACACTATATAACGAAATGTAATCAAAGCCTAATTAAAAAATCCAGTAAATATTGAATTAACACGTTTACGAAGCGAAAATTAAATGCTTATATTTGCTTTAACTTTCACAATAATTATTCTGATTTTGATTAAATAATTTACACCCAATAAATTTATACATCAAATAAGGGCACAACTGTAAAATGATATAACATTGGTCAATGATAATTATTGTTTTTTCCATCCCACGTGATTTCTCATATATTTACGTTCACACATCATTCTCTAACGTATACACAGAGGTGTAGCTTCGGTTTTAACCACATACTCTCTCATTAGTGACTATGTTTACATTACGGTTGTTTGAATTGCCGTAAATGGTATACTATTTACACCGCAGTGTCCTATTTTGGATGACACGGACATACATGAATGTATGTTGGGGCACTATTAGTTTATCTCGCTTCTGAGAGAAATTATAGACTTTAAATGCAGCTGAAACTATACAGAGGCGGTGGAAAATTTTATGGGGTCGTATAGAGTATTTTTTATTGCAGATTATAGAATTAAAAAAACACCCTTATATTTTATTGTTTTTACGCTAGAAAAAATGTGAAACTGTATTTTTTTAAACAAAAGCCACTAATTGGTAAGGTTTTCTGGTACGCGTACCAAAACTAATAACTGCAGAAGGTTCGAAATAATGGAAACTCCACATGAATTACAGCATCTCCACGAACTCGACTAAGTATTCTCGTCATATTTTCCATGTCGATTCTGATACCTAGTTAATATCGTTGGATAATCCGTACCTATAGGTATTTTTCAAATCTGTCAAACACAAACTGAAGTACTTACAGTTTAAAACGAGGGGGCTTGTGAAGTCACAGCGCCCGTGTTAATTTATTGTATTAAATCATCAAAAACAGGTATTATTTAAATGTGAAATAAATTCAAATACGATTGTGGAAGTATTTCTAATTTTCTAAATTGTTTCTATTATAGATAAGTATTTTCTGTTAAAATTAAATTAATAATTACGATAATTAATTGGAGTGCCTTAATTAAGGTTCTTATGGAATAGAAGAAACTCATCTGAGATGCCGCTTCTATTCAGTTTGATAAAAAACTAAAAAGGGATCAAGTTAAATTACTAAGATCGTAAAACAGTATATAAAATCAATTGACCGGGAAGACAATATAAACGTTTCCAATTGTAGCTAGTTTCACGGTAGACAACTATGCTGTCTTAGTGGCTGTAAGCGGACTCTTGAAATAGGGAACAATTGATATCAAATTTTAGATTATAGACTCTTAATAACTCAAGCCATTAGCGATTGAACAATGGGAAGTCGCGGTCGGTACCAATAATAACATCAGGTATATAATAACAAAATCTCTGAAATATTGCTTTTTTGCAATTTTTTTCCCGATAGTTTGTACGATACGTAATTTAACAAAAATGTAAGAATTTTTAACTGTTGCATGTTAAAAAATAGATTTTTTATTTAACTAAGTATAACAAAGCCCTATTATAATGGTCATTGTGTTAGCCTTCTCTCAAAAATTAAATTTTTTTCTATCTGTCTGTTTGTACCAGCATCACTCGAAGACGACTGGATCGAATTTCATGAAATTTAGTTCACTGTCTACTAGGACCCAAACTTAAAGTAGATATAGGGTACATTTTTATCCAGCTACAATCGGGTAAATGAGGGCACTGTAGCCTAGTGGATAGCGTATTTGGTTCCGCAGCCTCTAGACTAGACTGTCGTGTGTTCTTATCCCACCTGCGCTCATGGATGTTTTGTGATGTTATTTAGTTTTAAGAAAGTTGTTATTTAGTCTAGTTGAAATACGCTAATGACCTGAGATGTCGACGCGTCTATAATCTACAATAAATAAATACAATCGGGTAAAATTTAGGTTTCTTTCAAAACTGACATTAACGCGACCAAAATCACGAATAAAGGCTAGTTATGATATAAAAATGAAAAAATGAAAGCATTAAAAACATAAGCTTTTATTTTTAATTTTTTATAGTAGGTATTATAAGAGGTGAACATTTTTTTAAGTATTCGACGTTTTGAAGAAGGAAACCAAAAAGTATATCTGTAGCCAAAAGTCAAAAACACTAAGTCGAATAGTTTGTTAATTTTTCTGTACATATCTTCCTATCGATTTTTTAACTTAATTATGTATAACATGGTATTTTTCGAAATTTATCAAGTTCGTCCACTAGTTCAGTGTGCGAACCACTGTTTTACATAAATAGTCAAAGGGTTCCTGAACCTCTGTCAGACAAATGTGTACCAGGGATCCGGGACAACTCGTGCCAAGACGACTGATTTGTTCCCTACTAACACTTCTGTACGTGAAGTGAAAGATACCTACATCTGCGACTCCTTTAGCTAGCTGAATGATAATAGAAAACGGGATAGAAAAACATCTGACAGATGAAAGATACGGAGATGAGAAGGAAAAACATATTACATGAATACTATGCTTAAATGTATGTGTCTATGCAGGGAAAATGGATGAAAACATATAAAAGAAAAACTTGTTGAGAAAAGTGTATGAAGAAAATGCGTTTTACAGATTATTTAAATGGGATTATGTTATATAACAGAAAACAATCGAATTGTTTCAGAAATATGTCACTAAAAATTTTGCAACTGTTGACAATGAAAATATGTGGCCGTAAGAAAAAATCATTTATGTCAACATTCCAATAAAATAAGATTAATGACGATTTAATCATCCAGTTTTCGATTTTTCGCTGCAACATAATGAAGTTGTACCATCGATCTTCGAGATATCTTCCTGCCACACGAGCCTCGTGAAAATTATCTCGAACGAATTTATTCAAATATAATATTATATACACTTTAAATTTAAATAAACCAGAACGGTGCGTCCTCCAATGAGGATTCACCTTTTTTCCTAGTTTTTTAGATTGAAAAAAATATGTTGCCGATTGAAATTCATTCGACTTGCCGTTGACGACGCTCGTGTGTTTTTAAGGTTTAGGTATACGATGGACGATGGTATATTTTCATTGCAGAGAAAAATAGTCTACCGAGTGATTTACACGCCTTTTGAAGGGTTAATAAACCGTTTTGAAGTATGTAGATTGTAGAGATTGTACGCATGACGTTACACAAAATCGAGTTAAAAAATGGAGATACGGACAATAATACATCCGCATAAACACTTTTGACTTGCGACTGTAAACATACCTTTGGAAAAAATATACATATAATATAAAAATATGGAAGCATTGTACATATTTTTAATTATTATCGAAACGGTGAAAAACTATAGTGAAGTAGCTGCGAGAAAAAGCAAGTGAATATCGAAGATGGCTGAAAGGTGAAGGAAAAACATATGAATGCAATATGTTTACAAAACAGATGAACAAAGTACAATACGATGATGGAAACAGATGAAGTGTGAAAGAGAGAAAACATCTGAATACATATGGGTTAGAAAATAATATAAAAAAACAAAGAACAAATAACTATGCAAATACAGATGGCTTTAAATTTGTATAACGGTTCGATTTACGTGCTATATGTGGCTATATTCAGTGGCGTAACCAAAATATAAAAAAACTTTGCGGTTTTGAAATAAATACGGGAAAAGTATTCTATGAAAATGTTCCCTAGAAAACAGATTCCCCTCAAAACCTTCTGTATGGAAGATATTACATTTCGACTTGTTCATTTAAAATGGTATTATTAGTGATCACAAACTATCTGAAGTTACAAAATGTTTTCTACAGGCGCACTCGTGATCTGAAACAAATACAGGCAAAGTTTTACTTACTTAAAACTCTCTTTATAGTTTTTTAATAATAAATTGAAAATCCAATTGACAATTTCACCAGTTTTCAGAAGAAAACCTGGGAACTGGAGGTTCATAATGAACGAGCCATAGAAATCGAGCTCGGCCCATAGTTCTTTCAGAGAGTTACGAGTTACACGAAAAGTGTCTCAGTTATGTTTGTTGTACCGCCAGGTTGATCACAGATAGTTCTGTGAAAATCGGCAATGTTTTTTTATTGACTGTGCCTACGTCACTGGAAGAGGGATAGTCTATAAACATAAAATAGGCTTACATCCCAGTTGCGTGAGAATGGAACCAGAGAACGTTACGGAGCACTTTAGGGTTTCTCATTGTTGCTTGTTGAAATTTATTTGGTCTACAATACTGCGTTTTAAACACGCACGGTGTGTGTATTTGTATCTATGTAATGGTTTTCAGTTTATTTAATGCCGTTCTGGAATTCCTGGACTATTGTGTTCTATACGCATTACGCATATTAGTCCGAATTACATTCCATTTGCTTCTCCTTATTAGGTAGTCTATATTAACCGTTTTGGTCGTTCGAATTTGATATGAAAAACGGTAATTTCCCGATTAACACGTTAACAAGAATCTAATCTGAGATTTATATACACTCAACTTCCTGGGTATATGAGTCGTATCGCGAAATGAAGTTCACTTGTGTTCAGCGGTGGCATTTCGATTAAATGATTAGCTAAAAAAGTAGTGATTTGTTTCTACTTATTAAGGTAGATACTCTATATCTATTAACCATTTGGTCATTCGAATTTGATAGAAAAAACGGTCATCTGCATCAGCCCCGATTAAACAGGTGAGTAAATCAAAGATTTATACACAGTCTACTTCATATGGGTATGTGAACCTTTTCAAATCGAGATATAACTTTTTTTTAAATGTACACTATGAGAACCAGTCAATGCCGTTAGATGTTTTAAAATTAAAAAAAAAACTTACCATTGAAATTTTGGTTAGAAAATAATAGGCGAAGTTGAAACACTTACCTGAAACAAAGAAAAATAAAAAGTGTAAGATTATAAAGTTCACATATATATAGATTATTTATACATATAAAAATAAAACAAACGTTTTAAATTTACCAGAATAATTATTATTTCCAAATCAGAAATTTCCTATAAATGGCTGCTACATTTACTAGATTTTAATTCAGTCAATATTTTGCCTTTTCAAAGATGTATTTATTGAAGCGCTGCTAACCTTTAAAAATACCGGTATACCTATGAAAGACCATATAAGACTTCCACATTCCAAAATAACTTTCAATATGAAAAATTTCAGTGAAAGGTAATAATAGGCACAATATAATATGTCCAAATAATATATTTCCATGATTCGATTGACACCAAAATCTATAGGCGAGTTCTTATTGAGACATTTAAAATAAATATTATTCAAATCGGTGCACTTTTACTGAAGTTATTGTGAAAAAACAATTCTACACACAGACAAACACACGCCACTTTCTTTCGAGCACGATTTTTTGACCCCATTACCATACTTCAACTTCCTTACGAAACATGGAAGTAAAAATTCCCATTAAATTTCCATTAAATTAAATCTTCATATCTGTATTAATGATTGCCATAAGCATCTATCAAAAGGGTACATCGAATCATTATGTATATACACTTTCTGCGAGAATATTAATGTAGAAGTTGCTAAACTTTAGAACTTGTGTTATTTTGGGACTCAAGTATTGTCCCGTGGGAAGAGAAGACGAAGGCGCATTCAAGTATCAGGAATACATCAGCAAACAATCGCACAATGAACCTATTGCGTCCTCAAATCGTTAATAAATCAACTCTATCCATGATCGATATCATCGAGTGTCGACTGACCCTCGTACAATATTTATGAAACTTTAGACAGTTAAGAACAAGTGTTACACCGTTGTAGATGTAACTACAGAATGATTTAAAAGAACTGGTACACAAAATCTTTATTTTTTATGTGTAAACATTTTACCTTTCGCTCGCGGTATACGCTTCATGGGAGTTCGACCGTCAGACATAAAAAGCCTTTAATTAGGCGCGTGGGGTGCCCACGATTCTATGCAATCCATATTCAATCATATTTTGCTTTGAATTGGGGGCGCCTTACAAGGGTTAACAGCTATTCTCAGTTGAATAAAATTTAAAACATAACCTATTATTTCTTTTTATATTTCACAAAATATTAGGATATCAGCAGTTTAAAAATGATCGTAAAAAATAATAATCTTTTGAAAATAAAGTTTCATATTAGAATGCCTAAATGATTTCTTGAGTCAACCAATTAAATTTTAAAATTATTAAAACCAGTGCACGTCCGTCCTTCATAATTTTTCGGAATGAAACATGAGTTCAGGATTATCTGGGCTAGTATTACTGCGAATGCGGCTTTTCATGTTTGAGTCGAGCGCACTTAATAAATACTCGATTTTTCACATGGAAATAAAACTACACGTTGAATGAAAAAGGTTTTTAATTGGCCAGTATTAGATTTTCGAGCACTCTCACACCCTCACCTAGTATCAATTAATATTTACCTGCCAATCGAATTTCCTACTTATTATTGAAAATAATAATATATTTAAAATTCAATTGGAATATAAACATTAATTGATACTAGACGCGGGGGAGGGGAGTGTTTCATCTGTTTCTTGGATAAACGTGCCATATAAATTAATGTAGAATAAATGTATCCCCAAGAGCTCGTCTATACCATTGGGAAAACAAATGAACTACGCTCTGCTACCCTTTTTATTGTTTTCGTGATGGAATTTATTAAATTATTAACGTTATAAAAATATACAAGGACGGACCATAAAAATAATGCAACATTTGACCCTGGAAAAAAAATTGAAACGTTGAAAGAAATACATTAAGAATATGAAATCATTTAAACCAGTGGCCTGTGATTTACCTAGCAATAGTCTTCCAATTATACAAGAGATGACATTTTAATAAAAAACAATTTCATTATAAACACGAAAAATCTATTGGCTAAAAAGGTATAAAGATTGTTATTGTTACAACGTACATTTTTTGTTCAGTGAACTTAAAAAAGTTCGTAAGTTGTGGAATGCCTGTAGCAAAATTTTGTGTCAACATGAAAGAAACATCCTGTGTGGTGAGTTGTAGGTTTCAGCGACAGGACAGCACACTCTTGAATATAGATCGTGAAAACAACGCTCCAGAAAATTGCCAGGATTTATGTGTTTGGTGTGGAAAATTGTGTCTTGAAATGGGAACAAAAAAAGGTAGGGAAAGTCTGTCTCTTCAAACAAAAAGTAACTGAAGGCTTTATTATAAATTGCACAATGATGCAATTATCCTGTCGCTGCGATAAGGACATAAGGTAAACTGAACAGTTTTTTTTTATTTTGTCAAAACTGTGTGAATTTAAATTTTATAGTGGAATGTAAATTTTTAGTTTCAAATTCAAACTGGCATGCGCATATATACATTTAACAAAACAGTATATTGTTACGGTTCACCCTGTATATAAACGGCAGGCAAGAGTTCTGAGAAACGGGATCTGCTTACTGTAACAACTAGTATCTGCGCGAAAGTTCTAGAGAAAGCGAGAACGCACTAGACTTACGCCACGCAGCATATATAAACAGCCAGTACGAGTGAGTGGGGGGAATCAGTCAACGGTGAGTCACGCAGTCAAGTCTACGGTGGATCAGTGATATAAATAGTGCCGTGATATAAATAAATAGATTGATAACATAAATACTAGTGTAGTGGTAATAATTACGAGTTATTAGTTAAGTGCTATTTATTGTTTTGTTTTGCTTTGTTTAAGAATTGCTGTTTAGTTATTGTTTACTTGTGTTGATTGTTAGAACTGACTTTTCGTTGTTGCATTCATTATTATTGTGTTTTTAATTATTGCAAATAAATATTATTTTATTCCGCCAACTCAGAAAACAGTTTTGTAACAATATTTTTATGTTTCAAGTATTTCTGATACAAGTTTATTAAATATTAATAAAATTTGTAAAATTAACTGAAATGTTTATGCGGACCTCAAATTACACGAACAAATTAATGGTTTAACGTACCGGTACACATTTAAAAACAAGTGCATGTCGGGCCATGCACAGTGAATGGTTCCGTAGTCGGGAAGAACGTTCACGGTAAAATTCAAAGTTAATAATAAATTTAATAATAATTTATAGTCTTTTAAATAGCGTGTCAGTAGTATATTTATGAGAGTTCTGGATGACGTTACGGCTGGAGTACGGAGGTTGAAGAACTCTCATAAATATACTACTCGTGTAACCGGAAATACTCCATATCTCAAAAACCACAAAACATATCTTATTGAAACCAATTTTCGTTGAAAGTATTTTATAAGTTCTACTACCTTAAATTTTTTCAGAATTTTCTACCCAATAGTTGAAAAGTTAGAGAGGGGAGACACTTTTTACGACTTTAGAAATATCTCACCAACTATTGACCTAAATAAAAAAATCATTTTGAATTTTCTATATCATTTTTCAAGACCTATCTAACGATACCCAACAAGCTTATGTGCACTGGAATTTTTTTTTCATCCCTCAGTTAAAAGTATGGAGTGCCACCCCTATTTTTTTTTCGTAATTTCACTACACCATTGTATAGCGGTTCATAGAAGATACCTACCTTCCAAATTTCATCTATATAGTGCTAATAGTCGCCGAGTAAAATGGCTGTGACATACGGACAGACGGACAGGACGAACGAAATTATAAGGGTTCCGTTTTTGCCATTTGGCTACGAAATCCTAAAAAGACAACTAATATTGAAAATATTTATTTAGAAATCGTAATCAACAGTTGTTTTGGTCATCGGATGATTTTTCATAAGCTATATGTGAACTCAAAATGCGCAGAATTTATATAGAGCGTTATTAACAGGCATAAGTTTATATTGAGTACCTAATAGATGATTCCATTGATGAAACGCTAAAAAAACGTTTTTTCGCATTTAGTTACCAAGTTTTAAATATCCTTATGCGGAAATGCGGACTGACTGATTGTAAATAGCCGAACGTGTGGTGATGGCGTCTTTTTATAGGACATTTTCATGGCTAATCTATTACAAGTCTCCAGGCGCCAGATTTTAATCTGAGAACTGCGGTAAAAGTACCATTCAGTTGATACTTTTACCAAAAGTATCATTCAGTTGATACTTTTACCATATATTGTATCTATCTATCTATCTATCAATCTATATATTTAAAACACAGGTCGCTTTTCTGTCCGACAACTTTCAGCGGCTTCCACTTGACCGATTTTGATAATGTTGTTTTATTTATCGTTTAACTTGCCATTTTTTAATGTTTTTGCGAGACTTTCTCCCGTCATCGACGTCATAGACATTAGGTATCTCAATCAGTTTTGCATTGCGTTTCTCTCTAGTCATACCGTCACACTGTATATATGGAATACAGAAAGGCGGGAATAGACGTTGTTAACCACCCTTAACAAATCCCAACTCATCCCCAATAACAATTCGCATATTCTCTGAGGCCTCAGAGGCGTTTGTATATATAACCGATGCTATACACATGCTATATACACACACGAGGGTTACAGAACACCACTTGGAGAGCAGTTCGAATCCAATGTTTGCGGCTGAATTTGCGGATAGTTGGGTTTTACATTATTAAGCATTCATCTAATTAATTATATATTGGATGTGGGGTATAGGAAGGGCACATCAGCCAAGGGACGATAAGTTTTCGTTCACAATTATGTCAATCTTTATTAGGTAATTCAAGCACAGTTATCATTACAGCACAGAAGAGGATTTTGCAGAAACATCAGTGGCCAAACCATAGTTTTATGTGCATGATCAAATCCGCAATGTTATAATATATAGTTTTTTACTATCAATTTCTTAAAACAAACTGCACCTTTTTTAGATTGTTTTTTAATCGTGTTCCATTTTAATTTATAAAGTCATTATTTATTTTTTATCCTACAAGAACAAAAAGATCTTTATACAAAAGATTTTTATATTTCATCAGAAAAAATTAGAAATCTGAATTCTAAATTTTCAAAAAATAATTTAGGAATATAAGAATATTTCTATACGGATAATTTCTAGATGCGAAAAATGCGCTTCTTAACATAATTATAAATTTCTGACGCGTTTTTAACAATTTGTGCGAAATCCAAATCTATTTATCAAAAAGTCTCCTAAAATAATAGGGGTTTTATTTTTTGAGATATTAATAATGTAGGTAATGTATTGAATTAGTCATTTACGTAACAATACGTTATTCTAAACCGAACATAACATTTAACTCACATGAAGATAGAAACACAAGTTTAGGCTATTTTTATAGAAGGAAATTAAAAACATATTAAACATTAAATGTTTAATATACTTTTGTTCAACACTCGTAAGAAATATGTAATTTCGTGGCTATACTGAGAGTGGGCGAAATAATGAATTCCCTGACTACCAAGTGGGGAAATGCCATTTCGCCCACTAGTGGGCGAAATAGCATTTCGCCCACGCTCATTACGGGGAACGTTTACGCAAGCGTTGATAGTATCGTGAATCAATCAGGTCACTCATTATTTCGCCCACGCTCAGCAGAGCTACGAAATGACATATTTCTTGCGGTAGTTGAACAAAATATTATGTGCGACTATTGGTCGAAAGAGGAGATTCCACTCGTGTGTTTTACCGCACTCGCTACGCTCGTGCGGCAAAATCCACACTCAAGGAATCTCCTCTTTCTCCCACTAGTCGCACAATATACTATTTCTAATATAATTAAAGAAATTTGCCATTTGCCCTGTTGTACATTTATCAACACATTATTTTCTAGATAGAAAAACGTATCTCTAGATTTTTTCTGTCTCTTTGAACCAGCATAACGGAACGGCAGAACCCATTTTAATAAAGTTTAGTACATTACAATATCTACATGTACCCAATTAATTAAACTATAGGTACAATATATCCAGCTATGATCGAGTTAAGATAATGTTTATGACAAAATCAACATTAACGTGAGTAAAGACAAATAAATATAGAAATACTAGTATTTCTATATTTATGTAACAGACTGTAGCTTGTTATGTAACATCTAAGGATAACAAAACACATTATTTGTATTTTGTAGTGGTAGTGGTAGTGTTCACACTACATAAGAGATCTGATAGTGCAAATAATATTGTTAATATGTTTGTGTTTGGGTAGTTTGGGTTTAATGAAAACCATGAAATAAGAAAGGTTTTACGTGACGTCTATGTGAAATTACGCACACAATAGAATCAGATAACTAAAAAATATAACTACGTAATCGTAATACCTACCATTGATAAAATTCAATGTTTGGTCAATTAATAATAATTCTGAACTTTGACACACTACACTGAAAAGGGTCAACACGAAAACAATTTCGCTAAATTCTCATGTTACGTGGGCTGCATTTAAACCCAATTAAATCGATTTATTATCGATATTTTATTAGCAGTATTAATCGGAAGGATTGTAACGGACTTTAGTGTAAGAAAAGAAACAAAACAATGTATGTGGTCGTCAGTGAGAGAGCACCCTTAGTGTTGACGCATATAGCTACAATATTGTGTTAGTGCTGCTTTACTTTTGTTTGAAATAGAACAACTTAGTTTTCGAAATTCACATTTTTTTAAATTTTTATATGAAAAAGCACGCCATTAAGGTAATTACAAATGATTAATTAACAGGTTGCGTCGTCATGAACTTCTAATTAATGGCAATATAAATTATTGTAGGCAGGTAATGATGTTGAAATTAAAATAATATATCAAGAGGGCAGTCACGTAAATAAAAACGCGATTACTCAAAATTGCGGAAAATGTTTTATCGTGTTCTACTGAAGTGTAAAGCTTTTTATTGTCTTTGTACATACAAAAAATGATGTCTGCACACATTTTTTAATGTGTTTTCCACCGTCTCCAGTTCTTTTTTTATTTAAAAAATTCATTTGGTTGAATTTTTTGCGAGTCAAAGGATTATTAATACATCCATACTTCATTTATTTATTCATGACTGACATTTATTTTTACCAGGGGATTTTTTCCTAGTTTAGTCATTCAGAATCAAATACATTACATACAATATAATATTATTAATAAAAAAAAACTATCCCTAGTTTCTTTAAACGTGATATATTCAGGAACTATTCAATTTACTTTCATTCGGTTTTTACGAAGAGATAGAGAAACTATCTTGGATAGCTTGCATAACAGGGTACTGTCATTCTCATGCAACGCCGCCGCCGGATAGATTAGTTCAAATTCAAATTTATTCCTCAGTAAAAAAAATATACAAAATATACAACTGTTTTACAAAAAGAGGATTTCCTGCCCAACTTGGAAGACCAGTGCTAGAGCAGGAGTCCAGAAATACAATTTCATGAGTTTGTCAGGTGTGTGTGTGTGTGTGTGTGTGTGTGTGTGTGGCGTGTGTGTATGTATGTGTGTGCGTATGTATGTATGTGTGCGGGGGTGTGTATGTGGGTGTGTGTGTGTGGGTGTGTGTATTTGAGTATGTACGCATAATATGTGAGAGAAGGAGGTAGTGTGTGTTAGTGTGTATATATACCGAGTGTTCAATTAATACAGTGGACATTCTACAGTCACCAATTAATTAATTCATTCATTCATTCATTGAGGAGATGTTCATTTGTGGGGGTATGTGTATTGTTTATGCATGTTCGGTATTTTGGTGTATGAGTAGCCACTTCGATATTTGTTTCTTGTATGTGTGTATGTGTGTGATGTTTTTGATTTCCAGAGGAAGCATATTATATATTTTTGGCGCGTGGTAATTAAAGTGGTTCTGGCCAAATGTTTTTGTCGTTTTTGGTACTGAGATATTTTGAAGTTTTCAGTGCCTGGTTTCATAGGAATGGAGAATAGATGTTTGTAAGAAAGGTCGTTTAATATTTATATAAATTTAAATTATAAAAATTAAAAAATCTTTTTAATATATGCGGTGTCTACTATATTTTAATATTTTCTTGCATTAGTTGTCAACATCGAAGTTAAAGAGATTGTCAAACTTATTTGCAAGGAAAATGAACTCCATAAGCATAGCTTGGCATGTTGTCAAACAAGAGAAGTGTTGTATATATCGGTATATCACGTATGGCTTTCATAATTAGTTAAATTCCAGGGCTTATACATTTCTTCTAACAATCAAGAATCAACAACGTCATTTTGTTTTGGTTTTTACATATTCTGCGTCAAATTCCAGATGTAAGAAATATTTTCTATTGCTTCGAGTTCGTGAAAAAGGTTTTCTTTTTGTTACAATGTATTCACTACATTATCACTTTTGAAAAAAAAGTCAAGTGGGTACGTTCATATTTGAATAAAGATATTTAACAAATAGACGGTCCGACACAACTCGGACTAAGTTTCCCGTATTTATATGAGTCGGCCTATTATACAGTAGGTACAACCATCGTCACTCCTTCACACCCCCTCTCTCTAAATTTTCTAGAAGAAACTAAAAAAACCGAAATTAGCGAGAACGACACTGAGGGTAAAGGCTAGTCTGCATATATAGTAATATGTAAACCACAACAGTGAAAACATATACGGTTTTTAACAAACATTTGTATGTGTTGTATGTATGCAATATGCATGTTGTAGGTATATAAAAAATCTTGCAACTCGATTTTCACCTTCTTTCAAATGTTCAATTGACGTGAAATTCCGCAGTCGTATGTAGTTTTGATGACAATACAATATTCTGATATTTTGGCTACAATGATATTTATGTAACATGTTAAAAATAGAAATAAAAAACGTCTGGTGGAAGAGACGGTGCTGATGGTGGGAAAACGTGTCTTAGGTCGCACAGATATTGAATAGTGCTATCTCTTCCATATTATATAGGTAATTAGACTGTACACTAGTGCCACAAGAGTTAAAATTTTTCAAAGATTAAAAATTTTAAAAATAAAATAGTTTCAAAAAATCTAAAAAACACGCTTATATCACCGTATTAAAAAGTAAAAAATAAATTTCTTTCTCTTCTGTAACGTTTAAAAGAGTGGGGCACTAGACGAATTAAATGAAATATAGGTACAGTGAGTGTCCCACGCTTTTAAACGTTATAAAAGAGAAAGAAATTTATGTTTTACTTTTTAGTGTGTTGATATAAGCGTGTTTTTTAGATTTTTTTTTTGAAACTGTAAATTTTATTAATTCCACGCTATAGAATAGATCTTTCAACTACAGGTACTTACAGTAGAATGGAGATCGCAATGGTGGTCTTTTAAATGTGTAGCTATCGTATCTGCATATATTTATGGATAAAGTAAACAACAACAACAACCATAATAATAATAAGCAACATTAGTTAATATTGCTGTTGAGAAATGGGGATGCATATCTTTGTAATTACTGTTCGCGAGTTTGATTCTGTTCCAAGTTATACATCACAGTTACATAACATATTATACAAGTACTATCGCAATTAAAATGCAATTAGCAATATGCATTTACATAATATGTTATAAAAAAATAGCCAATATTCAAAGTAAATAACACATTTTTATTACAATGAGTATGTAATAATTCTGAATATTCGAGGTAATTCTTAAAAAAAAATTCAGCCAATTGAGCAACCTAACCATTCCAACTATGGCATTTGTTTTTGTTTCCATGGTTACTTATACCGTTTCACATATAATAAAAATTAACCAAAAGATGCTTGTCAGTTAACTTCTTTTTGACAGACAACTTCAGAACAAGAAACCGATTCCTTATCAAAAAAAAAAAAAAAACTTTTTTGATAAACAAATAAGGAAGAGATTTTTTGCCACTTTTTGCACTTAGGGAATCTCAAGTAGGTTATTGTGAAAGGTGAATTTTGACCTAAATCAGTACAATTCCAGTTAAAATGGTAAAAGTATTTATAATTTGTGTTTTTTGGTAAGCAGACAGTATAAACGCACGCCCTAAATTCGTAACGTCACAACTAGCTCGGCACTTTCCGAATCTTTTGCAGAATTAATATCAGAGTGAATTGTTAGATTTATATATAAAATATCGATTTAATTTAAATACTATTTTCCGCTATATTTTTCACCGATCGTTCTCACTTTTTAAAGATGATCATTGATCACCCTTAAAAATTGTTTGTTTAAAAATGTATAATTTTCTTTCGAGAAAGTTACGATAAACGCAAACAAAAATTTAAAAAACCCATTTTCAACGGTAGATACACACGCACACGTCAAATAAAACATAATAATTATTTTTTGTGGTTAGACGAAAAGCTTTGCGATTCCAATAATGTAAATTATATAAAAAGAAAATACGATTATAATTAATACCTACATTTTCATGTAAATATATTATATATAGGCATATTTTTTCAATTTATTTATGTAATACATAATGTTGTATACAGAAAGAACTTCATAGATATTTTGTGTACAGAAAGCAATGAAAAATATTTTTCAATGAAAATAAACGCAATTCAAAACCATCTCACGGAAAACGATTTTAATTAATTAATTATAACGTTTGTGGAATTATTATCAATAGAACACAACTACGTATCTTTTAGATATTAAAAAAGATTTCCGGAATTGTGTTACAAATTTTCAGCAGAGAATGTAAATCACGTTTATTGATCTACTAGTAACTAGAATATTTATATGATTTTCAATTACATACATTTATTTTCAAATATGACATTTTATATAGTACCTACATATATTTTACTAGCCTCTAATCGTGACTCTGTTTGCGCTAATGTCGGCTTTTCGGCTTCTTCAGTAGAAGCACGATGACATATAGCTTGTCCTATTTTCCGATGTATACCAGCACAATAGTGCAAGTCCTATCAAAATCGGTTCAGTAGTTTTTGATTAATCCCGGAATAAACTGACAGGCGAAAGCAGGAAGCTGGTATGCTGTTAACACTAACTTTTAAGCCCGGCGTTGCCCGTACGACGTACCCCCCCCCCATGAGAATTAGCACGGTTTTTCCCAAAGTGGGTGATATCCTGAAATCAATGGGGAAACGTTGTATAAAACTAAAGGAGCGGTGGGAACAAAAAGAAAAAAAACTTTTTCTTCAAATAAAAAAAAAACGTTGGTACATGTCTCATCTGTTGTGTAGTCATAGCGCGATGACAATATACAGGGTGCTGAATTGCTTTGCGGGGAATAGGGATTTAACCCGTAAAATCAAACTTTTGCGATTTCCTGCTTCCCTAATTATTTTAGGAAAAACATCTTCGAATAAAAGTTTTAGAACATAAAATTCTGCATCTAAATCATTAAACAAAATTAATTTTGCATGCTTTGTAACGGCAGAAATTTGATATGAAAATGTCAAAATTACCTCAAAAACAGATAGCGGTAACCATGGAACTTAAACAAAATGATAAGGTTTTAGCTGTCAGAATACTTTCTAATCATTTTGTTCAAGTTCCATGGCTATCGCTATCTGTTTTTGAGGTAATTTTGACATTTTCATATCAAATTTCTGCCGTTACAAAGCATGCAAAATTAATTTTTTTAATGATTTAGATGCAGAATTTTATGTTCTAAAACTTATATTCAAAGATATTTTTCCTAAAATAATTAGAGAAGCAGGAAATCGCAAAAGTTTGATTTACGGGTTAAATCCCTATTATCCGCAAAGCAATTCAGCACCCTGTATATAGCCTAAAGCACTCCCAGGCTAATTCTTTATACACGTGAAAACCAAATTAAAATTGGGCCAGCGGTTTTCGAACATACCGACAGCTCCAGTGGCAAAAAACACTTATATATTCGTAAGTTATTTATATTTTTAAAGCCTACTGTAATCGGGGTAGTTCAGTTTTTAGATAGATTATTATTTGTACCGTTTTTTTTTTATTTTTTGTCCACTGTAATAATTACTGTGAGAAATGCAAAGACAAATTAAAGTAAGGTAAACGTCTTTCAACAATTTAGCTCATTCACCTTTTTAGGTGGGTGTTCAGGCGTCTGTTTGACATCATGATGTTAATAGACCGTGAAGTATCCAAGATGAATTTTTACAGTAATTACCTATGTTTATTTATTAACCAACGTATATGTGCTTCAGAACTTGATTCTACAGCCACAAATATTCAAAATGTACCTACCTTCATGCTGTGTATCTAAGATGTTTGTGCTTGCACAATGCACTCGGTTTAATATATAAAATACGAACAAGTATACGAGTAAATAACGTTTCCGTCTCGACTCAACAAAAAATGACTGTTTTGTATTTTGAAAGGAGAAAGTTTGGGACCCTCGTCTTGTTATTTTTCCGACGGTGTTCTTCTCGTCTAGATAGCCAGAATTTTCGGAAAATCTCGTCTCGATAATTTAATATGCCATCTCTTATAGAGTAGCGGGAATTATGTTTCTACAGTGGTTAAAACGTCGCAAGCTGCGTTCCCAGTAAGGCTTATCAGGCTTCATGGATTCACATAGCTAACGCGGATCACCCTATTGTCAAGCTCCATCAGGGTAAATTGAGCCTTAAAAATAAATTGAAAATTCAATTGATACGTTGACTAGTTTTTTTAAAGTAACAAAGAGCAACAACTACATTAATTTAGTTTTGATCGTAGTGATTCTATATTATTATTTAGATATTCCACAATTTTGTCGAGTTATCTCGAACCCAAAATTGTTAATCAAAATAACAAAATAAAAAAGTCTGTCTTGACGGCAACTCTACTGTAATTTAGACATGTGCAAAAAAATTCAAGAACTCAGTGTCGCCATATTTATTTAATTTGGGATCTCAATTAAAGTTTTCTGTATACAGCTGCCCGGTCCGTCTTCGCCCGTGCACTATAGTGGGGCCGTTAAGTGTTTCAACCTTGCACTTTGTGATAGAGAGATGCCACTCGGTACGAATGTTGGTCGAACCCATATCTTCACTTTAAGACGTGAAGGCATTTTGGGCCCCGCGACAGGGCCCCTAGACAGGGTGGTTGCGTAACTTTCAGGGGCAAAACGCCTGTAACTTAGCAACCGTTTCTCGCACAGCCCTGGGGGTAGTCTCATTGGATTCAGCGCACTCAATTTCATACGAGACAGCCCTCAGACTAACTTCGAAACCTCCACCAGCCCGCGTATAGGGATGAAATACAAGTAGTTCATTGAAATGTTAAATTTTTTTAGGCTACGTTTGCATTTTGGGTAGGACAAGGTTTTTTCTCTCGTTGCGTGGGAGGGGGCGGTATAAGTTTAAAAATGAGTTTTCGGGGTCGACGGCCACCCCATTTGGCAGCCACCTTGAAAAGGGGGTGTAGTGGGGCATGTAAGTGTTTAAACCATGCATGACGTGATAGAGAGATGCCACTCGGTACGAATGTTGGTCGAACCCATATCTTCATTTTAAGATGTAGAGGCATTTTGGGCCCCGCGACCGGGCCCTTAGACAGGTGATGGTTGGGGTCGTTAAGCGCCTAATCTTGCACGACGTGATAGAGAGATGCCACTCGGTACGAATGTTGGTTAGACTCATATCTTCACTTTAAGAAGTGGGGCCACTTTGGGCCCCGGGACTGGGCCCATAGACAAATTAATTGCATAACTTTCTGAGGCAAAACGCCTGTAACTCGGCAACAATTCCTCGCACAGCCCTGGGGTTAGTCTCATTGGATTCAGCGCACTCAATTTCATAAGAAACAGCCCTCAAACTAACTCCAAAACTACCACCAGCCCGCGTATAGGGGTCAAATACAAGTAGTCCATTGAAATGTTACATTTTTTAGACTACGTTTGCATTTTGGGTAGGACAAGGTTATCTTCACTTTAAGATGTGGAAAGATTTTGTGCCCCGCGAACGGACCCCTAGACAGGTGATGGTTAGGGCCGTTAAGCGCTTAATATTGCACTTTGTGATAGAGATATGCCACTCGGTACGAATGTTAGTCGGACCCATATCTTCACTTTAAGATATCACCTGTCTAGGGGCCCGGTCGCGGGGCCCAAAATGCCTCCACATCTTAAAGTGAAGATATGGGTCCGACCAACATTCGTACCGAATGGCATCTCTCTATCACGTCGTGCATGGTTTAAACCCTTAACGACCCCACTACACACCCTTTTCAAGGTGGCGGCCAAATGCGGTGGCCGTCGACCCCGAAAACTCATTTTTAAACTTATACCGCCCCCTCCCACGCAACGAGAGAAAAAACCTTGTCCTACCCAAAATGCAAACGTAGCCTAAAAAAATTTAACATTTCAATGGACTACTTGTATTTCATCCCTATACCCGGGTTGGTGGAGGTTTCGGAGTTAGTCTGAGGGCCGTCTCGTATGAAATTGAGTGCGCTGAATCCAATGACACTACCCCCAAGGCTGTGCGAGGAACGGTTGCTAAGTTACAGGCGTTTTGCCCCTGAAAGTTACGCAACCACCCTGTCTAGGGGCCCTGTCGCGGGGCCCAAAATGCCTTCACGTCTTAAAGTGAAGATATGGGTCCGACCAACATTCGTACCGAGTGGCATCTCTCTATCACAAAGTGCAAGGTTGTAGTTGGATTCGTCGCTTGGCGGCCCCACTACTATGAATTTAATGCCGATTTTGACAGAGATACATGATGTGTAACTATGGAAACGTAGAAGGCATCATTAATTCATGACCTCCTGTCTTTCTAAAACCTTAGGTATATGCACAGTAGTGTGCACTGTGCAGGATATAGTGGATGCATGTCTTGAATGCTCTCCCTCGGGAACAGTTTTCCGGGATAAAAAGTACCCTATGTCTTTCGTCGGGCTTCAAGGAATCTCTTTGCCATTTCTAATCGAAATTGGTTCAGTGGTTGTCGTGAAGAGCTAACAAACAGACAAACATGCACCTTCGCATTTATAATATTAATTTGGATTTAGATTTCGAATAAATGAGTAAATCACTAAGTTTCTACGTACAGCTGAGTTTTATGCAAGCAGATGATTTGAATTTCATCACCTTGTTTATATAAACACATCCCCAGTGGACCTGTTTGTTTACCGGCGTGGTATTTACATTTTTTTCGAATTGAAAACATTGTGCCTTCCCCAAAACAATTCCCATATTGCTCATTCAATATTACTTCTGGATCATCCATTTGCATAATACTACAAATAGTTCTTGAAATTAACGATTTTGCATAATTTTGAATATTATTTATGTAGGTACCTACTATTGCTGACGTTTCGTTTAGGCAAGAAATGGCCATCCTCACTTTCGTCTTGAATTTCGAGACAAGAAATGCGATTCTATAAATTCATAAAGTAATCAAAAATAACAACTTCTCTTTTCTAACCGATTCTATAATTATTTGCAAAATACCCGGAAAAAGAAACTATCAATCAGGTTCTCAATTTGGTATTAAAAACTAATAATTAAAAAATGTGAATTAGTATTGGAATCGAATAGTGGAACCCCTCCACTATATTATTCATATATTACTATTATTAAATTGAAAACCTGATTGATAGTTTTACCAGTAAAATTCATCTCTTGAACATGGAATATCTATACCATTTTAAGTTTTGATTCTACTATTTTATGAAACGAAGTTTTATACTTCTTATTTGATTTTTAATGGAACATAAAAACATGCTACTTATTTCCGTTTAGTTCAGATATTATGAATGAATATTATTATGGAGTATAATAGTATAATAGCATTCAATATAGATGTATGTGTTGCAACTGAATACATTTTTGTAAATGAAATAAAAATCTGATATAATTTATGCCGCTGTGAATGAAAAATGTGCAGCCATTTTTCAATGAGACATGTTTTGAATAGTGAACTATTTCAATGCATATTTAATGTAAAAAAATACAAAAAAATAAAAATATTAAATTTGTGTTATTTTTATTGTAAAGAAAGTATTCTCCAGTATCAACTTCAGAGTTATAATACTGGATCGTTAATTATAAAAAACAAAAGTACCTATATAGGTACAGCAAATTTCTATTTTTAGTTCCCGTTTTACGCACTCTTCTTTTCAAGTATCAACAAAATCGAAAATAATGGTATTTGCATTAAATTTCCCATTGATTCTTATTATGCATAATAAAAATTACGTTAATTTGAACAAAATTCTAAAATCTGAGAAACACTGAACGATTCGTTGAAGCGCAATTTATAATTGGGTTTTTGAATGAATTATTTTTTACTTAAATGGAAAGACCACACACAAGTTTTATAGCAAAACTGTTTTTATTTAATTTTTTTGCTTACTAATTAAAAAGTTATATTTAAATAAAAATTAATTTTTAATTTCAGTTCCGATGACGCGCCGAAAGAATCCGGACGCGTGTGACGTCATTATGTTATCTATGGTCTTTGTATCCATGGTTACCAAGTTAAAATTTGTTATTTTTGATAGTATGTATATTGTATAATACACATACACAAATAGCACACACACACAAATTTTAACATAACGACGTCACAAACATTCCTGGCGCGTTTTGAAGTCACGTGATATTTTTTAAATTTTTATACATTTTAATTAATTTTTAGTAATTTATCTATGGCTTTAAAAAAAAATTTCTTTTTGTTTTTCAATATTATTTATGTTAAATTATTAGAAAAAATTAAAATATTAATAATTTTTTTAAATTCAAACACCTACCTAATTTAATAAAGCCATTGTGCTATGATATGTGACGTGTATAGTACAACAATTCTCAGATTTTTAGTTTTGTTCAAATTGACGTATATTGCCATTCAACATAATAAAATAAGTCCATGCAAGTACCTACCCTATTGTAATAAATAAATGCTAAACAAATATATTTACAAAATATTTCGCGTAATAGGTATGAGAAATCATACCTATTACATCATAAAATTAAAAAAACGAAAAAAGAAATGAAACAAAACATTTAATCCACGCAATTTATTAAGTTTATATATACAGTGATTGTTGATGAATCAGAAACAACCAATGATTTTGTAGTTGGAGTAGCTGCAGATAAAGGGTTGAATTTCAACCGGACGGTGGTCAAAATTCACTACGCTAGGTACCTACAATCGTTTGTATTATTTTTTCCGCTGTTGTCTGTTGATTGCACCATTGTTTGAAAACAAATCTGCACTCTATCAAATACACACGTTTACTATCTATCAGCAGTGGTACCCAAACTGTGCTTCGGCGCGTCGCAAATTGACGGTTATCTATATTCAACCAACTAACATGGTTATCTGAACCTATAAGTACCCATTCACATTTTTAATTAATTTATTTTTTATAATGAATTGCAAATTCAGTCATAAGCAACTTTTTTATCATATTAATGATTCTATAATTATTTCGAAAACTGCCAATTTTGTCGATAAAAATTCTCGAAGCTTGTTTCTTGTTCTGACGAAATCGCGACAATTAGGAAGTTTCCATTGGACGAAAATACTAATTATGATACTGTCACATCATTATAATAAAGATAACTTTAAAAATTCTGAAAGAATTATTTTGATAGCTTGAATTTCAACAGAGATATTCAATTTCTTGTACGTGGGGTCGCAAACGAAACTGATTTTTGAATATGACGTCACGCGGTACAAGTTGCCTGTTTTTTAGCTTTGTAAGTAATTAGAACCTAAGTTACTTAGTAACTATTTTGTTGTAATACAGACTTTTCTATTTATATTAAATTAAAATTGACTGTCAAAAATTTAAATATGTCAATATTTTCCGTCATCAACTGGTTTGTTTTTAGTGTTTCCATAACAATTTACGAGTTTAAAGAAAGAGATTTATCGGAAGTTACCATATTAAATTACCACATATACAAACTGAAAATAACTTTTAAAAATATCGTGCCGCGTGACGTCACCTGGACTGAAAATGGAATTTCTTGGAGAACTGTCAATTCAAACTTTGAGGTAGCATAACTTTGTTGTTTTTAAAGATATTTCAAAAATTCTTCCGCCATTAATTTTATAATTTTTAGAACTATGATTAGGACCAAAAAAATAAAAAAGGGAAACTTCCTAATTGCAATTAGAGACGAGAAAAAACATAAATCTCGTATTGAGAACATCACTAGCTGTTACTAATAAGGCAAGATGAAAGAAGAAGATATTAAAGCCTGAATCACACGACGCTGATTTCACCGCCGGATTCTCTGCTGGGACTTGTGCTGGAAGTCGCGCTGGCTGCAGCGATGAAAAATGACGTCCCTGCTGGCTTCGTTGCGTGGACGCTTGCTAGAATTCTGTAATAGTTCATGTTCTATATTTCGTGTTTGATTCTCTACTGACTTTGAGGAAGAACCAATCAGAAAACAGTAGGTATCTCGTCACATGGGCTACATGGACAAACGTCAAAAACAAACATGGCGTCATAGCGTATACTTTTGTGACAGTTTATAAGTTTTTACAATGCAAAATCAAATGAAAGTGAACCCAATATTCGAAAAAAAATTCGAAACTACAAATCGGGGCACTGATTGACGCGTTTAAAGAGGAACTATCACTGCGCACGCAACAAAACAATGTAAAAATCTAGTTTTAGAGCGCGCATCGCGTGAAGTCACCGCGCATACAAACCATCACAACGTATCCAGCGACACAGCACGCTTGGAACCTAGCAGCGAAATCAAACAGCCAATTCAGTGTCGTGTGAATATAGCTTTAGTTTCTTAGTTTGAGTTATCATCCTTACATATTATTATACTATACATATAGCTGATATAGATTACAGATAGACATATTGTATCTGATCGATGTACTATAATATAATCATTACAAACTAGGCAATTTCTATATTTTTTATAGATATTTAAAATGAACTAGTAGGTATGTATTACTGTACCGTCACAGAAATATCACTAACATATAGGTATAGTAACACCCCCTCATTCATTCAGACTAAAAGCTTAAAGCCTCAAAGTGCCCACCACATAATAAAATATAGCATCGATTTTCCCTACATTATTGAAAAGAAGTAATCTCTGTAAAATATTTGAGCTGTGGTCTTTTATACAATGTTTTTGTAAAAATCTAGCTTTAAGAACCTTACACAGTGGACATTCTAATATAAAGTAGTGTGTTTCATATTAAACTAACTGCGTACTTATTCAAATTAAAGTAATCATAATATAAAGCTCCAGCTGAATACGTAAAGCGCTTAAATGTATAAAAATATTACATTAAATTATATTTCATATCTGATAAAAAGCTCAAGCTCATCCGAAAGCGGTTTCAATGCCACTGTGTACAAGTTTAAAGGCTTTTATTCGAGTTAAAAAAGAGCTTGATAACCCAGATACAAGCATGCATTATTCTACGTACGAGAGGCAGTAAAAAAAATAATGATCGGTCTCATTCTTTAAGAATAATGGACCAACGGATTGTAATTTTTCTATAAATCTATACTAACATTATAAAGAGGAAAAGTTTGTAAGTATGTTCATAATATGATGATGGCATAGACTGCTGATTGATAAAAATTATTCATTACCTACTTAATTGTTTAATTTTATTGTAAATTATAGACGAGTCGACGCAGCCTAGGTCATTAGCGTCTTGATTACATTAAATAACAAATAATTTAAAACTAAATGACATCACAAAACATCCATGAGCGGAGGCGGGATTCGAACCCACGACAGTCTGATCCAGAGGCCGCGACGCTAACCACTGGACCACACTGTCCTCTATCAACTTTATTTTTATGTGAAAGCGTTGTGGATTTAGAGATTACCGTTTGATTTAATATTTATGTGTACTTATTAGTTATGTAGACGTGTAATATAATTATGAACATAAACGTTGCTGCTTTTCGATGAGCACTGATCTGATCGACTACCATCACATTTGTATGACAAATTTCACAAGCGTCTAGGTGCAGAATCCGTCTTTCGATTTTAAGCTGCGTGTATACCTCGCGTAAATTTTTTAGAGAACTCCCCCCTCTGAACCACCTATTTTCACCCCGCAACAAACGTCAACTCTGCAAGTGCATACCCCGCTTAGTTTAATTGTATGCTAAGAAAAATAAATAAATAAATAAATACAATAAATATCAATAAAAGTGGAATATGAATCAGCTGTAAAAAAAAACAAAAATTATTATGGCGCCGACAGAAATCGAATATCCGAGAGTGTAAGGGTATACCGTTGTTTATATGGCGTTTATTAACTCGTCTATTACTCCGGGTTCCAGGTTCTAGCTGTTGGAAATATCAATGGGGCATTTTTATTGTTTTCCATTCAGTCAAAAAAATCGTTGAGCGCAACAAATATAAGTGAAAACTTCGACTAGTTTTATTATATCAACTATATCAATGCAAGTGTTATTTTCCCTATAGTAAAGTAAATTTCTGAGAAGCAACCGTAAACCGTGCATTTTTGGTAGAATGGTAGCCTCTATAAAATGAAAAAATCATCGAGTACAACAACAAAGTAAAAACTTTGACAACTTAAATTATATCAACTGTATCAATGCGAGCTTATTCTGAATATATGCGACCAAAAGGTAAAATCACGTATGTGCATCGGTTTTAGCTCTTGTGTACTGGAAGGTCAATAAGTCGTTTTGAAATTCAATTTAAATTAAAAAAGCGATTAAGTGCGAGTCGGGCCTCGCGCAATGAGTGTTCCGTACAATCGTTAAATATAAAAGCCTTATTTTATTTAAATAATATATTATATAAACTGAGATTTACTTATAAAGGGTCCGGCAATCAGTAGGTACCAGCAGATTCGATTAGCCTATGAAATGAAAAATAATTGACGTACGACTGTCAGTTGCCCGTAATTGTTAAACTTATTTCATGCAATTTGTCCAGTTATGGGTCATTTTGCAGTAAATCAGCGTGCTTTTGTTGTTGAAAATTTTATTCGAACACAGAGTATTGTGCAGAACTCAAAGGAATTTTAGGCGTGAATTTGAAGTTTCCAGGCACGGAAGAATACCAAAAACGGGACACAATTTTGAATTGGGTGGGTCAGTTTCGAGTGCATAGTAGCGTCCACGCACACTTCATAATCTGAAAAACTCAATTCGAGATGAAATATTGAACCTGATTTATTACGAAGAGTAATGGAAAACTTTCTAGAAAGATGCCAAGAACGTTTAAACTGCAATGGCGCTCACTTAAGAGATGTTAATTTCAAAAAATAGCGTAAATTAATAAATTGCAGATATCGAAATTAAAAAGAAAGTCGTTGTTATTTCTCACATTTCAACAATAACCATATACGAGGTGGTTTAAAACCACCAATACTGATTGCCGAACCCTTTATTATAATTGAGATGTTTTCATTTTCATGGTTTTATCTCTAGTTAGCTGCATGTTGAATTTATTATAACCTTGTAAGATATGCACATTGCGTCAAAAATCTGTAATTTCTTCGAAATACACTAAACTTTACAATGTTTGCAATACTTTCTATCAATGTTGACGTTATGATACACTTGCTAAATTTATTTCAGATTTTTCCGATTAATACTTTAGAAATAAATGGGGTGAGACAAGCGATTTTCGCGGTTTTTAATTTTTTTTTTAAGTAAAACATAATTATTTAGCTGTTTTCTATCAGTCACTAGCTTTTATTCCCGATGGGGTTGATTTTTTTTTCATTTTTACATATAACCTGTTTAACCCTCCATTATTACCCGTAATTATTTATACATATCTAAACCACAGCATTGGGCCATAACAAGCTTTAATATGCAGCCTGTTATTCGCCAAGAAGTAGGCTTAATAGTGAAAAATTGTAGATACAAACTTCTTTTGTAATACATTAGTATTTAGTATACATTTACCATAGATATATGTACTAATTATATTAAAACATGAAGACCTGAATCAAAAATGAATGAATAGTTCAGTCGGCATTAATCTTATTTTATCACAAGTTCAACATAAGCGGTATTGTCATTTTCCCATAGATATGCATGCAAAATACATAAGAATGTTTTGAGTCTAAAACGATCGCTTCCAGGCGCGTTTGAGGCGTGACAAAATATCATCAATCTTTTAGAGACGTAATCAAATCTAGTGATCTTTAAAATGTATCACTGCTTGGCCATCCACTCTGCAGAGAAACAGTTCACCCCCACTCACCAGCGAGTTTCGCCCTTGCCCTCGTCCCTACGCGTTTCACAACCCAAACAATGTCCCTATTGAATTACCTGCATATATCCCATCCATTTAGAATTGAATTTACGAAAAATACATTCAACTTTTAATAGCATGATTGATTAGTCCAAAGCAGATACATTTTTCAATGAAACTCTGAATTTTTAAATATAGACAGAGCACTGCAATTATTCATTAACAAAATATCTTGCATATATGATGAAATGTCAAACTCGTTTGTCATATAAGAGAAACTTAAATCGCATTTAAAATTTTTTTTTAATAATAAAAAATCGGGATACAAAATTGAAAACTAAGAATTTATAGCATCTTGATCTTTTGATCCCTGTACTCTTCATGTTCTACGAATATTTTAGTTACGGACTTAATATTTCTGTGAACCGGTTGTAAGAACTTTTTCGATTTTTTTGCTCAATGTATTTATACTTCACCTTCCGTGTGTTAAAAAAACACCACATTACGTAACCAAGAGTAAACTTCGAATCGTGTTTGCTTTTATATTCATTTTAACGGTAAAATTGTATGATTTTTTTAATAAAAATATTGAAAGACGATGAATTTATAATACCCATATATGCAGGACTGTTAAATGGATTTTCTGTTAAAAACTTCAACGGTCAAATTCTATATTGGCTTATAGCCACGTTGAAAGGAATTCTTGACATAATTTTTGCAAAAAAAAATTTGTAAACGGAATAAATAAGTATCTCAATAAATGATGGAACGATGGATTTTAATTTTTTATATACATCTGGCATTCAATACTGATAAAAAAATTTATAAAATTCTATAGAGATTGTTTTTTCAGTACGCCAACATATTCATAGTTTCTAAATTAAATTTGTATAGATTTACTTTTCTGTGCTAATATTCATGTGTTGGTGTTTTGAACATTCCCTATGGAATCACAAATATAATTAATAAGCTAATGAGAGGTAGGTACATACATGACAGACTTACGTAAAAAAATATCAAATCAATCTCCTGGCAAAATTTCTGGAATGAGAGATCCAAACTCTGAGTACAAAAAAAGTTTTCAATCTTCTTTTATAGTGTAGTGTCAGCTGAGAGGCACATTTGATGAATGAGGTACAAATTTTTAATATAAGGTGAAAAAATGAGAATGAAATATTATTAACATAAAAATAACCCAGCTACAAAATAATGAATGGCCCTAGATATATTAAAGCTTTCTCGTATTGCTATCAAAAAATAGATGGCAGTATCCTCCCAGCACTGATTAACGCCAAGTTGAGAAGATAAAAGTCAAAACTAACTAATAATTTAATATTAATACTCGTTCTCGTCTCGAATTTCGAGACAAGAAATTTTTCGACTTTTGTCTTGTTACCTTCTCGAGAATGCCTTTCCCGTCTCGATAGTGAAAATTCTCCATAAATCTCGTTTCGATAATTCAATATGCCATCTCCAGTAGACTAACGGAAATAATGCTTCTGCAGTTATACAAGTGCTATGGTTTCCTGCAAGCGGAGACATCAGAATTCGGAGAATCACATTGCTATCGCCGACCGCGGATCTATCGTTATGTTCCACCAATCAAGTTATCAGCACCTAGTACTCATTCAACAACTATTTTTAATAATAAGTAAATTGAAATTGGACTTTGATATTTTCACAGATTCTCGTTTTTTTCCCTCTTGAAGTAATAAAGAATAACAATTACTTTTATTGTTAATTATAATAATCAGATGAATGTCTATAATTATTTCGATATTCTACATTTTTTAAGCTTGCTTCTCATCTCGGTAAGATATCGATAATTTAATTTCGGTTTCGTCTCAATGATAACATTAGCACTATGTTTACAATGACTACAAAAAATAAATAAATTTAAAAAAATGTTTCGACTATAACTGAACAACGTTCACTCAATACATGCGCTTTTAAAAACGTTTCTTTTCCTCTTTTGAATTCGAAAAGCGTATACAGAAGGTTGTACTTAAATATATACAGAGGAATTCGCAGAGGGGATGTTGAATCTGTCACTATTAACGCTTGTATTATCATATCTCCGTTTGTTATCTTACTTTCTTCACGCATGCGTATATATACAGGTTGAATCTTAATATTCAAAATCACAATTAATGACAAAATAAAATCCAGACTTCGAAAAAGACGCTCGTTTTTAAGACTTTCTAAATGCGTGGTACCTACTATTTTCTTTAGCTTAGAAGGTATGTATGTTTTTTTTTTATATTTGTGATCAACTTTAAACAGTTTCTAAACCAAACAAGAGACAGAAATCCGCGTGGACCCTTAAAATCTAAACATTTCCATGTTTCAAAATCGTAAAAAAACGCATTTTTATATAAAGTTTTATTTTATTGCAGTCAAATGAAATGTAATTTTACTGTTTCTAAACTCAATATCTTGTCTTTTTAATTCCGTGTCAGAATAAGAAATTCTTACCTTACCTTAAACTTAAAAGACGTAAAAATCACAGGAAAAGTGAAAGTAATAATTGTGCGAGTGGCGATGCCCAGACATTAAATGAATTACTCTTAAAT
Organism: Mongoloraphidia duomilia; assembly: GCA_039654895.1. NCBI lineage: Eukaryota > Metazoa > Arthropoda > Insecta > Raphidioptera > Raphidiidae > Mongoloraphidia > Mongoloraphidia duomilia. The sequence continues at coordinate 33,434,831 of CM077517.1, read as the reverse complement.
TTACTATATTATGATATATTTTTAGAGTGTTGGGTCGCCAAGTCACTATATGAATATTAAGAAGTATTAGAAATACCTTGTATTATGTCACGTCTTGTGACTTCTTGTGATTTAACACTACGCGTTCACAAACCACGACATAATACACAGTGCTTAGCATCATAATATTATATAGTGTTACGAATACTCAGTGTGTGTTTAAAAAAAAAATAATTAACCACACCTGAAGATGGCAACTCGTTGCTGAAACGCGTAGTGTAAATTCACAAGAAGTCACAAGACGGACATAATACAAGGTATTTCTAATACTTCATAATATTACTATATTAAATTCTTTTTAGGGTTCCGTACCTCAGAATGAAAAATCGGATTCATTATAGTATCACTTAGTTCTAAGTCTGTCTGTCGGTCAAGACTTCTTTTCTCAGGAACGGTTAGAAGTATCAAGTTGAAATTAATATCAAATATTAAGGTTTACAACCCCATAGTTCCGTAAAAAAAATAAGCATGTAACTCAATGCAATAAAAAGACACGGCCTTTCAAAAATCACGTATTTTTATACTGACTCACTCATCAAAACCTATAGGCTACTCCGCGTTGACCTAAAACATTGAAATTTGGCATGAACGAAGGTTTCATAGCACAAGTAAAGGAAAAACCCGAACATCATTATAGTTTCTGATTCTAAGTGGAATTTTTACGTAACAAACTTAATTTTTATTAAATTGTTATAACGGTATATATGGAACCCTCAGGGCGCGAATTCTATTCGCACTTGACCGGGTTTTTAACTTCCCATTAAAAGTTATTGTAATGGGTCCGAAAATCGAAATCAAAATGTATAACAAATTTTTATGTTTCTAGGTCACTACACTATTTTTACACTATTTTTAGAAAAATGTCTGAGTGTGTGTGTACGTATGTGTACATTTCTTTCTAAGACGAAATCTCGAGAATGAAAAATGATATCGACTACGTTAGGGTGCCAATCGACGCGTATTAACGTAAATATGATCTGAAAGAAATTTTTTCAAAATCGGTTCAGCCGTTCTTTTTTTAACCAAATAGACTCCAAAAAAGTAGATTTTACACAATATCTCGCGAATAAAAAATTATATCGACTTCGTAAGGGTGTCAATCGAGGCGTGTTAACGTCATTTTGTTCCGACATAAATTTTATAAAAATCGGTTCAGCCGTTTTTTGTTTACCTAATTGTTAAAAATAAATAATAATTATGTTTTAATGATTTAAATGATTACTTTTCTGTGTAATATCTAATTTAATTATTATTATTAAATATTTATCAAACTGGGAAGTTCGTCGTGTGGACCTCAAGGGTCGCACTTAAGTCCTAATAAATGACCCACCTCACGGCTTGTTTATGCAGCATTCGCGGTAAACGAAATCCAAAGAAATTTGAGAAGAAATTAACACAATTTTCTTATGATTCAACCTGTACATTTACTCACTTTCACGCATATATGAGTAACCCTCCCATCCAGACTATACAAAACATAAACGGGAATATATCCTGTATGTTTACACAATACAAAACTAAACTGTAACGAGATGGGGAGAAACAAGTTTCCCTCTTGGTCCATGTTTATTTTGTGCACGCGTAAAAACTCAACATTCGCGTTTGTCTCCCAAGTATAAAAATATTTCATCACTTCGGTGGAATTACTTTAAGGATGGGAAATATTTACATTAACAATGGTGATTTAAGTTCAGCTTCGACCATACACTCATGGATTGCTCTAGAGTGACGCGTAATTAATATCAATACACACCGGTTCGGTTCTGATTAGATGCGTAGACGCGCACATTGCGCAACTACCCATTTTAACCGACTTCAAAAAGGGAGGAGGTTCTCAATTTGATGTGTATTTTAATTTTTTTTTATGTTGCACACCGATTTCTACTACATTTGTGAACCGATTTTCATGACTATTGTTTTATAGGGCATACCTTCAGGGTGGTCCCATATAAATTTTACTTAAATCGGTTCAGTAGTTCAACACATTTTTTTCACGTATTTCTTTATGTATGTTATGTATATATGTCACGTCATATCTCCTGCATTTGTGAACTAGTTTTGATTATTCTTGTTTTATCTAATAGGGCATACCTTTAGGTTGGTACCACATAAATGTTATTAAAATCGGTTCTGTGGTTTTCCTTCTTTACTTTAGTAATCAAATATCAAGACAGAAGTCGGTGAATAACAAAGCCACTAAAAAGTAAAAAATAAAAAAAAATACTTAAATTGACGCCGGCTTCAAATCCTCTTTTTAGTGACTTTTTTGAAGGGAGTTTTTTTTTAAGTTTTCTGACAAAAGAGAATAATAATAATAATAATAATAAAACATCATCATTTGAATCAGTTATAATTAATATGTATTTACCGAAAATGCTGCCGCGAGCTATCGGTGACCCGAGATCGACGGAAGGCAACCATTTTCAATGCCCGTACATACAAAAATTCTGGAAACGCTTTTTCTGTCTAGGTTTGACACAAAATACTCGAAAAATCCGCAACAAAATTTCCGTTATAATATGTAATTTTATTTATATGCAATTAAAGAAATAATGTAATAAAATAAAGTGTTTTATAAACGAAATATACTGTTAAACTAGTTTTCGATACAATCTGACGTCGAGACAAAACCGATTTTCAATAAAAACTGTTGAAGTCTTTCCATCCCTAATTCGCAGATTCATGGAGGGTTGATTGAAGACGGATTTCCGTCTTGATCTCCTCTTATAATGTGGCTCGATTGAGGCCATTTACGACACTCAAAGTATTTTATTATATACAATATTGCGAACTGATATTTTATTTTCAAGCTATTAATTTTATATAAATAAATGTTCATCTCGATCCAAGGAAACTTTCATATCATAAAGTCTGCCATCTAGTGTTAAAAGTTGGTAATGCGCAAAAGCCTTATATCTGCATATTAGAGTAAATGGATTGGAAAAAACTGCACTTTTATTGGTTGTTTACTCGTGAGATTTTTCACACCTGCTGCATATTATGATGATATAAAAACGATATTAAAATATTATGCTTTTCAGAAAAAAAATTAAACATAAAAATGGAAAATGACATAAAAAGGCTGATGAAACTTGAGAAATAGATGAATATATTAAAAACTTGCAAGTTCCTCCACTATTAGTAATATTAGTGACCTTTCAAAAAGAGTCTGAATATGACTGCTGTCCGCCGTTTTTCTTCAAAATAACAGAAGTGACAGAAATATTTTTGATCTCGTTCTTCGGCGCAAAAGAACTGAGGAAGCAATCACAATCCGACGATTAACCTCGGACCAATCTAAGGTTGCTATCTCGTTTCTTAACACTTATGAACTACAGCGGCACCACGACGTTACGTTCTTTCAAGATTTCTACATACCTACTGTTTCAAACAGAACTTCTATCATCAGATGCGATATTCATAGATAGAGTTTTTTTATATCGTCGATAATTTTCTGCCATCTTGTACAAAATTTCATCCCATTTACGAATATGTAGGCATTGATGGGGTTACCTTAAACAATAATCGAGATACAGTCCTGGGAAGTCATATCTAGGACACCCTGTAGATGCTAATGAAATGTTTTTAACCTTTTTTAAAACTTTCTGTCACACTCCGTATATAAGTAGTGTTTGATAATATTATATATTCTATATAATGTATATATAGTTTTTAGTTACATGAAAAAAAACTTACAAGTAGTGCAAGTTGTTAAAAGTTTCGATATCAAAAATACATTACAAAAAATCTTTCTTTACAAGTTCCAATATAAATAAATTGTTATTCGTGACACATTAAAAACCTTTAAAAACGGTCAGGAAAATATACATAAAAACAATGTTATACAAAGTTTGGGGTACTTGAGTCGACATTCGACAAAAATAGTTATACCTATTGAACATATTTATTCAATGAGTAGATACTTTACTACTTACACAATGTTATTGGAAATTATCAATTTTTTTACAAGCTTTTAATTAACTTCAATTTTTAGTTAGTTAGTTGTAATCCAATTTCTACCCACTACCCCATATTCGATCGACTTGAAACTTTGCACACGCATGCGTAGTTCCGATGACAATACATTATTACTTCCCACCTCTAATGGTAGGGAAGTAATGGATTCAGTCCGAAAACAATATTTCGAGATTTTAACAGATTTTCACGTTTTGAGACCCTAGCAATCGTTTAAGATCATTTTCTAACTGATGTCTGTATCTGTGTGTGTGTGTGTGTATGTGGTCAATTTTTCGCCTTCGATATCTTAAGAACGGAACAACTTACGGGCATTCCGATTGTTCTATTGTGTTTATCAGCCTTTAACTTAGATCTGATTAGATTTTGAGTCAAATCGGTTCAGTGGATCCTGAGATATTTAAAAAAACGTCCTCAATGTCACGTATTAACATAGGTAAAAAAAAATATAAATGAATTCTGGACGTTATAATATGAAAAAAATGTAAATATTTTTTTTCTCTAAAATGTATAGTTTTCGAGAAAAAAAATATTTTACTAAAAAAAATAAAAATTGTACGTAAATCAAGGTAACCATGATTTTTGCTATATTAAGTTAGCCATCAGTAGATCACCAAACAAAAAAGAGAGCCATGCTTTTTTCAAAGAATAAAAATTAAATTGGGTTTTAAAGACCACCAACAGCTAAGGTTATTTGGGCCTAGTCAAAGAATAAAAAAAAAGAGTGTTTATTTTTTGCAAATATTTACTAGGTGGGAAGTATAGGACTGGTCATCAGTCGACTTTTTTTTTTATAAGGATCTAATTTGCATAACCAGTTCTAGGCGAGCGGTATATCCTGTCAAATATGCCTAGAAAACAAGTGACTATAGTTAGCGAATGACCGATTTTGATTTTAATCGAAAGAAGGACAGAAAGCGCTGTCTTACTGAAGAATCTTTTTAGAACAGTCTGTATATTAGTGCGATAAGAAATCAACACATGGTATTGGTACTGTATTATTATAACTTACATAAGAACATAATATTTTAGCTCAATGTTTTCTGTTAGTTCTAAATATGGCATGTAAAAGACATAATTATTATAAGCAGGAGAAATATCAAGATAAGTAATTCAAATAACAGCTACTTTATAAACTTTTTCACGAACATCATGTATAATTTAATGCTGAGTTAACAACTTATATATAGATCGACAATTCTACTCCAAATAGGAAGTAGTCAGTGCACAGTGTCTCATTTTTTCCAAAGTTTGTTATTATTGCAGAATCTTATCAACATTTTAAACCTGTAGCTACTTAGATTTTTCTCTGTTACACATATATTATATTTCTGCACATCATAGTATTTAATGGAATTAAATGTGTGCTGGCCAGTCTTTAAGATTTTGATAAAACAAAAATATTGTTATCAATAATATTATACAGGGTGGACCAAGTTATACTAGCAATAATTCACCATTCGATGGTCCATCGAAAAATAAGTAGACATGCATAATTTTATTTTTTTCCAAAACGCTTCCTAAGGAAGATACAGCCCTTCAAAGTCCAGTTTTAAAAATCAATACTGACAAGTGTCATAAATTAGCTCAACACCAAGTATCGCCTACTTTGTTGGTTATTTTCATAATTATTTATTTGTTGTTTTTAATTTAATTAATGAATTATTTATTTAAATTCGTCAAACAGTAAAAAGTTTACAATTGTTGTACAAGATTCCAGACCTATTAGTTTCATAGGTGGCTATTTTAGAAGTGTTCTAAACTTTCAATTCTAATTATCTCGTAAACGAAGCCTCAAATCGAAATTTTGCAAGAGTGGCTCTTTTTTTCTAAATTGAACAGGGAATTCGAAAAAAATGTTATTCTTTAAAAATATCCAGTGGCGCAGAAAATAGGGTGGGAAAAGTGAAACAACCCCCCTGTATCTACGCCACTTGACAATTTTGACAAAAGTTACTTACGTCAAGTAATGAGTATCTATTGCATAAATACTTGTACCAAATTTGGTCAAAAACGCATTAATGACCTGAGAGTTAGGACAAAAAAAAGAATTTTAAAACTGAACTTTGAAGGGGTGTATCTCCCTTAGGAAGCGTTTTGGAAAAAAATAAAATTATGCATGTCGACTTATTTTTCGATGGACCATCGAACGGTGAATTATTGCTACTATAACCTGGTCCACCCTGTATACAGTAGACTTTAAAGCATAGGTAATCCAGATCATTAGTATTTCGAATTTTTCGGTGATTCGAACGTATTTGTTTCCATTATGCTGCAACTCGGGTTAGCGACGCATTGGTAATCCGATTCATTATGGATTCGAAGTTTCAGTATTACGGATTTTTACGATTCGTGCTTTTGGATTTTTTCTGTTTGGTATAATAAGGCAATATAAGTTTTTTTGTGCTATTTCATTGTTAGGGTTCCGTACTGGAACTCTATTACTAAGCTTACGCCGTCTGTCTGTCTGTCCTACCTTTGAAAGGCTGTATCTTTTGAACCGTAACAGATAGCCGGTTAAAATTTTAACTGAATGTGCGTTATTATGGTAGATATCCTAACAAATAATAAAAAAAAAACAAAAAGTAAAAATTAGGGGAGTCCGACTCGCAATTGACCGATTTTTTTAAAATACGTCTCTTACATTGTTTTACTATATTACAGATTTACCTTTATTTTAATAAGTGTTCATATTAACAAGACTTTACTGTAGTGTTTAATAGAGAAATAAATCGTTATCAATGATAGGGTACATATTGTAACGAATAAAAAAGTTAAAGAAAGGAGCTTTAAAAGAAAAAATGTATCAATGTTTAAAAATATTTAAGAAGAAATAGCTTTCTAGAAGTAGCATAATAAAGAAAGTACTGTTAAAAAGCTTTTAATTTTTCACGATGCTGTTATTATTTTTTTAAAGCTTAAAACTTTTAATATAAATATGACGCAAAGAAAAAATAAAATGGAGACTCATTAAAAGTTTTCAAAACGATTTTAATGACTCTTGTTAAATATAATTTGATACAAAAGAGAGTATGTATTTATAAACATAAATAAATTTACTATCGAATCTTTTTACAAAAAAATATTAACTCTTTCAATACCACTGAAGCATACAGGTGGGACGTAAATTATATAGTGTTTGTTGTCAATGCAGTTCATTTTGCAATATGTCTACGCCTACGTAACGGATTTGCCTAAGCTTCAGAATTTTTCTCAATGTTCACCACTTCGTAATGCAATTGAACAAAGATCCGCGAAACATCAAAAATTTAGAACGGCTGCAGCTGTTCTAGATAACATTAAAAGTAATATATAAAATAATAGCGGGACCTCGGTCTATAATTTCATTTTTCAGAGATAGAGAGAGAAGAGAGAGAGATTATTTTAGATCATAGAGATTCAACAACTAGTTTTTGGGTACCTTGTGTGACACCAAGACGAAAAAGCGTTTCTCAAGAGTTTTCGTCTCAGCATTACTCAAGAAGGTTGGACCGTTTTTTAAAGTAGGTATATCCGATTGTATATGTCCACAAATTATTATATAGAGCATCTCAGCATATGCACATATACGAAAGAATATCACTTGGGGAATGGCTTCACCATAATATAAGGTATCTGGCCAGTATCATAAAAATGTGTCAAAGCTGAGTCTAAACGACATCACAAAATATCCATGGGCAGAGGTGGGATTCGAACCCAAGACAGTCTGATCCAAAGGCCAGCACGCTGACCATTATACCGCACTGTCCTCAACTTCGACCATTTTTTTTTATAAAACTTGGTACGCTGTCCACTGCAATAGTTCAAGTATGGTACTTTTTATTCGGATACGATCGGGTTAAGACTTACGATAAAATGTCAATAACGCGAGCGAACTCGCCGGTAAATACTAGTATAAATATAACGGTAAATCGATATTCTGAACTTCAGAACTTAGACAAAAATAAACTTGCCATCAACAATTTAGACATATTAAATTTTAGAACCAAACAACAATTCTAATATAACGCAAAGGCCGACACAATGATTGAATTCGTGTTTTATCTCTTTTATCGTTAAATAATAATATAAATGTTCCGGACAAATAAACCGGAATCTGTCCGGAATCCCATCATCAAGCTGGAGTCAATGGTTTGTTTGTTTTTATATAAAAAGCTTTGACAAAAGTTAACCGCGTCGCTATACCTAGGTATATATGTGTTCGTCATGAAAGGATTTTTTGTTGTTGGACACACTTTACAATTAGTTTATTATGTGTAGTTGGCAAGAGTCAAATGTTTAAATTTAAACGTTTGTTTTTTTTTTTAAATTCATTATGAAAGTGAACATTAAACAGTGGACAAAAACGTCACCTTTTTTTACGAAACATTTTGTTCGCTAATCAATACTTATATTTCAAACTAGCTGTTAAACCTGACGTTGCCCGTCCCCCATGAGTCATGACCCAGCGTTATTCTCATTTTAAAATGATCAATGCCAAAATAAAATGCCAAAATAAATTACTGATAGTTAAGAGCTTATAATAAAACCGTATGACGTCGTTAGTATGTAGTTTGTAACTAACATTAACTCCCGATGTTGCTCCCAGGATAATGGTCTATACAACCGAGAAAAACAAATTAAAATGGGTTCAGCGTGTTTTTATAAATCGTGAACATACAGACAGACGCGAAGAGGAGACTTGAATCAAGATAGGGTTCCCCTCAAAACCGAAATGAACGCGAGCAAAATCTGATAAGTTGAATTGTAAATTTTTTATTAAAAATAATAATAGATAAATTGAAAATCGAATTTACATTCACAAGTAAAATATTAAATGGTACTAGTTCTAGATAATCTTGGCCTCAAAAAAGTATTTGAAAGCGAATAAGTGGTCATCTATGTTACCATGGAAGATGTTTGACGCGGAAAACTTTTCCGACTATTTCGTTTATTTCCATTTTAGAACAGATAGGTCGTATGGGAAATCACTACGCGCGCGCGCCGGTAGAACACTTTTCCGTGGTGCGCCTCAAATCGCATTATGCGACAGAAATATTGAGTGCGATGCTATTTGATTCACTATACTGACAATTGTTGAAAGCAGCTTACACTACTTCAAGATATGCTAGCAGGTAGCGCCCTTTTATTAGTACTAATTTGATTCCACAAGTCGGAAATGGTCAAAATTCTAATTTTTTCACAATTTTACAATATATTTCAAGTAGGCTCAAGTAGGAAAAGCGTTTTCTCAAAAATTCTGTTCATTTGACAGCACAATTCCGGTCAAAAGATTACCTAAGTCCTAAGCGGATTGAAATAAAATTTTGGTACGATGTTTGGCGCGTAACTATGGGCAGAGCCCAATACGTTTTGTTTTTTAATTACAACGGTATGATTTAGTACAATATTTTGAAAATTAAAAAAAAAACTGTGAAAAGGAAATAAGTAAAACTTGCTATAGGGGAGGGTGGGGCAAGACGGGGTAGTTAAGGTTTGATGTTAAAAAAATTCAGAATATCATAGATAAAAACAAAAACTTTTGCTTTATTTAACCTTTGGTAATCAGTTTTTAAAATTATTGGTAACTAAGGAACCATTGATTCACTTATTTTAACATAATCGATGATTTTACGAAAAAAGTAATTTCTCCCCGTCTTGCCCCATAGGTGGGGTAACATGGGGTACTTTATGGGGCAAGATGGGGTTTTTGGTGTTTCTTCATTATCTTTTTTTTGTTTAATCTGCTTTTCTTTTTTAGTTTTTCATTTGCTCTTCCGATCAACTCCCTCTATCAGTTTTACGAACGTAATTCCGCACCATTCTGAAATAATTTAATAAAATTATTTGCAGGAAAACGAGTGAGGTAAGATGGGGTACTGCTCCGTCATTGGCCTTTACGGGTACCCCATCATGCCCCCATTGGGTGTTATGAGAGAAAAAAATTTGTTAAAAAATTGTACAATAAAAACGTGTTTGAAAAGATGCCCACCTGTAATCCTCATTTTCTATCGATTTCACGAAACTAACATCTTGTAACAATCAGCAAATCCTTCCATACTTTTGTCACTTGATGTAATAGTTCAAAAATAATAGGCAAACACGGCAAAACAGGTGTTTACTCAATACTGACGCAACGCGACGTCCCACTTCAATTGCTGTCATGTGACTGAAGGGGCGGGAATGCCGGATGGCTTAAGTCTTTGTTGCATTGCGCTGGAACGCTTTTTTTTTTTGAGGGGGTACCCCGTCTTACCTGATTACCCCGTATTGTCCCTACTAAGTATTTTTTTATCAGGATTACGATATGGATAACGTTTCGGTCAAAATCCGTATTAACGCTATAATATTAAGATTATATAACTTAGGCCAGTGTCTCTAGATGTCAGGGATAATTTAGCTCTTAGATATTATTTTATAAACTACTTTCAACATCGTTTGTTTAACGTCATTGTTGCGTTCAGATAAGATATAATCTCTGTCAAAACTCATATTGAAGGCTCGTATAATTAAAAAAAAAAATCTTTAAAATGAACATTTCAATTTTATTCTCTAAAATCATAAAAAATTCGAAAAAGTAATAGGTATCAGTCGTTTTGAAAATGTATTCAGTTTTTCATAAGAATTGAATATTGTACAACAGAAACCGTCACAGCCTTGTACGTCTTTCCATTTCTACACACAAAGAATAGTAGGTACCTAAATGCAATAATAGGAGCGCTCTCAATAATAATTGAATTTCCATGTTATTGAGAAGAAATCTTTATGCAGCATGCCGAGCAGTTTTTTTAGAATCCGTGGAAAATAAAATCGCTTTTATACATAATTTCCACTGGATGTTTTATATTATACCTGCTTTCGTTTGTTAATAGAAAAATTATTATATGATTGAACTTTTGATAACGTGTTCAAAGCGTTCAACAACAGATGGCTGCACTATTCCGCGAGTATTTATTGGTGGCTATATTTTATTATGAGTTACGAAGAATGGAGATTACGATATTATTCTATGCGTTATTTTTAAGTCTCGTCCACACTGGACTGAAATTAAACTCCAGAAAAACCAATAAAATATGTCTGTAACCGCTTACCCAAATTTTCGAAATTTTACCTTCAATAAAATTATATTATTTTATATATATTTACATAGATTCTAAATTTAAATCGCATTTAAAAACTGCTAATTTCTATAATGAGAACGAATCGTCACGAATGAATCTAAATATAATTTATTAATCAACCAATTCTTGAGAGGTTCTATAATATAGATTTAAAATGTACGTTACAGACTGAATTTCGTTCAAATCGTTGTTCAACACGCTCGAGTAGTGGGAAGGTGTCTCGAACTGAATACGTATGACATCATTTTAATTTATGTTACCAAATAATCGACATAAACAGTTTTGCCTTTTGCTTTGTGACTACAAAGATTTTTTTTTGAACGCCTTTTCAACTCACTTGTTATGTTCCTATAGGTAGGTACCTACAGGGCCGGATCTACATAAAGGCTGTTTGAGCTGCAGCCCAGGGCCCCGTGGATATAAAGGGCCCCCAGCTCTCATTGAAGACAATGGACACCCTAGTAGAAATGAAATCTAGTTTCTGTCTAGTAACTGGCTAGTTTGACTAGAGATCCAATGAAATGTGGCGGCTATTAAATAAATAAAACATTTTATTGTCCTCTTTTTTTCCTATATCGTGTACCTAGAACATCATTATCGAAAACAGTTTTTTGACAAAATGGCAATTAGTTGATTGATTAGGTTGTATTAGCCCAGGGCCCCACAAACTCACGGTCCGCCCCTGGGTACCTAGTTCCAAGTAGATTTGAAAGCTCAATTTTTTTTAAATAATTACATCCATTTTGTCTAGACTACAACACTGAGATCGCCAGCAAAACATAAATTAAAAAAATTAAGTGATTTTAAACATTTTATGTAATATAAAAGAAGTATTTTAGTTTGACAATAAATCTTTTGTTTGTCATTAAAAGAATGAATGTATTGGAATTTTTTAATTTTATTTTTTATAAATTCAAACGACAAAATTAATGCTACATATATTAACAATAAACGCAGCACAAATCCCGCCATTGTTATTCTGAATAGGCAGACTAAACAAAGAAATATTGTTTTCAACTGAACGTGCTCAAAAATAATAATAAAAAGTGAAATAATGACTGCAGCTTCAATATCATTTATGTCGTTCTAACTACATAGGTATAAATATTAAAAAATAAAATGGGTTTTAAGGCAGAGTAATATTTCTATGAAAAGAGCAAAAACAATGGGGTTGAGTGTCTGGAAATACTACCTTCTTTTTGGATAAGCTGGAAAGTTGAAATTTGTCATTTTTATAAATAATGCCCTTAATCTAACGGGAGAACCTAAAATCTTCAAACTCCGTGCGCTTAGATTAATTAACAAAGTAGGCATTCTATAGAATATCTGGTTATTGCAGAAAGCAACTTTGTACAATAGAAAAAATAATAAAACTAAATATATCAGTTAAATGAAAAAAAAACTAGTCACAAAATAATTTTCATTCCCTAAATTTAAAAAATAACCTGTTAACAAGAAAATGTAATAAATTGAATTCTACAAACTGAGTTATGACAAGAAGCGAAATATAAAAAACAACATTTAAAAAATAAGTGATGTGGAAAAGGAGCAAAATATAATGAAGAATAATTCACATTCAGACTAAAATACACATAAAAGCATATGTAAATACTTAAATTGTTATACCACCACTTTGACAGCTGCCTCAACTTTTTACCTTTTGTACAACGGGGCGTGTAATTTGTGTAGATATTCCGGTGTCATGGGTTTGAACAATTTTTGCATAGGTAATTATTGACAAAGTTTGAAATTAGGTTTTATATTTTTTGTAACACATATATTAACACATATTTGGAATGTACAACTTTTCGTGCCTCTAATTAGCTGCTTAAAATAATATATATATCGCACGCGTACAATAATACAATATTTTACGCCATACGACAGAATAGGGAGGCGTGCGTAAAACATAGTCAGCGTACAATAATGCATATTTTACGCATACTAGAATTAATATAGTTGCTGTGGTAACGAAGTAAATAAATATTGGATCAATGCCAATATTTTTTTACCTGTCAATGAGATTTGAAATTAATTCAATAATAGTGAGGTGGATTGGAGCTGTATTTCAAAATTACCGATACCTGGCGGATAAAAGCACCAAATTTGGTATGAAAGTACCTTAGGGTATATCATAAATGTTAGCCTAGGAGCCCTCTGGAATTTCTAAAAAAAAAAACTTTTGGCGGCCGAAAAACCACGAAATTTTTCCACTGTTTTTACTTTTTTCGAAGTATCTCAGAAACGGTCGACTAAAGCGATTATTCCACTATAATTATGATGTTTTGAAGAAGATTACATTTCTTACAATTTTCATTCCCACAACTTTTCTGTGGTACTAATGGTAAGCGCGCTACAGCTTCTTGAAACTCAATCGTTTTTGTAACCTAATTGGTTAAAATGTAATGTTCTTTTCAAGGTTTTTTGTAGTGGGTATATGGCAAAAAATACCATAAATATCTCGTGCGTAATGGTATTAAACTATCTAGATATACAATCTACTATAACGCATTTCTATAGTGTGTATAACTATAATATATATTGTATAGACTATAGAGCGATACCAAGTGTATACAAGTATACAATAATAATTTGTTTCTGCAGTCGCGTAGAGGTAAGGCGCGAGGCGTTCGCATGTCACCACAAAGAGCTGGGTTTAAATCTAACTGACGAAACGTGATTGTTTTTTTTTATAATGTTAAACTTTTTGGAATTTTTTACTTTAAAATTTTGAAACACTAAAAAGAACAAAATAAAAGTAAAAAAAAACTTTTCAAAAACAAGCTTTAATAAATAAATCTGTTAATTTTGTACCCTTACCTATTTTTATTATTGTACAGAATCCTCGATGCGCGACTCTGACTCACACTTGGTCGGTTTTTACTTTATTAATCACTTAAATAGCTAAAAAATTGAAATTTCTTTTTCAATTGTACATTTATTTTACAAATATCAATTTAAATGACTATTCATTTACGAAGATGAGGTACAAAACATTCTCCGGTTACAAAAGGTGGAGAAATATTTTTATGTTTTGCTGCAGGCTTTTTAAAATTGGTTTACATAATACATACTTATAAGCCTTTTTCCAAAAGGAAACGAAAACAGTTCTTTTTATACAGAATGTAACAAAAATGTATCAATATCGAGATCAATATGGTAGGGGAAATTTTTCGGGTTCGAGTTTTCGCACCTCGCAGTGGCGCGGCTAGACAAAAAACGGAGACAGTGACGATTTTGAACAAGAAAGTGCGTATTTAGATATTTTCACAAACAAAAGTCAAAAATATTGTTTATTATTAAAAAACGCTAATAAACACCTTTTAAATTAATTGTAAATGGAAAATAATATTTGAATGAAATGCTGACAGATAACTCCTGTGACTCGACTGTGCATATAAATAAAATAGTAACGGAACCTATCTGTCTGTAAATTCGTTTTCTTCTCTGTTCTGAGGGTTTTTTTTGCTAGTATATCTAGAAAAGAGAACGAGTCTATAGTTTTTTTTATCTGTTTGCACTGGCATCATTCTAAAACGACTGAACCGATTTTAATGAAAAAACTATCAAAAAAGTACTTTTTACCCGTCTACGCTTGGGTTAAGACAAAGTTCGCAACAAAACTAATGCAAGCGAATCTGAAAATCAACGTTCACGCGAGCAATGCCACTGCAGGCAAAAATTATTTCGAAACTTGTTTTTCTCGTATTTTGTACCGATTAACAAATTCTGAATCACACTGTATCATTCATGTCACAAACTTCTGTTTTTTTTACTATTGCTATTATAATGATTCAAAATAAATAACGAGTTTCTTGTTACAGAAACAGGAACAAATTGGCCTGATAAATAATGACGGTTCTATAATTTATCAAATTATTTAGGGGCGGCTTGTATTGAAACGCAATTTAAAGAAATCATTCTACCTACATTTTTTTACTATACGAAAACAATATAGATATTTTCAAATAGCATATTTTTATCAGTTTGCTTATTAGCAAAGAGTACTTTGTTTTTATATGTTATGATATTCCTTCTCGTTTTGCAATTTAATCGAAACACAAAGAGCTTGTTTGTGTACTTGGAAGATTTTTTATTCTTAAAAACAAAGAGGAAAATTTGATAACGTTTTAATAATAAATACATCACGTTTGTAAATTTACTTTGTTATTATCTATTCAACACAATCACGACTCATTTAAAATTTCTTTCAACTCTACTGTTTTCATTTCATTGAAAAATTAAACCAAAGGGGTAGCTGAATGAAAAACGAAGAATCTTCTTAAAGAGAATTTTTACAAAACTTCCTTCAGAAAATTTAAAAATAAGTGTTCACAGGCGACATGTTTTTCGGCTAAAATGCCATTCTCAAAACGACTTTAACGTTCAAAAAATGTTTTTATTATATTTAAAAATCATACCATTAAATCAGTAAATGATAATAAATAAACTACGTATTTGCGGTCGGTATACTTTTCCCCCATTATGGCGGATAAAACAAACCAAGTTTGCACATTCTTTGCGGATTTTTTTTTTATTCAACTTAGTTTATGGGTTTGCCAACCCTCCTGGTCCTGCTCCTGAACTGGAAGTAAGGCAAAATTTTCACACACAAACAAATTTCTTGCTTTATATAATATATAGACTACCCTTCATGCGCGGATTTGTTAGATAAAGTCTAAGTTAAAACCGGTTTTAACTTTAACCTTATCTTAACCCGAGCGTAGACAGATAAAAATCAGCCCATTGGTACCTATTTTAAAATTTGAGTACATACCAATTATATTAACACTATCAAATTACATCAAAATTGATCCAGCCGTCTTCGAGCAATGTTGGTACAAATAGACCCAAAGACATAAATTCTGTAAACACGCTTTCCCGTGTATGATCATAGAAAAATTAAATAATATTAGATTATTAATTACTATAAATAATGGTATAAGTTACAAGCAGCACCGGTGTCGTTTATTAATTTGCATTGTCGTTATTAATTTGCAAAAATTTTACCCGATATTGTTAATGACCTAACGTCTATTTAACAACCCCATACATTTTTTGACTTAAACAACCGTCCTAGGATCAGCGATGTAGGCAGGGAGCTCGTGGAGACACGCAGGATAATTTTTCATAATATATGAATATTAGTACTAGCGGCCTGGTCTGGCTTCGCCCGGGTGCTATGAATTTATGATCAATTAATACATTAATCACTTGCTTCGCTCGGTCACTCGTTATAATAGCCTATATCCTAAAGCAAAGTATCACCTATCGAACAATGGAAAAAAAAATTGAAATCGATTCAGTAATTTCTGAGATTACCTCCGATTTTCACCCGGATGAATCCGGGCCGGCTAGTTATTATAGCCTATGTTCATCTCCACTGCTCCATTGCGGAAGCTACCCATGTGCAAAATTCCACAGAGATTGGCTGAGTAGTCGAGGCGTGAAAACGCAACAAACAAACAAACAAACAAACAAGCAAGCAAGCAAGCAAGCAAACAAACAAACAAACAAACAAACACACTTACTTTCGCATTTATAATATGATTGTAATTGTTTTATTCTAATACCTCTGAACTATAACAGTTATACCTAATAGAAAATTGAAGTACTGAAGAAAGGCCGCCGACTGTTATAAAAACGTTTTATTTGGATAATTCATGAAAATTAGCATACCTAATACAGGTACTAATTCGCAAAATAACGTACGCGAACAAAGTTTCTATACCATAACTGTACGTCATATAATTGAAGTTGTTGAAATCTAGGAATGATACAGTCCCAGATGGGATTTAAACCAATTACAACGTGCTGTTGTGACGAACAGTAATCCCAACCTGTGGGATCTGTCCATCTGGTTTGCAATAGATAGCATAGTCCCAGAAGTGTCACCAATGATATTTCGCTCTAACTCTTTTAGTCTAACAAAACCGATGCAGAAGTGGTCCAGCTCGTATTATTGCTAAAGATTGAAAAATTAACGAAAACAAAACTATTTATGAAAATCTAAGTTTTTATTTAATTTTAATGGTAGGTATGTATTTAATATTATTCTTATATTTAAATCAATATATGCATATCAGAAATAAGGATGTAAATATAGTTGTAAAGACGAACATAATATTATTATATGATATGATTAAAAAAATTGTTGCAAACCGAATGACGACAAAAAAATAGTACCCACCACAAGTTTCAGTATTTCACAATGTTTTCTTTCAATTATTGACATATTTGCAAAAAAAAAATAAAAAACGTAAGTCAACATATCATTCAATTTATTTGAGAAAATATTTTTAGGCTACCTATCTAATCAATGTAGTATTGTGCGTAAGAAATTTGGAAATTATGTCATTCACTGTCACTTGTCAATAAGAAAACAACTTCCAAAGTTATTAAATTTTATTGAAAAAATAATGAGCTTGTGAGCACCGACCTGAATAGATGACTACATTAAATCGAAAACGCTAATTAATTTTTTAATAAAATTTAATAACTTTGGAAGTGTTTTTCTTATTTACGACACTACCTATCTAATATTTGAAAAAAAATTGAAATTGTACTAATGAAGTTCAAAGTTTTTTAGAATTTAAGTTATTATTAGAGCTAATTTGACAATAAAATATGTTGTTTTTAAATTTACAAATAAATAGTTCCACGCAAATTTTTAATTTAAATACTTTTATCACTTGCACACACAGATACAACCTATAGTGTTATAATTTTCTTGTGTATGCAAGTCATGTATTATATTTAAAAAAACTTATAATGGAAAAATGTGGAAAACTTTCCGAACGAAAACTTATTTAGCTACATTTATAAATTAGAACGACCAACTTAACTTTTTAACGAGGAAAAAATTGGGCAAATGTCAATATTTCAACCAATTAAGACAAAATGTAAAAACAAATTAATTGTGTCCTGTATACAGCTGGTACTTATAAATTTGTTGGTTGCGCCGTGCAGTGGGGTCAGATTTCGGAATTTTAAGTGTATGAAATATGAAAATAAATAATGTATAATCTGCGAATGTTCGTACTTTATTCGCCAATCACTTTTTGATGTGTAAATCTCTTTAGTACCAAGCATAAAACCAGATTGTTTTATTTTAAATGTTTTGAAAAATATATAAAATTTTTCGGAAGTGGGCCTTAATATTAGATATTCAAATGCCGTTTTATATAATTTTAAAGAAAAGAAAATAAAAACAAATAATACACTTACACAATAATATACAAATAACTAAGCTTTTACAAAGAACATCACAAGAAAAATTTGTAAAATGAAAAACACGTCGGCTCATATTTTATTGTCGTCCATATTTACAGTAAAGGAACATTTCAGCACGCTAAAAATCACAAATATTTTCCAGTGGCATATTATTGAAATTTTTCCGTGCACGTCATATCAGCTTTTCCACAGATGCACCCTTATTTTCATTATAAAATATTATGCGTACATGTAGTGTTTTTACCCGTCTCTCATTCTCTCAGCACCCCATCTTCGCATTTGTCGTGAATATTGTAAAGACATTGTATGAAAATGATGAATTATTATTAAGAAAATAATAAAAAAGCAAGAATTCCAATCTTAAATACGGCCTTTATAATATTATTTTATATAATATGTATTATGTATACTACCTACTATAGTATTTTATACACTGTGTTGTTTAATATTTGGGACGTAAAATTAAACATTAGCAAAGAGGTGGCTCTCCTATATATTTTAGAGCAAAACAGTAAAGAAATAATTTGATTAGAATTTTTAAGTCCTTTTAATACCGTGTTTACATTTTCAAATTTCATTACAGTTTTCTTTCAATATAATAAAAAACGTTAGGCAAGTCGACAGATTTATTTATTTATTCGAAGGGAGAATAATAATAATATGAAACCTGAAATCGAGGTTTTTTTACACTCCACGTTTTGTTTTCTTTTTTTGGTAACTTATCTTATTCCCTGATGTGTAACAAACACTACAGTTGAAAGTTCAATAGTTTTTGTATTAATCCAGAACAAACAAACTCACAAGCTGTCAAACATACACATATAGACAATGGGATTGTCCCACATTTTTTTAAGGTTGGAATCTACGTTTCAAATAGATAAAAAAACAATTTCTTTGAAAATACAAGAAAAAAACTCCCAAAAGTGCGTATTTTTCAATATAATTTTAAACATAGAATTATACCACTACGGAAATACGTTGCTCGCCAGCCTTCTCTGATTGGTAGTTGAATGTAATCACGCCCACCGATCCATGGATAAAGAGAGATAGTATACACTGATCTGTCATATTCAAAAAACAAACCATATTATAAATAAAGAAATCAGCCACTCAGCTGTTGTTGTTATTTTTCTGGTGCGTGTGATTTCTACATTAATAAAAATGCCGAAAGTGAAGAAATGTTTTATTCCGTGTTGTAAAAACATAGCATTAATAGTGTCAATAAATTTTTCCTGATCGTTCCCGAGGATATGGAGCTCTCTTTTCATAGACATACCTCGCTTTATCTATGCGTGGAAGTGTGTCTGGCTCCTACGTCATCATACGGCGGGTAAGCTCAACCATTTGAAATGAACACATTGTTTTAATTCTTATTTACAATTGGGTTTTTAAATGAATTTTTTTTTTACTTAAATGGATGGACCCATACAAGTTTTATAGCAAAACTGTTTTTATTTAATTTTTTTGCTTACTAATTAAAAAGTTATATTTAAATAAAAATTAATTTTTAAACTCAGTTCCGATAACGCGCCGAAAGAATCCGAACGCGTGTGACGTCATTATGTTATCTATGGTCTTTGTATCCATGGTTACCAAGTTAAAAATTTATTATTTTTGATAGTATGTGTAATACATATACACAAATACCAACAAATGCCGACACATTTTAACATAACTACGTCACAAACATTCCTGGCGCGTTTTGAAGTCACGTGATATTTTTTAAATTTTTATACATTTTAATTAATTTTTAGTAATAGTTTAAGAGCCAGTGGCCGGCAGACAGAAAGTATTTTACCAAAGTTTAAATTTTTCTCAGCGACTCTCCTATAGCTACTATACATGAGATGGGGAGTCACTAAGCCGAGCGAAGGTAGCGATGACGTCACTCACGTAAGATAGGTACAAAAATCAGACCAACTTCAAAAGTATTTTACCAAAGCTGCCGCTTGGATATTTTAAAGAATACAACTATTGTTATTAAAAAATGCAATGGCAGACAATTTGGCCGGTTATAACCTCATGGCAGACGTCATTGAAAATTTGAAAAAAAAAAAAAAATTCAAAAGTATTTTACCAAATCTGATTTTTATATATGTTGTTTATAATAATATTAAAAGTTTAAATTTAAGACGGCAGACGTTTTCTCCGGTTGTAACTTCCCGGCAGACGGTAAAATCTTACCTATAGTGCGAGTATAAGTACCTACTGTAATCTCTCTTACTTGTATAATATCTGCATGCAAATGGATAATCAAGTAAAAATGAATAATAAACTATGAAAATTATAAAAAAATACTTACTATTTTAGAGTAATAAGTAGAAAAGATGGGTCGCTTATAAAATAACAATAATTATAACAATATAATGACAATAATGGAAATATGATCAAAGTTTTTAATGATACTATTTTTTTGTTTACATTTTCGTTTATAATTCGTCAACTTCATGTTCGGAATCATTTTCAACATGATACGACTCATCATTTTGCTCATCATCGACTGGATCATTATCTGTAAAAATGCAATTAAAATTTGTAAATTGAATCAAGAAAATTTAAAATAGATTTTATTATAATAAAATTACCGGATATATCCTGGATAAAATCGCTAAAATAGTATCATTAAAAACTTTGATCATATTTCCATTATTGTCTTTATATTGTTATAATTATTGTTATTTTATAAGTGACCCATCTTCCCTACTTATTACTCTAAAATAGTAAGTATTTTTTTATAATTTTCATAGTTTATTATTCATTTTTACTTGATTATCCATTTGCATGCAGATATTATACAAGTAAGAGAGATTACAGTAGGTACTTATACTCGCACTATAGGTAAGATTTTACCGTCTGCCGGGAAGTTACAACCGGAGAAAACGTCTGCCGTCTTAAATTTAAACTTTTAATATTATTATAAACAACATATATAAAAATCAGATTTGGTAAAATAATTTTGAATTTTTTTTTTTTTTTTCAAATTTTCAATGACGTCTGCCATGAGGTTATAACCGGCCAAATTGTCTGCCATTGCATTTTTTAATAACAATAGTTGTATTCTTTAAAATATCCAAGCGGCAGCTTTGGTAAAATACTTTTGAAGTTGGTCTGATTTTTATACCTATCTTACCTGAGTGACGTCATCGCTACCTTCGCTCGGCTTAGTGACTCCCCACCTCATGTATAGTAGGTATAGGAGAGTCACTGAGAAAAATTTAATCTTTGGTAAAATACTTTCTGTCTGCCGGCCACTGGCTCTTAGGCTATAATTTATCTATAGCTTTAAAAAATGTTTTCCTTTCGATTTTCAATATTATTTATGTTAAATTATTAGAAAAAATTAAAAAATTAAAAATTTTTTTTAAACTTAAATACCTAATTAAGAGGAAGGATATAAGCACGATAAAGTTGGTTTTTGTTTAAGTATGAGGAATAACACACACTGTTCGAAATTATCAAATTTAGATACGATATTGCGATCTCCAATTATAAAAATGGCTAGCTCGGTTTAGATATCCGATAAATTGTACATCTAAGCGTTGAGTAAAAGAATTTGAACTCTTTCACTTAAGATCTAATGGCCGGTTTATCGTACATTTTGATAACGATGTTTTTTAATCACACTGTTAAATTTTGACAGCTACGTGTTCATTGATTGCTGCGTTTCGTTACCATGTCAACTAGTCTTTTAACAGTGTGATTAAAAAACATCGTGATTAAAATGTACGATAAGCCGGCCATAAGTCTAAATTTCGTTAGAAACATACAATTACAAAGTTCAAACCAACTTAAAATGCAGGATAACTTACAATATGTAAAACATCTTTAAATACTTGCACATAGACAATTTCCCAGTAACTTGTCCGCGCAATAGATACTAACTGAATACTAAATTATTCTTATACAACATGTTACGTTATTTGCATGTGTAATCAAAATCACTCAATTTTGTCTGCACACAGTCGACTTTAGTAAAGGCGACACGATGCGACCGACGCGACAGCTTTATATTATAAAAATATATGAGCACTGTGGTTGGAATAAAAACAAAAATAAAGATAGTTACTTCTTACCACAAAGTTTTATTGATGGACGTACATTTCGAAAGCTATGCTTTCATCTTGTATAGTGTTTGCTGAAGATGAAAGCATAGCTTTCGAAATGTACATCCATCAATAAAACTGTTGTGGTAAGAAGTAACTATCTTTATTTTAGCTTTATATTATATTTGATTCTAGGACATAGTCACGACGCGACAATGAGCAAAGCGACTTACAAAGTTACAACATTATTTGAAGGGTTAAGTTTTGTCGTGTTGCGGTGAGAATTGCGGCATTTGAAAGTAAGCTATTTTTTAAAATCAGTATTTTGTCGCGTCGCGTTGCCATTTGAGAATTAACCTTAAATGTACATGGACTTAAAAATGCATTTTTATTCAGGCTTATTACCAAAGGCGGATTTAGATTTTTGCCTCCCTTGAGCTATACCAGTATTTGCCGCCCATTCATTAAATTTTTCTCACCAATCCTATCTTATCCGCCCCAATGTTTTCCCCAATTTCTCTTCCGTGAATAAAATACTATTTTCTTCTTTTTTTGCTGTCTCTACGAACTTGCCACCCTAGCCCTCTAAGCCGCCCTGTAAATACACCCCTGGGCTATATAATAAATCTGATTAAAGAAAGCTCTGTATATATTCATACTACTATTCAGGTAAAATCTGGTCGGAATGCAAGTATGGAATTTCAGTAATATATGAACAGAATGCAATAAGAAATATTTAGAAATTTAAGTCCTGTAATACGATATTATTCTTGATATTCTATCTTCTGATCTGATAACATTTTATCCTTTGTAAGTCGAGGTAAAATTTTTCAATAAAATAGTTTAAGGTCAGTCTTGCGTTAATGCTTATAAGAATGTAGAATTGAATAATACTGCTAATACAATCGAGTTTTTCTATGGAGAATATTATTGCGCTATTCTGTATAGTCAATGTCAGAATTTACAGCACTGTAAAATTTCTATCTCACTTTACCCTTATATGTAATGTCAAATTTGTTAGAAAGTGACAAAAATTTAACAGCACTTTAATTTCTAGCATTATTCTACAGAATAACGCCATCTATAGCAGACACAAACGTCGTGTACGCTTTATTGGTATGTGAGTTGTATCGCGAAGTGAAATTTACTTGTTTTTATCTGTGGTTACATAGGCAGCGTCTGTATATCCAGCTACATTATACCAATAAATAAATAAACCAGAACACAGTTCTTTAAATGAAATAATAATATTTTTGTGAAGCAATATTTTCTGATAAACAGAAATGACACGGTGCACAATTAAAATAGTTAATAAAACGAAATAAACTAATGATATAGCGTGATGCCATCTTGGATCTCTTTTTGACTCATCAATTTAAAAGGAAACATGTAATTTTATAACCTAGCAAATAGTTAATAAATGAAATACTGATCCTCAAGTTGATAGTTAAAAATTATAGCTGGCTATTTGAGAATTTTATATATCATTTTCAGGGATTATAGTTGCACAATTTTAACTTCATGCCTTTTATAACGCATATAAACTTTAACGTTTTATATACATGATACAGAATTACTTTCACAGTACAATATAGTACCTATTTCTGTCGTCAAATTTTTGGTAAAATAAGATCAATTATGATTTAATCTTGAAGATCCAGTTCTTGATTTTTAGTTTGAAATAATCGCCTTGGCCCTTGACTAACTTTCCTACTACCGGAGCGTCGCAACGCCGAACCGAACAAAATTAATTCAGCAAAGTACATTTTCAATCTAAATAAACTTCAAACGGTAAGGTCCTCTAAGGAGGCCTCACCGTTTTTGCGAGTTTATTTATATTTAAAATGTGCGTTGATGAATAAATTTCGTTTGACTTGTCGTTCGCAAAGCGTTCGCCTAATACTAAGTATTTAAAAAAAATGCGATGAAAAGTGCTGTCTTTTTTTCCAGCGAAAAATAGACTATTATCGTATATGACCCACAGAAAAAAAACAGGAAAGTTTGTGTGTCCGAAAAATCTAACTAAATTCTAGATCAGTTGAAATTTGACATATTTATAGATAGTAGGTATCCATATAAACTAACGAGATAAATCTTCCAATTCATAACTGAAAGAGCGTAAAGTAAGGGTCGAAGAACAAATGTTTTTGCCAGTAAAATATGAAATAATATATATGTACATCTGTGGAAATGTAATATTTTAAAAGGCAAATTACACATCCATATTCAAAAATATTCTTATAATTATAATCATTATTATTCATTAGCCATTAATACTATCAATGAATATCGATAATATTGTAGTGTGTAATCTATAGATACAAAGTAGAATCGATAAATATAGATATTCATTGAAAGATTTATAAAAGGCAATTTAAAATTCTATACCTGTTCTACCACCACACCTTGAAATACTTCTTAGAACGCCACAGAGAAAATATTTTGTCAACATTGAGTCCAAAACAGTTCAAGGACAGTTTAAAAATACAAATAAGGACATTGAAATTATTTTAAGCATTGCAAA
Organism: Mongoloraphidia duomilia; assembly: GCA_039654895.1. Lineage (NCBI taxonomy): Eukaryota > Metazoa > Arthropoda > Insecta > Raphidioptera > Raphidiidae > Mongoloraphidia > Mongoloraphidia duomilia. The sequence continues at coordinate 33,409,917 of CM077517.1, read as the reverse complement.
ACCAAAATTGAAACACGAGACGTTTTTATCCTACTTCCCAATGAGCTGGAAGATTGAAATCGGATTTGAGTTTACTTGGAACCCTGCAAGGATAATGTGAAAAATGCTAAGCCTGAAAAATTCAAAGTGATCGAAGTTGTAATCTAAAACAGTACCCACGCTTACCACATGCGATAAAAAATTAAGTTTGTTCGATCGCGTTATTTCCGGGGGTTTTCTAAACAGAACCTTAATCGGTACATATAGGTAATGGTATCCAAAACTTCGAAAATTAATATTTCATATTTGGGAGTTTTCAAGCTCGGAAACATGATTTCTTTATTGGGTTTTAGATAATATTTCAATAAGGGTTATTCCGTCAAACTAACCAGTCAATTAACTTGACTATGTCAGATTTCTATGAAAATTTCTGGAATCATTCTTCCTATAGGTATAAGTTAGAGTATATTTTTAGAAAAATTTTATCTTGTTGGATTTTGATATATAGGCAATTAAATTTCAGATTTTGAAAAAAAAAACACGTTTTCTTGGCTTTCGCGAATATTTTCAATCTTGAATAACTCTGATTCATGGAGTCCTGGAGAGTTGTTTGACCCCTTATTTTTAAAGAAATTTCATAAGGTTTGGTTTGATATGCTTTAAACACAAGACTTTTAAATAGAACTTTGTGAACATCAAACGATAATAAAATTAATTATTGTACTTGCGTAAATAGCTTTAAATATAAAATAAATCCCTGGTTGATAAAGGCAGCCTTAATGAATTCTGAGCATTAAACACCCTGCAGAATTTACACGTTCACTCTCTTTTTTCGACACTTTTTTTTAATACCGGAGTTGAGTATTATCCATCTATATATTATATAATGTATACATATAGCTGAACGTGACTAAGAATAAATAATTAGATTCAATTAGCGTAAATTTAAAACAAGAGTACTTAAACAGATTAAATGCTTTCCACTTGAAACCAAAATTATGTTTATATATTTTTCTCTTAATTCGTCATTTAATGACGCGGTCACCAAAATTAATGGATTAAAACTTAAAAGTGCAGTGTGCATGAAAAAGGACACTAAAAAAAATAATCACCTTTTAAAAATTTGTTTATAAATATGTCTATTAGGTTTATTTTCGAGAAATGGCAATTTTTGTACCGGTCATCTTTATTGAGTTTTTCCACAATAGTTTGAGATGATTCTTTGTATAAGTGACGACAAGCATCAATAAAATTGACGCGGGCCCTGTGACGTCACAAGAATTCTCGTTTCGACCTGTATACTTTAATTTTACAGATTTCACAATTTTTTAATATAATGCAGAAGCTGAAGGTATTTCATGAGTATGCAAAATATGAGGAGCGAATTCTGGCGTCTGATATATGTTCTAGATGTCACAGAGTTCGATATTATTGATGTTGCCAGGAAAAACAAGCCGTGAGGTGGGTCGTTTATTAGGACTAAAGTGCGACCCTTGAGGTCCACACGACGAACTTCCCAGTTTGATAAATATTTAATAATAATAATTAAATTAGATATTACACAGAAAAGTAATCATTTTAATCATTAAAACATCAATAATTAAAAAAAAAAAAAAAAAAAAAAAAACGGCTGAACCGATTTTTATAAAATTTATGTCGGATCAAAATGACGTTAACACGCCTCGATTGACACCCTTACGAAGTCGATATAATTTTTTATTCGCGAGATATTGTGTAAAATCTACTTTTTTGGAGGTTATTTGGTTAAGAAAAAAGAACGGCTGAACCGATTTAAAAAAAATTCCTTTCAGATCATATTTACGTTAATACGCGTCGATTGGCACCCCAACGTAGTCGATATCATTTTTCGTTCTCGAGATTTCGTCTTAGAAAGAAATGGACACATACGTACGTACGTACGTACACACACACACACACACACACACACAGACATCTTTCTAAAAGTAGTGTAAAAATAGTGTAGTGACCTTGAAACATTAAAATTTTTTTTCCTTTTTGATTTCGATTTTCGGACCCATTACAATAACTTCCAGTGGGAAGTTAATAAGTATGGTCCAATATGTTTTTCACAAATTCGCACCTCATTATTGAGGAAGTTGCTATATCGAACTTTGAAACATGAAATTTGGAATATATACATTTCTTCTATAACGTAAGCACCCACTAAGAAAAGATTTTTTAAAGTTTCACCTATATAAGAGGGTGAAAAGGGGGTAAATGTGTTCTTACGAATTTAATCATTCTGGCCATACTTTTGGTTTTTGAAACATGACATTTGGAGGATATATTCCTTTTTTAACTTTAGTATCCATTAACTTTAGTATCCATAAAATTCCACTGCTAAGAGGCTTAAAAGGGAGTAAATGTGTTTTTAGATATTATTTAATTATTCTGTACATACTGCTAGTCTTTGAAACATGACATGTGGACGATACATTCCTTATATAACGTAGGCACGCACTAAGACAGGATTTATTTTAATATCACACCTAAGAAAGTGAAAAGGGATAAATGATTAATTGTGTAAAAAAACGTTAGAAAAACTTTTATCCTATAAATTTCATATTTCAAAGACCAAAAGTATGGACAGAATGGTTAAATCCATAAAAATACATTTACCCCCTTTTCACCATATTAAGGGTGGAATTTTGAAAAACCCTTTCTTAGTAGGTGCCTACGTTATAGAAGAAATATATATTCCAAATTTCACATTTCAAAGTTTCTGTTATAACTTCCTCAAAAAGAAGGTGCGAATTTGTGAAAAAAATATTGGACCATAATTTTGCCTGGCAACATCAATAATATCGAACTCTGTGAGTGTGACCTCTAAAACCTGTATCAGACGCCAGAATGTCCTCCTCATATTATGCACACGATTCTGCCTTGGGCGCACGATCTATATTACGTGAAAATACGAAATCTAAGAAATCAGTGAATGAAAGTAATGTAATCGTGCAAAGATCCGAAATTCAGATTTCGATCAATTTTGACTATTTACACTTCTTTTGAACTACGGAACCAATCTAGTTTATCGGATACCATTCTGGCATCCTAGAATGAAAATGCATGAATAAAATTTTTAAATTTAGATCCTCAAGGGGTGTTATTTTCAAAAAATTTTATTTTTCAAAGATAAGCAGGCTAAAAATGCATTTTAGAATAATTAAAAGATAAAAAATATTTGTCATTTTAAAATTAATTTTGATGAGCAATAAAATTTTTAAAATACATTTTTTTTAGTTATTAAAAATATTTTTTTTTCAGTTACAACGAAAATTGATTTAATAGTTTCACTCTATTAGGTGGAAAGTATAGGGCTGACTTTTCAGTCGAATTTTCTAATAAGTGATGAAAAGTTCTGTAGAAACACTCCAAAAAATTTTTTTTTGTGAAATTGCAGAATCTGTATTAAAAAGTAAAATTTCGAATCGACAATCGAACAATTAAAAATTGTCAACACAAATAATGAACGCCTGTACACTGTACAGGGTGAGAAACATTAAGTTGACCATTAAACTTAAATTAAATTAAGACACCACACGAATAGGATGTGACCTCATCAAAGTTTATATGTAAATACTTCCTGACTTACTCATTGCTCTCTCATCTAACGAAACTTTGTGACTTTCAAGTCGTTCACTAATTGATTTAAAGCTTAATGTTCTAAAATGTCAACTGAATTTGAAATTTACGAACGTTTTGTTTACGTCGTGCTTTTAACAATATATACCTAACCCTCGATTTACACGGTAGATTGGTTGTGCCAAAGTATCGTGCAAATCGAAAGTTACCTTTGTACATAGTTTTGAAATTGAAGAACAGGTTCTACATAGCTATAATAATTTGCATTTTTTTATATAAACTGAAAACTATATTTCCATAATATACAATTTGTTAAAAAATGTGTACAGATATTTTAACCATGTTATAACCAAAAACAAACAAAAACAAAAAAATGTCTTAATCAACGTGGGCCCGCAAATAAGTTTAAATAAATAAAGCATTAATTATTCAAACAATACAAAGGGCATGTAAAACACCGCAATTATTTTACAATTAAATGTTAAATTAGCTTTACCATTTATTTTTCCATAAAAAAAATAACGGCAGAATTTATTCTGCAGCAACCATAGATGCATTTTATATCATTGAGCGACAAGTATAAGATCGACTCTATATCTCTGTAATTTGCAGACACATAGGCCATAGATATTGACTTTTTTGTTTGTTTTGATTAGAATAATATAAGTGGGTAAAATATTTGAATTATTATAAATCATTCCTAAAGCGTAGCTTTAACAGTATTTTTGCGAATTTGTTCATTCGCATTAAATCGAAATATCCTCGTGTAAAACGAAGTTCTTTCGCATTTCTTCGACAGTGTTAATCCGAAACCGCACAATCCGAGTAGCGTAAATCGAGGGTTAGGTGCATACATCTTTTTTACAGTCTGATACAGTGCAATGCGCAAATTTCAAAACAAGCTAAACCTTCAGATTGCATCTTCTATTTCCGGGATTTAATTAGAATTTCCGTACTAATTTGTACTCTAGTTTAGCATTGCTACCTTATTTATACATGTGTATAACATCGAATTAATCCCTCCGCACATTATGTAATCACAAATTACATGGTTTATATACATATTTGGAATTATGTAACACAAATGACAGAAATACAGATTGACACAAATGAGATGGTAATTTAAATGCTTCACCGTATTATATAGTAATAATATAACATCACTCAAAATAAAAGCTCTGTTGCGATTAGGGGTACCATCTGACAGGCGTTTGCCGCATTTGACCGGCATTTTAAGAACTAGACAGGTGTGCGGCCGGCGCTGGTCAGAGACAGATATTTTAAAATTTCGCGTCCTTTCATATCTTTTACTTGATATTTTATTACCTACCTACAGCTTTTTTATTTTAGACAGGCATTTTTCTGAAAAATCAGGCATTGCAGGCACCCTAGACAGGCATCCCCACGCTTATGTATGGTAACCCTAGTTGCGATGTCACTGTAGTACACTATACGGTTTAGACGGGAGCATATAGCCACAATTTGAAATTAAAGGTGTTCATATTTATTTTTTTGCAATGAGTTAGTAATAGGTTATTGTCGGTGGAAAGTAATTTAACATCACAATTTTACTTACAGGAAATAAATTATTAATAAGATATTAGAGATGATGATTGAAGACAAAGCCTTCGTGTGGCGTAAGATTTAAGAATCAAAATAAAAACGCTATCAACATCTAATTGAAGATTCCGAATCAGCTCTTCAGAGAAATTGAAGTTTATTATAAATACATAAGTTATATTGTAAAATTTCTAATTACTAGGTGTGTTTGTTGGTCAAGTCCTAGAATGGTTCTAGAATTCTTCGGACAATTCGGACTCAATTATTAGAACCAAATCAGAATTGTTGGTTGTAAATATATAATTTTGTATTCCAACCCGCTCTGTGCTTTTGTCAAAACAACGCTTAAAACACAAAGTTTACTTGTGAAGGGGATAAATGATAATTAGTCCTGAGAGTATTAACTCTAGACCTGGAACCGATAGAACCAAATTCAAACAATCAGAAGAGTCCAAAAATTTGATCAACAACACGCAGTTCTAACAGTGTGAGAGAAAGAAAGAGATATTGTAGACAACTATCATTCTCTCTTTCTAGAATTGTGAATGGTTCTTCGCCCTAACATGTATGAATAGTCAATTTTCAAATAACATGACACCATAAAATGTATAAAATAGAGAAATGAAGATGAAGACCAATCACAATTCTAGTAAGAGAAAATGATAGTCGTCTATAATAACTATCTCTTACTCTTATTTTTGTACCAATAGTAAGTATTAGTAGGATAGGGAATGCACTGTCCATCCTTCATGTCTATGTTGTATATATTCATGAACAAAATTATCGAATATTTTTAAACGTTCGTAATTTTTTTTTAATAAATAAATTAATTTGAAATTATTTTCAAGTAATAGTGACAAAAAAAAATAATCGACAATTTTGTCCATGATTGTATATTGTTCTGTCCGATTACTACGGCATTTACGGATGGTAATTGGTAAGTTTATAAATTAAAATGATATAAATCAATGTCTTATCAAATTTACGATTACTTAAGCAATAACCAGCAAGATTGTACCTGTAGGGGAAATGATATCGGCGATTATAGAATATCCTGTCAGGTTACAGCGTTTACTGACGGTAATCTAAAATTATACTTATGTAGGACGTAACGTACATAATATGTATAAGTAATTATAAGCATAACGTTGTAAATTTACTTACAGTTAACATTGAGGGTGACACTTGCTTCCAACTTGGAGCCCTCCGGCATGGCGCGGTTCCAGACTTCGCACCGGAACACGGCGCCGTCGTCGTCGCGCGACGGTGATAGTGTCAGTGTAGCCGACGTTGCTTGGTCTCTGGCGCCGCCGCTTTTCAATGCCGCGTCCAAAGGATACCTCGATCCTGAAAATTAAGATTAAATACGATTAGAATATTAGACTGGCATATTTTATAATCAGTTTCCTGCACTTGTTGATACATGTTTTTGTTGTTTTTTTTGGGTTTGTCACTGAAAATTTTTGTTTCATTTTTATATTACCTACACTTTTTTTATCATAATTAAAATACCGATAACATTTCTTTTTAAAAGGAGTTACGTTCTGCTACCATTTTTCGATCGTTTTTATTATAATAACTCTGGATTTTTAACAAATAGTTAACAATAATGTTACTTAAATGGTTGATTATAATAATTTATTCATCTTAACTATTACAGTAGTTATGTAATTATCCTACCCAACTTGGTTTTTTATTCATAACTAAAGGAAAAAATCTTTAATTTGTTGTTTATATTCCAATATTTAGACCAGTAATTGGAATAATAGGTTAATAAAAAAGTCAAAGCGAGACTCGCACTAACGAGCCTCCACCAACTGCTTCCTACTCTCTGGTTGGTATATTAATCGATGAGACCAAAATGGGACGACAGTTCATGTTATATGTTGATTTAATAGAGCAACGAAATTCCGTTACGTTAAAATTCCATAATTTAAAAACACGAAGGGAGAGTCGAGTGAAGTCTACTGCATAGAACTTCATAGAACTACTCGGCTTAAAATATCTCTCAGAGCCTAATTGAAGCATAACTTTAGAATTTTCTTTGGCAAACTGAAATATCAACTGATACTTTTAATCAAATAGGCTTTGAAGAAACAAAAAGTGAATAATTCCTCGGTATGATATAGTTGTTAGTAGAACTATAAAATACTGAATAATTATGAATTTTGAAACCGCAGAAAAGTTACTTGAAGACATCACACAAAGAGAAGAAGGGAGAACAAATTTCTTTCCCAAATTATCAACGTTTATTTTCGCAATAGGAAGAAGTGATCATTATATTACATGAAAGTGTGTATTATTTTCATTGCATTTTCCTTTTGTAATATAACATGAAGTTACGAAAACGTAGGCAATACCAATGACATAGAGAATGGACTGCCAGAAAAAGTGTCTCACGAGAAGGAAATACACAATCAATATCATTGTTTAGTTGAGAATCAAATTCAAACAGATATAGCGTTCACAAATATTCAGACTTAGACCAATAGTATTCACAAAGATTTAGCCTTGGACCAATAGCGTACATTGAGATTCAGATTCAGACAAATAGAGTTCCTTGAGATTCCGACTCGAACCAATAGCGTTCACCGAGTTAAAAACTCGGCCAATAGAGTTCTCAGAGATTAGAAATAATTTTATTTCATCTCGAGCACAAATAATACATTTTCAGCACACTGTTGACATAGGGAATTCCATTACCGACGTCAATGAACCATCGGTATTATATACAGAGTGGACTGTCAAACGACATCAAGATGGGGTATTGGACCAATCAGAATGACCTAGTCGCTTGTACTTTAATTTGGCTCGATCGTATAACTCGTAGTAAGCCTTTTTAGCACATTGGGGAATGTGAATTCCATTCTCTATGTCAATGGACAATACAATAAGGCGGCCGGTGTGCGGCTGGGATAGGCTAAAAGTGTTTCTTCTTCCACAAACCGCTCCGTAATTTACATTTAAATGGAACGGTCTTAATATCACATTTCACTCGAAATGTCTAAATATTATTATGGCCGTGTATACACTTACTTCCTTAACTTAAAGCCCGAAGTATTTGTGTTATATTTACTGACTTCTATCTCTGTATGTGTGTGTGTTCAAGTTTATGTCGCGTGAGTGGGCTATCAACACAACGATACTGTAATGGTAAATGGCGTCATCCCTCACATTGCAATTTTAATATTTTCTAATGTATTATGACAAAATTACGACGAAAGATAAAAAAATATATAAAATTTTAAAAAAATCCCACTTAAAAATATACTATACCTAAATATTATAGTTCTTTATAAAGGACGACATTTTTCAATTTCGTTAAGATCGGATAACTTTTCTGAGATTTCTCTACTTCATTTATACCCTATAATATTCCTCCAAAAATGTTCCGTAGTATAGGAAACCCGCATCAAAATCAATTCAACTATTTATTGAAGAATTATGATGCCACAGACAATAATACGACAAAAACGCATAACACCCCTCTCATTTTGAGTCGGGGAATAACAAAGAATTGTTACCTACTTTATCGAATTTTATTACTTCACTGCAATGTTTAAAATTTGCGTGCTAGAATTGACTACGTGATGTCACAGTACAATAATATTATGCAGTACAGTGCGCGTAGTGCGCGACTCGGTATGGCGGAATGATGTTTGTTCAAAGTCGTCAATAAATAAAATAATATTTCAATAAATATAAATCTAACCAAAGTTTTTGATCGCTGATTTGGGGCGACAATAATATTGTGGATTTTATTATAACGGTGGCACGGATCAATGAAATCAATGCGGACCATGTGACGTCACAAAACCCTTGTTATGAACCGTAGTCTTAAATTTCATAGATTTCACAAATAATATGTTTCCTAAATTAAAGTTACCAACTGTTTGAAAACTAAGTGTAAATAAAATAAATACCTTATACGGAAAAAAAGAGTTTTTTTTATAATTATTAAATTTAAAATTTCATTCTCAAAATTAGTAATAATTGCAAAACAATAGTTTTCTTTTCCAAAACAAACAAAAATCTTCTGTATATAAATTTTCCACTACATATTGGGATCCGTCAGATTAGTGGAGCTTAAAAAACATGGCGCAGAGGGGGGGAAATTTCATATACGGGGTATACTTTTGCGTGTAATTTTATGATTTTTAAAGTGATATGAAATGATAAATATAAGTGCAATTTGTGATTGGGCCGGTACGAATCCTAAACAAAGGAATTTCGTTGAAGGAGAACGGATTCTCAAAGCCGGACATATTATCAAATGTCGGAAATATAACGAGAAATATGCATGCAAAATGAACTGTCAAAAGTAGTAATCTTTACGACATATTGCTTAAAAACATCAAAATTAAAAGAAAATCTCAATGAAATTAATCATCTGCGTTCAATGCGCCTTTAAGGCTGGGTTAGGTGAATAATGTAAACACATAACTGGAACATAATAAGTTATATTGTAATAAGTAGGTAAGTTACTAACCTCAAAATATTTGTATACAAAGTTAATCCTATAAATTTGTCAATCATCAGGGATTCAACTATTGTAGTGCAGTATGATAATAAGTACATCTTATTATTAATATAAAATATTTTTATAATTCATAAATACAGTTTTTCCACATTTTATTAGAAAATAATTCTGTGTAAAGTAAGTTTTAGAAGGCAATAACTGACAGTGTTTATTGCCATGATATTAGAAAACGATGCGAATTCCATTTTCGATAAACTTTTTGTTTATTTTACTTGCTTTATTTTTGTAATAAATAATTTCATGAATAATTTGCACTGTTAGCATGTAAAATTCTCCCTCAATTTGAGTACAATTTTCTGCCACCAGATGTCATATACTCATTTGACGGATCCCAATAATTTCCCTTAATTTTTCTTATCCTTTTATAGTAACAAAATAAGTATCCCGCAGCTTTCGAGTAAATTTCAAAGTTTGAAACAATGTTCTGAATATCAATTAAGCGAGAGTGTGTGGCCAGCTTTTACACAACGAACAAAACACAAAGAATGACACGATTATATTTCTGTTATGCCGATATTACATTCAGCTTGAACGGTCATAAGAGTTATTGAACACATGTGTCCTCTGGATCTGTTCCAAATCTGTTTTCAGCTTTTTTTTTGATTTTTTTAACATAAAGAAAACTTTGAACCACATTAATGCTCCATTTATGCACAATGAAATAAAAAAAAAGTTATCTAATTTAAATACTGATGGAAATATGAATAAATATATTAAAGCGGAAAGTTTATTTATATGTCCGGAAATTTTAACCCATTTCCAGATGAGTCGAAAGTTAGAATATCAGAATATCTGCAGATCCACATTAATGCTCCAATTACGCACGAAATTAAAAAATCGGTACAACAACAATACATGACTTCCAAAATGATTTTTAAATATATTTTTAATATGAATATAATTTCAATGCAATTTTTCCGAAAGCTCTTATACGATACCAAGATCAAAAAGCTTGGTCCTTACTAAAGCGAACAAAAATAATCATTCAAATTGGTGCATTTTTGCAAAAAATATTTCCAGACCCAAACGCACAGCCGCCGTGCGGAAAACTACTTTTCTTTACGTTTCGGAATCTGGCATTATATCGGCTAAGAGACAGACGCTAATGACCTCTATTGTCGAGCGTCTATAATTCACAATTCATTCATTCATATCGGATAAGATTTCTTTCATTTCCTTACGGAACATGGAAGTAAAAAAGTTAAGAACTATATAATATAGCCTTAATAATTATTATCGCTTATTTAATAAGAATACTATACAATGGTTACAATATTGTTTTTTAATTATATTTCTCTCTTTTTGTCGCTAAATAATTATGAATTATGATTCTTTAACTTCGAACTCAGTCAGAAAGTATTTTAGAAGTTTTTATGAATAATAATTGCAATGAGTTTATTAAAATTCAATTCCAGTTTACGTAATTTTTCTGAACAAAAAGTGCAAGTTTGTTTTAAGAATATGCAAATTTAATATTTTAATTTAAAAAAAACTTTCACAAAGTCATGCTCGAAAGTGCAACTATAATAATGGAAACAGAATCTTCATTTGCTCTAATTCTTATAACATCATTGTTTAATTCCATTACGGGCAGATCTTAATAGTCCTTATAATTGCGACTAGCCCTATATATATGTATATATATTGCACACAGTATTTAAAGCAATACACAGATAGCTGAAAGCGTTGCGCAAATTTAAATTAATTTTATCAACTAAATGCGCATTTTTATCGATTCTGTGGTTCTCTTAATTCTAGATGGGAAACGATTTCGACGCGTGTCATTTCTGAGCGTTCGGGATCCAATTTATTTCACATGCATTTAACATATAACAAGTACATGTGTACTACTGTACAGCAGTTACATTTAAGGATATAAAGTGCAAGAGTTCACAAAGCAGTAGAGCGTCTTACCGGTTACTAAGTTCTAAGTACTCTACATACTAGCCTGTATTCTGGCACTAAGAAGTGGTTTACGTCCACATTATGAACATGCAAATAGAATTTTCAAATTAGGAAATACAAACCGAGCGAGTGGTGTAGTGGTAAGAGTATTAGACACTTAGTTGGAAAGTATTAGGGTCGAATATGATAATATAATAATAATAATATACATCTTCGATGTATAATAATATAGCGGGGACAGATGTGACATAAAACTTTTCTTCTATTGTCTCTAGCCGAGAAACGACGATTCCTGTGCCGGCCATCTTGTTGAGGTCTTCCGTGGTTTCTCTCAATAATTCCAAATAAATATCGAAATGGTTCCCGATTACCTGTCAAACTTTTATGCGCTCATCAAGTTTGCCTACCTTATCCTAATTTCCTATAATAGCTCCACCCTCAACTGAAAAGTTGTAAACGAAAGATAGTAATATTGCAAATAGCGTTAGTGACAGTATTTGAATAGTCAAATTTCAAAAATTTATTTCCGAATCATATAATGTCGATAAGCGGTCATTCAACGCATTATTTTCATTTATTGTTAATTATAATATCTTCAAAAATAAAAATAGGATAGTTAGCAGAAAGTTGCTGATTTTGTAATGTTTGTCTCCTCTGGAGGAGTTTTCCTTAGCGCCTATATGGGCAATGCCAGTACTACTAAGTATACTAAATTAGGGATGTTGTGGAGCATCGACTTCTAATCCGAATTGTCAGAACCTTCGGTTCTAATTTGTACCTCCGAATCCGACTCCGCTTCCGATAAACACAAAACGGAGATTTAGCGGAACTTAGCAGACCACCGACGAACGACGAAGAGTGCTCGACCGCCACGCCGTCAAGTGTCAAGCAAGTTACGACAGGTTGCTAAAAAATTAATTTTTTTATTCTTTTATCGTCAATTGAAAATTAAAATTTATTTTTTTAATTCTTCTCTTGTCAATTAAAAATTATAATTAATTTATAATTGTTTTCTGAAAATTTTACACACTTTTATTGTGCTCCGATTCCGATTCACCTCCGACTTCGCGGAGGTTACTATTCCGACTCCATCTCTGATAAAACCACCCCCTTAACATCCCTAAACTAGATACAATATGTTTCAAAATAAAACGCTGGCCATGCAATTCTGTAATATTATCTAGCATCTTCTTCCAACATACTCAATATTATATTAAACAAAGAGAGATATCGCAAATGCTGGCGATTTGGTTTCGGAAATGAAACAACATACAGGTTGAAATATATCTATGGACATAAAACACAACCGTTTATGGTGAATTTTTGGTATAAAATTAGTTTAATGACGTCATTAAGTTAATTTATTGATCCAGTTCTCTAATTTTGAATTAAATGTCCTACACAGAACCGTCGATTCTGACGAAATTTAGTCACCAACGAATTTTAAATCTAATTAATTTAGACAATGACGGATTCAGGGGGGTGCTTAGGAGGTTCACCCCCCCGAAATTTTTGGCAACGCATAAAGATAAAGATATAATTTATTTCAAACGATGTACATATATACATATTGAAAAAGTTAACAGAACAAAGTTATAATAACACGTCTTATTCATTAATACGGCTTTACACGCTTTTAAAAAAGAACTTGTTGATTTTATTTCTCTAATATTTTCAGGCAATTTATTATAAAACTTGTGTCCCCAATATGTCGGCCCTTGCTCAAAAAATGACAGGTTATGTTTCGTTGTCCTTATACTTGAGCAGTCTCTAGTAAAAGACATCTAGGCTACTCAAAGTAAGTGGTTGAGGTAGAAAAAATTAGTAACAAAGTTATCTCTGCGGATTAATGAGTACTCAATAGGGTCCTTATTAACCTCTCAAAAGTCGCACTTTGTCGCATTAGTGGAACTTGGAAAAAATGGCCGCCATCTTGAATTTTTTTGAATTTATTGAATATCTCGTAAAGTATGCATTTTATCAAAAAAACTCAAGGGATCATTTTTATAGAGAATCAAAAGCTACCTATAATGGAGGCATTTTCAAGACTATTGGCCAAAAAACAAAAAAGTTATTGAAATTTATATGAATTGGCAATATAGGACTTTTGAAAATTTAGTTGATATCTGGAATAGTATGCATTTTATGAAAAAAGCTCAAAGAACCTTTTATGTGCAGAATAAAAAACTACATGTCCTTCGATAGTCCGGATATTAAAGTCCGCATTGTCAAACACAAATTACATAAAACTATCTTCTGGCACATTATCTTTGTTGTTAGTTATTGCCGAATTCTCAAACGCTAAGTATTCAGAATATGTCACAGACATACCAATTTTTGATAAAAGATCTATTAAGTATCTGGATACGTATTTCCGGTGCAGCTGAATCTCCAAGCTAAGCATAAGCGGTGAAATAAATGACTTGATCTGCACTGATGATGTAACAAAATTTTTTAATGCGTTGATTTTGATATCCCTATTTTTGCCTTTAGTTATTAATTCATTAAAAAAAACGTCCAAAGAATTTGGAAATTGGTTCTCTTCTCCCAATCTTACATCGTCAACCGCAGGATAAGTATCAACGTCGCAAACCATGGTCCCTATATCTTCTTTTAAAATTTGTGCTGCCGCTTTTATTACCTTAAGTCGTTTTCCTTCAGTATTTGTATTGTTTTTAAACCACTCATCACTAATTAATTCATCACACTTATTTTTTAAACATAAAACGGCTAGATTTCCTGGGACTTCGGTAATTATTACAGTGTTTTTGAGTTTTCCTATTAATCTAAGTTTCAAATTTTTTTTGGACCAAGGTGTTACATTTTCAGGTAAGTATGACACTAACTTTTCCTGTAGTTCTTTAAAAGAAAATTGACACTTTTCGTTATCGTTTTGAATGTCGTAGCATAATTTTTCAAATGCTTCTTCACATTCAACATCTAAAGGCCTCCCAAATTTTTCATGGCTCCTTTGCTTCAACTTGGAAACTTGACTGGAGTGTTCTAGTGGCACCCCTTATCTACCATTAAAATTTCATCAAACTTCTAATTAACGCAATCTAAAAGTACCATTTGACTGGATTTTCACACGTATTTATACGCGCAGCTGAAGCGTTTTCCACGGGTATTTTTGCAGCTGAAGGTGATTTTTTATCATTTATTATCATAAATAATGTATACAAAAATTTTCAGCTTTGGTACTATTAATTTTTTTTTTACGATTTCCAAGGCGGGGGCGGCTCTAGTACTCTCACCTCCATCCTGGGAATGGCAGCTGAAGGTCGTTTCCTTTATGTACCATACCAGAGCTAACATGTAGGTAAGAATCATCCTTGGTACTCTTGGTCACTAAAATGTGTCGCTGGCTCATGGGCTTTTAGGTATTGTAAAAACATATCACACTGCCATGGTTACTGTGGTTTTTATTTCCAAAAGTTAGCAGCGTCCATGGTCTGACCTTTTCTATTGAAGTGAGCAAGCATGGTGCATTCCGAGTGACGTCATCCCCCCACTACTATCTATCGGAACGAGGCAACCTATACTGTACTAACCTTGCAATCACGCCTAATTGCAGCACGTGTTATTCGTTTACGAATCGCGCGGAAACTAAACAATAAACCGCATAGTAACAAGGTCGTCTTGAGTCGCCGTCGCGCCGGTGCAGGTGTGGTGGCAGTGTTGCCAATCTGTGGATAATTACCCATTATTGAGTTTTTTTTCCTTAAAAACCTTATTTGGGAAATTTGATATACAAATAGTTTTAACTATTTCAGGTATTAACCAAATTAAAAAAAAAACCATATTGCCAAATCATATGAATTTCAATAACTTTTTTGTTTCTTGATCAATGGACTTGAAATTTTTTCACTACACGTATATTTTGATTCTCCATAAAAAAAGTCTCTTGAGTTTTTTTGATATAATGCTTACTTAACGAAATATTTAATAAATTCGAAAAAAATCAAGATGGCGGCCATTTTTTTCTAAGTTCCGCCAATGCGACAAAGTGCGATTTTTGAGGGATTAATAAGGACCCCACTGACTATTCATTACCGCAGAAATCATTTTGTTACTAATTTTTTCTACCTCACCTGTATAAATCTGCCTAGATTGACCAGCCTAATCCGATTAATATCTTAGCGGCGCGTTGCATATTTTCGATATTTTTTTTATATTTTCGCGAGTAAAAACTGATTTGGTGAGGTAAGTATAGGTATCAATATAATGTACTTGTACATAAATATTTTGCCCCCCCCCCCCCCGAAATATTTTTCTGAATCCGCCCCTGAATTTAGATGTAAAATGTCAAATTGATTTTCGTCAAAGTCTAGACCTTAATTACCTGAGTTGTCTATCTATAGATTCGTCGAAATAGATATGACGTGCCTCGAAACATGTAACCGACAATGCTGTCCCTTTTCAAAGCAGCAAAAAATAGACTGCTTGGTAACCCACATACACCCACTGAAAAAGGACTACATAATTACATCTCTCCCTGAAAATGATCGAAAATGTATCGTGTACCTATCATTATAAATTATTGGAAATATATTATAGGTATATTATATAGTTACTAAAAATTTATAAGAACACGTCTATAATTATTTTTGCACCCTTCACTTCCACAGAAAATTTTCTGGCGACGCCCACATACACAATGTTACAGAAAAATATAGAATAAATAATGTTTCCAATTTTTGGATATTGTTTAAATAAATTATTAGTTTCAAACTACGTAGTAAAATCAATCTGGAAAAGTAGTAAGGTAAACAAATATAAATTGATAGCAAAACTTTTCAACAGAATTAATGACATAAAAACTGTCTTTCACAGATTCATATTTTATACAAAAATAATAAAAATAAAAAAAGTTTCTTTGTCAACAAAGTAATAACAAGTAAAGTAATAACAAGTAAGGCCTACTTTGTGTGTAATTCTACATCTGTCAGTAACATTCACGAAGCGGGTAAAATTGTGGTTATGTTTAGTTACAGTTACAGGACACCTTGTAATAATTGGGATATTTAAATGCACAGAAGAAAACGGGTAAGACAAGCAACGGTGTGATGCAGAAAGTCTGTAATCAGGTGTTCGTTGTGGTGGCACAGAAAACCTATGTATACGAATATACTGGATGATCTGATTCAGTGGTTCTCAATGTAGGCCAAACCCGATCATGGATGCCAAGTTGTATTTTTAAGAATCAATATATGACAATAAATTTATGAATGGGGCTTCTCAAATTTTATTACAGTAATAAAATATTGCGAATGTACTAACAAAATTTAGAATAAATACCCTGAACCAAAAACGTAAGTTGGTATTCATTAAAATGTTCATACGTTTTAATTAATAATTTTGTTCATACAATTAAATAAGTTTTTATTGTAATTGAGCTTTCTCTCTCTCAGTGAATTTTTCATAAACACAATGTATTTTTTCATTAACTGAAGATACTGAATTTTTATAGAGTTGAGTAGCATTGGAAGAAAACCAACACAAATTTAAAAAGAATAAAAACTGTGTTTTAAGTACTAGCCTAATTTAATCGGTGCACAAATACTTTGACTTTCCATTCACTATAATCAAAAGCCGGTGCCGGTTGCTGTGATTTATCATGCAGTTCCAAATAAATATTAAATTAATAGATTTATACGGCTGAATTGCAATTGAAAATTTTTCGTTGGAAAGCAGCCAATTATATAATTGATTCGGAACTCTCGCATGTAGTGAAAATCAATTGATTCTGAAGCATATAAGGGAAATGCTAGATTAGTAATCTTGTCACGATTGAGTAAGTGTAAGCTCATTCCCCCGCGAAAGTGGAAAGGTTCAGGTTAGAATCCTGACTGTGACTATGGTATGGTAAAATGATTTTTTCCTATATGTTTCGAATAATAATATATAATTGGCTGCTTTCCGACGAAAAATTTTCAAGAATGATTATGTAATAATGGTAAAAAATGAAAACAAATTGTAAATCCAATTTCCACCCGACTCTCAAGCACTAATCTTTAGAAAAATCTATATTATCTCTACATAGTATAAAATGAAGTCGCTTTCCGCGTCTGTCTGTCTGTATAACCGCTAACTCCTCCTAAACCACGCAACGGATTTTGATGCGGTTTTCACCATCAGTTAGATAATTTTTCACGGAAGGTTTATATATTATATAGCGAACGAGCGTAGCGAGCGAGAAAGCGAACGAGCGAAGCGAGTTAGTAATGTAATTCCTAAACCACGCAACGGATTTTGATGCGATTTTCACCATCAGTTAGATAATTTTTCACGGAAGGTTTATACATATAGCGAACGAGCGTAGCGAGTGATAAACCGAACGAGTGAAGCGAGTGATTAATGTAATTATAATATTCAAGCGAACGAGCTAAGCGAGTGAGTAGTGTATTGCACCCGGGCTTTCTTAGCACCCGGGCGAAACCGGACAGGGCCGTTAGTATCTATATAAAAAAAGAAAAAATGTAGTTCCGGCAGTTCCGAGTGTTATTGACGACTGATACGATTTTTATAAGAAACCTGCATAGTTTTGTAGTAAACGCTCCTCGACGTGACTTGCATTTTGTTTCATCTCAATCCGTTAATCGTTTAGCTTTGAACGGAAGCATTCTAGATTTTTTTTACATATTCTGCTATTTTCCGCAGCACTGGGCTACTATCAATGTATATACAAGGTAACCGCAGTATAAAGTACTATGCATATGCACTTGATGTCAGCACTCATTGTCTTTTCGCGCACTTTTGGATTCTGATCAATTTAAATCATTTTGATTTAATAAAATAGCAACCCAAAAGTTAAAGTTACTGTCAAAACCGGCATTAATGTGAGCGAAGCCGTGGGTAAAGACTGCAGTTTCTTTGTAATATGGGCGACGTTTTTTCTTGCATCCCGTATATAAATATTTAGCTACTTGCATACACGTTTTATTACACATCGTCGCAGGTTTATTTTGTCTGTTCCTTATCAGCTAAATGCAAACACTCGATACCGCCATTTTGCATGCTTTTGAACATTGGCGGTTATCGTACGTTTCTAACTAGAACGTTTCTTAATTATTGAATTACTTTAAAACGCCCGTATTACCGTTATCTATATTATAGCAACTGAGTAATTTTTATCGATACCCTTTAGACACGGTACGATACAAATTATAGAAGATTTTATTATCGATAAATAAAAAGTATAGCAATAAGACCTATGTCTGCGGTAATCTCATTTTCTATTATTCCTAAACGGGTAAAGCGTGTTTTCCGGATTTTTGTTAGTCCCTGTTTGTTCCGTCATCACTGTAGAATAGCTGGGCTGATTTTGATACGATCACGTATGGAAACTTACATTGTAAAGACCCCCCAGGGGGGACATTGGAATGTGGTTGCTATCGCAAATTGCATTCCAATGTTCTTTGGGAATTAGCGCTCCCAGGGACCCAAGCTCGTACCAGTCGGTTTGTGTATGCCGGCTGGCGGATTCTAATACACAAATGGATTATTTGTTCTGTTGAAGACGCTAATGACCTGAGTTGTCGACGCGTCTATAATATACAATTAATTAATTAATTAATTACATTGTACAGAGTATTTAACATGCTGGTTTAAAATTTGAGAGGAAGGCTTGACGTTATTTTGGGGTAACCTAAGCTTCCTCCAGCTCTCTCCTTCCGACGCCTTAATTCGTCAAAATCACTTCCGAATTATCACTAATTCCCAATTAAAAATGCATTAGCCTACCGTTGGCTTCGCTGTAGTCGGGTAAAAATTTATACATTCCTCAGAAACTAAAAAAATTCAAAAGATGTGTAAACATTCAGAATCTCAAAAAAGTTGACGGCTGATCAAGAAGGGTTGAATATAGCTAACAATAACTGAGCTTTCCGTCACTTATTTGACACACTACTTCCATGACATTTTTCTGAGTCATTTCAGCAGAAATGTGGGGGAGGCCAGTAAAGATGTTTTCACATAAAAAATGTGTTTTGAAGCTACACATATTTTAGCGAAATAACTGAATTACGAAACAGTATCAGACTAAACAAAGGGTTATATGGTAGCCCATTAAGACGAATGCATTCATTCCTAGACCACAAATAATCCCGTTTTATAAGGCCGTATGGTCAAACTTTACGATTTCAGAAGGTAGTGTGAAACAGAGAACCTAACAAATTAATTAGGAATTGATAGATATATTTTTATTCATCAATAAAATGTGTCTAAGGTCGCATTTAATTAATTTTATATCTTATAATAGAGTTGTATTATTCGCTATAAATAGGATGCATTAACAAGCCGCATTTGTCCAGTTTTATCTGTTTTTAAAAGACCAGGTCTTTTAAGAAGGACCATTTCTGAAATTACCAACGCTGCCATTCTAATAGTAAGCTGGGTTATGTGTAATTACATTACAAAACAAAGCAATGTTCGAAATCACTATCTATACTTATTCCTCTAGATAAAATAACGATTAACTATTATATGATGAAATGCAAGTTAGAACTATCTCATCTTTCGGAATTTACATAGCAATAGTTCTGATAAAATTTTTGAAGACAAAAGTAAATGTCTAAAGTCGACTATTCTCCTACTGCTTTTACCGATTTCGAAGTGGGGGTCTTCGAAATCGGCTCCTGCGTGTCACGAACCATTTAATCTTTTTGTGACAACATCAAAATATACTCTGCATTGCCGAGTGTCGACACAACATACTGTTTTGTTTTATGATTATATGATTTTGAAAACAAATATCTAAGTTTAACTCAATTTCAAATCCAATTGTAATCGCAGACATATTTAGATCTTGTTTTGATAAATCTAATTGCATTGTGCTTTATTTATTTTATTTTTTTATATAGATTAGTGATAATATTTAGTATCATCCAAAATAATCTTGAAAGCGGTAACCTATAGTAGACAATAAGAACTTGAATGTTGAATTTGGATGAGAATTGAGACTACAGAGGAGGCACCTGATATGTCATTAGTCAACGCTTCTCTTTCTGCATTTTACTGTTTTTGACTGTCGCATGAGAATAGAGTCTAGAAAAGGGAAACTCGATAACTTAGCGTTTACTTATCCTACAAATCTGTGGTCGCGCATTTAAAGAAAATCTACTGTGTCATATTTATAAAGCAAATTAAAATGTTCAATATTGTAGACGCCATATTGAAATATATTTAAATAACTAACAAACAATTTGCGGAATTGTCATTTAGTAAAGTGGATAGTTTCAAAATAAAACAGGGTATTTGGCATTTGCATTTATTTAATTCAGTTAAATAAATTAAACAATTTGAAATCCTTTTTGCAAATGCATCCAATTCCAATGCGTGAAACTTTAAATTTGAATTGATTATACTGTGCAGATAATCAGAAGCTTTTCTCTCATATCACATATTGTTACAAATCTTTTAGGTAAATTAAAATGGGATATCAGAAAGAGAAACGCATTTCCAATATTATTAATTTATTATAAAAGTAGCTTTCCGCCCCGGTACCTCCCGGGAAGATTTTGGTTTGACGAGAAGATTGGAGTACCTATATCAGTTATATTTATGTTAACCTGTTCCAGGCGCTGAATAAGTCTTCAATTAAAAATATTTTCTCAGTATTCCGCCCATAAGCACCGTCATTCCAGTTAGCATATAGAGATAAATGCTACCCATAGGTACCTAACTGAAAGAACGTGGTATATGAACTCAAAAAAAAACAAAAAAAACAATGGATTAACAATATTTAATAACATTAAAAGAAATAGATGATTCAAATATTTCGGTGCAAATCAGAAAAGCTATTAATTAAAATTTTGCGTATTACAAACTCATTTGAAACACGTATATTTAATTGAAACCCTTTTAGGGCTTTGTTTCATTTCATTTAAAATCTGTCAAATACAAAATAAAACGAACTTCATTTCAATTCATTGCAAAAGAAATTTAAATTTAATTACAAAACTAATTAGAGAAAATATGGTATAAATGCTTTAGAATGTTTATCAACATCGTATGGCTTTCTTTTCAATACAAAATTAATTTGTTTCAGCTGTGAAACAGGCACAAAACTTATAATTATTATATAATATGTGTCGCTTCATTTATGTGAAATAATTTAATGTACTGGAAAAATATACATTGATTCAAACAGAATAAAATACAGAGAAGGTAAAAATGGTGCAGTAAAATGGTGCAGTAGATGCACAATGCCCCAAGGAGCATAAATAAAAAATATCGATTTTCGAAGCCAAATTCCGTAATATTTATGTGTACATATAACAATTTCTATCAATTGTTTTCTATCATACATTCATATCTCAAAAGCTGTTCTTGGAGCTTTACTTTTCCTGAATTTCAACACTTGAAAAAGTTATTTCAAGTGTTTGTGTTTTTATACATATTAAAGATCTTTATAAACTTAAAATGTGAATTGGTACCTACTAGGATCAGATAATATCTTTTAAAAAATAATTTTCATGTAAATTATAAATTTATCAACATCAATCAAATCAACATCTCTCGTTAGATCCAATATATCAAAGACATTTAAAATATTCACCATATATTTTCTTTTAATTATTCTACAATAAAGTAATGGCACATTAATTTGAACAGTAAATATGCGTGAAACGTACAGACTGCATTTTCCCACAGACAGATAGCTAAGCGCGATCACCATTTGCGACCAATTTTCCAGGTATTTGAACGCAGCTATCGTTAGTTAATGTTGGTAGGATAGGAACAATCGACCTCCGATATTGCAGATGGAAGGTTAATTTCTCTCTCGCTCTCACTCCCCCCTCTCCCCTCTCAGTTCTATCCGTCGAACTGTAAATCTCTGACCAAAATGAAAAACCACTTATGTCGAATTTTTGATAATATTATTCTTCATTTAGATTTTTTACCTCTAAGCTCTAATTTGTGTAGCAT
This sequence comes from Mongoloraphidia duomilia, assembly GCA_039654895.1. NCBI lineage: Eukaryota > Metazoa > Arthropoda > Insecta > Raphidioptera > Raphidiidae > Mongoloraphidia > Mongoloraphidia duomilia. The sequence continues at coordinate 33,387,401 of CM077517.1, read as the reverse complement.
TGTGCAAAAACGTCTTAATACATTTAAAAAACCTAAATGTATCCCAAAACGATTTATGAACATAATTGCAAGGTAAGTAAGATTATACAGTTTCGTCTACGAGGCGTGATGAGTGAAGTTAAAGAGCTGTATATTGTATAAACATTAAACACCTTGCAAATAGTGATCCTAGAATCTAGATAATATGTATTTAGAAAATCAGTTTTCCGGCCGAACTGCGACTTTTACCCACCCTCAAAATTACGTTCCAAATGTGTCTTTGCATTGTAGCGAAAATTAAAGAATGTGCTTGTTTAATGAACTGAATGATTAAAGCGCCATTAATGTTATTATTTGACATAAGCAATTTTGGTTTTACAGCCATATAAATGTTCTGGTCTGTTTGTCTATTGTGTTCCGACAAAACTTTAATTGGCACTGGCAAATAGCTTTCTAACTTGTAAGGTCTATCATTATCAGGTTACTTGCTCCAAGACATCTCTTCATCTCAATGATTTAAGTAAGTTTTAGAGAAGACGCACACTTTGCAAACATTCAAATTGCATAACAGTGCAGTTCAGTTGGGAAATTTACATAATATACCTACTATGTCGGTTCAATTAACACAAGTCTGCGTTATATCTACGGCAACAAAGTAAAAGTGTTTAATTCAAATGGTGGGTATCCTGAGAGCTTTCAGAAATTTTACCAAAAAAGAATTACCATGCGTCGTGACGTTGCGATATAGTTGGCAACATTTTATGTTACTATCGACTGTAATTAGGGTGTATTTATAGATGCAGGATGTCCCAATAATTTACGTAGAGATTTTATTTTTGGGGTGATTTTGAGTTAAAAATGTAATTTAACGTGTTTTGCTACTAAACTATAGTTTGAGTTAAAAGTGTACCTAATATCAAAACTAATTATTTTTCACCATCCTCTACAATTGTCTGGGCACAGTACAAATTCATATTTTCAATATATTGTTAATTTTAACAATAATTGACTCTTTCACCTGTTTTCAAATTTGAGAGATGATATATTCGTATAGTAGATTATAGACCTTCGACAACAGTATTCATAAGCGTCTAGTGAAATTTGGAAACTGTTGGTTTGTACTTAAAGGGTCGTGAAAACACCATATAAACCACAACATTTCTATGATCTCGACTATTCTTCAGCCCTAGATTTTGTTTGTGTTATGTTGAAAGTGATCTTTAGTAGCTGTGTAATAATAGGGAATCGAATCCATAATGATGTGACATTTTACAACTTCGGAATAAAATCTCAAACTCACAAAGTCACGGGACACGCTGTATATAATATTTATTCAGCTTTGCTGCAATATCGTTGGTGAAGTATCGTTTTAATCAAACACAAGTGCAAGTAGCTGTCGATACAGCTGTACTATCGGAAAACAGGAATAAATGGCATGTACAAATAAACAAAAATAGCACGTTTAAAAAGATAAACCGATTGTAATAAAAAAGAAAGGAAATTAAATCGAAAAACTTGATTGATACGTAATATTAATGTTCTATACTTATCAATTAATTTAGTGAGATATTGGTGTGTACGTGATAATATTGAAAACCAAATAAAGGGTTACTGATGTTGATGTTTAGGGCAAGGAGATGCTTAAACTGCCTTGAGGACACGAGAAGAAAAAAGCTTTTGGAATTTCTAATACATAAAGCAATAGAAATAAAAAAAACTACCGTGTTTTCTATGAATTATTCCATGCGAGTAATTGTCATTTTTAGACATCGTATTTCATTTAAAAAGCGTTAAAATCAGAAACGAACATATATGTGAACTTATTTTATTTTTCACTAATGTTTTTGATTAACAGGGTGCAGACAATATATTATGTACGTCCGGGTGTATTGTGGATAGGTACCCTACTTATAAACAATAAAATTAGCCAAATAACACAAGTTCACACCTAAGTCAGTCCCTGGTTTTAAAGTTTTTAGACAAAAATCCCAAAAATTAAAAGTGACAATAATATGTATAATGTATATTGTTTATGTGTATTGTCTGTACTCCACTAGTAAAATATAAGTATTTCAATGTACCCCACTCACAATCAGCAAAATGGGTAGACATCGGATATTTCAGTCTAAAAAAGTTTAAAACCAAAGACATGAACTTTCATGTCTTTGGTTTAACGTTTTAGACTGAAATATCCAATATCTACCCATTTTCAACGGCGGCAACGCTTATATATTATACAGTCTATTTAAGTTTATACTTAAAGTGATTGTACGGAACTGTTCCAAGAGAATGAATGTTTTTTTACAATATTACACGAAGCCATTGCATAAATATGGATATGCTAATTTCAATTAGCTAATGAATAGGTTGGCAGAACGCTCGAGTACATACATACTACGGTGTTACTACGAAGCTACGAACGACATGCGCCGCGCTAAAAGTTTTCTTTTAGTATTCAAATTTCTTCACCATCTCTTTCTGACATCTCTTCTTTGTAGAATGTATGACAGACCCTTTGCACAGGTATAATGTATACGTAGTATGTATGTAGTCTGATGATATTTAAACATTAAAATTAAAATTTTATGATTTCTTTTAACAAAAAAAAAAAAAAAACTTTTCAAATGTACTTAGCAAATTTTTGCTGTAATACTGTAGCAACAAAAACAGGTTAATCCCCCTATCCCCCTATATTATTAAACGAGTAAATCTTGTATGTATCTATGTATATATGTAAATATTTTCTCAAAAACGGCTCTAACGATTTTGATCAAATTTACCGAAAAGGGGTTTCGGGGGGCAAAAAATCGATCTAGCTAGGTCTCATCCCTGGAAAAATTCGTTTTCTTATCGATTTTATCATTTTAAAAAACAGTTTTTTAACGTCATAAAACAGTGTCGTAATGTGAGTAGGCTTTGGAAAAAACAAACTATTTTCATTATTTATGTCAAAATTACTTTGACAGTCAATCTTTAACTTATTAAAATAATCAGTAATTATTTGAAAAGTAAAAAAATTACAACAATAAAATCTAAACATAATTATGTAAGTAGTTTTAGCTATTATTTAAATAAATAGGTATGTTATTTTTATATTACCTATATAAAATATGTATAGGTAAGTACGTTAAACAGTTTTTCTTTGTTGAACAATAATAATTTTTGATGTGCAAATTTTGAATATTTGGATATTTAAATATTTGTCATAGACTGTAGTTAGCTTCTTTCCGGATTCAAATGAAAATCAAAATGCACTACTTTTATTATTTTTTATCGTTGTTCAACAATAACATTTATTATACATTTATACAACAGCTGTTCTTTGTTTTTGGCTAAGTATCGTTTGTCGCCAATTATTGCTCATTGCTCTGTTTATGTTTTGATTTCAATATGCGATTTATGATTTTAGATTAGCGATAGAGATAACAATTTTTCCAGAAATATAATGTATTTTTTTTCAATCATTTAACAAATAACAATAGTTATGCTATTTGTTATGACTGCCCAGCATTGTTTGTTTTAAAAATTGTTGGGAAACCAGTGTAGTGAGGGCCGTGACTATTTCGATCTCGGCAGACTGCCGGATCTTTGTAAAAATCTAAAAAACAGCGAAATTTTGGGCCTTTTTCAGTTTTTATTAATTTTAACTATTCGAATAGAAGTTTAAATGAATATTCGAATACTTTAATTTGAAAAATTCCGAGCCCTATTATAAACAACAAACAAAACAAACTTCAACAATGCGTTGAAATCGATCAGAGCTAATTTACTTTCAATTTATGGACTACTTGATCATAGATTAAACAAATTATTATACTTTTAAATCATACCTGAAAGATTCATTTTTTCGCCAATATCTCTCCACAAAAGACCTTTCACGTCCCTGTTGTGGTATCTTAAATCTTTTATCCCAAATAGGAGGATTTTCACGTATTAGATCAATTAAAAGTGATTTGTCCATACTCACAATTGATATTTAACAACGTCTTTAAATAAAATGGTAATAATAGCTAGCATAAATTTAGAATACACAACACTGTTTGTTGAAAACTGTCAAATGTACGGCCGTAGTCTGACGAAAATATCAAACATCGTCCGACCGTCGGAACGTGTCTGTTGCAATCTGACATCTGGCGCGGTCTGAAGTGATAACTGTAGCCACTTCAATAAGGTTACTGGTGTTTGTTCACATCCGACAATAATACGGATCTGATCTGGTCGGAAACGGCGTCAATGTAACGGGTAGCCTCAGCCTTACGATTTTGATGAAATTTACAGAATGGGGATTTTTCGGGGCGAGAAATCGATCTAGGTAGGAATTTTGGTTCCAGAGGGGAGCAATTAAAAAAAAGGTGTTTTTTATTTATTATAACTCGCTCAATTAAAGTCAGATTGATTCGAAGTCTATTTCTACATAGATTTTATATAATATATCACAAGTATTAAAATTGTAAATGAACACTATAATATAAGAAGTGCCTTGCACAATATGTAAATAGTGATAAAATTTCTGGCGCCGCGGGTCTGTGTAAAAACACATCGATTTTTAAAAACTATTGTTAAGATACATACAAAAAAGTTTTGCGAATCTAAAAATTGGCACGGCGGCCCAAAGGGCCGCACTTCTAGCACCGCAGGCATGTATATCAAAACACATCGATTTTTAAAAACGATGTTAAAGATACATGCAAACAAAGTTTTGCGCAGGTTATAGTCTGACGTTAGTTATTAAAAGAATCGATTTTTGTGAGTTTTTCAGTAGGTACCTATACAAAAAAAAATATTTGAAATTTACTGGATGTTGTTAAGATGACATCACAGAGAAAAATTACTTCGATAAAGTTGATATTTAGTATCAATGCTTAAAATTGGATTGTTAAAATGGCAACGGGCGAGCAAAATTTCATCTAATTCGAACATTTTTACAAGATATTCAATCTATGAAAATCGGTTTTTGCGAGTTCTTCAGTCAACATAACAATAACGGCGGTAGATTTGAAAATGGCGACCTAAATAATATTTACAGGAAAAAATGCTTAATTCAAGTTGACACTTAGTTTTTACGCTTAAAAATACACATAGGTAGTTAAAATATTTAACAGAAACAATTATTTTAAATTATGTTACAGAAATAAATTCGTTTCGGAATAATATTCTGAGAAAATAATATCTCACAGCATATTAAGTACTGTTTTTATTGAACTCATCCGAGCAAAGCTCGGCCCCCAGATATTGATTCAAATACGAGTTCAAATATGAAGTGATTTTCTGTATACTTATAGATGCTAATATGCCATTTTATTGTTATAATGGGGTCGTCCCACATTTTTTTTTTGATGAAATATATTTATATTACAAAATATAGATTATGAAAGAATTTTTTGAGAATTTTCGGGAAGATTTTTTTATAATAAAAAAAATCCTAAAATTGTGTATTTTCAATGGAATAGTAAACATAAAATTGTGATGGTACCGAAATGACATAGATACGATTCAGCCTGTGATTAGTTGACTAGATCTACTGTGTCCCATTGAATAATTTATATAGGTACATCTCTTTCTATAGAAGAAGAAGTATGGCTACTCTTTCACGTCATTATATGACGGTTTATACTCAGCTTTTAATATATATATATATATATATATATATATACAGTATGTAAACAGGTAAGCTGCACATAGGGAAATTAGCATTGGAAAAAATGAATGGATCAGAGTGAGCCAGGGCTCATAATGTACGTATTTATATACAGTGTGTCCACAGACTTATCCTCAACATGGGGATCTCCGTTGTTATGGGAGATAGAGATTTGGTTAAATGAGACAAAATGTGCAGAATCTCCAGTACTACTACCCTGCGTAGTCAAACTTTCCATATTTTGCTTGGTTCGCGACCGACAGTTGAAAAACGAGATTTACCCATTTTCGTTTTTTGTTTATAACTCGCTTATTAAGTAAGTTAGAAAAAAAATATTTTCACTTTCTCAAGGCCCTTTTTTATGAAGATTTCAAATCTCTTTTCAAATTTTTATTTACTTTTATAGTTTTAGAGATACTTGTATTAACTTTGTTTTTTTAAATACACGTCAAAGATGGCCATGACACCATTCGAAAGAGATTTTTTTCTCTTTAATTTGATATGAGGGTTGATGGATTTATTTTCAAAAATAACAGAGTTATACGTAAAACACTGATTTTTAATAGTAGGCTATGCTAAACTAATTGATAAAACAACAGAAGGCTTAGCAAACAGTTGAAATTCGCGTTGGCTTAGTAAACGGCTGTTTTGTTTTAGCTGTCAAAGTGTAGTTTGTTGCTAATTTGTAAGTTTACTAAGTGATTTATTAAATTTACTTTTGTTATCATGGAACCATTTTGTAACAATGAAAAATTTGATATGTTATCTTGTTACATTCTATGTCACAAAAATTCGACCAGAGCTGCAGAAATGTACTTCGATCAGTATCCAGAACGAAGACAACCTCATTCGTCTATTTACAGAAACTTACGAGTAAATTTAATAAACTATGAATCATTTAAAAAGCCGTTTACTAAGTCAACGCGAATAAGTGAAGAAGACAAAACTACTGTTTTACGATCAATTGTTGAAAATCGCTAATTTTTCATTGTTACAAAATGGTTCCATGATAACAAAAGTAAATTTAATAAATTACTTAGTAAACTGACAAATTAGCAACAAACTACACTTTGACAGCTAAAACAAAACAGCCGTTTACTAAGCCAACGCGAATTTCAACTGTTTGCTAAGCCTTCTGTTGTTTTATCAATTAATTTAGCATAGCCTACTATTAAAAATCAGTGTTTTACGTATAACTCTGTTATTTTTGAAAATAAATCCATCAACCCTCATATCAAATTAAAGAGAAAAAAAATCTCTTTCGAATGGTGTCATGGCCATCTTTGACGTGTATTTAAAAAAACAAAGTTAATACAAGTATCTCTAAAACTATAAAAGTAAATAAAAATTTGAAAAGAGATTTGAAATCTTCATAAAAAAGGGCCTTGAGAAAGTGAAAATATTTTTTTTCTAACTTACTTAATAAGCGAGTTATAAACAAAAAACGAAAATGGGTAAATCTCGTTTTTCAACTGTCGGTCGCGAACCAAGCAAAATATGGAAAGTTTGACTACGCAGGGTAGTAGCACTGGAGATTCTGCACATTTTGTCTCATTTAACCAAATCTCTATCTCCCATAACAACGGAGATCCCCATGTTGAGGATAAGTCTGTGGACACACTGTAGAGTTGCTATGGTTTTTTTAGTGTTTTTATTTCAGTTTCAATTATTTTTATTTTAATAGTTGTTTAAATGTCAAATAAAATAAAAAAAATTGAAAGTAAAATAAAAACACTAAAATAACCATAGCAACCCTATATAAATACGTACATTATGAGTCATGGCTCACTCTGATCCATTCATTTTTTCCCAATGCTAATTTCCCTATGTGCAGCTTACCTGTTTACATACTGTATATATAATTCTTGTTCGCAATTAAGACGAAGGATTAAAAAACGAAAAAGTTAGTTTACATTAGTTGTTTAAGTTGATTATGAAGAATAATTTATGCACTGTTCAAAATTAACGAATTTTGATACGTGGGACTACCCTATTGCTGACTTTTTTCTAACATACTTAATTTTCTCTAACTTGCATTTTAATACATAAATAACACTATATCACTATTTTTGTTGTCTATCTAACAACTATACTTGCAACGAATATTCGGCAACTATTCGGTATTTGGCCTATTTAATCACTTTTTGTTATTCGGCCGATAATGATAGGAATAATAACGCGATGTTGGTGCAAATAATGTATGAATGCTAGAGATCAATTATGTGATTTGATCAGGCATAAATGTAATCAATTGTTGGCATATAGTCGTCAAAAGTTTACCAAAGAAGCCAAATGAAGATGAAAAAATGAAAATAATGATGACTAATGTAATAGATATTGCACATACCTCTAGACTACTAGAGGATGTGCTCTATTTTAAAATGTTGCAGCAAATTTTGTATCTGATTAGAAATTAAGGTTAAACTATTTTAATGTAGATTTGACAGTTGAATTTATTAAATAAATATTTTTTTTATTTTCCGAAAAAAGGAATGAAAAAACGAGCTAATTCATGTGTGCTTTCGTTTATTCTGTGTTTTTTATTAGTTTCCTATTGTTCGGTGCCGTTCCGGGGTGATTTAAGCCGATTCAATGTGGATTGGAAAAAAAACTGATGTCCCTGAAAATTTCCAAAAAAAAAGGAACATCAACTACATTTTTGATGTGTAGACATCTTTACACTGACGGTGCCTCCCAAAATTTCTGCTAAAGTGACTCACGGAAATGTATCACGAAATTGACGTAAATACTGTCAGCTGTATTCCTTGGTTATAGCTGTAAAAATATGTAGCTGTTGCGTATTCGAATCTGAACGTTGACACATCTCACTATCGGGAACTCAGCCAGCGACCGGAATTTTAACTTTTCATAAGTATCTAACTTTGAAAGATTTCTAAACAAAATGAAAACTTTTGAGAACTGCTCATATTTAATGAAAAGCTATTGTTAGAATCGCGTTATACCTAATATGCATCAGCGTGCAAGTATGACCTTCGATAGGGAATGAAGTTACGCTGCAATGAACACCTTGTGCAAAATTATATTTGCATTCGGTTGATAATAATATTCCGTGTGTGTCTGTATATATGGCACCTACAATCTATAGATACGGGGGCCGACTATATCGCGTAAACGTTTGCCATTTCGATCTTGACGGGGAAGGGAACCCTATCGTATAATTTTTAAATCAAAAAATGATCCCAATATCCACAATGCATTCACGTAACCCTTAAGGTAGTGAATAATATTTTTTAACAATATCAATCAGCAAACTATGCCATCATGATTGTTAGACCCTATCCTAGTTTAAGCCCATACGTTAAGTCTATGTACCAACTGATAGTGCACTTTCATCGAAATCGGTTCAGCCATTTTCAAAATATTCTAGCACAGACACAAAATTTGTGAAACGTATTCTCCAAAACTAAAAACTCCTACAGACCATGAAGGTGAAACAGCGGAAACGGAAGCGAACGCAGCGCGGGATCAAATAATAAGACCGGATATGTTAGGATTCAAGGATTATAGTCAAGCAATATCTCGCCATTTAATTTGACACCGCGGCGCGTTCGCTTCCGTTCGCGCTACCCCCCTCCTTGGTCTGTGGGAGCTCTTTATGCCCGTCTTTTAAACCATAATTTTATTAATGGTAACTATGGTAACAGCATCAGTACCTGTCCTTTCAGAAGGAAAAGTGTAATTTGTTTTTCAATCTGAATTCATTCTTTATGGGCAGTCCTTTCAAATGATACCCCAGTCCCCAAAGACATATACCTATTTTTTTGTACTTGCACAAAACCGAGGGGTGTAATATGGCAAACGGGAAATCAGTGGACAGCAATACCCTATGATGGGCAATATACCAAATTTCGAGGTTTTATAGGTTCAATCATATAGGAGTTAAATGCTTTTGACAGACAGATAGACAACGGAATCTCACCAGAGTTCCGTTTTTTTAACATTTTCGCACAAAACCATAAAAATTATTGAAAACTAAAATTTTCTACAGATTTTTTAAGAGTTAGGCAGTTTCAAGCCATCTTTATACAGGCACATGTCAGTGTGTGAGTATGTGTTGGGGGCGTATTTGAATGTGTGAGTGCAATTTATATTTTATACCATGCATGCCAACAGTAAACGATAAACACGATAATTTCCCGTTGCGTTGGGCACAACGTAAGCAAGGCATAGGCATCTTTGGGTGACAGATTAATTATATTAGCGGGAAATTTGAATTATCAGTACAGCTAACGCACGCTACGTATTGATATAATAATAATAATAATACGTTTAACGTCCGTTTTTCTACATTATGTCATAACAGACACCATTCGTACCATTACTATTTCCATTTTCACCACTTCCCGTTTTATACATTTTTATTATATACTTCAACTTATTTAATAGCAATGTGCAAATGGAGGAATTATAGGACATTAGGATAAGGTAGGCAACTTTGGGAGCATTGGAGTTTGACAGGTAATCGGCCATGGCCTTAAATAAGGAACCATCTCGATATTCATCTGGAATTATTGAAGGAAACCATGGAAAACCTTAAACAAGTTGGCCGATACAGGAATTACCGTTTCTCGGCGTGAGGCAGTAGGAAAAGCTACGTATTGATATGTTTACTATTATAACACTAGCTGCTAGTGCTCGCTTGCAGAAAACATTGTCAATGACCTTAGATCGTGATCATATAATTACAGTTTTTAAACATGCAGGAACAATCTAATGTCGTTGTAAAACTCTGTTATGTAGTTGTAGAACATTAGATTGTACTATAATACAAAAACAAATGATTGATTTACATAGAAAAATATCGCTTTTCAAGCAAAATTTTGATCAAAATGCGTAGCAAAATGTTATTTTGAAGTTGAAATTGTACAAAAAAAAACTGTGTTAAATAGACGTTCACTGCACTGTTTAAAAAAATATAATTTCATTCGATCAATTATATAAAATTCTAGAATGCTTTTCTTATGGAGAAATATGTTTGGTCACAATCTAAGGTCATTATCAAATCAGATTTTTTGACAATGCTTTCTTGAACCCAACAGTCTATTTGGTGACCCTGCATGTCGAATCTTAACTGAAGTGTGTTTGTCACAATAAAAAGAAACTTCAAATTTAATTTGGATGTATGACAGCTGTGGACCGGGCAATTTGTACGCGTGTAGAAAGATGGCGTTCAGCCGTTTTTAATTAAACTCAAAACGATGCGTTCCTCATTTAACGACGTACTAAAATTCCAGTAAATACGCCATAATTATTCCAATCTTGTTTGTCGACACGTCAACGCATATAGGTTTACATATGGCCCAGTATTCAAACTCTGTCGATGTATTTCATTGGTGCAATCCGCAGTATCAGAAGATTGACAAAAAAAAAACAACATATACTACCGGGTACCCACCCAATAATCAAGACCTTTTGTGAACTTATTTACATACTAGCTGTACCCGCGACTTCTTTCGCGCGGCACTTTGGAATTTGATGGCACATGGTGTTAGATATTACTACCGTCTTGTGACAAGAAGTCACAAGACGGACATAATACAAGGTATTTCAAATACTTCATAATATTCATACGGTGACTTGGAGACCCAACACTTTAAAAATGTATCATAGATATTACTGTTTTCTATAAGATATTCAAATTTGATCTAATTCCTAAAAAAAGTGTTTCATGGGTGAGTTAGTACAACGTTAGCGCGTTATGAAATACTCGTAGCGACATCTATTGGTGAGTAGCAGAAATATTAATGTTTGCGACATATATTGGTGAATAACAGAAACATGAAGATTTTATTATTTTACAAGCTTTTATTTAACTTCACTTGTATGTATGTATGTATGTCCTGGAATTTGTAATCAATATTTCACCCACTTCCACTGAAGCTATCGGGCTGAAATTTGGCACACACATTTGGTTCTCGTGACAATGCACAATTACTTAAATGCCGCCATTTTTAATCCAATATGACGATTTATCATTTCCACAGCGACCCCTATGATATGGGTATTAAATGAAAGGGCATTTTGGGGGCAATTTAAGGGCATGCTGGGTGTCTAAGGGGGGTAAAATATTGAAAGACTATTGAAAGACTAAAATGAACAAAATAAATATTAGTAAAAAAAAACTTTTTATAGACAAGCTTTTATTTAAATGCACTAAAAAGGAAAAAATAATGTTTAATAATTTATTTAGGTTCACGATTATAAAAGCGTGGGTCTATGATAGTTTATTAGTCACGACCAACGCTTTTATAATTATAAACCTAAATAAATTATTAAAAATTATTTTTTCCTTTTTAGTGCATTTAAATAAAAGCTTGTCTCTAAAAAGTTTTTTTCTACTAATATTTATTATTCCATAACAGATACATGAAGCTTTTATTTTTTTCCATGAGCCATCCGGAGATATAGTTTTTTGACTACCCCGCGGGAACTCATTTTTTGCCGGAATAAAAAGTATCGTATATGTTGACCCAGAACATAATTAGCTACCAACATACCGATAAAAATTGTAAAAATTGATGTTTTGGCCTCCATATCGATAATAATGTCCAGCGCGATTATAATTTTGAAAAAATATTTCATGTACATACAGACAGGTCTCAGTTATAGTTTCATTATAATACTTATGTATATAGATTTTAATTTGAATAAACGCGCTAAGCATACTTATGTGTATGGCAGCAAATTTTCGGAGGCGACATAGTTATCTAGTCCTGCAGTACTAACCAGCGGCGTAACTTCAAAATGTTGGCTCGGGGGCTAGAATTTTTGAAGGGTCAATAAATAATAAACTAAAGGTAGGTAGCAGGTTAGGGTTGCCAACTCCATATGGAACTTAACCCGGAGGTTTTAAGAGCAGCGTCAAAGCGTGGATATTTTCCTTGGATACACATCCGGGGAGTCTGAAGGGTATGGAATACCCCCCAGGAATTTTTTTGAAAAATGAGCCTCTAAAACGCAAATGTCATCATATTCTATGTAGTATTTTATATAAGAATTACAAAAAGTAATACTAATACAGGATGCTTCAGGGCCCCCAAGACTTCCGGGCTCGGGGGCAATTGCCCACTCTGCCCCACCACCCCATCGGTAGTTACGCCACTGGTACAAACCTCTACAATCTACATGCTTCACCACTGAATCAGCCTGTATAAAACCGATGCAGAAATGTAAGAACAGTTAGCATACCGAAACGGGTAGTGCGCATTGTATACTAAAACGGAATAAAAGATGGTGAAGGAAAAATAAAATAACGTACGAGCATTACGAGCTTCTGGGATAAAGCTAAGCTTACTTCAGTGTGGCATTAATCCTCATGACCTTTACTTTAGCACTGTTCTTACTAACTGTGCAGTCTGCAAATACCCTGCTCTATGCATACGGACGAAAATGTACACATAATATTGTACAACTATACTACAGTTAGTAGTGCGTTCTAAAGCTAAACCTTCAAACTGGTGATGTCAAATACGATTAATTTTAAGCAGTAGCGGCCTAAGGGGGGGCGGGCCGCCCCGGGCCTCTGATCCTGGGGAGCCTCCAAATCTCGAGAAGGCCTTCTTAATCAAATCCCAGATAAGGCCAAAATATGTTTAGTAAGTAAGAGGCAGTTTGGAGTTGGAGGCCCCGTACGTATACAAAATATAAACGTAGGTAGGTCGTTTATTATAAATATTTGAAGTTTTTTTTGTCAGCCATTACATCTATTTTATTCATTTTTTTACGAAATTTACACTACAAATACATCAATTTCTAAGCAGACCGGGGGCCTCATTTAGTTCTGCCGCCCCGGGCCTCCAACGGGCTTAGTCCGCCACTGATTTTAAGAATTGGCAGTAATCGGTTCCTTTGCTTCGAGTATTCGAGTAATTGTTACGTTGTATCCTTTATCGATAACTGGTACTTGTATTCTACACTATCTGCCAGTCTAGCTTCGCCCGGGTGCAAATCGTCATTTTTCGCAGTTTAATAACATATAGTTTATATAAAATACTGGTAACACTACATCAAGCGCATGATTTGAAATCAACACACCATTACGGAAAGAAACTGGTAAGATTCGATATCGGTAGATAAAGATTTTCTATGTAAACCAACACACATGTTTTTAAAATTAATCATGTTTCAGTACAGTTTCTGTACTAATTTACTAAATGTATAAATTACGTGTTGGTATTATTAGAAAAACATTCTCTATACTCTATAGCAGAGGTTCCCAATCTTTTCATTACTGCGACTCCCTTTACAGGTTGCAATTTTTTGCGACGCCCTTCTAAAAGAAGATACCTGTGTGTAGCTCTAGCAGACAATAAAATTACTTTATTATTCAAAGAAAATTCCAAAGAAAAAGAATTCTTATAGAATCTTAATTATAATTTATTAGCGTCTATAATAATCAGAAAATATAAAAAACTACAAACAATACACTTAATGCGCAGAATGAGCTTGCATTTCTGAGCATATAAGTTCTCAAATCGGGACTGAAGGTCTGAAATTGCGACTTCCCTAGTATGGCGTCGCGACGCCCCATGGCGTCGTGACGCACAGTTAGGGAACCTCTGCTCTATAGTATAAATTTTATAAGGTAATTGCGAAGTAACGAAGAAACGTATAGACTGAGGTCTGAGATCATAATTAACAGATTGCTTTCTTGCGCAGTTCAAATGACAAAAACAACATTTATCATTGAAAATATGAAAAAATATTAGTTCAGATATTTAAGTAATGGCATCGACTATAGTCATGTAATTTGGTCGATGTAGTTGGTTTCCACAAATTATAATAATACAGGAGCAGCACCGTGCGTGGGAAGAAATCTGATTCGTAGATTACAGAAGATAACACAAAACTTAAAACAGTTTCAAAAATATGATGTTGTATTCTTACACGATCCTATTATTTTGGTTTCAAAGACAACAAGTTTTAAAAACGTTTAAATAATTATCATATAGTATTACAAGCTGTTAACCCCGGCGTTGCTCGTGCCCTTCAGCGTGATTCCCATTTTAAAATGGCCTCGGTATAGTAAAATGAGGTGACTGCGATCAATCCTAAACTAAGAGCTTATAATAAGTTTATTCTGAGGTTATTAGTAAAATAAAACCAATAAAAAGACACATACCTTCACGATGCCATCTAACGACAGGATCCGGTGATCCTCCAATACTGGAACACGTAAGATCTTGACGTTTGCCTTCGGTGGCTGTAACCCGAGCTCCCGGAATAACTCTTGGGGTTTGAGGAGCGGTTAATACCGTCAATCGATAAGCTTGGGCGTGCAAATCAGTACCGGTACCGCCTTTTTTAACGCGGCACTCGAATTGACCATTGTCTCGATCGTAACTCGTGTTCGAAATATGTAAGTCGTATCGACCTGACTGAGGCTGGTATTCCAATCTGTAACAAAAGAAAATAAAAAATAATTATCAAACAGAAGTCTACGTCAATATTATTGTAAGTTTAAAAGTAAATCTATAGGGTATTTGCATGGAATTTTTAACGCATCACATCTCGTTTAAAAACACACAAACTAAAGTTACGTTTTAATGGACTGAAGGTTCTTTTATTTTATACTAGCCGTTACCCGTGGCTTCGCCCACGTATTTTACGATTTATAATTTATTATCTCCCCCGCGAGAAATTCTTCTCCTGCAAAACGAAGCCGGGCTGGTAGTGTTTATTCGCTCGAATTTTATAATATATAACTCACTCGCTTCGCTCGTTCGCTCGGATTTTATTAATACATTAGGTACTCACTCGTTCACTTGAATATTATTAATATATTACTCACTCTCCTCGCTCGTTCGCTTGAATATTATTAATACATTACTCACTCGCTTCGCTCGTTCGCTCGAATATTATTAATACATTACTCACTCGCTTCGCTCGTTCGCTTGAATGTTATTAATATATTACTCACTCGCTTCGCTCGTTCGCTCGAATATTATTAATACATTACAATATACTCGCTTCGCTCGTTCGCTTGAATATTATTAATATATATTACTCACTCGCTTCGCTCGAATATTAATAATACATTACACACTCGCTTCGCTCGTTCGCTCGAATTTTATTTATACGTTATTGCTCACCTACGATACCTATATAAGGAACTCCTGTGCAAAATTTGTTATCCTCCCGCGAAAATCTTCCCCCCTAATTTGTTATCACCCCGCGAGAATCTCCCCCCCTAATTTGTTATCCCCCCGCGAGAATCTTCCCCCCTAATTTGTTATCCTTCCGCGAGAATCTTCCCCCCTAATTTGTTATCCCCCCGCGAGAATATTCCCCCCTAATTTGCTATCCCCCCGCGAGAATCTTCCCCCCTAATTTGTTATCTTACCGCGAGAATCTCTCCCCCCTAATTTTTTATCCCACCGCGAGAATCTCCCTTCCTAATTTGTCATCCCCCCGCGAGAATCTCCCCCCCCTATTTTGTTATCTCACCTCGAGTATCTCCCCCCCCTAATTTGTTATCACCCCGGGAGAATCTCCCCCCTAATTTGTAAACCCTCCGCGAGAATCTCCACCCCTAATTTGTTATCCCCCCGCAAGAATCTTCCCCCTTAATTTTTACTCCCTCCGCGAGAATCTTCCCCCCTAATTTGTTATCCCCCGCGAGAATCTTCCCCCCTAATTTGTTATCCCCCGCAAGAATCTTCCCCCCTAAGTTGTTATCCCCCCGCGAGAATCCTCCCCCCTAATTTGTTATCTTACCGCGAGAATCTCTCCCCCCTTATTTTTAATCCCACCGCGAGAATCTCCCCCCCCTAATTTGTTATCTCCCCGCGAGTATCTCCCCCCCTAATTTGTTATCAACCCGGGAGAATCTCCCCTAATTTGTTATCCCTCCGCGAGAATCTCCACCCCTAGTTTGTTATCCCCCCGCAAGAATCTTCCCCCATAATTTGTTATCCCTCCGCGAGAATCTTCCCCTTAATTTGTAATCCCCCCGCGAGAATCTTCCCCCTAATTTGTTATCCCCCCGCGAGAATCTTCCCCCCTAATTTGTTTCCCCCCGCGAGAATCTCCCCCCCCCCCTGCGTAGCTTTCTATTAGTGAAAGAATTTTTAGAATCGGTTTAGTAGTAACAGAAATAAAACAAAAACAAATCTATCCCACGGGAACCGTACATTTTTTCGGGATAAAAATTAGCCTATAACATTCTCTGACCCCTAAACTACCACGTCGATCCCTTGCTCAGTGAAAAACAAAAACAAAACTATCCCACGGGGACCGTACATTTTTCCGGGATAAAAAGTAGCCTATGTGCTATTCCAGACTATAATCTATCTCTGTGCCAAATTTCGTCCAGATCCGTTCAGCCGTTCCGACGTGATTGAGTAACAAACATCCATCCATACATCCATCCAAACTTTCACATTTATAATATTAGTTAGAAAAAATCACGACTATAATTGAACTTAAATTTTATTCGGTCTCTAAAATCTGTTGTATTTTAACAAATTACATACCTAATAGCTATGTTATGCAAGTAAACTACTATACATTTTAAATATCATTACAATAAGTTATTGAGTTTCAAGAAATCATTCAATGTTTAATAGATTTTAGAGTTTAGTTCAAAATTACGTTAATTTTCGTTCTGCACAATAAAAATGCGCTGAAAAATTCATGTAAGAACCCTATTATGGAGAGTGGCACTTTTTCAACTTCGACAATAAGACCTCTCCAAAGCTTCTATCGTTGGTTTGAGAATAGACGGGCTTGTAACGATGGCGTTTTCAATCAACTGGATTTTCAATTTATTATTAAAAAATATAAACTGGTACTAAAAAACTTCTGGCAATTAATTGCCTTAAAATGATAAATAATACCTGAGTTGACCAGCGCATTGTCAGACACTAGGATGACAAAGATTTTTTTATAGACGTAGTCTGATATCAAACTTTTTCTTATGTACGAGATTAGACTGTAGTTAGTTTTTGTAGAGTTCTTTCAATACAAATATTTAGGTGTTACCTTTTTAATTTTCAAGAAGCAACTGATTTTTAATTCAAGAAAGGAATTTTTAACAAAAATCATTACATTTAACTCTTTTATTTGTTATTCAATAACTAAGAGACGAGCCAACAGATTATAAGATTTGAAACAGTACTGAGTACACTGAAAAAAATAATTTTTAAAATTAATAGATAAATATATTTATAAACATAAATTAATGGTTTTGAATGCAGCGGCGATGTTTGATCCAAATTTTTGGGCTTGCAGAGAAGGGAACGAACATATTTTGCTTCGATTTTTCAAGGTTGTATTGTGCATTGGTTTAATCTGATATGGTGCGGAATTTTGTTTGGTATTCACCTGATTTCTGAGAACTCTGTATTTTATCAATATAGCAACGCAATCAACAAGATAAAAGAATGAAGTAATAGAAAATATCAAGATAAGAGAGTAGAGACTCATTCTGATTTGCATTGCATTCAGCTGCAAGACTTTGCTGTCTTAATTAATATTCTGTGTTCAAAAACGTTTTATTCCGGTTCTTTAACTTCAAAGAAATAATTATGCAGTTTTAATTGGTTTTTTAAAAAGGTTTTGGACGCGCAATAATAATATAATCACAAGTATGAATCTATAACTAAATATTTGAATTTCAATAAGTACTTGAAATAATTAGAAATAATATGAATGTTTCATATTATATTAAAATTATTTTGCAAAAACTACTATAATATTCCGTGAGTACGCTCAAGAATTTATGGTTTTCATATTTTTCTATAAGACAGCAAAATATGCTCCATTATAAAGTAGATTATTAAAGACTGTATTTTTCAAGAACAAAAAATATACGAAAACACATTTCGTAAGGTGCTTAGTAAAAATATTATTAGGATTTAAAAATAATTTAAAAAATAGCTGGGACATTAATTTAGGTATAACCTAACAAAAGTAGAATTCGCATGAAGAAGAAAGAGAAAATGATGACACATAAACAAAAAAACTTCTGTTTTTCACACCTCAGTTGTTTTGAAAAATGTTAAGATAATGCTTTAAAAAGGTGTTTATCTGGTGTAAAACATTGTAAAATGATAATAGCTTCTGTCATTTCATCACTGTAATGGTTTTAAAAACGAACAAAACTGTTACCTGTGTTTACTAAATATTACGTATAAATCTATCGCCAAAAGACAAAACCGTCTATGTCAAATTTGTTGTAAAGACTAACGACGACTCAATTACCAGGTTCTCCATTTTAGTTTAAATGAAAAAAAACAGTACCTATTATCGTTTGCATGCATCGAGGCATTTTCGTATCCCACGAGCGCGGCATCGCGAACGCCGATATCAATGAAATTCATTAATCAACGTGCACTTTAAATCTTTACCGTTTCGAGTTAGTTTTAAAAGGTACGTTCATGAAAAAAAATCGTTTGACTCGACGGTCGCGAAGATCATGTGGTAAGAAGATACCTGGAGATATGTGATCGAGACAATGGGTTCTAATTTTCATTACAGTCAAAACTGGAGAGTCATTAAAGAACTGGATGCGGTTCAGTCGCAATCTAATTTTACTACAAATTCGACATAGACGATTTTGCTGTTTGGCCACAGAACATGTGCACCACGATAAATATAGGTTAAGGTGCGCGGAAACAAAATAAATGAAAACAAAAGCGACTGTATTTTTCGCACCTCATTTGTTTTAAGAAACGCTGCGCGGTAAGCGCGAATAATTTAAAAGATCGTATATGTGTAAAAACCACGTATCAGGTATGAATTTAAAAGAGAAAGGAAATAAAAAGTGTTAAAAAGTGGAAAATGAAGAGAATCCAGAACAAGTTTTAATGTTCCAGCTTTTGTTATTTATTTCACCCTAAAGGCTTACCCAAGCTCCTGTGCAGGGGAACACAGCAAAGCACACTTTGAATACAAATTTTCGATGTATATTCTAGAGTTATATTAATTGTCCAAACCGTAAATTACATTTTTAAGACGCGTACGCAATTTATAAAAGTAAATTAGCTGTCAGAAATAATTTTTCATTTTAATACCTACTACGAATTTACTTCTCCTGTATTTGTTGACTTTTAACCAAAATATAATAGCTTTTCACATTAATCGAAATAATCGTACAGTAAAAAATGATTGTCAAAAGTTAGTCGTATTTTTTCAATATGTATTTAAATTTAAAACGAAAAATCTAATTATAATTTCACTAACAGAATTTAAAAACTTTGTCGTTCGTTTATTCGAAAGTTCATTAAAGCCAGTTCATTAAAGCTCGTCACTGTACATTTTTTAAGACCAGACCGCAGTCTCCCTCTATTAGTGGTCTTAATAATGTTTTTTATATGTACGTGTCAGTTATCGCAACAATTGGTGGTGTCGGTTAAGACTTAAGCTAGAGATAGCTTGATAAGGATACAAAAATATTGCCAGGAGCTAATAATTTATGATTTATTATCCCCCACTCCGCGAGAAACTCTTCCCTTGCGAAGCGAAGTCGCCTGTCGTTGTTTTTGCTTCGCGTACTTGCCTTACAGGTTATTTTTTATAATATTAGTATAATATATTAGTACCTACTTATATAGATATTAAAAAATCTACACCTCTGTTTTACCCCCTTAGGGGTTGAATTTAAAATATGGGTTTGCTTATTTTTAAGGAAGAGTTAGTATGTTGAATACAATACCTCTCACCTGAACGATTTGTGAGATACGAAAATTTTGTCAAAAATTTCTACACCCTCTTTTGACCCCCTTAAGAATTGAATTTCGAAAAATCTTTTCTCAGCGGATGCCTGCGTCCTATATAAGGAACCTACCTGCCTAATTTCATGTTTGTAAGCTTTATAGTTCCTGAGATTTCGTGATGAGTGAGTGGGTCAGTGAGTGAGTGAATGGTATTTCGCATTTATATAATTATAAAGATATAATAACTGTCTTAGCAGATTTCGTATTTACAGTTCTACAGACTGGTGCACTTTAAAAAGATAGTTTGACTTCATATCTCAACACTTCTGCAGATATTTTTTAGTGGATGTTAAAGCTAATTAATGTTCTCTAAAGTCTAAGGATATGTTAGGAAAATATAGGTAGGTATATACATACGTTCTCTGTGTCTCAGTTCAAAAGTTCCCTTAAGACAAGCGAAATTTGTTTCTTTTAACACAGATAAATCTAATAGGTAGTTAATTTACATTGACTTATAAAATGACCTCAATTGTCGAGCGTCTATAATCCAGGATATTTAAAAATTAGTCATTTTTCAGAAATCTGTACAATTGTGCTTTTCTGCACAAATTTCCTCAACAACTTTCGAAGTCTAACCTAAAAAAAATGATATTTATACAAACAATATCCAATTGGTATATGATAAAATCAATCGATTTTTAAAACCCCCTTATATCCACACAATATTATTCACATAACAATTAGAGGTGAAAATACTAAATATCTCAGGCAGCAAGGCTGCCATGATTTGTAAGCTATATCTAAGAAAAAATCAAAAGACCACTGTCGGGACTTGAACCCGAAACTCCCAGTTTCCGGCTAGGTGAGTTACCGATTTCTCCACAGTGCCCGAGAGCGGAAACCGATCTTTTCTTATATATAGCAATTTCAAGTTGAAAACACACTACATACGAGGGTCGATTATTCAAATAAGCTGCAAAGCTATTAAACAGCCGAATCACTATACATGCGAGAGTTAACATTTTATAAGTTTTATCAACTTATTAACCTCGTTATAGGCTGGGATGCCTTAGGTTTTATCTATAGATAAACAACGTTTTGAGTTCCTGTGGACAGTAATTAATTGGTATATGATAAAATCAATCGATTTTTAAAACCCCCTTATATCCACACAATATATATCCATAATATATATATCCACACAATATTACTTTATATCTAGTTAAATAAATTTATGTTTTCGACACTGATCCTCGATATATTCTGCTCATTTTGAGTCCAGAATGCACATAATATTACCACGAAAACAAAACAATGCCGCTGATTACGCCGTCTCCTCTCTTCCTTGACAGTCGGCGATAATAACGAATATAGTCTGCGTACATTTTCCTGATTAAAACCTTTCGAAAGCCCCGGTTCGCAGATAAAAACTGTTAATGCTAAGTGATATTTGAAACAAAAAAGTTTTTGAAAAGTTACCAACTTTGAGGAGCGACATTTTATTCTCACATTAATCATTTTTCCGTGTTGATCGTAATAAAAATAACAGTTTTAATCCATGTTGCGTGTTTTTAGATTATAAATTTATTTAACACATTGGCCAACATTACTTTTCATTAGCATAAATTGTATTTTTGTATGGATATAAACATGTCTATGAGACCATTTTATTATAATAATGTGTTCTGCCTATAATAGTTATTAATTTGTTTGCCTAATAGCATATACGATTATTGATCAAAAGAAAACAAATACATCATAAAAATAATTATTCTTTTTAATTAATCAAAATTAAATTATTTCACACTTTTTAGTGTTTTTGTACTTAGTTATTTGAAATTGTAAAGTAAACCGGTAAACGTTTTATGACAAAATCATTAGTCGAATTTTGGGGCGTCATATGACTCTATTTTAAAAGGTAAAGTGAATATTATAATAATTATATATAATATATATCAACAAGACATTAAATTAAATACTATTTTTTATCTGCAACATTTCCAACGTCATTTAAATAGGTAGGTAGTATCAATTTTCGTGTAAGTACCTACGTCCTACAGCAAGTAAATTAAATTGCCTTATTGATAACAAGGTACATGAATATAACAATGAAATAATATAGTACATTTTCACATTAAAGGGACTTTTTTAACCTACTTGAATAGTTTTTAGTTTCAATTAAGAAAAATCGCAGGATAGTGGACAAAATATTTGATTTATTTAATTGAATGTACATTCAATTAAATAAATCAAATATTTTGTCCACTATCCTGCGATTTTTCTTAATTTTATTATAATCACGATGGACACGATTTCTAATATAAAGTTTTTATTTTCCTTGATTTACTGTAGAAATTAAAAAAAGAGGTAATTCTAGTCTCTACTGTCTTCTAAAATTCACTAGATAGTAGATGTAAATATGAAAAGCAACTTCAAAGATTTATTTTGCAACGAGACTGACAAACGAATCTGTCCATTTTGGAGATTCCGAGAATTTAGTGAATGACGTGACCCGTCAACGATGTCACAGAATTATTTAGATTATTAATGGACGCAAAATTGATCCTTTAGAAATCTAATTGCAAAGGGCTTCTTCCAGTTCAATTCGTCTATTTAAAATTGAAACAGACTATAATTAAACCAGGTATATGTTACCATGCTATCAAATCGGTGACTTACATGCATAGAACGTATTAATCATGGAGTAAATAAATCTCCGCGAACTGCTAACATATACGCCCATTCATTTTATACCCAAATAACAGGTATTGCTTTGTACAATTTCCTATTTAATTACCAGGCTTCTGAAGTCAGTTACGAAATTGTTCAAAGGATAAATTGATGAGATAATTAATTCAAAATATAGTTTTTAGATACCAGAAATAATATAGCATCAAAAATTATCTGGTTCAAAAAGTGGCACCGTGTAAATAATATGTTTTGATCAAAAAAAATTTTAATTTAAAAAATCGAGAAAAAATAATTATTTAGAACTAACTTTTACCCTCGACTTCACTTTGCAATAATAGCTTTTGACAAATTAAAAAATGTAATAGATACTTTTGTGTACAAATTGACAATGTACAAAGTTTTATCAAAATTGGTTCGGTCGTTCTCGAATAATGCTGGTACAAACAAAATAATGGACTCAAACAAATTCGGGAAACACGTTTTCCCGTCGAGGTAACGTTTTCCCGTCGAGGTATCATACAAAATACCAAAAAAAAAAAACTACTTTCTGTCTTCCTAATCGCTACTTCATACATGTATAAATGAAGGATTCGCGAATTTAGGATTATTCCTGTTAGTTTAGAACTTTAGAGACGCTGTCTATAAATACACCAAATATAAACTCTCCAGCTCATTGTTGGTTTAGAATTTCCCGACACACAAACTTTCTGCTTTATATAGATACTGTCTGCAAAAGAAACTAATTTCTTTATATCACAATAAAATTATAGTGTAGTGATATTCTTTTCACCTCTTGGGAAAACACGTACTACGTACTTCTGTAAATATATTTTTCTTATCCCCTGTGCCAACAAAGTATTAATTTCATATCATAATAAACGATTTAATCAAATACTAAATGAGGTTCCGATAAAGCTTACACATAACATTGTGTTTGCCAAGACATACACTTTTATTTAGACTCCGTTCGGAAAGAAATACCTAAAACGAATGCAGAAGGAAAAAGCGTAAAAAAATAATATTTATTGTAATATTCTGCACGATTATCAAAAAAGCTTTGACTTGTTTAAACCCTAGTAAGTTCTTAATGAAAATACAAATATCTCAACGTTTATACTACATTCTTGTAATTTAAGGAGCCAGAGTGTTAATAGAGAAAAAAAAATTTTTTTTTACATTTCAGATACTTTAGCTAAAAAAACGAAAACATTAGGTAATTGTTTGTTCAACGTCAGCAAGGTGTATCTGCAGTAAATAATTAACTACAAGTTTATTTATTAATAAATAAATATCTGGGTGGCCGAGCTTTGCTCGGATGAGTTCAATAAAAACAGTACTTAATATGCTGTGAGATATTATTTTCTCAGAATATTATTCCGAAACGAATTTATTTCTGAAACATAATTTAAAATAATTGCTTCTGATATTTTAACTACCTATGTGTATTTTTAAGCGTAAAAACTAAGTATCAACTTGAATCAAGCATTTTTTCCTGTAAATATTATTTAGGTCGCCATTTTCAAATCTACCGCCGTTATTGTTTTGTTGACTGAAGAACTCGCAAAAACCGATTTTCATAGATTGAATATCTTGTAAAAATGTTCGAATCAGATGAAATTTTGCTCGCCCGTTACCATTTTAACAATCCAATTTTAAGCATTAATACCAAATATCAACTTTATCGAAGTACTTTTTCTCTGTGATGTCATCTTAACAACTTCCAGTAAATTTCAAATACTTTTTTTTACATAGGTACCTACTGAAAAACTCACAAAAATCGATTCTTTTAATAACAAACGTCAGACTAACCTGCGCAAAACTTTTTTTGCATGTATCTTCACCATAGTTTTTAAAAATCGATGTGTTTTGATACACATGCCTGCGGCGCTAGAAGTGCGGCCCTTTGGGCCGCCGTGCTAATTTTTAGATACGCAAAACTTTTTTGTACGTATCTTAACAATAGTTTTTAAAAATCGATGTGTTTTTACACAGACCCGCGGCGCCAGAAGTGCCATTATTTACATATTGTGCAAGACACTTCTTATATTAGTGTTCATTTACAATTTTAACACTTGTGATATATTATATAAAATCTATGTAGAAATAGACTTAGAATCAATTTAACTTTAATTGAGCGAGTTATAATAAATAAAAAAACACCTTTTTTTTAATTGCTCCCCTCTGGAACCAAAATTCCTACCTAGATCAATTTCTCGCCCCGAAAAATCCTCATTCTGTAAATTTCATCAAATCGTTAGTCGTTTTTGAGAAAAAAAGGTCTAGGTAAGATTATACGTCATACTACATTTAACGTACCTACTTACCTATACTACATATTTTATATAAGTAATATAAAAATAACATACCTATTTATTTAAATATTAGCTAAAACTACTTACATATTTATGTTTAGATTTTATTGTTGTTATTTTTTTACTTTTCAAATAATTACTGATTATTTTAATAAGTTAAAGATTGACTGTCAGAGTAATTTTGACATAAATAATGAAAATAGTTTGTTTTTTCCAAAGCCTACTCACAATACGACACTGTTTTTTGACGTTAAAAAACTGTTTTTTAAAATGATAAAATCGATAAGAAAACGAATTTTTCCAGGGATGAGACCTAGCTAAATCGATTTTTTGCCCCCCGAAACCCCTTTTCGGTAAATTTGATCAAAATCGTTAGAGCCGTTTTCGAGAAAATATTTATATAGATACATAGAAACATATATACAAGATTTACTCGTTTAATAATATAGGGGGATATACCTATATAATCTATAATGTTGCGCCATCTTGTTCCTAGAACTAAATCCACCTTGGAAACAATATTTGCAAGTATAGTCTCAGGTCATACAAGGATTATACGCCGCGAGAAGAAATTGTGGTGTGCCGGAGTGAAGATGTTGTAATGGTTGGAAATAGTAAGACACAGAACGGATACGGCTAGAAGCAATGAATTAAAGCGAGGCTGCTGTACATCACATTGTTGTAAATGGTAACAGTAATTTTGTGCGAGAGACATTTGCTAATGGCACGTTACAATTATGTTATATTTTCGATTAAGAACACAATGAAGAAAAAAGTAAATACTGACCACGTCATACAATTATATCGAAGATAGTGTCAACATATCAAATGTATTTTTAGCGGGATTATTATTTTCAGTAAATGTTATTTTTTTATTTAAGCAAAAAAAGTACATTGGCAACACTACATTGGCAACACTAGAAGTAAAAATTACCTGCAATTAGGTATTTAAATTTAAAAAAAAATATTAATTTATTAATTTTTTCTAATAATTTAACATAAAAAACATTGAAAAACGAAAAGAAAATTTTTTTTAAAGCCATAGATAAATTATTAGAATTTAATTAAAATGTATAAAAATTTAAAAAATATCACGTGACTTCAGAACGCGCCAGGAATGTTTATGACGTCTTATGTTAAAATTTGTGTTCATTTGTTGGTATTTGTGTGTGTATTACACATCTATCAAAAATAATAAATTTTTAACTTGGTAACCATGGATACAAAGACCATAGATAACATAATGACGTCACACGCGTTCGGATTCTTTCGGCGCGTCATCGGAACTGAGTTTAAAAATTAATTTTTATTTAAATATAACTTTTTAATTAGTAAGCAAAAAAAATTTAAAAAAAACAGTTTTGCTATAAAACTTGTATGTGGTCTTTCCATTTAAGTAAAAAAAATTCATTCAAAAACCCAATTGATATTTATAAAATACTAGCAATTAAACCCGGCCGTTGACTGAAAGAATTTTACTCAAGGGCTGGCGTTGGTCGTGTTCGTTATGATCAATGCCGCAAATAATTTGACAGAAGCTTATAAATTCAGTTCAGCGTCCCTAGCATTACCCAAGTCGCTATTTTGAAGTTTGTTAGAACACTCCGTTACAAGAAAAAATGTACCCCCCAGAGAAGAAATGAAAAGAATATAAAATAAAACTGTAAAGAGAATTTAGTTTTCTCTAATAAAATTTATAAATGCAAAATGTTCCACTTCCTAGTTAATGAATGTAAAGAAAAATTAAATTGGAACTACTTTTAGAAATTAAATTTCACCTCTCCAAGAAAACAATGTCTGAATAAAAGAGTCGTTATAAAAACTATAGTATAAGTAATTAACCCAGAATTGTGAACGAGTTCTTAGTGCGAACTGTTCATCAACTTTGTTTATTTTCATCACCCCCAAGCCCCAGTGGGACATTAAAACGAAGTTTACACATAGATTTTTTGCCGCACATTGTAGACCAATAAAGTTGCAGTTATAAGGTTATAACAGTAAATTATGTTAGAAACCAGGAAACTAATAAAAGACTATTAATAATAATTTACTAAATGCAAGTAGTAAATAACAATGTTTTGTCGAGCAAAAAACATTTACTGGTTTTCTTAAAAAGTGGGAAAGCAGTTTTTCTTTTAATCTTTACGAACACATGATTCATAAATGTAGGTGAAAATAAAACAGTTTTTTATAGTAGGTAAATCATTTTTGGAAAATTTTATAAAGGCGGATATAGACGAATCAAATTATTTTCTTGATCAAATCAAACTGAAAGGCTTATTGAAACGTGCGTATATAGAAATTCAATTAAATTAATCGTCGGTAATTTTAGACCATTTCTTAAGTAGCACTTTTTTATGTAGGGTGTAATTTTTTCTTACAAAAAATGTTTTCATACTGAAAAAAATTATATTTCAAGTAATGTGTAGATGAGTCATTGGTCAACGTGTCACCAATTTTAAAATTTGGTTTTAAGAAAAAAATATTAAATTTAATAGCGACCCTACAATAGCAATTGATGGACTTAAGAAAAAAACAATTTTAATATCAAATTATTGGTATCAATTTCATAGCAATGAGATCCACCATGTTTTTATTCGTCAGATAGAACTAGTAGAAAGTAAGGTACCTATGTCAAATGTTTCGAGATTCTTAACGGTTTGTGCGTTTAGTCATATTCTTCATTTATCCATTATTATAAGGAATATAAATTATAATTAAATAAATACAAAACTGCGATTTAGCCGTTCAATGATTGAATGACAGATACTTTACTTGCTATCGAGTGGCGGAAAATATATCTAAACAGTCCTGACATTTGAATGACATGGCATATACCTTACCTGCTAGTGAAGCCATCAGGTAGTAGAAAAAGTTTGGTAGCCCTCATTTTAGTGACATAATATTTTTAATAAAATACACAAATAACTTTCGGAGTATCGTTAACTAACGATGCGCGTGTATAATAAACAAATGTTTGTTTCTATTCAGTCAGCCAACAAAATAATTTAAAATGGAAACTGATTAGAGGGTGGATGGAAACCGAAACATTAAAGCATGCACGGACATAATGAACGTCAAAACATAAAGAAAGAAAATTAAAAACATAATGGAGTCGTTTCTCAATGTCGATCGATAGGGATGAAACAACTAGAGTTGGATAGTTCCGGACATGTTTGGCTCCAGGATATACGCTGATGATCTCAGCTATTGAGCGTCTATAATCTACAATCTAATCCATAGCTCCAGTAACCATGTCCTTTCTCGGAGACGTTTCTTGAATGAATGATTTGTGGATTATAGACGCTCGACAACAGAGGTCATTAGCATCTTGAGACGTTTCTTATCTGTTCATAGAACGCAACTTAGCATGTTCATACTCCATTATAGTCTGATTTCATCTACCATATACTCACGAGAAAAATGGCAGGTATTCGTTCGCATCCGAATGAAAGTGCATATGTACTACATCGGGTACATGACAAGTTCGGGTATACTCGGAGTTTTTAGTCTCTACGAAGTACGAAGTATTCAATGTGACACAGTGGAATGAGACGTTCCCCGGACAGGCAGACACTTACAGGACCATTTCTTTCCTTCAACGGAAAAGTGTCAGTGAAACGAGATCGTTTTGCAGACATGTCTCGATATTCGTTATACATCGACGCCATTGAAGTATTTACTATTTAATACTTAAACGCGGTAAGTATCCCTAAATGTTAACACTGAATTAATCTAACAGTTCGGTTTTTACGATCGATAAAACTTAAATAGAAGTAAACATTGTTAACGTAGGTCGTACACATCCCTGTACTATGGCACTACATAATCTACATTAGTAGTATTATATATGGATTGTACTATGTATACAATATACATCTGTGACCATAAGACAAAATAGCTTAGGTCGAGTTGTAATTACTAATTATAATGGAAAATCGTGAACAGCAGAACTGTCGGTAATTGGTCTGTACGTATTATGTATGTACGTCCGAATCCTATAGGCCGCAATTCATGACGAATCGACTTGATTTATTTTCTATTCGCATTATTTACTATCAGAACAGAAAGAACCCTATTGAAATTATTTGCGTTCAGTCGTTTAATTGTTAAACATAAGTTTGTTGTAAAAAATTTTTTTTATCATATTACGGTGACAAACTTTATAGCGAGGTGTGCACAATTTTATTATGTGGTAACCACATAAATTTTTTTTAAATTATTTTTACAAAAAAAAAATGAATATATAAAAATTACAGATTACATAAACAATATTACAGAATTAGGAAATTGTTTAGTCAATGGATATAATAGAACCACATATTTGCTAATTTTTAAGGTCCTGCAGAAGGCACAATTAGTGGTTGAAACGCTGGCCATTGAAGCATTTAATAAATAAATATTCATATGACTTGTATACCATTCTCCTTAAAAGTAAATAAACTTCAGACAAGGACGCGTTTTAAGAAAATTAATATTGTTGATAAAAAGAGGGGTTTTTATATGTTTGTACCTATGTCTGTTTATCTATGGCATCATAGCTCTTCAATGGGTGAACAGATGTTGATGCAATTTTGTTTTATTTTTGTGTGAATTCTACGTAAAATTTAAACTGAATTTTGTCAGAATCGGTTCCGGTAATATGGCAGAATACTGAATCCTGATCTGACCTCCATCCCTATACTACTGTCAGTCACGTAATTACCTACTGGAAAGTTAAATCTTAGTTTCGCAAAAGGATGCCATAAGCTACTTTACTTTGTGGCGGGAGATATGTAGATGTATATGTAGTACCTACCATACATATCTAATATACGGTATATAGTACGTTCCTTATCCATTTATTGGATCACATTACCCAGTCAGGACGCGAGGTGCTATAAACTTTAACGACTTGATTATTTTGTGTGTTTGGTGCTTAAAAACACGCAGAATTACAATAAAACGTCACACTCTTCCCGAATATACTGGATGCCTGATCACAATTTGACACCATCGTTCTCAATTAAAGTATTTCTACGTTTTCAAATCAAGAGAGAATTTTATCTCTCGACTTATCTTTTATTATTTGAGAAAAGGTGTATTGACCACTGTAGTCACTGGTACGTCACAAACTGACTTTTGGCCAGGGTTTCGCTCGCATGAATGTCAATTTTTTTCGCTCGTATATTAATGTTATTTCCGGAAACAGTACCTTATACCTGCACAAGTTCAAAAACGGTAAAGACATTTTTAAGTTATCCCAGTATAAAAAAATACAGATAAAACGAAACAAAAATATTTTTAATAATATGTTAATAACACAAACACTTGGATAAGTTCTACAACTAATTTAATTTTACTCAACGCGCGTTTCGGAATGCTATTCCATCGTTAAAAGGATAAGATAAAATGACAGACTGGCCGACTAAAAATGTATCAATGTTTGCGTCTCGTCCCACCTTGACAAGAAATAGCCATTCTAATTTCTAGACACCTTACTAGCAGCATCCAGACGAAAATATTTTCTTTAACGAACACCCGGTATACAGTCGTAATTCTCAAACTGTTCTGTTGACATCACATCAAACATTGAGCAAACTTTAAGTAATAATTGCGCTGAGGAGGTGCGGAACTCTGGGGCAGCGCCGCGGCTGTACAAATGTCGACTCGTAAATGACAATTTGCGTGTTACATAAAAAATGACGTGAAGTAATCGGTGCAAATGTCTTTGATTGTGCTTGAGGCTTTTTAACCGTTAAAGTTCACAAACTTCCGCAATAACTTACACCAACCTAATGTATAACTGCGGTTAGCGTAATAAAATGTGTTTATTAAAGCGTTTACATAGTAAGAAGGTAATTTTAATAATTCAGGTTTAGAAAACGATATACTTGATGCAAATTTTTTATTGAGATGCAACGATAACGAAGCATTATTATGTCGTAATTAATTCATGTTCATTTCATGGTTGATTCAATCGCCCCAGTTCCGGAAGGATTATCGACGCCATTATACCGTAAACGCCGTATTAATAAAGTAAAAAAAATGTTTTAATAGATGATGCTTTTTATTGAGGGGCCCTAAAAAGCAGAAAATGAAAAAATAATTTTCCAAAGAGATGGTACTTATAAACAAGTAAAATTTTTAAAACTTAGATAATTTTAGAGCAAAAACGTAAATAGTTCCCTCTAGCAAGAGATGGAAATTTTTAAAAGTTTAAAAAATTTTAAAAAGCATTCGTGACCAATATACTCTAAAATATTTTTTTGATTAATAATAAATTTTGCTATTAATTAATGATCGTTTTCTGGGGTCTCGAATGCTTTTTAAAAATTTTTTAACTTTTAAAAATTTCCATCTCATGCTAGAGAGAAATATTTACATTTTTGCTCCAAAATTATCTAAATTTGGAAAATTTGACTTCTTCATATTATCATCCCTTTGGAAAATTATTTTTTTATTTTCTGCTTTTTAGGGCCCCTCAATAAAAAGCATTTTCTATTAAAATTTTTTTTTCTTTAATTTTATATTGTTCTTTTTAGTTACAAATAAAACATATTTTTCATTTTTTATGAAGTTTCTAGAAGATTCTAGAATTTTTCCGATCATATATCTAC
The DNA here is from genome assembly GCA_039654895.1 of Mongoloraphidia duomilia. Lineage (NCBI taxonomy): Eukaryota > Metazoa > Arthropoda > Insecta > Raphidioptera > Raphidiidae > Mongoloraphidia > Mongoloraphidia duomilia. The sequence goes on along the minus strand of CM077517.1, from coordinate 33,355,504 downwards.
GGTCTGTCAATTATACATATATAGCCATCATTTCTGTACGTGAATATCTATAGACGTAAATAACAAAAAATAAGTGTGACACCAAGACAGAAGGACAAAATTTCAATTAAAAATAAAAAGCATCCAAAAAAGTATAGCTACTGTGTTTAGGACGCTTGAGATTAGTACTGATGGCCGGATAAGCGAAATTGATTTATTAAAACATCCTGATTTCTAAGGTTTCTCAAATCTGAGGTCACCCTATTTTAGATTAATAGATCGTGTAGATTATACACGCTCGACAACAGGAGTCATATAATCGTCTACATTCTCTTTTTAGGATAATGCGGTTTATTAAACGTTGTTATTAAGGTATATTTTTAAGGTACCTATATTTTCAAATTAAGTAGGATGGTTTCGTGACGAACCTATTAAAAAATAGACACGTAATAAAATTTTAATTTTAACAGTTATGTCCGTTAATATATTGTAGTTCGTTGTATAGAATCCAGAATACAGAATTTCACTTCGATTGGTGACTCACACGAAACGACGAAAAGCAACATAATTAAAATAGAAAAATGCAAAACTATAGGTTTTTAAACTTTAAATTTTAAGCAATAAACCTGCCGTAATAACTCAAAAATAATGAAAGAATAATTAATATCAAAGGCATTTTATAAAATACAGAAGTTTTTAGATGCTTAAAATATTTACTACCTGTGTTTATTAGGTATAGATAAGTATCAGGGGAATGTTAGATTAGTAATCATGTCACGGTTGAGTAATTATCAGTTCATTCCGCCGCGAAAGGTTCAGGTTAGAATCCTGACTGTGACTATGGTTGGTAAAATGATTTTTTCTGATATGTTTGGAATCAATTGTGTAATTGGCTGCTTTCCAACAAAATTTTCAATTGCAAATAAACCGTATAAAAAAATCTATTAATTTATAGATAAGTATGTTTTGTATATTTGTTTTTTGACGTGTCAAGCATATTCATACTTATATCTTTTGACAAAATAAACTCACTAAGGGTAAGCTAGTATAATAATTTGTTGTTAGGGTGGTAATATGCTTTATTAAACGAATCACCTTGCGGGTACTTGCACTTCCGAATCAGCAAGATTTACGAACCCAACTAAACTAATTACAAACTATAACGAATTAACGTAACTTAACAAACATAATAATATTATTATGACAATCAAGTTTGCTGTCACAAATGAGAAATTAAATGTCCCATGGGAGTCGTATAAATAATAATATCTGATGATTTATTGGAGCGAACCGCTATTATTATAAAGAAAACCGGCCAAGTGCGAGTCAGACTCGCGCATCGAGGGTTCCGTACAATAATGTAATTAAAGAGTTAGGTAGGGGTAGAAAATTAACAGATTTGTTTTTAAAAAACTTTTTTACTTATACAAGTATTTATTTTGTTATTTTTAGTATTTTAAATTTTTTCTCTATCAAATTTAATTATAGAATATTTTCAAAGTAAAAAAATATATTAAAAGAATATTTAATGAATAAAATCAACTAAAAAAACAAACATATTCCAATTCGAAACCCAGGATTGAACCCGAAAGCTTTCGATCTTCAGTTTAACGCTATCGACATTATGCCAGCCGGTCGATCTTAGTCGGCGCGCTTAATGCGAGTATACAGTGTACAGTGCAGTTACAAATAATATTCTCTATACTCTGAATGTACTGTGAACGTTTAACAACATTAATTTATTAAAATTAATTGATTATTTATTTATTATTATTATTTGCCAGGGTTCATGTCATAACAACATACAATCTGTGAAAATTTGAACTCACTTATAGACCTCTTATCATTTGTGAGATAGAGCCCTGTGACAGACGGATGGACGGACAGACATCGTAGACAGAGTAATAGGGTCCATACGGAGGTACGGCACCCTAAAAAACTAACATCACAATGAATATCTTTGGCCACAATGCAAAATCAATTATGTCGAAATTTGGTATTCTTTCTATATCCTTAAATAGACTTTGTTAATACAATTTTAAACTTGCGTAAAAACGTTTTATCAGTGCAAACAAATAACATCGTAACTTTTGTAAGTTAAGACCGAATTAGCCATTTTCAGAATGTTTGTCTGCCTGATTGTTTGTTATAATAAATTGTTATAAATCAGAGAATACGATAGGCTTTATATCATTGCACATCTACCAAAGAGCAATATTACAAAAAATCGACATTAACCCGAGCGAACGCGGGTGAAGGTAAATACATGATTCTAAAATTTAAGCTGCATTTCAAACAGCTTATTAATCCTTTAGTACCTAGACGTGTCGATCACTTAGTAGTCTATTTTTCGAAGCAATTATAAAAAAGACACCACTGCCGACCACATTCATCAAAGTAGTTTCACACAAGCGTCGCGAACACCGATTCGAATGAAGTTTATTCATCAACGTATACTTTAAATCTAAATAGCTGCAAAACGTTTTTAATTGCTGCGAAAACTGATTCACACACCCACTGGAAAATTGTAAAACATTTTTAAATACAGTTTAAATTTGAAATATACGTAAACAATAATGTCGGGTTTATCGTACATTTAACACGCTGTTTTGTCAATCGCTGTTACATTTTTACACATAAAACGTACGAAGTAACCATAAAAACAACAGCGAATTAACATCACACCGTAATTAAAATGTACGATAAACCCAGCATAAATGTTTTTGCATAATATGGTACCTACACAAAATAGAGTATCTGAAAAAATTGACATAAGCGGGCTCGCCTTTTTGTCATAGATATAGATTCTGCAAAATTCACGGTTTAATTTTGATATAACTGAATAAAAACATTTATTACTTCGGAAATGTTAATTAACTCTACCTACTTTTTATGAATCAATGACACAGAACGTAATTATATCAGTCATAAAGTAAAACTGTAAAAAAGTGGATAACAAATTTTCATTTTATCGGTTTATAGTTCGTAAATCCAGGCAGTCTCAAAACTTTTCATTTTGTGGATGATCTTTGTAAATATAACACAGGTGATCGAGAAGTCACTGTATTCAAATTACTAATTATTTCTCAGTGTTTAATGCATCCGTTGCTTCGCTTGCGTGAACGTAGATTTTGCCCGTAGATTCGCTCACAAATTGATACTGGTTTTGAGGGGAAATCTATCTTATTTCAAATGTGGCCGGTGAAACGTACCACAGGTTTTAAAGGGTACCGACTGATAAGAAATCAAGGTTTATCAAAATCGCTCAAACCATTTTCGAATGATAGACAGGGAAAAAATCTAGTATAACGCATTAACACATGGTCCCGTAATCGTTACTATTTCTTATACATATAGATACTTATTAGTACTTAATTATTATTATAAATGAAATATAACACGAATCCTCCAGCTGTTTGTATTTCTGTAGTTTCGTTTCCTAGCAGGTTTTTCGAGTGAACGTTGATTTTACCCGGAGAATCGCTCATGTTAATGTCTGTTTTGATGGAAACATTATCTTAACCTAAGAGTAACCGTGTAAAGATTAAAGAGTATCATGTACTTTGTAGTGCCGAGACGAACAAACAGAAATTCCGGAAACCGCGTACTCCCATCTAGGTATTAAAAGTATTCGATAGCGGAAGTTACCCCCTGCACCCTGCACCCTTCATCTCAAATCCTTTCCCCTCGCCCATAAAACGGTTCCCGCTATCCCGACGCTATTTTTAAAGCTAAAGGGTTCGGGTAAACGCCAAATGAAAGACCATCACACTACAGATCCTACAGGCGAAATTTTTTTAAAAAGTTTTGGATACGTGTGAAAGATTACGAAATTTTTTAAGTTGCAAGTTTTTTCAGAATTTTTTTTCAATTTTTCGCCGGTCCTTCATTTGGCGTTTACACGAACTCTTTAGCTTTAAAAATAGCGTCGGGAGAGCGGAAACCGTTTTATAGGCTAGGGGAAAGGATCTGAGATGAAAAACCCGTAAGAAAACCAGATTATACAGACAAAAAAGAAATTGAATGTTACTCTGTACCTACAGTAACTTAGTAATCATTGTATACATTAATATAGAGTAAGTTTCATATGTTAGTTAAGACAGGCATGACGTATGCATAGCTAATATTATACAATATATATCGCAAAGCAATAAATGTAATTAGCAATTTCCACGACTAATTCCTCAACTATAATAATATAATAGGTATACAGTTTTCGTTCTCATCACAGACAACATAACCTCAACAATAATCGTCAACGTTATTAAACTAGTTTATAATATAATATCGCATAATATGACATATTATATAATAAACACAACGACATTCAGTGTGTTCAATGACCTGTCTTGTAAACGTGTTTTTTTTTTTTCCACTGAACTTTAATGGGACAGGGACAGCCGTGGTCCAGTGGTTAGCGTCGTGGCCTCTGGATCCGACTGTCGCGGGTTCGAATCCCGCCTCTGCTCATGGATATTTTGTGACGTCGTTTAGACCCAGCTTTGATATTTAAAGATACTGGCCAAATACCTTATATGGTAGAGCCATCCCCCAAGTGATATTCTCTTGTATATGTGCATATGCTCTATATATGTGGACATATACAATTGGAAATACCTTTTAAGAAAAAAAAAAAACTTTAATAGTGGCCACTGTGTAAGTCAACCAGCCATATTGATAGTGATTTTTGTGTATCCTGAAGGGTTGCCTGATCAGTGATCATATATTATATTTCTACCCAGGTTTCGAATGAAAAATTCCCTAAAAATCCTTGCCTGCATTTTAAAGCAGTTATATAAGTATTTTTAAACAATCATATAAATATTTTGGAGATAAATGGAGCTACCAACATACATAAAAATTTTCAATAAACTACTTCATTTAAATAACAATAATTATTGTAGGTAATTATTACTATAAATTAGAATAATATTCCATCGTGAGTGTCAAATTCATGCTACTATAAATGCTAGAAAAAAAATGTGTGTTCAGTCTAGTAATTAGGATGTTTTTTTGCAAACTGCCAATACAAACCCACTTCTTTGATCAGTTTAGGAAATGTTTTCGATAAACTTTCCAGATTTCAGCAAAAAATGACTATACATTTCCATTTTTCCTCAAACCGATCGGAATTCTCTAGATTTAGGAAAATTTCCCTAGACCTGGCAACACTGATGTATCCATTGAAATGTTACCTCAAGGAAAAATATATAACTGTTACACTGTATCATTCTGAATCTGTTACAGATTTAATATTTGCAGTAATAACTGCAGACGGCAAGGTAATAATAATTAATAGATAGTGCCTTCTTGTATATAAATACACAAGTTTGAATTATGTAATTACTATTACTGCTCTACCTTGTTAAAGCAATAAAAGTTTTTTTTATCTAAAAAGAGAAGTATTTTAACGATGCTGTTAAACTAGGTTCATTTCAACATTAGTATTTTGTTATAGATTGCAACTTATTAGTTATTACCAATTATTAAGCAGTTCATTTTAAATTACTTGTGCACAAATTAAATATGATAAATAAATTAAATACACATAATATGAATTCAAATTTACAAATAGAAACGCTAATGACCTCAGTTGTTGAGCATTTATGATCAATATTTACAAAATATCACCGCGTTCAAACAAAAAAAGAGTTTATTTTTTTTTTGTTTGAGCGCGCTAATCTCAGGAACTATCAATCCGATTTGAAAAATGTTTTTTTGTTAGATAGCCCGTTTATTAAGGAAGGTCATACGCTATTCGAGTTTTTCAATAGTTAAAAGCTCGAAAAAATGCTTTTTTCATTTTGGTAAATTTTCGCAATTTTCTAAGTTCTGTAGAGCCGATAAAAATGGGAACATAAACATATTTGACTGGTGCATTTTGAAGTAAATTTTGTGCCCTTTAATTTTGAATAGGACCAGTCGTTTCCATGTTATAAGCAAGAAACCGAAAAAAGTGCAAAAAAATCGCCCCGCCCTGTTTTAGAGGTCGCAAACTTGGATTTGACATCTCCTAAACATACTTGAGGACACAAAAAAATAAAATCATTTGCTGCACAAAACGCAAGGTGAACTTCCTCTCGTGACTGGACTATATACCTACAAAGACTGTACTAAATTGAAAATTAAATCTGCTTTTTTCAAATATTCAAAACAAGTACATATAATTGTTCATTATTTCAATTAATTATGTGGAATTGTTCACATATTTGTGTGTTCTCTGTGAACAAATAAATTTTATACCTCATCAATTCGCAATTCTGCATAAATTAATAATATTTGCCACATATACCGTTCGCAAACAAATTAATGTAAATATTTCCGTAAATAAAGTTGATTATAATCAAATAGTTGAAATGTCCGTCTTTTGAAAAAGCAGGCACGTAGCTAAGTTACGTACCTGGGTAAAAGTGTTAGTAAATCAAATAAGTTTAGAAACCTATTAAAAATAACGTTTACCCAAAGATCCAGCTTTTTTCCATTTGTTTTCTGGAATATGACTAAATAGTCAAGCTATATTTTTTCTATTCACAACAAATAAAAAATAATTCATCTGGTTGGTGATTATCACCGGGTACGCTATTATTAAGTTCTTGTACAAAAAATTTATAAATAAGACAATAAATTAAAAAAAATGGATGCGTGTACTTTGTACGCGCGTTAGAAGTTATACTTCTTTGGCGTGATTAACTAATTTTTAATGTGCATGCAAATAATTTATTGAAATACAAAATAATAAAAGGACTGGAGTGAATTTATTTCTATTTGTTTATATGGTAACTATGGAAACCATTAATGCTGCAACTTCATGCTGTTAAATTTTCGTGACGCGATGCGCGCGCATCGTAAAAATTCACTCTCATCATTTCTTCATAACGCGCCAAAAGAGTTATAACTTCAAAAAATAAAGTTTAATAAAGAAAACTCATTTTATGGTATCTTTTTTTATTTTTGACAAAATAATTCATTATCTTTCAGATTTTTCTTTACAGTGCTTGTAGAATAAGTGACACTGATTCCATTAAACAAATGAAAACCTTTGCATTTCTTTTATTTTAGTTACGGGTGTTCTAAAGTCTAAACTAAAATAAATACAGCAGAGAACGTGTCATTGGAATCGAATGTCTTTTTCTACAAGCACAGTGTTAATTTGTATTTAAACGATTTTTAATTTTATCGAAAATCGCTCGAAATCACAATTTTATCAAATGACAGGGTTGACAAAATATCAGTGAACAACCGGGCAAATGATGGCTGTACTGACGCTTTATATGCCTAGGGGCTAACAAAAAAATAATATTTAATATTCACTTAATAAGCTTCTACCGACAGCGAAAAAGATTACTTTAATAAATAAAACACACAAAAACTGGCAATAGCTGTCCAATTTTATTTTTAAATACTACGTTTCGGTCTGTTATAAGAGACGCTTTTCAAGCAATAATCTATACACTGTTCAATCAAAATTATATATTTTATTTATTGTAGATTATAGACGCGTCGACATCTAATGCCATTAGCGTCTTTCAACTACACTAAATAACAACTAACTTAAAACTAAATAACATCACAAAACATCCATGAGCGCAGGTGGGATTCGAACCCACGGCAGTCCAGTCTAGTGGTTGCGGCGCCAAGCACGCTACCATCTAGGCTGTACTGCCCTCCAAAATTATATAAATAACATAAATTCTTAAATAAATAAAACACACAAAAACTGGCTATATAGTAGTTTTTTATATTTGCGAAAATGGAACTTTGGAGAAATTAGAAAATATAACAGAAGAAAAATATATTTAAGTAAATTCGTTGTTGTATTGTTTTCAGGAAACATAAATACGTTTTAAAGCAGTATAAAGCAGTGAAATTAAATTCGTCTGAAAACTTCAGTGAGTGTATTGTGCACGTTTAAACTTGGTAGTCGTTGGGAACTACTGCAAGCCAGACTTACCCTACATGGCACCAAACTTCTACTACTTAAATATACTAAGACCATATTTTTGTAACTTTAACATCGGCGGTCTAACCAATATTTAATAAAAGTGTCACATTACGAACTGCAGATGATTCAAAAGTTCTGAAATTCATTGGCCAAAGATATTTTTTTATACAGTGGTCAGTAGTGCTATGTGGACCAGACCGAAGCACTGGTGGTCAGCGGCAGATGTACCCAACTACTTTTATCAAGTCTTTTTGAACCCGACGACGATAGCGTAAGATACGGACGAAGATGAAATCTCATTTTTTTTACGGTAAGAAGATATTTGTCATAATCTACGATATAATTTACAAAAAACTGAACTGAAAACAGTCAAAAGAACGAACTATATTGGGAAATACATGTTATATACTATACAGCAAATTCTGTAACTTGTGAAATCACAAAAATCGAAGCTCCGATAAACGAGAGAATTGCACTTTTGTTAACAGATTTATTAATTTAGTTTTAAACTAAACACTTATACAAATACATTGCAATGATCTTAAAGTTGTGAATTAAAATAAATGGCATGAGTTGAAGATACGTATATTGCATTAAACTACTTCTGCAACACATGTATAGCACTGTTCATCGTGGAAGAACGCCATTGCTGTTCATGAACTTAACTGAAATAAAAAGAATCTCTGAAATAACGTGACATAAATACACTTTTTAAACTTTCAGACGAATACTTGCACAAAAGACTGAAAACTTTCACTGTACAACGTTTTTTGCTGAATTTAGTCCATTTATGAGTTGCACATTTTAAACTCTTTCCAGATAAAAATATTCATTTTGTGATCATAATTAAAAATGTTGGTTACAAAATCAATTTTTTTATTAAATTAAAATGCACAAAACTGGGAATTATATGTCTCAACATTTATTTTCAATTTTTACTTCCCACCTCTACTATGGTAGGGAAGTAATGGATTTAGTCCGAAAAAAATATTTCGAGATTTTAACAGATCTTCACGTTTTGAGACCCTAGCAATCGTTTAAGATCATTTTCTGACTGATGTCTGTATGTGTGTGTGTGTGTGTGTATGTGGTCAATTTTTCGCCTTCGATATCGCAAAAACGGAACAACATATACGGCCATGCCGATTGTTCTATTGTGTTTATCAGTCTTTAACTTAGATCTGATTAGATTTTGAGTCAAATCGGTTCAGTGGATCCTGAGATATTCAAAAAAACGTTCTCAATGTCACGTATTAACATAGGTAAAAAAAAATATAAATGAATTCTAGATGTTATAATATAAAAAAAATATTTTACTAAAAAAAGAAAATTGTACGTAAATCAAGGTAACCATGATTTTTGCTATATTAAGCTAGCCATCAGTAGATCACCAAACAAAAAAGAGGGCCATGCTTTTTTCAAAGAATAAAAATTAAATTGTGTTTTAAAGACCACCAACGGCTAAGGTTATTTGGGCCGAGTCAAAGAATAAAAAAAAAGAGTGTTTATTTTTTGCAAATATTTACTAGGTGGGAAGTATAGGACTGGTCATCAGTCGAATTTTTTTCTTATTAATGACCCTTGTCATTATACGTGTTGCTAGCTGCTCTGTCCGGCTTCACTCGGGACGTAATAAAGGTACTCGGGCTAACTTACTCTAAAATAAATCGAAAAGGGAACTATAACGCGACGAACGTAGCTAGCGGAAGATAGTCATATTCGTCGGGATTTACCAAGCACAAATAAACTGTGTTTTCATTACGCCATGGCTCATCGTTGGAGAATTTTCGTGTGATAGACGGATACAAGCATTTTCTGTTTTAAGATTGTTAGAAAATAATTTTAACAATATTTTTTTATTAAAAATGTTTTTTGAAAAAAAGGTGTTAACTTTGCCCGCTTATGTCATATCACACACAGAGTGTGCCAGATCTTGTGTGATCTTTTTAGTGTCATTTAGCTCCCTCCGTTACGCCACTGATTTTATAGATCTATTAAAAAACCGTAATTGACTATTTGAAAATGATTTTTAAACTTACTGGAAAATGACCCATAAATTGTTTTAATACAAAACCAAATTATTTAACTCTAAAATCAAAAAGGGAATGATAAAGACCTGTAAACACGGTCAGATATAGATAGATAAAATCAAATGTGGAAATTTTGATTTATTCCATAGTACATCAGAAATGATTCGCGGCAGTCGTAGGAACGCATAAAATGGCGTTTCGTGGCACGTTTTTATATTTTATTACTTTCATTTTTATCGCTCGCTGCGTCTTTTTTATAAAAGACGATCGTAAAATAATCATTTACTTCTGAGCGTTAAAAGGAACATGTTAAGCTTTCATATATAGGTACATATAGAGACGTTCAGATTCAGGGAAGTACGACCGAATATTTCAAAGAAATCGTAACTATTTAGAGTTTTTCGAATGGGTTTGAAATTAAAAAACCGACGAGTCTCTCAAAAGATTCTGATTCGAATACGATGACAGTTACATATTATATAACCTTAAATTCTGTGTATGTAGCTATAAAACCGTCTCAAATATTTCCTCTATCCATTCGTGAAAACCGCATGACAATCGGTTGAATTTATCAAATTGAAATAGACAGAAAGACGTTAGGTTTTATACAGTAGCAATGAACATTGTCAGCGTTGTAGCTGTAGGGTCTGGCAAACGGGGCCCGCGCCAGAGGCGCTAACTCCGGAGAGGGCGCATTCAGCGAAAATTAGCGACATTAGCGATGCGAATATGATTATTTTCGAGCAAAAAACGCGAAATCAGAATCTTACCCTGGGCGCCGATGAGCCTGGCTACGACGCTAAACATTGTTAAGCAAAATATCCTTGGATCTGCCAAGCATATTACAATACGAAATACCTATTGCTTAACGGCCAGTGAAACAATACGCTAGGATTCATAAAAAAACAATATAAAACGAGTTATACAATCTTAACTAGGTTCAGTTTAACAAGAACGGCCTAAGCCCTACGGGATATTATTATAAGAAAAACTCGGGTCGCAGTGCCACACCCTGTCGACAAAATAGTGTATATGCGATAGAATATAGCTGACAGTGGAGCTTTGCATCACTTCCTCGATACATCACTTTTATCATATCACATAGTCTTTATTTATTTATTGTAAATTATAGACGCGTCGACAACTTAGGTCATTAGCGTCTTGATTACATTAAATAACAACTCACTTAAAACTAAATGACATTACAAAACATCCATGAGCGGAGGCGGGATTCGAACCCACGACAGTCTGATCCAGAGGCCGCGACTCTAACCACTGGACCACACTGTCTTCATCACAGAGTCACTCTATAGCAGATATTTTCGGGAGCGGCGCCAGTAAAGATGTTTACACGCAAAAAAAGCACGCCACTGCACCATATAGCTTTATAGTTACGCAGTGCATGTGGTCCCAGTTTACACAGATCCATTTATGATGAGATTAGGTATTCTAACGTTTATTTTTATGGTGACCGAAATCGTTTCATATTATGCATAAACAATCGCTTATAAAAAGAACTATTAAAGGTATTTTATTAATCGTTATTACAGAAATCAATACCTGCTGATTTATTGCATCCATATACGGAAAATTCTGTCCATAAAATCTTTAGCGCATACGCGTACAGCTTAAAAATCCACGATTGGCCAATACTAATATAACGTGAGCGACAAAAATTTTATAGTGATCAGCGCCCTTGAAAACTGGGAGAAAGTTGATTTTGTCTCTTTAAGACTAAACCAATTTTTTTTGCCTTTTTAAAGGTTGTTTTAACCTCCTGGGGCACGCTGGAGCTACTTTAGGGCTGTGGATCTTCACCTTCTACCAAAAAAACATTGCAATTTTTTTCACCCGTCGTTAAGCGTCCTCTCGAGAAACGCTAATTTGGGGTGGTTTTCACCCCCTAAAGGGGTGAAGCCGACCTTGGCCGTCCATGATTTTATTTTCCTGTAATTAGCGACCTCGAAAACGGAGGGCGGCCAAGTTTGAACAGCGTATCTTGTTGTTTCGCTACTGGCCGAATCTCTCACTGGACTATAATATATGTATCAAACGGGTGCCTTATGGAAACTATCATATTATTATCATCGTGATAATGAAATTCTCTTATCTCACTTTAACATAATATGCAAATCATTATTTGAACATTTTCGCCGTCGTTATAGTCGTATGGGCAAGTCATACATTTTCAAGCTATATGTACCTATACTATAATTTCTTTTTTCTTTTACCAAGCATAGTAATTAATAGTTCTGTATATTGACAGACGATACGTTCGCGTAACACAGATTCACAGACAAAGCGAGTAGCTATTGTAGTATGTAGGCAGGGCCGGAATAAGGGTCTAAGAGGCCCGGGGCGAATGGAAAACTGAGCCCCTCCCCCAAAAAATGTTTTAACACAAACAATGAAGCCATTCATCTTCATGCAACCCAATAATTGTATGTGCTGACTTGTTTTCAATTTATTTAAAAACACTTTTGATACATTTGATAATATTAGGAGGTAAAAAACGATGAGTTCAATGTTTGGCTAAATTTTTTGTATTTTTATACTATCGGATGACGTAGTAACACAAATTTTACTTTTGTTGAAAAATAAACTATTACGAAATTTTCAACCAATAATAAAATTTAAAAAATCAGTTTGTGTCACAGCTGAGTGGGCCTCTTACTTCGAGAGGTTCGGGGCTATAGCCCCCTTAGCATCTCCCCCCATCCAAACTTGCCTGTAGGGGTTTAACTATGCTGAGGTCGCGCCTAAAAGTCATTAAATTTTAACTAACGAAAAACTATTGGAAATGTCAAAGAAATTGAAAATATAAATTAAAACAATCTACGTGTGCATGCCTTAATTAAAAAAGCGTCCGTTTTTTATCTACCTATACTAAAAAAAAGTAAAATTAAATGAAATTTTATTTTTATTGCTGCAATAAATCACATACTTGGATAATTGTCAATGACTGCGTATTTCCAATAGCTATTGACAACCCCATATGCAGCACGTTTTATTAAAAAATTATTATCAGTTTTAATGAAAATTTAATTATAGTGAGTGTTTAGCTTTTTTCCCGGTACATAATTTAAAACCAGTGACATTTTTAATTACACTTTGGAGTAGAATTGCATCTCGTTTTGTTGGCGCATTTATATGTCGTTTTTAGAGTGCATTGTTGAATCTCATTGTTACAGTAAAACAACATCAAGTTGTTATTTCATGCCATTCAAACTTAATCTCACTAATTACTCTCCCCTTCTTTTTAATCATACCTGTATCATTTCAGAAACAAATTACATACAGGTGACACAAAAGGGGAGACTACGTTCAAAAAGCTAGGTACCCTCAAGGGAAAACATTTAGATTCGAAACTTCAAAAACAGTTGACAGCTGACCAAGGAGGTTTATAAATTGGCGTCATTTTCACATCACACCACTTTCATGACACTTCATCCAGTCACTTCAGCAAAAAAATTTTCGGAGTGCGTCAGTATTAAGATATTCACACAATATGAAAAATAATACACAGGGTGTTTCTCAGAGAAGGTAACATTGGGAAAATAACATTGAGAACATTTACAATTTTGTAGTAGGCTATGTGCCATAAGATCTAATGTTGAAGAACTCTATGATATAGAGAAATGGTGATCCGTAGATGATGTAGAAATTAGGAGAAAAAACTCAACAGGTAAAAGGATCAAATAAAATTTGCAATACTGATGATTAAATTTGCATTTATAGGCTTACGTTTCGGTGCTCATTGCACCATCCTCAGAGCATCAATGCTGTCAAAAATTCAGTATATTGTACACTGTATAATTTATAATTAAACATCATGAAATTTTTTTGTGATTTTTTTAAAAAAAGATATCCAATGACTATTTTATATCTTTTTTAAAAAAATCACAAAAAAATTTCATGATGTTTAATTATAAATTATACAGTGTACAATATACTGAATTTTTGACAGCATTGATGCTCTGAGGATGGTGCAATGAGCACCGAAACGTAAGCTTATAAATGTAAATTTAATCATCAGTATTGCAAATTTTATTTGATCCTTTTGCCACTGAGTTTTTTCTCTCCTAATTTCTATAAGATCTAATGTAAATATGTAGTGGATTACATAGAAAAAATAGTACAGTGAATTTTTTAAACAATTTTCCATATCAACGGTTGACTATTAAGAGTAACTTGAAACTTCCTTAATAAAAAAAAATCAAATATTTACATTAGGTCTTATTGCCTAATGCCTATAGCTTACTACAAAATTGTAAATGTTCTCAATGCTATTTTTCCTATGTTACTTTTTCTAAGGAACACCCGGTATTATTACAAATAGGTACCGTAAAACTACTAATTTACCAGAAATTTGAACACTAAAATGCGTCGAATTAATAACCGTGAATCTCTTGACGAGGAATGGAACCTTTGGTTTAAAGACACTGGATATTAAAAATAATCACAAAAATGAACGGCGTGCTGTTTTGTGGTTATTGTTAATATTAAGTGTCAAGTTAATGAATAAATTTCTTTGCGTTACAAAAATGTTATTTTATTTATTATTTAAATTCCATTTTCAGTTTTTTGCAAAATTGTATAAACAGGCTTCTTAGGAAGGCTGTTTATACAATATTTTAAATTAAACATAATAATGTTTAGACATTATGATGTATAATTTAAAATATTTTTTGCAAAGCTGATTTGTTAACCCATTTTTTTTATTAAATAGGTCATATTAACTGTACCAACTAATGATGTTTAACTTCTCTTAAAAAAAAAAGAGTTCGTTAATTATTAGACAAACTGCACAAAAACTAAACGAAATTGAATAAGCGTTAATTAGCACACGAACTTCTGTATACGAAGCGTTTTTATTTTCAATACAGCATCTGCTTCACGTTGAATAAAAAATAAAATATTAAAACTGCACATAATTGCAATTTAATATTAAAATTTAAATTCAGGCAGACTTTCAATGTAGGTACTGAAAACTGAGAGTAACATATATTTCAATAATTTTTATTAATTAAGGCTGATACAGTTTTTCTCAAAACAAAAATTTCAATTTTTCCAAAAAATAATTTCTAACATTTAAAACACAAGGCATTTTCTTTCTACAATCCGCCAGTGACTCCCAGATGAACGATTTTCATAATTAAAGCTATATTTTTTAATTGTTTTAATTTAATCATTATTTCCATGAGGATAAAAAACAAAATAAATAATCAAGAAATAAAGGTGTTTGTTCTTGATTCAACCTGGAATTGGAACTAGGTTCGCAATTATCGTTTTGTTCACATTTCAAATCAAAAACAAATTTATAAACAGCTATAGTTATTACAAAATAATTTTTACACGAGATCCACTATAACATTATAATATATTATTATAAAAAGCAAGGTCTATCGGCCTGAATGCGATAAAGTCGGAAACTGTTCAACCGATTTTCATGCTGTTTTCACGAATCGGCAGAAAACATATATGGGAAGGTTTCAGGCCGTATCTCATTACGCTATCAAAAACAGGGGGCTGTCATTTCCGAGGAAACACTATAAATTAGCATACGTTAAAAATAACTAAGCGACACGTCCAAATTCCTACACGTAAGTGGAGCCGTGGGTACGGTTAGTCAACGTTTAAAACTGAATCCATAACGCATCAAAAAAGTACCCATTTTGATGATCTTGACATGATTAACAAAAATATATTAATAGAAAAAAAATGGTTTACTGGAAAAAATATATTTTCATGATTGAGTTTTGATTCAAGAGAAATAAATAAATATTTATTTGATGCAAATAAACATTTTCTTTGACCATATTGATGTTCGACACAATTTCTTTCCGCGTGCGAAAGGTTTTGAAAATCCGATTTTTCGTTTCGAATAAAATCAACCATCGATTTCCGTCTCATTAGTTAACTCGGAAGTATAGACGCGTTACATATTTTATGTACAGCGTGTCCCAAAAATCAGACAACTTGACAAGGAAACATATTTCAAGAACATTTATTGCATTTCAATTGAATCCTTAAGCCACACATTGAGTCTTTTGTCTCTAAGAAATTTATCATAATATCATCAGGATCACCACAGATTCTGTTTTTAAATTAAAACAGATCCTTATCAACTATTTATTTGTCTGTTTGTATCAGCATCACTTGAGAACGGTTGGATCAATTTTCATGAAACTATCTACTGATACCAAGACAGGCACTTAATACTAAAAAAGTTTCCAGTATTCGGTGTCTTCACACTAAACTTTCTCTTAAAAAGATTCGTTTATAAACAATGCAGTGAAACATCTCGTAAACGATACAAACCATAAAAAAATGTTTTGTACAAAAGTTATAGAGTGTCAAGGGGGACAGAAGATTGTGATATCAGATTTAACATAGATGATGCTGTGAAGGTCAGGCGAAGGTCAGCTTCCATTTTTTAATTGTAACAGTGCATTTTTATTCCATAATACGATACAGTATTTAATAGTGAACAGTAAATTATTAAGGTACATATGAGCTAAAGTTAATAAATATTGAGATATTTACAAATTAAATAGCAAATTTAATTTGTCAATTCGGTTCTTTTACGAATTGAATTCAAGCCAAGAAGGCCGGTGTGTAATATCATGGCTACCTGCTATGCCATAATTTATCTAATTGTCGTTCATTTTGGCTGTTATTTAATTTCTAAATATCTCAATATTTATTAACTTTAGCTGATATGTACCTTAATAATTTACTGTTTACTATTAAATACTGTATCGTATTCAGGAATAAAAGTGCACTGTTACAATTAAAAAATCGAAGCTGACCTTCACAGCACCACCTATGTTAAATCTGATATCACAGTCTTCTGTCCCCCTTGACACTCTATAACTTTTGTACAAAACATATTTTTATGGTTTGTACCATTTACGAGATATTTCACTGCATTGTTTAAGATATGCCACCCTGTATAAGCATTGCACATAATTAATAATTAGTATTCTTTAATCAAGTCTTTAAAAAATATTTTATTTTAATACTCATCTCCATGCAATGGTTTCGCCACAATGAACGCGATCTGTCAGCTACTTTTACATTTTTCCATCCGTGCACACAGTATATAGAAATCTTTGGAACACGCTATATACAGAGATATGTGTGCCAGTCCGTTTATCAGAACTCCCTGGGACATTTGAATGTACAACGAGATGGCGTCTCCCC
This sequence comes from Mongoloraphidia duomilia, assembly GCA_039654895.1. Taxonomy (NCBI): domain Eukaryota; kingdom Metazoa; phylum Arthropoda; class Insecta; order Raphidioptera; family Raphidiidae; genus Mongoloraphidia; species Mongoloraphidia duomilia. Next base: position 33,338,347 of record CM077517.1, on the reverse strand, counting down.
CTTTTTCCCGTTTATACCGCGTGTGTCCACGTGACGCGCGTGTCGGTTGGAAAAGCAATGTAAACAACGTGGTACAACAGCACTGTTTACACAAGCGCATCCCCGTTATGTTAAACGGCACGCACGCACACAACGCGTATTTCGCCCATTTCACCGCTTTCCCCCATAACCCGACGCTGACAATGCTTCCACTGAATTTTCAATGGTACTCTCAGGTATTGTAACGTTGCACTGTGGTGTTGTGACACGGAGTTGGTGTTACAAAGGGCCGGCTTTGTTTAATTTTGTCGATCGGTGAAAGTGACATATTTCACAATGTATTGTTTATATATATTTTATAAAAATTTGCGTACCAAAGAACTCGAAATGTCATTTGTATCCTTTGGCTTGTGTTAATGTTGGTTTTGACAAAAAAATAATCTTAACCCGGTTTGAGGATAAAAAGGTACTTTAAGTTTGGTAACTAGTTTCAACAAAATCAATTCAGCTGTTACTAACAGACAAACAGAAATCCTGGAAACCTATAGTTTTCCATCATACAAAATACCGAAAAAAAACTTGAAAAATTCAAGAGAAAACATAATTACATAATATATGGAAGGCCAGTTACTATTTTATTAATTATTAGCAAAATATTATCAACAAAAAATTTAAACTAATTTTTATTCAAATTTCAAACGAACAAACTTATATTCCTACTTATTTTTTAAATTAAGGGTACCAACTACCATAGTATTATCTAGACGTAGTACCAATTCAGATTTTCAATGTATTAATTATTATTTTTAATAACAAATTGGTAATTTGACTCAGATTCACAGATTAGAACCTGCGAATTGAGAGTGATGTTACTTTTGTTTTAACTTTTTCCAAATACATTTAAACCGACCCTGGTATGAAATGTTCTATGTTCTGGACCAGCAACTAGGACAATAAAATTAAAAGCACTGCTAAACTTATCATAGTGTTATAGAAGCTTTACAGCGAGATGTGTTTTGCATTGCGGTTCCTACGCCTGCATTTGGTTAGCACGCACGTTCCAACTTCCTACCACAACATCGGCATTAAATTTAAATCTGTTGACTCAGACGTGAGATTTTACCAAATCTTTTGGTCATATCTCGCTGAAATAATATTAAATTACGTAACTTTCAAACGCAGATGTGGAGAAAATTAAGCTTACGAAACAATTAACGACTGCATAAATTATGTTATATTTTTGTATTCCGAGCAGTGATTTTATGTACAGAGTTTAATGAGTACAATCTTCAGGAGATGCTTCTATGGCCAATTTTAAGTCTTAAAGTTCTAATAAAGGTCAAACGACGCTTCCTTTGGGAGTTAGAGCTTAGAGGGCTCTAAAAATAGGGTCTAAAAATTGGTTTAAAATTATTTCTACATTTAGATTCATAATTATAAAAGCGTGGGTTGTAATCTCTATAAAATTTTAATAGTTACGACCCACGATTTTATAATTATGAATCTAAAATTATTAAAAATTATTTCTTCCTTTTTAGTACATTTGAATAAAAGTTTAAAAAGCTTTCTTATTAATATTTTATTTTGTTCTTTGTTTTTCAAAATTTTTTACTATAGAAACATTTTTCTATACAATGATTGATTATTTAATTCTAAAAACGATTGACTCATGTATGGTCGTCGGGAATACATATGTGTACAAAACTTCAAATCGATTGGACATATGAAAATCATTCAAATTTGATTTGCGAGATTTGACCTAAACATACATACCCACGTTCCACATACTAGCATAAAGCAAGTTAAATAAAAGCCTGTAAAAATATATGAAACAAAAATATTATCATTTTTGCTTTCGAAAAAATAATAAACCAGGCATACTTTTTAGAAATTGAAAACATCGTAGGGAAACAAATCAAAACCCTTAGGCAAGTTGTAATTAGAGAAGCAACCAGCTCTAGGCAACCTGTCGAACAAATAATTGAATATGTTATACGAATTCGAGTAATTACTTTCTCCCATTTATACATGAAAAAAACATGAAAAATAACTGCCTTCGGTTAAAGTTCCAAATTGACAGAGCATCCCTTATTATAACAGTTCTGCGAAAAATGAATTTTATCTCTGTGAGTACAGTAGAACCTTATCAATCGATGGATATGAGAAATGGATAATAGAAATCAATAAACCATGTTTTGTTTTTTATCATTTTTACAAAACTACAACACATAACTCTATAAGTAGATATTTTAACATTAATATTTAAAATAGTCAATCTTTTCTGTGCCTAATGTTATTGTATTTTATTTATTTATTATCTTGATTTATTGTTATCAAGTGTCTATAATCGACAATAATTAATCGAACTCGAAAAGTCGCACGCCTACATAAGTTTCTTGTACCTTGAACTCCCCTATTCGCGCAAGATCATACACAATTAATAGAAGGTGACAAATAATTGAGTGAGGGTTAATCGAGGCTCTACTCTATTTTAGAATCGTTTATGATAATAAAAAAGAATACTGAAAAATGTAGCAGTTATAATATACTTCTTTTAATATAAGAATATCGATGTAAAATATTATTTCCAAATAAACAAAAATATAATTGGCATATTTACCTCATCGCAGCGAAGACTAACCCAGTCACAAAACGTCTTACGCGTGCCGCGATTTCCTCTAATATTTTTAATCAAACTATGATTAAATTTTACTTAAAACCGTATGCAAAATGGATGTATAGTTTTTGAAAAGCCTTAGGGATAAATGTAACTACAAATAATCAGTAGAATATTTAAGAGAGCACGAAATGCTGGATTACAGTTTGAGACACTAAAATACGCAACCCAAGAGCAATAAAACATAAACCAGCATTTCATGAAAAATGCCCTACACTAATAGCGTATAAAATCTATGCAAGATTGCCTGAGGCACTTAAAAAGGAAACAATTTATTGAAATTATTATTATTGCAACACTTCAGGAAAACACTTCGGATGTGTATCGCCCATGACGGTCGCCAGTTGAGCGGCATATTTTTTAAAACCTAAGTACATGAAATCTTATTGCATGTACTTTTCAGAAATAAAAGTTTTTTCGTATCTTTTTCCGTTTCTTTTTTATTAACCTTTTAAATGTGGGATTTCATTCTGCCGCACCCTGTATTAGCAGGTTGTATACGACATGGATGTAAGTTTCAATAAATCTGGCGGATTCTCGAAACATTCTAGAAATATTTTTACATCAAATGGTAGTCGGCGTTACTTAAAGCAGCTTATATCACACTCAGCTTATCACCAACATCTATAGTCTATTCATTTCCAAGATGTAAATACGGTCCAGTACATTAGCAAAATTTGAAATTCTCCTGACCGACTAATCACAGTTCAAGAAACAAGCTGATCACGCACACAGGTCATTCTAGCTTGAAAATGAATAGACTATAGTTGTAAATTTATTAATTTAAGAATTGGAAGGCTCACCTGTAATTATTGTCGAGCGGTATTGGCCCGATAGCGACGTTGTCATGATTCTGTCGATTGTTTCGCACCCAGTAATAAGTTAGAGTTTCGCTGGTAGGTTGGGGTGTGAAACGACATTCAAGGGTCACATCTTCGCCCTCCCGAGTGTCGCGATTTTCTTCTGTTGCGCCGCTGCCCCACGCCGACACGAGAGCCACTACCGCCACCACTGTAACAAAATAAAAACGTTATTAAAATACAGATAAGTTTTTGAATATTTTTTTAACATGTTTTTTCGGAGGCATGAAAATATTGTATTTTTTATGGCGACAGAGACGGGACATTTATGGAGGAAGTGACGGGATAGACGGACATTTCGATGATAAAGGAAATGGTTATGCAAATTAGATCCTTATAACAAATATTGTATTGTAATCGGAATTACGATGTGTGTAAAGTTTCAAATTCTATCGGATATATGGAAGGTAGACAAAATTGGAATACAAGATTTGACTAGCAACTATCTAACACACAGTTAATATAAAAAGCTTCTAGAATGACTATATAAAAGCTTTTAACGCTCCACAAGAATATATTTGATAAAAATATTGTATAAATATTATTATGGTTGCAGGAAATTCTTGTTAACAATATTCTTTAATATGTATTTTGCAAAAACCACCATCTGCCTCGGTTATCTGGAACCAGTAACAATTCATATTTTAAATTCTTGTTATTTTCAATTATAAAAGCATTTTGAAGCCAAGTCTGGTTCTGTGAGTGGATGTTATATTATACTCTATAAATGATTAATAAAGCTAGTCTGACACAAAAACAGATCATTTTGAATGAGTTTTATTTTTACTTGCTACACGAATCCACGGAACTGTCTGGAAAGTTTGACGGCTGTTCAATAAATCATTTATGTCAATAAAGTATCGGTGTATGCAGTAAAAGTAACTGCATACAAGCAGACAGTAACTAATAGCACACTGATAGGTTTTGAGGAGATTCGATAGTTTGCGAACTTCTGTTATTTAATTAAGACCGTATTACATCAGGTTGACAAATAAAATTTGATTTTTTAAGGATATATGTTTCAAAGGTCTCAGTCCACAAGTTCTTTTAAGAGATGGCAATATGGGTTTTTTACATAAATCTGCCATTTATTCAACACCGCCTTTATAAGTTTCGGAAGAAAATGTTTTTCTATACACCAGGATATAAATATTTTCAAACTTAGCCCTTTTTCAGAACTTTGCAGATTTATTACTTCCCACCTCTACTATGGTAGGGAAGTAATGGATTCAGTCCGAAAACAATATTTCGAGATTTTAACAGATTTTCACGTTTTGAGACCCTAGTAATCGTTTAAGATCATTTTCTGACTGATGTCTGTATGTGTGTGTGTGTGTGTGTGTATGTGTGTGTGTATGTGTGTGTGTATGTGTGTGTGTGTGTGTGTGTGTGTATGTGTGTATGTGGTCAATTTTTCGCCTTCGATATCTTAAGAACGGAACAACATACGGGCATGCCGATTGTTCTATTGTGTTTATCAGCCTTTAACTTAGATCTGATTAGATTTTGAGTCAAATCGGTTCAGTGGATCCTGAGATATTCAAAAAAACGTCCTCAATGTCACGTATTAACATAGGTAAAAAAAAATATAAATGAATTCTAGTGGATGTTATATTATACTCTATAAATGATTAATAAAGCTAGTCTGACACAAAAACAGATCATTTTGAATGAGTTTTATTTTTACTTGCTACACGAATCCACGGAACTGTCTGGAAAGTTTGACGGCTGTTCAATAAATCATTTATGTCAATAAAGTATCGGTGTATGCAGTAAAAGTAACTGCATACAAGCAGACAGTAACTAATAGCACACTGATAGGTTTTGAGGAGATTCGATAGTTTGCGAACTTCTGTTATTTAATTAAGACCGTATTACATCAGGTTGACAAATAAAATTTGATTTTTTAAGGATATATGTTTCAAAGGTCTCAGTCCACAAGTTCTTTTAAGAGATGGCAATATGGGTTTTTTACATAAATCTGCCATTTATTCAACACCGCCTTTATAAGTTTCGGAAGAAAATGTTTTTCTATACACCAGGATATAAATATTTTCAAACTTAGCCCTTTTTCAGAACTTTGCAGATTTATTTTTTAGAAAGGATACCTACAACAAGTTTTGAAAATGTGTAGGTACTTATGTAATCTAATATACCTACTTAAATGTTTATATAAAAATATCAGGTATCAAAACTTTTAAAAATGATTTAATTCATAATAATTTGCAGTATTTATTTATAGTTATATTTTATAGGCTAAATAATTTTCTTGAATAAATCGAAATGAGACAATGTTTTTGTACTTATGGACAACAACATGTAAGGGTATTTATAGGTAAGCTGGCCAATCGATATCGAGGGCAAGCTAATTTAACAGATTTAATTTATTTAATGTCAATAGGAAGGAAATGCATATACATACTATATCCCAGAGTTTTGATCACAACTTCAAACTGTTCATAGATATATTCAATTAACAGAATGCCATTCATTCAGAGAAAAACAATTAATTAATAAACTGAACCGACCACCTGAAAAAAACAACGCTTTGAATAGTTCCACAGGACTTTTCAATACTATAATATAGTATCCAAATATAAAAGTTCATTATTTTAATTCTCCAGAAATTAAAATAGTTCAAGCTGTCAATCAAAAGCAAATGAACAAATTCGAAGCGTACTGGGCACATCCTGGGAATAATTAACTTGTTATGTATGTCCCTATGCATGTTTCTAGATGTGTCGCAATTAATTTGAAAACCGTTGGAACAATTCCAATATGGTTTTTACGGTTGTATAGAGCATGCGGGGAGTGCTCTAGGCTGTATATCATCACGAGTCGTAGGGGGTACGGGTAACGTCGGGCATGTATAGCTACTTATACAGTAAGTTATTAACAAATTCCAATATACTTATTGACAGTAAACTCCTATACGCTGTACGATACTGAAGAAGTTCCATTTCGAAGAAGCATATGTGGAATCTCATATATGACTTAACTTACAGCTTTTAGTGTAACAGATTAATAATTCTAGTATTTAAAAAATAGCGAAAACACGCTATACTTTTAAACTACTCAATAAACTAACCGACTATCTGCATTTTAAATACTTTTAAGTTCAGAATTCAGAACTGCAGTTTGAAGCAGAATTCCAAATGAAATTTTCTATGCAAAATAAATTGTTTTGATAAAATAAATGTTTAATTTTGTTGAGTAATATTCTAATGAAATATGTAGAATATAGACGACAATAATATTGTACCTTTAAGGTACAAAATAATTACACTACACTTTTACAATTATCTTACAAGAACACCTGGTACTGTGTTACAACCTTTTCAATAAACTCGACGTAAATTTCCAACGTGGAAATATTACTGAAAAGCTGGTATTTACAAGAAAATTATAGTTTTCTATCGGAAGGTAGCAGCTTGTGGAACAGTCAACTGTAGATACTTTTCATTTTAGATTTACTTATATGAATGATGTGAGTTCTAATCTACTGCGCATGCACGACTCACCCGCACAGCTATGTAAGCTGACATCACATTTACCCCCACAGGCCACAGTAATTGGAACGGTACTATTTGCTTGTGCTTGACTCTGAATATACGAGGTCGATTAAAATATTGTTATTTATATGACGGTTCGGCTATTAGAAGCTTCCAGTTCACAGATTTTAATGTACGAACCGGTAGTATTAATATGGATTTGCAATAACAAACTGAAAAATACCGTTCTCAAATTTTAAAGTTTTTAAACAGTAGATGCAGATAAAAATCTCTATGTCGCATTTACCCCTGAACTGCTCAAATGCGAGTCTACACTACTTACTCTAATACCTACTAGCTTCTAATATGGATTTCTCAGATAAGCAATTATAAAAAAAATATGGCTTGAATATCTTCCCATTGCTAAATTTAAATTATTTTTTCAATATTAGTTCTTTGTTCATTTTAATGTCAGAAATGAAATTGAATTTTATTTCAATAGAAAATCAAAATCAGAAATTCTGAATAAGATTTGATTGTGAAAATATAAAGCGTCTCATAATAATTCAATCAATAAGAAAAAGAATAATAAACCACCATTCTTTATTGCCTTTTTACAGATATCTGCTATATGAAAAGCACGCTAATCAGTATGTTTTATGAATAGGTTATACGATATTGTCCGACGCAGTGGCGATTTTTAAATTGGGGGATTCATATTTTAATTCCATTCTAGAACTGTAAAAAATATTCCTACTACAAAAAATAATATATACAGGATGTCCGGATTTCAAGTGTATATAGGACATTTACATGGGAAAATGGTTTTTCTCAATTTCCTGCTTTCCTATACTTATATATAACTGTCGAAATTCTCACATATTTTACAATATCAACAATACATGAACATTTTAATATTACATGTTTTAAATATAGTACTGCCTCATTTCTTTCAATTTTATCGAGTGCTCTACAGAATTGGAAGATAAACACGTACAATATTGAAAATTCCACTAACAAAAACATAAAATTAATATCGAAATCCCAGTACAATCTATTTTCCACACTTTCACACAAAATAACTTGTTATTTCCGTGAAAAATATGATTTATAATATTTCCAATTTCCACTGTAAAACGATTTAAGTAGGTACTATTAAATATATATAGGTTGTCCGAAATCAAATCTGAACATAGCAAATTAATAAGTGCAACAAGGAAGATATAAACAAAATGAGTAGCGCGACAAAGATAGAATGCAATGGCTAGGTAAATTTTGTATATTTAAAATATTATTAAACATCCGCTGAAGAAAAGTTACACCAATTTAGTTCAACGGGCGCGTACGGCATCCCCGACTTATTTACATTTTCACTCACCGCTCATTGTCCTTTGTCTTAACGTAACAGCCTGTAACTCAGGAAAAAGTAGGCTTTTAAACAGTGAAAGAAATATTAAAATCGGTTTATTAGTTTTTGAGATTAGCTTGGACAAACAAATACATACACAAACTTTACGCCTTTATTATTATCCATTCGAATAGAATATAATTATAATATTACAGTTTTACGCAATATCAAACAGCATAATGTTTTAATAGTAGTTTATACATCTACTACAGTTAAGTATAAGACGCTCGGGATATTGACACACTCGCCTGCCAACTTCACCCCTCGCGTCTTGTACCTACTTAATTTTACGAGATGTTTACACTATTTTTTGTAGCACATAATTAAAATGTATACAACATACTCAACTTTAGAGCTTCATTGAATTAATTTCAAACACCGAAATCTCACTGACAGCTAAAAACTAACACAATTTTAAAAAATTTTATACAGAGCTCTGATGATGAAAATATAATTTTCGAAACGTTAGCTAATAAATGCAATAATAACAGTATTTGCTTCTTATTCCGATTCTTAAGCCACTTTAAAGCCGTTTTCTTCTATATTCCTATATTTCTCGTATGACATAAAATATGCATTACTGTACGCTGACGTCATAGTCTAGGTATATTTTACGCACGCCTACCTATACTGTCGTATCACATTAAATATTGTATTATTGTAGGCGTGCGATATATATTATTTTAAGCAGCCGACAAGAAGCAGGAAATGTATATTTTTTCAAAAATGTGTTACAAAAAAATATATTTGCAGAGTGCAGATATAGAAATTCGACTTAAATGGCTTTGCATTGTGGCCACAAACATGTATATAACAAGATTTTTATTCTCTACATGATACCACCACCGCGACCGGTGGTGCAAAGAAAACAAAAGCACACCTGTGCTACAGTATTGTAAATCAAGCCTCATATTATATAAATGTGCTGCAGCCAAGGATAATCTTTCGTGGCCCACTAAATAAGTAGGTACAAACGCTTTAAGCGCAATCTGGGGACATTCTAGTAGTTGCAAAAGGGTTTTTGTTTTTCAAAAAGGCTGATAAGGTTTATTTTTAACCTGCCATGGAATCATACGTGTCGTGTTGTCTTTCAACAATAGAAACTATTAACGGTTTGTTCAATATATATTTACAAATTACTAGTCTATATAATATTATATAAAAATATAAATAAATTCTATAAGGTCACCGATGTTCATGATTATGAAACTCGTGAAAATTCGAATATACGGCTAATAAAGCTTAATAATAAATTCTACAAAAAATCGCTAAAATACGCAGGATGTTTTCTTTTCAACATGCTGTCTATAAATATAAAAATAGCGAAAGCAGTTTCGATTTTTAAAAATAAGTTAAAAACGTTTTTAAATAGTAATAATGTCTTTTATAGCATTGAAGAATTCATAACAGCATGCCGTTTATAATTATATATTTACTGTACTTAATTAATTAATTAACGAATTGTACCAAACATTGTGGTTTTTAATGATAGTAAAATGCTATTCTATTCTAATATCGTCACCGCCTTAACTTATAAAGGAACATTGTGACTATGAACGTATGTCCGCTTCTAACTAGAGAGCTAGTGATCCGATCTGGATGAAATTTTTTAAATAAAAAGTAGCATTTTCCAAGAAGGTTTTAAACTATAAATCATCGAGCTAAGTAAGAGTTTGGGGGAAGAGAGCCTGTCAGGAAGGGGTGAATTTGCATTCTCTTAAAATACTGCCCTTTTTCTTTATCAAGGAGACAACGACAATATTTTCAAAAATCTCGTCTTATCTCTTCTTGTAAAAAAGTAAAAAAATATTACTACAATAAAACCTGTTAAGTTGGACATCTCTGTAACAATTAGCCACCTGCCTGTTGATCATCTTAGCAATGGACAATATATGACGTGCCTTTCATTTTATGGCCCTTTTTAAGTTATCCATTTGTCTACCTTAGCAACGTTTTGGTGGAACCTATAAGTGGCTAACATACACAAGCATCACTGTATTTTTCGACAATAATGCCAGTACTTTCATTCAACTTTCCGGGCCATGAAAATTCGCACTCGGTCACCACGGCAGAGAGAGATAGAGGCAGGAGAAAAGTACATACTACATATAAATCTTATGAAAACAAGTTGACAAACGCACTACAGAGAAGTCGCAGTGAGCCGTGAGGTCATTTAATTAGAGACGACACATTTCTATACTAAACCACATTACTTATGTTTAATTAAAACTTTGTCAACATACATAAATTACAAACGTGTCTCCTACCACAGAAAATCACATCGCATTGTCTATTACGTTCAGGTTACACGTCCCCTGAATGTTCACTACCTGTGTCACATCTACTTGCAATTATTTCAATAATTAAATACGTGTTATCGTGGAAAAAATAAAAATTTTAGACAGTCAGTGAAATGAGGAATGTCCCATTGTTTTAAATGCAAAAAACGAATGCTTCGATTTTTACAAAATGCCAAGTTATAATTTCAACTACTATACGACTACGAGTGCGGTTTAATTTATATGTAATCATGCTGCACAACGCATAGTCAGAAAATCTAAGGTTGTCAATATCTTCATATTGTGACCACATACATTGTCATAAAAGAAGGAATCTATTAAATCGATTATCGAACTGCATTTAGGTCAAAAAATAATTATTTATCAACTAAAGGTCAATTTTCACATGGAGACACGTCGCGACGTTATACGATACGATACGACACGACACGACACGACAAAATGATGTTTCGAGAGCGACGCAATACGTCAATAAAATTCATGTACTTATATGAAATTTGTTGCACTTGACTACCAAAACCGAGCCAGACGGTTAATTTATTTAAATAAGATAAACCCATAAGTTTGTCAAAAAAAAATCACTTGTATGCCATCTTTAGTGCAATAGCACAACATTGTTGTCGAAATACAATACACTCACTAATGTTTATTTTATTTATTGTAGATTTTAGACGCGTCGACATCTAAGGTCATTAGCGTCTTTCAACTACACTAAATAACAACTAGCTTAAAACTAAATAACATCACAAAACATCCATGAGCACAGGTGGGATTCGAACCCACGGCAGTCCAGTCTAGAGGTTGCGGCGCCAAGCATGCTAACCACTAGGCTATACTGCCCTCCACTCACTAATGAAAAGTGAATTTGCTAGTGTGGAATGGGTTTCTTGTATATAAAAAAATATTAGTCACAAGTTAATTATTGACTTAAAGTGATGCAATTGAACCTAAAAGCATTAATGGGTACAATGTCAAAAGGCTAGTGTCATGACAATTGAAAGGTGCAAAGATAGCTTATTCTACTTAGTTGTAATACGCCCTATGAGTCCGTAACAGATATTTTATCGTTGTTAACAATTCATATGTTTACCTGAATGAACACCTCCAATACGAGTAAAGTTGCCTGTTTACTACTGACACATCTTTCTGAAAAGTATAAACTTTATAAACTAAAAAAAATGTGAACAGATATGAAGAAAATCCTTGAGATCAGAATCTTCTTCACTGTAGCATATAACTGGCTAATTTGTACCGCGAAAATAGAGTAGATAAACAAGAAATCAGGATTAAAAAATTTGCCAGTACAGGTATCTATACATTTTTGTCTTGCGATTCAGGTGAACTTTTTGAAAAACGAAAAAAAAATTGGTTTAATGAGGATTTTTACTTCCCACGTGTCGTATGGTAGGGGAGTATTAGATTCAGTGCGAACATTTTTTTTCGTGTTATTAACAGACCTTCACGCTTGGGCACCCTAGGAATCATCTGATACCAGTTTCTGACTGATGTCTGAGTGTGTGGTGAAATTTTTTCACCTTCAATTGATATCTCAAAAACGGAATGACATATAGGATCATGCGTTTTTTTTGTTCTATATTTGTCAGCACTTAGATCTGATAAGATTTTGAGTCAAATCGGTTCAATGGTTCCTAAGATATTAAAAAAATGTTCTCAGTGTCCCGTATTAACATAGGTAAAGAAATATAAATGCATTTTAGACATATAAAATCTTAATATTTTTTCTTCTAAAATGTACAAATTTCCAGAAAAACGTTTTCAAACAAAAATTCCACGGAAATAATTTTTTATTTGCTTAATCAAGATGTCTATGATTTTAGTTGGCCTTAAGTAAATCAACAAACAAATGAGATACAATTAAAGGACTACTTAAATGTCTAGCAGTTCTTGTCGATTTATTTATTTTTTTGCACGACGGCCTGGAGGAAAAAAATATCAAGAGACACTTTCGATTTAGAGCGCCAAACTACGTCCAACAGTTTTTTTTTTTCATTTCAAACCGAAGATATAACCGTCAGTTCCTGGAGTGTCCCGGATCGAAACGAAAAAAATACTGTCGGACGTAGTTTGGCGCTCTAAATCAAAAGTGTCTCTTGACATTTTTTCCTCCAGGCGGTCGTTCTCTCCAAAAAAAAAAATAAAAAAAATCGATAAGAACTGCTAGATCATACTATATAGTCCTTTATGTCAAATGAGATGGCCATGCTTTTTATAATAAAAATATGAAAAGAGAATTGTTTCGTTGGGAAAATTATCAGTCACGAGTGGATTGTTTACCAGGTGGGAAGCATAGGATTATTTAAAACAACGGCACCATTCCTCTACGTACTGACATGTTCTTGAAAAGTTTAAAACATTCGAGCGAAAAAAGCACGGAACTGTGAAGAAAAAATTCACGAAGCATGAAAAAATGTGATACCTGATGATTTTCCTTTTTTGCATCCCACTTTCGCTATCTCTCTCAGTCTAGTTTATGTTTAACGTGTTATAATATATTATATTTCAGTTATGAAATATTAACCCGTACCTAACCATATGAAAAACGCGAGTGTTCCACTTAACACATTGTCGAGCACGTATATGCAAGGTTTTCGTTTAAAATGAATGACGACATTATTATTCTTTTCTATTTTTCAAATTAGCCATAGATCACTACCTTTCGACACATTTCCAATAAAAATATCAATCAGTTCAAAAAATAAAAATTGAAACTTTTTAACAAAATCGTATAATAGTGTACAATATTTTTGTTGTTTATGTTGGTAACTATAATAGTAATAGGTACAATAAAACTAAGTTTTAGTTGTTTCTTAAAGACTAATTCACCAATGTAATTTAAACGTCATAAATATAACTTTACAATATTTTTTAGTAGAATTCAATTGCACAGTTTATTTTTTTAAATATGCGGTATTTTTCGAGATATTCACAGTTGCATTTCTAAATGGAAACATTTTCAAAGTTAGAATGATCGTTTTTTTAGCTTCCAGAAAAAATACTATATTTATGGAGTTTGGTTTTCAGTGTTTTTCGTCTAGAGTGCCATGAAAAGAAGAAAAAAATGTGATAATGCGTTGGGTGAGCAGCTAACAAACTTTTTTATTTATACCTATACACTACAGGAGATATATTTTAACTGTTTTCTACTAAATTTTGTGTCCAATTAAAACACTACTGAAGTTTCCAAACAATTTCAAGCATGAATTGAGAACATAATTAGTTAAAAGAAATGATAGTGCATAATCGTAATCACAATCACAGAAAAAAACGTTTTTTCCTTAATACAACTGACTTGACTTAATAGAACTGACTACATGACAAATACACTAATAAAGGAAGAACATTTCCAATGCACAATGAGCAACTATCTAAATGACGAGCATTCATATCAAATTTTACAAGCAAACTTAAAAAACTAAATCGATTTTAAATCGAAACCAAAGAAACGTCGTAAAATACATCATTAAGGAACTGAAACAATAAATGGATTTACTGTGAACAAAAACGTTTTAACCCATTTACTTCCTAATAAATTTCTCCGAACATATTTCAATAATAAAAATGCATGTCACAATTCTATTTACTTGTTTTCCAATTACTTGTAGCTATAGTATTTGTCGTATTTCAAAATATTAATTTCTCAATTATTTCCGAGTATTAATAATTTAGAATTAATACATCCGTTTCTAGATAGTCATAACAGACGCCATCCGCACCATTACTATCGCCATGTCATGTTTTCCTGTCGTTTTGTTATTAACACGCTTATATTAGCTTCACCTGTATGCTTGCTTGCTTGCGGGCTTGCGTGCGTGCTTGCTTGTTTGTCAGTTTGTAACCGACTTCTTTGAACTTGATTTTGACCAACTTTGAACGGTCAGATTTAGTTTAAACTTTGCACACTTATCAAGGACCGACGACAATACAATAATTCCATAAGTTTGTCCCATTATCCTGACCAGGATCTCCAGGACTAAAAAAAAAAGCAAAAAACTTCAGATTGAACTCAAACTTTGCATACTTATCAAGGACCGATTACAATACAATAATTCCAAAAGTTTGTCCCATTATCCTGACCAGGATCTCCAGGACTAAAAAGCAAAAATAAATTATAATTTAAAAAAACTAAAAAACACGCTTTAATGAACTAAAAAGTAAAAAATAATTAATTTTATTGTAAAAAAGCGTGGGGTGCTTTGTATCATATTTTCATACTACCCCACGCTTTTTTACAATAAAATTAATTATTTTTTACTTTTTAGTTCATTAAAGCGTGTTTTTTAGTTTTTTTAAATTATAATTTTTTTTTTTTTTTAATCATTCCCTACTTATTCTTCACAGCACAGTGGAGACACAAAAGAAAATTTAAATTAGGTACCTATAAGTTAAAAACATCATCAATTTGTATTGATTCAGTTATGAATTTTCATAATTTATGCATCAAGGTTTCTTGGTTCATCATAAAGAGATGGTGAACTCAGCCAGATATATTAGTGTGCGATTATACGCCAAGATTACTATCATTAATTAAGCGCCCTGCATTGCCTAATTTCCCATCCAATTCTTCATTTTCCTCTGTTCCACCAATCTTCTTTTCAAATCCTCTTTAGCCTTCGTCTTTCATTTTCCGCAGGAATTTAGATCATAGAGAGTGTTTCCTAGACCATTCTCGACCTCACCACATTTACATACTTTCTAAGATGTTTCTTGTACCTAAATGTCATGATTATTCTTTCATTATTTACCCACTTCTTTCCTCCAATTTCTTTTTAGCCTTCCTCTCTTTCTGATTTACTCAAGCATTTAAGTCAAACTAAATTTAAGGGGGCGTTTCTCCAGTTTATCTGGCATAATTTCCACATTTCCCAATCTTTTAAGACGTTTATGTGAAAATTATCCTTCCATTACTCCGTTCATTTCAATTTTTCTTGGTCTCCCGTTTCTTGTTCAGATTATCTTCAACTGAGCAACATAATAATTTACATTTTAATTTAGCGTAAACGAATGATGGAGTCGGTCGTTGAAGTGTTAAAAGTGTGCGACAATTGGACAAGGTACGGCGCACAGGAGATGATAATGAAGGTATGAGATGAAACCGCCGCCTCGCACGTGCTCTGCGGTCCAATAGTTCCATCGTCATCCTCCTACACGTCGTTGTCGTCGTCGCAACTAGTTGGAGCTGTGCTGCACACAACAGATACGACAATAATCACGGACACGTGACGTGCATGCGCGCTACACTCGACAAATATTAGAAAACCTACTCTCGAATAAAGAGAAAAAAATCATCAGGGATCCAGTACCGGCATAGGTATAAATTTATCATACGACCTTTGTGGTTGGATTTGGGAGTTCACTTTTGTATCTCTGGGTAGTAAAGCAGGACGTGAACTGAATCGACTCAGTTCGCCACGGAACAATCGGCATCTTTAGGAAATGAGAACAAACGAGATAGTTCTGTGCCGAACAACTTGGTTCATTATAGTACATATTTTCAAAAAAAATTTCATATTCTCAGATGGTGGTAAATTATTTATCGAAACGCGATTCGAAAGTTCAATTTAATATTGGTATTTGGGACAACTTATTTTTGTGTTTCATCATCGACTACAAATTTCTTATTATTTCTGAAAACGAAACAGTAAATCAAATCGAATGATAAAATATTTCAGCGGAAAACAAAATAACAATACAAAGGAGGAATTAAAAATCATTTATTTGAAAAGGAAACGACAAATTTATGTTTACGGTCCTGATAATGGGAGTTAGAAAACAATTGTAAAGACCGCGCTCAGAACACAAATCAAAACAAAAGCACACAACAATGGTTTAATACCGACCAATTGATTCACCAAGTTTTACGCTCCATCGACTCAACTGTTTCGCTGTTACACTTTTACAATCGCATGTGTGATTACAACAGAGCAGTCGATACATTTCGATAAAAACAGACTTGGTGTTCTGCTCCACTGTGCAAAAACGTTAAAAACACATTTTACATATTTTACACATTTTAATTCGACCGGCTCAACTACATATTTTATAAAAGTTATACGGAATAACTTTCAAAACGAAACAAGTATTTTAAGTACTTATATTAAAAAAAAAAATTATATAACACATTCACGCTTTTAGTGTTTTTTCGTATCCGTTTTGCGGACCTTAAATAGCCGTTTATTGACTAGTGACCATTATGTAACGCTTTTCAGTGCTATAATGGTTCATTATGTAACTAGTTACATAATGATCCATTATGCAACGCTTTTCAGTGCTAATGAACCATTATGTAATTGTTTTTTTAATTCAATTAAAGTCTAAAACCATGCATGTGTTATATAAAGTATATAGTGTGCAACGCGTGTGCTAAATATTTATGCGTCAGGCGCGATGTTTTCAGCACTCGTATGCGGCTCGCGATGCACACTCGCCAAGGCTCGTGTGCGTTCGCCTACTACTCGTGTTGAAAATATCGCGCCTGACGTATAAAGGTGTATTTAGCACACTAGTTACACAATATACTATTATAGAACATAAACTCCCGTTAATTTAAAAACTGGTATCAAAATGTCTGTGAAACTAACCAACTCAAAAATTTATAAAGAAAATGCGAAAAGTAAAAACAGTATTTGTTACAAATAACTATAGGTTGGTACCTACGTATAATAAATATGAGTAAAAACACTTTTTAGAGACAAGCTTTTAGTGAAATGTTTAGGTACTAAAAAGGAAAAAATAATATTTAATAATTTAGGTTCATAATAATATTACAAACGCGGGTGTTGTAAACTCTATAGGTAATAGTATTTTTACTTCCCACCTCTACTATGGTAGGGAAGTAATGGATTCAGTCCGAAAACAATATTTCGAGATTTTAACAGATTTTCACGTTTTGAGACCCTAGCAATCGTTTAAGATCATTTTCTGACTGATGTCTGTATGTGTGTGTGTGTGTATGTGGTCAATTTTTCGCCTTCGATATCTTAAGAACGGAACAACATACGGGCATGCCGATTGTTCTATTGTGTTTATCAGCCTTTAACTTAGATCTGATTAGATTTTGAGTCAAATCGGTTCAGTGGATCCTGAGATATTCAAAAAAACGTCCTCAATGTCACGTATTAACATAGGTAAAAAAAATATAAATGAATTCTAGATGTTATAATATGAAAAAAATGTAAATATTTTTTTTCTCTAAAATGTATAGTTTTCGAGAAAAAAAATATTTTACTAAAAAAAATAAAAATTGTACGTAAATCAAGGTAACCATGATTTTTGCTATATTAAGCTAGCCATCAATAGATCACCAAACAAAAAAGAGGGCCATGCTTTTTTCAAAGAATAAAAATTAAATTGTGTTTTAAAGACCACCAACAGCTAAGGTTATTTGGGCCTAGTCAAAGAATAAAAAAAAGAGTGTTTATTTTTTGCAAATATTTACTAGGTGGGAAGTATAGGACTGGTCATCAGTCGAATTTTTTTTATAATAATTATGAACCTAAATTAGTAAATATTATTTTTTTCCTTTTTAGTACATTTCAATAAAAGCTAATTGTCTCTAAAAAGCTAGTTTCATACTTCATATATGACAGTAACCGCACCAATAACTTTGTCTTTAATTTCGATTTTCTCGACACACGTAGTTGGCTGTTTTCTGATTGTGTTTTTTACATATCCTCAATGACTTGGCTCCATGCCAAATTTCAAGGTTTCTAAGTAAACCGGAAGTGGTCTAGGTTTTTGAGGGGTGAGCGAATAAGTGAGTCAGTCAGTCAGACGTCAGTGTTATAAGTAGCAATATTCGGACGCCAATATCTCGGGAACTATTTGAGCTACTTTTATAAAATTTGAGATTCTGGGTAATTGGGGAGGTCTTAATAGACAAACAAAATTACAAGTGTGCAGGTCAATATAGATTTTGAGTTATATAGGGAGGTCGAAAGTAGCATGGAATGGTTCATAATACACGTTGTCGAACTTGGCTGACACACTACCGTGTATCTAGATCAAGATATTGATGCATGACGCATCAGATTCTATATTTCTTCCACTTTGAAAATCAATAGAACGGCAATTTGCCAGTAGACATTATAAACACAATGTCCCTTATCGCGATAACGAGCGTGATCTCTTATCGTTGGTAACACTGTCAGAATATCTATCGATTCAATCACTGTAATGTGTGAACATTTATCACCATTCATAGTGTCGCCAACCTAATGGAATTGCATGCATCAACACCGTCCTTTATAGCTGATATGATATTATTATATATGATAATATCGTTACCAACCTGTAATAACAATTTTATCACATTTATGCATAATGAAAATGATAAAAGTGAACGCTGAAAGCTAATATTAAATATATTGTATTCACGGTGATTTAAATTTAGTCAGAAGGGTTGCCAATCCAAAGAAAAATAATAACTAATTTAGAATCAACATTTTCCGTCTTAAAACTGGCATTATAACGTCTTGTTTAGGTCACATTAAACTTCTAGGATTATCTGGGCCTATTACTAACGCATATTTTAAGTATATTGTTCTTTTAATAATAAACTGAAAATCCAATGGATACTTTCACCAGTTCTCAGATTAGACCCCAAGTCTGTAAATTGATGAGTCGTAGAAAGTACGTAGCATCGTCGTAACGTTGTAGTCGCATATTACTGACTAGCGGCCCCGTCCGGGTGCTAAGAAAGCCCGGGTGCAATACACTACTCACTCGCTTCGCTCGTTCGTTCGCTTGAATTATGTTTATAAAAACACCTTCGCAAATAATGCAACATTGTTCATTGATGCTCTGCTCCTATTGGTCGTAGCGTGATATATACCCTATATCGATAAATAGACTAAGTATCCAACAAAAAATAATTTTTCAATTCGAACCAGTAGTTCCTGAGATTAGCGCGTTCAACCAAACAAACAAACAAACTCTTCAGCTTTATAATATTGGTATAGATGATAGATCGAGTTTCGGTATTTTTGGAAGGAACAAATTTGTTTGAAACTTCGAAAGGATGTAATCATGAAGCGTTGCGTTAACATCGTAGTTGCCTTTATTGGTGGGAGAGTGACATACGAGTTTCGTGTCTCGTTACCTCTGGTAGGAGAAATTCTGTTTGAAGCTTTGTGAAGCGATCTCGAAAGAACGTGGCATGACAACTATACGTTTACTGGTGAGAGAATGCCATTAGAGTTTCGAGTCTCGACTCTCGATATCTCTGGTGGGCGATATTTTTAACCCCCGACGCAAAACGGGGTGCTCTGCGTTTAACGCGATGTTTGTGTGTGTGTGTATGTTTGTCTGTGGCATCGATCGTCCGATTGCAATGCGGTTTGTTTTGTTAGAAAGAGTAAGATTGAGGCAATAGCAATAGAGTTTAATTCAAAAGTGCAATATAAATTAAATTAAATATTTAAAAAAACCCAACCCAAAAAGTATGAAATAATATAATATTTTTTATTCGTCATATAAAAGTAGCTGATATTCATGTACACGTTGGGGACATTTTACAGCAGTCCTCAACGCGTTCATGACCATCAGCTACTTTTATATGAGAAATTAAAAAGGGATCACAATTTAAAAAATACTAAATTTTCATACTTTTTAAACAACCGATTAAGGTAGTCGTTTTTGGGTTGGGTTTTTTTAATCAACGATTTAATTTATGTCTGAAACGATGTGAAGAAGCCTTGAAAAGCTACTCAGCCTTTAATCGTAGGCGATGTCGTGGTCGCGTATTACTGGGGGAGAAAATACTATGCATAAAAAAATGATCTGATACAAATATTGCGAAACGAATCCCTTTGCCAATAGTTGTATATAGTTCTAACTCTTCCAATTTCAATCTAAATATAAATTAACAGGCAATTATTCATTGTGATTGAAGTATAATAATTAATAATGCAGGCCATAATAAATACAAAGCTTTTAATTATGAATACACAATTTTGTGTAACTAATTCCATTGTAAAATATTTTGTTCAAAAATATAATTATTAATTTATATATAATTACATGCTGTTGTATCTTCTATATACTAGCTGTTAATCCCGGCGTTGGTCGCGTCCATTTTGTATTTGGCAGGGTGTTTTCGGTCTACTTATTTTATTTTTAATGGGTGATAGTACATATTGTGTTAAACACCTTAGAGTAAAAGTTATATTAAAAAAAATTATTATCTAAATTCATATTCTAATATTGAATTAGTTGACATGGTGTTAATTTATGGGGAAGTGCATCTAAATTAGCATACAACCTTTACTAAGTGTTTTAACACTAATAGTCTTGAAAATTTTGTTGGAAAGCAGCCAATTATATAATTGATTCCAAACATATCGGAAAAAATCATTTTACCAACCAGTCAGTCAGGATTCTAACCTGAGCCTTTCCACTTTCGCGGCGGAATGAGCTTATAATTACTCAACCATAAAATGATTACTAATCTGGCTTTCTCCTTATATGCTTCGGAATCAATAGATCACATGTAGTGAAAATCTATTGATTCCGAAGCATATAAGGAGAATGTTCGATTAGTAATCATGTCACGGTTGAGTAATAAGCTCATTGATTCCGCCGCGATTCAGGTTAGAATCCTGACTGTGACTATGGTTGGTAAAAAGATTTTTTCCGATATGTTTGGAATCAATTATATAATTGGCTGCTTTCCAACAACATTTTCAATTGCAAATCAGCCGTATAAAAATCTATTAATTTAGTACTAATAGTCTTCTTCTGACCTGCACTATCATCCATTAAAAATAAAATAAGTAGACCGAAAACACCCTGTATATAACTTATAAATCACTTCCAGATGTTCTATACAACCATGAAAGCCAATTTAAAAACGACAGAGCGGTTTTCAAGTTTATCGCGAACATACTATATGTGAAATGGGATGTAAATCCAACTACAATTCTGTTTGTCGTTTGAAAAACAATTTGACCAATTTTGACGAAACTTGCAGTTTAACTTACAATCGAATCCAATTTGAATTTCGAATTTCGAAAGGCTACCTTAATGTTTTCGCTCGTGAAATAATAAACAAATAAAATATTAAAACTCTATTGTGATTCGACGTAGTTTTAAGCCTCGTATTAATAAAATAAAATGTTGTGTTTATGATTTTTTTTATAAATATCTATAAAATAATTGTATTTATCTCATATTTTTAAATCTTTACCTACTTAGTAATTAGTAAAGGGTCTTTCAATAAGGACATAACAATTTGGTATTTAAATAAAACACAGAATAATTGAGATATCGGGCTGAAATTTATTCCAGGTGTAGTACACATGCTACAATTATGTATAGAATTTGACGTCGTTCATATGACCACCACGAGCATGATGGAGCGATCGATTCTTTGGATCCAATTTTCAATCACTCTTTCACACATATCAGCTGGAATGTTGGCAATTTTGCGTTCAATATTGTTCCTGAGCTCCTCTAACGTTGTTGGAATGTTGGCATAAACCTTCGACTTCAGGTATAACCCCATAAGAAAAAATCCAACGGCGTCAAATCGCATGAGCGAGGTGGCCATTCGACTGGACCATTTCTCGAGATTAAACGATTACCAAAGTTGCGACTACCGACTCAGAATTTTGGTAGTAAGTTTTAACGATTTCCAAACGTTGCTCGTCCGTGAACTTCACCATGATAAAAATGTAAGCCTTGACTGACGTTTTGACTTTGACAGATCATAAAAAAGTTTGTAGGTTATGTTCCGTATTATAAAACAAAATTGTTATGTCCTTACTGAAAGACCCTTTATTACTTATGTTGAATTTTGAATAATAATGTCAGCTTTTGCTGTCCTTATAGCTCCCGTAGTCTCTCACTTAACTGAAAGTCTACTGTACTGATATTTCGAATTTCCCTTCATTCAAGTATTTTTGATTTTCTTATAAAACATGATGCTGTTGAAAAAGTTAGGTTATGTACACGACCTATAACGATGTGACAATAATATAACAATGCGCAGTAGACCTGATTTCACAGTCGAGCGCTCCTGACTAACGATTGTCGACTACCGTACATCGTGCATATTACATCGACCATGACGTCATCGGGGTAAAGAAACAGCTACAACCTATGTAAATACTATTGATATCAACGGACTCACGGTACAGGACAGGTCAGATTTCAATTGTGACCTTGCAAAGATCAGACTGGTCACTAGACTTTAGATTATACATGCTCGACAACTTAGACCATAAGCGGTTTATTGGCCTTGTGAATCCAGTCGAAGCTGTCAGATTACATATAGCAGGCACTCTCAGCGTTCCCAGCGCAACATGTTATAGAATAATAGAGGCCAATTTTGTTATGCAATATTATTATGCAATAATTTTATAACATTTTCCAAAAAAAAATTTTATAATAACTAATATTTTTTATTATCAAATGTAAGTAAAAAGGTATAGGTAACAGTTTTATGTGTTTCTAAAACCACTGCAACAGAGAATCCCAACAATTTGTAATTTGTAATAATGTGATTCAGCTTGGTAATTTTAAGAAAAAAATAATTTTAGTTTTAATTTACTTCTATTTTGTTACTTTTTTTGTATTATTTTGTATACTATTTTTTAATCCGGAACACGACAAATTGGATTTCGAAAATTCCGCAGATATTATCTCTGAGCTCTAATCTTGCTGATAATCAAATTTTGCTGTAAAACTAAACTCTACCCGGGCAAACTGGGGCAGAAATATACAGTATTTTATAGTCCGATCGCCAAATCTGGTGCAGCCTGTATATAAATGTAGGGTATTATAAATTATATATCTACCTACACGCATAATAACAACCCAAGTTGATGGTTTCTCTTCATAACAAAGTTTAAGTACCTACTTGAAGGACAGTTGCATCTAGTCAACTCAGAATGTGGGCAGAAATTCAAAAGTTGAAACGAATTATTGTCATTGAATAGAAATAGTAATAATAGTTGTTATATTTGGTCGACGGAGCTTTGAATTGACAATAATAAATTACCAAACCTAAATGGTTGAAACTTGTTCACAAAACATTTGAGGAATCATTGCACCATGTCACAAAATTTAAAAAATAAAACGTAGGAAGATATTTTTTCCAGCTAACGTAAATTATTATTTAATGATGAATTGAAGAGATTGATGTCAGGGACGTAGTCAGAAATTGAAATTTAGGGATGCAAATTATTTTAGTAACATAAAACTATCAGGGCCGAAGTTCATCCGATACAAAATGTTACCAATAAAACAATAAATTGAAAAGTTACTATAAAAAATTAAAAATGTGAGATATAATATAATAACACAACTCGTCTTTAAAAAAAATTAATAAAAATTTTATTTATAATTCCACTTGTTTATTTTCTAAGCACAGGACTTAGACATTTAAACAAAAAATATGTTGCGACGACATTATCGAGTATTATTTTGTGGGGAGTATATAGGGGCAAAATAAAAAGATCCTGAGGAGTTTAAAATTTAGTTTTGATCCTGCGCATACGAATAGACATTTAAAAATCGCTTTTTCGTAGGGAACTAGGGACTATATGAATTACTTCTAAATCCATCGAAATCTCGAAATCGATTTCTTTAGCCATTAGGTACCAAAACTTTCTTGACTTCCACCAACATTCAAAAGTAAAAAAAAATGTTCCGAAATGTTATTTAACAAATTATTTTAGTAGTGAGGAATGGATTTAAGAGATTGTTCCAAACGACGTACCATAATAAATCCAGCATTCAAGACTTCCACATTGTATAATTTAAAATAGAAAACATCAACGAAAAATGCTCGGTTGAATAAACAAATAGTTAATTGTTAGAGTAAACAGTTGAAAAAAACAATTGTTTTATATAAAAAACTGTCAGAACAAAAGCTAATTCTCCAGAGTGTACATCGGACAGAAACTATAACAGCACTGTTAACAACTTTGTGTATTAAAATATACCGGGTGTATATTTATAATATAGATAGTTGACATGCTGCTATTAACGTAGCGTTATCAAGGTTCGTCCTCCCAGTTTCTGGGTCCTAATCTAAGAGCTAGTGAGAGTATCAACCGAATTTTTTGATTTAGGTACATATATTAAACATTTTAACAAATTACGCTTGTGAATCGCAGAGTTGTTTACATGGCGTTACCATAGTCCGTCCATAATTAAAGACCTTCAAATTTCAGGTCCTAATCTGAGAACTGGTAAAAGTATCAACCGGATTTACGATTTATTATTAAAAATATAAACTAACAATTACTTAGTACAATGTCCAGATAAGGCTAGCAGTTATGAAAAAATAAAGATAAAATATTGGAGGAACTCATTTATGACGTTTCCAATCTATTACAAACCTTTAGTTTCCGAGTTCTAAATGATTCTAATCTGAAAACTGATAAAAGTTTCAACTGTATCTTCAGTTTATTACGAGGTTTATTATTAAAAAAAAACAATAAATCAAAAATATTGATTGGTACTAGCCCCAGATAACATTACCAGTTAAAGAGATGTATAAACGTTAGATTCGAATACGATGATAGCTACTATATAACCTTAAACATTTCTAACAGCTAACCAAGGAGAAATATGGCTGACAGTGAAGTTTTGCGTCATTTCTGCAACACTTGTGAGTCTTGTGACATTTTACAGAGAAATGTGAGAGACGGGGGCGCTATAGTAAGGAGATTTCTACACATAAAAAGTTAAATAACAAAAACAGCACAATGAAAAGCAATTTCTAAAAACCATTTCAAACGCGGTCAAATGTTTTTATGTAGTGATATAATATTTCTCGGGCTTCCAAATGTGCTGTTTTATTTTGTGTGCAAATAAGGATTTAAAACGTTTTTTTATATCACAGCTTGTATGCGAAGTACAAAGACTGGATGGCTTCGTTATTTGATGCTGCTATAAAAAAGTTGTTAATTCACATTCTTCAGTTGCGTTTTTTTATTCGGAAGCCATATTAAAGATTGTAATATTATACATTTATTTTATGTGTTGCACGGCCATCTTAAAAATTATTATTATAATATAAAGCACGATCTTCTTGCTAACATAGCATTAATTGTGCTCTTGACACGGCTTAAGAGCTTTGAGCAGTTTGTGTTTAAAGTGCAGCCGTGGAGAGAAATCAGGCTTGGAGGGATTTTTTTTCAATCGAGTGAAGTTTTACAAAAATTTATAAAAAAGACTAAATAATTGCGAAAACAATGGGCCGTTGAAAAATCCGGGCCTGGGGAAAATCACCCCTTATATTCCAACCCTCTCGTTGAACGGCTCTAAAAGTAACGATTTAAGAAAAAAAAGATTTTTTAAGCTAAATTTGGACAAAAATGCCAGAGAAAATGTTACTTCAAAAGAGAAATTGTATAAAAACAATTTTTAAATAGGTAACATGAGAATGTAGATATTATAGGTACGGAATTTAGAAAAAATGACGTATGAATCGAAATTTTCAGAGCAGGGTAGATTTAAAATTCTACAATGCTATGCAGGAATATAATATTGTACAGTCACAATGTAGGTACCTAAGAAAGGTAATTTTTCAATCAAATTTTCAATTTTTGGCAACTCATTGAGAAATCCAATATTATTTATACATTTTGTTTACTTGTAGATGACAAGCACACAATATTATTAATATTTTACAGTATATATGTAATCAAAATTATATGTATAGGTATGTGTGCCTATATGATGTAGAAATTCCTTTGACGCACGCATAAAAACTAGGGTATCGGTGGTCGCGCTTGATTGTACTGTGCCGGTAATTCAGGGAACTAATGACGGACATAATGACCGACCGACGAAGATGCCAACACGGTAACCATTAAAAAACCTTTACAGACCAATTTAAATTACGTTCTGAAAATAACAAAACTAGCTTCAAAAGATACTTCGACGTCGAATGCAGGTAAAAATGCAGTGGGTCAGTAATTGGTATTTAATTAAGAATAGGATCCTTTCCGCAAGTGAGTCTAAGTCGAATGGTTATACTACAACATGGTTCTAAACATTGACGACAATCCTAAGTTTGATCTTTTAAATAGCTATACTACTAGTCTAATATAATAACTAATATAATTATAATAACTAATATATAACTGTACAAAAAGTTATGATATCACACAAAAAACATACATATGTAAAAAAAGAAACCAAGTTCTCGGCAGGACTGTGTGTTTTGTTATCTGAAAAAAATTACTGAAATGTAGAAATTATGCCAAGTTCCTTGCCTATACGTTATTAGCAGTGTTTTGGTAAGCACAGAAAAATATTGTGAATTAATAAATTTCCAGACGAAACTTGATAAGTTTTTAAGGGTCTCAATATTGCTCAAACAAAATACTGAAAGAAATTGACAGCATTTGACTCCGAAGAAGGTATGAAGAATACCGAAACGTTAGTAAAATGCAAATTTAAAAAAATTAGTATTGCTTTTTATTGATCCTTTGTGCCACGGAAGTGCTCATTTTCAACAATTCTTAAAATTGCTCAGTTCTTTAAAGAAAACTTGCTAAGTGTGGTCTGGAAATTTATTAATTCACACAATATTTTTCCGTGCTTATCAAAACACTGCTAATAACGTGTAGGCAAGGAACTTGGCATAATTTCTACATCTCAGTTTTTTTTCAGATAACAAAACACATAGTCCTGACGAGAACTTGGCCTGTGTGTGGGATATATAAATTAACACAATATTCGCTTCGAATTTATTTTAAATCATTATAAGAATCTCGTTTCTTATTCTTAGAAAAACTGAAATATAAAGACGTGTCAATTTACAACACAAAGACTACTTATTTTCTTTTTGAAAGAAAAGAAATGCAATTACCTTTATTAACAGCCTGAAATATAAGGCGCTTGTAAAAATCTCCCTTACTTTCAGAAACTGCTGATGTGTCATTTTTTTTCTTGCTGTACATACAAAAAACAGTCTCCATTATATAATTTGATGTCGACCAACGCAACATGAAAATATGTCGTGTTTTCTTCTCAGAAGTAGTTTTTAATGACAGTGTTTGCAAACAGAACTGTGTTTCACCATACATGACAGAACACAAAAAATTGCAATACATACCAAGTGTATACATTCTTCTTAAATTTGATGTACCTAATGCAGCATTTAAACTCATTACTTTTTATCTATCAGTACGGAAAAAATACAGGTACCTAAGCCAAACAATACCTTGGTGGTCACAGCGTAATTTACAGATAAATAAGGGAACGAATTAAAAAACAAAACGCAATATAATGAATATAGGTCCTTGCCGATTTAAGAATGTGGAGGGTCCAAAGCGATAACAAATTCAATACCCTCGGAATTTACAACTCCATGCTGGGAAATTTTTGAGACTGTTTCTGTCGACGAGAACATTTTAGACAATTTCCCAACTATAATAGTTGGAAAACTCTCGATGTTCACATTGGCAGTAACATTCTCGAGAATTTCCCAACACACAAGTTTAGAAAATTTATCAAAACATAAACAAAATTGTAACTTCGTAGCTATGTAATGAAATTTCGACTTAGATGTACAGTTAATTACCTAGACTGAATCAGCAATTTTCAGAATTTTTGTCTGTGTTTCTGGTTAACTGAAAAACTACTGAACCGAAGATGAGAGACTGCTATTGGCGACGAGAAGATTTGATAATTATAATATCAGACAGAAATTCTGCCTTGATTGTTGACTGCTATATTAAGAAAAATTAAACGCCACTGCCGGGATTTGAACCTGAAACACCCAGTTTCCGGCTGGTTGAGTTACCAATTAATTATCAATTACTCTACAGTGCCCGAGAGTAGAATCTATTTCTTTCATATATATAGCAATATTCACAACTAAACACACTACGTGCGAGAGCTAATAATATTGTAAGTTATAATAACTTAACGTCGCGACATCTTCTTCGCACAATGTGGTATTAAACTAATTAGGACACAAACGACAGCGATAATTCATAACAAAGAGACAACGCTAAGAAGATGTCGCGACGTTAAGTTATTATAACTTACAATACTATTAGCTCTCGCACGTAGTGCATTTCGTTGTGAATATTGTTATTATTATATATATAGGAAAGAAACATTCTATACTCTCGGGCACTGTATAGGTAACTCAAGCAGCCGGAAACTGAGTGTTTCGGGTTCAAGTCCCGGCAGTGGCGTTTGATTATTTCTTAATATAGCAGTCAACAATCAAGGCAGAATTTCTGTCTGATATTATAATTATCATTCACTTATAGGTAAATGTGAATGATTTGTGGACAGCTAGATGTCAGCGTTTGTGTCCTAACAAAATTAATTAATTATTATTACTATTATTTTACAAACACAAAACTAATGTACGAAAATAATAACCTATTTGACAATTGACCAAAAACTTGTCTGTGTCTCGCTAGTTCCGCGACCGGCCGATAGTGGCGCTGATGCAAATCTTCTCGTTGCCAACAGCCTCTGCTTTTCGATTCAGTAGTTTTTCAGTTAACCCGAAACACACAGACAAAAATTCTGAAAATAGCTCATTTCTACTAAAGCAAGCTGAGCAGGAGTCAAAAAACGACAACAATGCGAGCGAAGTCGCGGGTAAAGGCTATAGCAAAAACAATTGTTTCGGTGAAACAACGCATCAAGCGCCACTTGGAAGCACTCAAAGATCTTTGACATGTCTGTGAGAAAACTCTGTTACAAGCCAACAAAAGACCCCCTCGGTTATAACAAGTGCAATTATCGATAATTATATCATTGCATCCGCGTTTAACTTTACCAAACACAATAATGAGAATGTGATTCTTTAAATTATATTGTTCTTTGTAACCAACACCGATTGTATGCATTTATATAAGGTCGTCACAAAATATAGAGAATTAAAATATAATTCAATTAAATAATTGCGCTAGAATGGAGTTAACCAAAAAGATACGTCGTACGAATAAAAATATTCATACATTTGGCCTACAAATTGGACAGTAAAAAAATTGATAGTAGGTATTTCAAAAATATTACCTTAATTTTTTT
This sequence comes from Mongoloraphidia duomilia, assembly GCA_039654895.1. Taxonomy (NCBI): domain Eukaryota; kingdom Metazoa; phylum Arthropoda; class Insecta; order Raphidioptera; family Raphidiidae; genus Mongoloraphidia; species Mongoloraphidia duomilia. The sequence continues at coordinate 33,308,600 of CM077517.1, read as the reverse complement.
GAAGAATGTAATATACAAAAGACGTGTTTATAAAACTAATTCTATGCGCAGTGACGTAGCTTTTTAAATTTTTTATTTAGAAGAAGTAAAAAACGCTAATTATATTATAGGTACTACATATATAGTTATAAGGATACAGATTGTAGAAATACTTAGAATTTTTTTTTAATAAAAGCTTTGTTTCATCTCTGAGAAAAATATGCGTTCAAAAAAGAAACAAGGAAATTTTTTACATTAATAAGACAAAAGACAGATGAATGGTTACCATGATGATTTAAAGTAATAGTTTTTATTAACATTTTTTTTTGCTATATGAGGTATAAAGTTTGTAAATTCTGAGCAAAATCGCAACTATATCATTGCATTTTGATTTCAAATAAGTTCAAAAATAAATTTTGAAATGTTTATGTTAGCCCCGGCAGCTAAATAGCGTTTTGCTGGTGACATCACAAGTCAAGAAAAGTACGTTTTCATCAGAGATAAAAAATATTAATTATAATTTATACGCCATGATTAATTGTTTACTTAATATTATGACTAGTAACATCACACGCTGTTTGTGATCACATGATTTCTTTTAAAATTAACTCATATTTCAAAGCTATTTCTTTGCTTACACACATTTCATAACAAATATCACGAGTTAGGGGTGATTTCAGATTTATAACTTCCGTATGATACCAATTTAATTCAAGTCGGTCCAGACATTGTCGAGTGATGCTGGTCTAATATTTTTTACGTTTGTACTGATTTCGAAATATAGCTGCCGAAGTTTGCACATTTTTTTTATAATTTATAGCTTTATAATAAAAGCAGCATCACATATACGGTTAATATGTGATTGATCTGCCCGCACTTGTTAAAAACTTAAATAATTTTTCTAGTTTTACTTATAATAAACTAATGACAGAGCAACTGGGGTGGTGATTTTTAAGTATCTATTTTTTAACCGTATTTTTAATGTATTTTTTTATGTTGCTACCTATAGGTGCAAGATCAACAAAAGTTGAATCGAGCCTTTTGTACTTTTGTAGGTGTACGATAAACTATTTATTTAAAAAGTGTGCCTGTTACGCTACTGATTGACACAATTATGTCTTGCCTAACACTCAATTGTCACTGATGTTGTTTTGTTAACAAAATTATACGATTTAAACGACTAGAAAGTCTGTGTGATTTTGTTTAAATTATACAATAAAAAGTACAATCTAAAAATAAATGAAAAAAGTCGTAAAATTTGCTTTAAAAATAAACCTTAATTTTACAGTTTTTACAACCGATGCTGATTCTGACATCTTTTAAGACTTAAATGATTAATTTAAAAAAGTAGGTAATAAGTTATGGTAAAACAATTCTGAGAAAGGAATAAGAAGTTAATTTCTTTGCGGCGGGAAGGATATTTGAAGGCGGCTCTCATCGGTAACTAAACGCAAAATGTGGAATTTGACATTTTATCACAGTACTTGTACCTATATGAAAAATGCCTAAGAAGTTTTCATTAATTTTTTTGCAAGCACATACAATACATTTCTGAACTTCCAATTTTAAAAAAAAGTGTATCAATTGGTTTGCGACAAAATTCTCAGAAGTAAAATGACATTCATGAGGAGGAAAAAATCTTGGTTTAAAATTTTTTTCGGCCAAATCGATCGAGTGGAGTATTAAATGAAAGGAAATTTTGTGGCGATTTTTATGGTTCATAACAAATAGGTTATATAAAAAACTAAAAGGACTGAGAGGACAGTGTGATCCAGTGGTTAGCGTCGCGGCCTCTGGATCAGACTGTCGTGGGTTCGAATCCCGCCTCCGCTCATGGATGTTTTGTGATGTCATTTAGTTTTAAGTGTGTTATTATTTAATGTAATCAAGACGCTAATGACCTAAGTTGTCGACGCGTCTATAATTTACAATAAAAATAAAAGGACTGAAATAATTTAAAAAAACTAAAACATGATTACGTAAAAGTAGCAAAGAAACACGAGATAGTATTTTTGTGTTGTCAATAGTTGGGTACTCGAATACCGAAATTTTTTCTTCAACTCTCGAACAGGTTCCCGACTAGTGACAACAACAAAAATACTATATCTACCGTGTTTTGATTTGCTTGTTTTCTTCTTTTACGTAGTCGGGTTTTAGTTTTTTAAGCTTTTATTTTTTTGGAATTCGGATTAGAAACTTAAGACTAAAAATTTTTTTTTTGAACGTCCATATTCTAAACAAATAGAGCTTGTGTGCATAGTAATCAGCTTATTTTTTTCTATAAGCATGACGAATTAAAAAAAAAGATGCAAAAGTTAGATTTAGCTTTTTTTTTGAAAAAAATGCGATTTGAGATAAAATTAAAAAAAATTCAATTTAGACATGCTTACAGAAATGGATACGCTGAATGTACTTTTGAGTTATAGGCGTATAAAGTTTCCCAAAAATTATAAAAAAATAACCCTACCTTTTAAATTTGTGCTTATAAGAATTATATCAGGTCTTTTTCTAAAAAGATTAAAAAATATCTGAAAAAAGTATCTATAAAGATGCAATAAATTTAAAAAATACTTTAAACAATGCTGATTCTGTGAGATAAAGAGACACACATTCTTAAGCAACACAAATAGAAAGTGTCACCTTGTTAATTTTATTCATTTCTGCGTTGTTTTGGTAAAAAGTTACTTTTTTATACTTTAAAAAATGCCAAGAATATTAGCCTACTTTATAGAAATATGTTACTGACACCAATTAAAACATATTCTAAAAAAACGTAATATAACCAATTCTTCGTCTTCTTTTTCTTAATATAAATTGCAAATTAAATAAATTGTTAAAATTGTTTTAGATTATAAATGTCTAATTTATTCAAATTAAGTGTTGCAATAAAATTTTGTTGAAAAAAAATATTGGAATTTGTCAACAGAAATCGATTTCGTAGTAAAACCTTTGCGATAAATTTTATTATCGAATTTCTAAGAACTGTACGAATATTCAGATTTTTTGATAGATTTAACAAATAGAGGAAGGTTGTATTTTTATTGGCACTGAGGTTAAAATCGAGCTTTTTATTGACTTTAAAGACACATTTCCTCTACATAAAACTATACGAAAATGCGTAACAAATTTAACAAAATCTTCTATGTTCAACAAAAAAAGTCGTTTACTTTTTCATTTAACACAGTAGTTTGTTTTTAAATAAACACTCTAAAGTCACTCCGCCATTTCCAGAAAAAAAACACATCTGAAGAGAGATTTGAATAACAATTGAATGACGCACATACAGTTATACCAACTTCAATCATGCAAAACAGTGTTTACCTGGCTAGCGGACGTTTAAATAGTTCATTTAAAGAAACCAAGTTGATATTTGATTTTATTTCTTCTACAATAATTTAAAAATCATTTTATATTTTCTTAAACTCGTAAACAGAATAGAAAAGGGTGCGGAATTAAAATCATATTGTGTTTTTTCAAAGGAAAAGCTATTATATAGTTTCAATGATTCTTGGCAATAGACTAAGAGCTGATAACACTTTTTTTAATATGTTTATATAAGACTTGGAACTTTTTTTAAAAGATGACTTTTATATATCTCTACAAGGGGTAAATAGTCTGTCATTCCAAAAGCGGGGCAAAACCACCCCATTTTTTTTTTGTTCACTCTTGCGAAAAAAATAGACTTATGTGTGTTTATAAGACTTGAAATTGGGACAGCTTTTTCGTTATCATTAGTAAAGTCTAAAAAAAAACTGACAGACTGTTTGGACGGGGTTAACTCACTGACAGGCGAACATTGTCATTGACTGACCCCCTGTAGAGATATATAAGTCATCTTTTAAAAAAAGTTCCATGTCTTATATACTCGTAAACACATAAAAAAAAGTGTTATCAGCTCTTAGTCTATAACGGTTGACATCAACGTATTTTAGCGTTTTTGTATTTTAATACTGTAAAAAATATATCTAAATTAAAACCAACTAATGATAATATTGTGATGAAGGATAAAGTCAATAATAATGGATTATCTATAATTTTTAAAATCGGAGAGGATAAACTAACAAATCGGCTTTGTGCATGTAAAAATTATTTTTTATTACCTAATGGAATCAACACACATATATTATATAAAATTGTAAAGAGACCTTTGTCTGTAAATTAATTTGCTTGTTAATTTTTTAAGTAATTTGTATATCTACCGGAAAAAACGCTTAAAAAATTTTTATTTGTTCGTATTTTGATGAAACACTATATCTGCAATTAGTATAAAAACGAGTGTAAGGTACTTTTTACCCGGCGGGCTAAGCCCGAGTTAAGATTTCCGCGTCAAAATCGACATTAACGCGACCGAATCTGCAGGTAAAATGCACGTTCACGCGAACAACGCTACGTGTAAATGAACTATTCGAAATACAATAGTCTTTGTTTAAAAAAAACTGAATCCGATACTCTGAAGAGATGTGTAAACATTCAGATTTGAATACAATAACGCAGCTAAAATATATAACATCAAAAAATCTGGCAGCTGACCAAGGGGGATTGGATATAGCTGACAGTGAAACATTGGCTCATTTTCGCTACACGCACTCTAGAAGGGGGAGGATTAATAAAAACGTTTACACATCAGAAAGAAATTTAGGGCAAATTATTTCTACTCGACTATCAGAAAAATAAAAAATAAACAAGTTCTAAATTTCGATACGATAAAACGAAAGAGCTCACCAAATTATTCATACGGAACTTGTTTATATTTAACAACGTAGTGTAATAGATAGTTTAAGAACATTACAAAACACTGTGTTATTTTAATTTCGAACAAGACAATAATTCAGAGTCAGCCATGGCACCTAACATAATATTCAGCCATTATTATTTTGATTTTGCTGTACACCGCTGGGTCCGTCACCAGGTGTTTTTGTCAGGTAAATAATATAATATACCTCTATTTATATGCCAGACGGGTTCGTGTCCTATACAGGCATCGAGTGTCCCGTGTCGCCAACGCCAAACAATGCGTAGGATGCGAGACGTGTGATGAAACGCAATCGACAGTCTCGATAGATGAGAAAAGAAACTCGTTAACCTTTTCGCTACCGATTTTTTTTTATACATGTTCGACCGCTTTTAATCAAAACTCCGTTTGTTTAACTTATTTACAATTAGAAATTTAAATTAATTTTTTTAGAACAATTTTCTTTTTATGTGAAGGCCATCATCTATCTAAAGAGGGTGGCCACAAATATTTAGAAAAAATATCCTAGATTTTTCTAGTATCTAAATATAATTTTTCCCGACATTTTTCTTCATACTTATCAAGTGGCTAAGCAGTTTCAATTTTTCATTTCATTTTATTTGTTATTTCCAAGCTAAGTAAGATTATTCTTTGCTGCTAAGTACGGCAGCCAATCTCTACACTACATAGCGTGGTTAAATCGCCTATTACGTTTAAATAAAAAATAATAGATACATATTTTTCTCTGATCATGATTAATATATTTTTTTTAATTTTTTCATCACTTAAAAATTCCACGAATTTTCCAAATTTTCAATATTTTGCACTTTGCTGAATCATGCTCTGCTTAGCATTGACATAATATTTTTAATTTAATATAAATTGAATTTTACAATTTCTCAGATTGGAAGTTTGTAAACATATTTGGCAAACACTGCCCCTATAACCCACTCAGTTTTTTGGAATTTGGTTTTATGTTGGGTTTTTAGCACGACATTTCCCTTAAATCTAGATTTACGAATGTTATTTGGTTTCAAACAAATGGAGATCTCCATTTAGTTGAAAACAAATAACCTTCGTAAATCTAGATTTAAGGTAGAAGTCGTAGTACTAGAAACCTGACATTAAAATATTACCTTTTCTACCATGTATTTAAAAACAAAAAGTCTGCCATATTTCCTGTGGACGTTCTATGATCTAGACGTACATGAATTTGTTAAATTAAGACATATAAATCAATTCTAAGAAATAATTTGAAATGTTTTTTAAAGGTACCGTTAAACTACTGCAGTTTCCTGCTATTGTTGACAAATCATTACAAGCTATCAACAAAATATGTTGATTTCAACAAATATCAGACAACCAAAGCAACAAAAAGAGACCTCTGTTGATATATATAATTAAAGATATTCAAATTTACATAATTAGTAAAAAATTCACAAGTATACAAATTTAGAAGTTCTAATTACTCCAACATAAATATATTTCTTTAGAATCAAGAACAAAGATGGCTGTATAGAAAAACTAGTCAATCAGAAAAAATAGTAGATTATAAAAATTAACATGTGGTGTAAAACCCACGCACTGAAAAGACAGAAAAAGACAAAAGATAATAGTATTCAACTGTCTTAACGTATTACACGGAGAATAAGACGACAGCATAATTATGTCAGTGATAATTAGTTGAAGAAGGATAGATTTTAATATAAAACAAAACTTTCTGATATAAAAAGAACGTTAAACAAAGACGACATGCATTACATACATTAAATGAGTAATGAAAAGAAACAGAAAACCACCTGAGGGGTGTCCTATAAAAAAAGATCAAATATAAGATTTATACGATGGAGTAAGTAAGATAGAGGATATTATTCCGTGTAAAGGAACTTGATTAGCAACGGGGCCGAAGTGACGTAAGGGACGGAAAACTAGTCTTTTGTTATTACTATGCTACTAGTTAGTCAGTGACGTCGATTGTTTAAAAACCTATCGAATAACATTTTAAAATCTAAAATATATAACGAGTTACTTGTCTAATTGAGAATTGAAGTCTCCTTGGGCGAACTACCTTTAAAATTAATATTTCGTAGATAAAAGTACAATAGAAAATGTTTGATTAGGACTTTTATGAACGAATTTTATTTAATATTTATGTATTACTAGCTTTTTTCAGCGGGTTCGCACGCGTTAATTCCGGTTTTGATGAAAGTACCTATTATATTAACCCGAGCGTAGCACAATAAAAAGTATCCTATAATTTAAGATTGGGTATCAATTGGTAGTATGCTAAGTTTTATCAAAATTGGTTCAGCCATTCTCAAGAAATACAAACGAACACAAAAATTGTGAGAAAACATTTTTTCTTTTTTTTTTTTTTGAGAAAAATGGCTACTGCAATTGGCAATTTAATGAGCGGTATTTGCTGATTTCGTATAAAGAACAAGGTTTTTTAATTGGTTACCGAGAGAGTCGGCCCATTTTCGGCGCCACTGGATACAGCCAGAGAGCAAAAGCCGGCCGGTCGGTCGAACGGGGCCGCAGCAATATAACGGCCGTGCCTCAACCTCTTGTATAAGACGGGATGTAAGTATACCTATATATAAATACTAATATATATTATATTGTGTATACAGGTGTTCGTTGAGAAAAACAACCAATGGCAATACTGATTAAGAATATTGCCAAAAACCAATCGTATAACTTATACAATGCCTACTAATGTTTAACGCGTGGATGACCAGGGGAGGATACAGGAAGAGGCGATGGGGTAGGAGAATTTAAAAATGTTCTCCAATCAATTTCGTTCGAAATTTTGAATATACACAATTTATTAATATGTTGGTTGAAAATTATATAAATTAAAGTGAATTATAACTAATCATTGAAAAACAATGTACTGTGTAGACTTGTCACTGACCTTCTATTTCTATTATTCCTATAAAAAAAATTGTGACCGCCGGTCGCACCCTCCCCCCCCCCAAATGAAAACCTGTACCCGCCCCTGTGAATGACCGTTTTTTAAGTAGAAACTATAGGTGCTTTCCTGGTACCTACCTACCGGCTACCACCATGTTACATTTGGCTGCCTATTATATTTTAATACAATATTCTGTTATAAATTGCTGCTATTGGCTCTAGTAACAAAATGCCGTTTCAGAAAACTGTTTTTGATATTTGATATAACCTAGCTGGTAGGTATAGTTACAGTGACTTTATAAAGACAGTGGCGACAATAGACTGTCAATTCAAATTTCGACACAACATGGCGGCGTTGTTTATTTAGCCCCCTTTGCCTTAAGTTACCCCAATTTACTCTAATTTGCCCTAATTTACTCTAAATACCCTAATTTACCCAAATTTTCGTTTTTTGAAAAAAAAACAAAAAAATTAATTTTTGGTGTCATGAAATTTCAAAAAATTATAAATATTGTCAAAGAAAGAATATAACAATAATAAAAAATTTTATAAATAAATATCATGTAGAATTTAGAAAGAAAAACGTCAAAAATTGTACGATGCCATGAGTTTCCGAACCTAAGTCCCCATGCATAGAAGGCTAAAGTGGTACCACTACTCTGCGGATGAACTTGTCTAGACAGCCCTTGTTACTGATATATGTATAACTTAATAAGTGCCGCAGTGGTGGAGAGAACAGCAGCGAAGGAGAACATTTCGTTGCATTGTATTTCGTTGCAAATTTCCGTTGCATATTTCCCCTCAAGCGGCTGTTCACAGCCCAACATAAGATGTTTCACATCAATAAAAAAACTAGCAAAAAGTGGACTAAATATTTACTTTCGACATAAAAGATTCAATGTTTCGGGCCCCTGCGATTGTTGATCTGAAACTACGAACCGTGAAAAAATATTTTTTCTTTTCTCGAAAACATGTAGGCATTTACATGTGAACAAATTTAAGCTTTCTAGAGTTTTATATTTTGAACTAGAAAGTAGCAAACGAATAATTTAAATGATAAATAAAAACGAAAATCGGGTTAATTATTAGTGAGGGCAATATTTCGCGGACACCTGTATACGGAGTGCATGCATGGCGACGACCGGAGAACCGAAGGGCCGACTGCGTTACAGCCTACGAATGGCACCACTGCCTTCTGCTGACTATGCGATGTGATGTTGACGTCGATCACGACAAAAACTTGACTGGTTTGGCCTGCCTTTGCTGGTCTGCACCATAAACAACACATAAACACGTTCTAAAGTCGGATACACCACATACAACAAATCAACAGATTACGCGCCAAAATAAAATCAAAACGTGACAGCCGATAATAAGACATAATTCTACCTCCCGTATCAAACTCAATACACAATTATTGAACAAATAAATACATATTGTAGCAAAACCCCAGATGATACGCCGCTGGCGACAATAGAAGCATCGAGAACACTAACAATGTGTAGCAAAAACCCAGATGATACGCCACTGGCGACAATCGAAGCATCCAGAACAATTAACAATGGTGAGGCGTGGCATTATATCGATCACCAGAATGATCTGGAAAGTGCGCGAGCGTGGTGGGGGTCAAGCTGCTAGCTCTATATAAGCAAGAACAGTCACTGAAAAAGAACAACGAGAGTCGTGTGACAAAATCGATTTAAAATAAATACAGTGCTATTGAACTGTTTTCACTTTGTTTGAGAAATACTGTTCGTGTTATTATTATATAAACAGTGTTGACTGTTGAAATTGACTTTTCATTGTTACGAATTATTGTATATTGTTGTTTACATTTTTAATTATTGAAAATAAATAATTTATTCCCCCCACGTAAGAAAACAGTTTTGTTACAATATTTTAGGAAGCTTACACTGTATATCTATAAAACCAGTGCTTTATCGTTTAAAGTCAAAATTTTCTTGGTTATTTCACGTTTTTATCCGTCACCAAGACACGAATCCGCCAACACAGATACAGTGTTTGTGAAGATTCGAATGTAATTAATTATATCGTGTAATTGTAATCGAATTTATTCTCCTGTCAAAGTGGGGACACCGTTCTTGACGTAATTTTATTACTTTTTTTTCTGACAAAAAGAGAATAATTATTTCTCGGTAAGAAAGTATGATTTCTATCCTGTATAACCTACCGTCATTCTTATAGTCCAGTCATTTAAGCATTTATCTGCTGACTATAAGTTTCAGTAAGCTGGATTTTTGTATACGTTTATTTAGTCGTTATTAATGAAGTGTCAGAAGTTCCCATCGATAGCATATGAGCTAAATAAATTATAGGAGGTCTAAGGTCACGAAAATCGATTTTTCGCGAATATCTCGCTTCCTATCGGTGGGAGGATAAAAATAGATATTATAAAAATAGTAGATCAAAAACTTCTTTACAAAAAGAGGTTGGACTATGTCTAACCTCTTTTTGATCTATAATATTATTCTCCGACCGATAGGAAGCGAGATATTTGTGAAAAACCAATTTTCGCGACCTTTGACCTCCTATAACTTATTTAGCTCACGCATTATCGATGGGGACTTCTGACACTTCATTTATAACGACTAAATAAAGGTGTATACAAAAATCCAGCTTGCTGGAACTTAGTTGGCAGATTGACTATACTTTTGTCGCTTAAATGACTGGACTATTAGAGAGTCGAATTCAATTTCTCAAAAAACAATGTAGTGAGACCGAAATCACTTTCCTAGTAATTTGTTCTTACAGCGAAACCTTCCTTTATGTACAAATAAAACTTTTTTGGTACAAGAGAATATGAAAAATGGAACGTTAATAAACGTGTTTGTTATAAAATTTCTTCTATATTTATATTCCTCAAAGAGAAACGTCGTTCTCAACGTATTCTAAAAGAAAACCCACTATAAAATTACCAACAAAATAAAAAAAACTAGGGTGCGGTTTTATGAAACCACGGTGCAAGCGAAACTTTATTGCCATAACTCTAAACGCTTTTTTAACTCGAAATCGCCGAAAGTATATAATTTTGTTTACGTGGTTTTGGTAATGTAATTTGAACCCTTGACCAGCATGGAGACGAACGTAATCCAGTAATTGAAGGAAGGTTTGGTTGAGGGTCAAAATAATGAAGCTTTGACCCTCAACCAAACCTTCCTTCAATTATTAACATTCATTGGGTCAACACTACTATATACGTAAGAATCCAGATTCTATCGTTGGTGGTCAATGGGTATTTGATGCTACGATATTAGTTATATAGACGTACAATATAATAATGAACATAATGTCGTTGCTTTTCGATGAATACTGGTCTGATCGATCGCTTCGATTGAACGTGACGTGACGCGTGACATGCGTAACCGAACGGAAAAAAACGAGGCTATTGAAGAAAAAAAACAGATGTGAGATGGGTTTTAAATTTCGCGCCACGCAGCTGTGTATTCAACTACTCGCGTACACCGTTGCCACATTTGTATGTACAGTTTGCATGCATTAATGTCTTTACCAACGTCTTTTTAAAAGACGGTGGAGCAATTTGATAGTGTGCGTGCATTCATCGACACATACAATGAAGAGGTTATGGCAAACACCTGCTCGTCTGTCAGTTCGTCGCATGTTGCATGCAGCAAGTAGGTACGTTAATTCTGTTTCACGCTTCAGATGGCCCGATGGCCGCCGAAATTTAAATAACTATGTAGGGTAAACACACACCAATGTCACACTTACACAACGCGGCGGAGATAAACAACTACTTTCATCTGCAATTGATGTCGCAGCCAGCATACTCCATAGGTTCCATAGGTTCACCAAGTGCAACGTGTCATTATCAACTCTTCTTTGACCATACGATTCAATATATTATAAAACTAGCAGTCCCATCCGACTTCGCTCGAGTGCAAATCACTATTTTCGCTCACGGTTCATCCCCCTCCCTTGTAGACGTGGGCCGTACCGTGCACCCTCTCTCGAAGATGTTTTCTATCTTTCCCTATAGCACGCACTTTAGCATATCTCCATAGTATTATAGTCCGATTTCGCCACAACGGTGAACGGTCACAGATTCGTTCGCTCCCGAATTAGAGTGCATATATTCTACTGTATCGAATACATGACAAGTTTGTGTAAATTCGGCCTTTTAGACTCCATTAAAGAAAGTTTAAGAAAGATTTCAATTTCCTTCAATGCAATGGTGTCAGTGAAACAGTGGAACGATAACGTTCCTCGGACTTGTTTCTCGGAAACATGTCCGCCCAACAAAGGAAACGCTCCATGTTAGTTTCGCCTTTGGAACTGTTTATCGCAAGCCTATCCCTTCGTCATAGCGTAATAATAATATATAGTCTATGTAACTCATCAAACCGTGAAAGAGTTTTTCAAATTGGTTCAGTGGTTCTCAAGTTTTGGGTAGCATGACCTTTGTCTACAATTTTGTTTTCATGTATTTCGTATATCTCAACGGTAGAGAACGTTTCCATAATTTTGTCTGTCTTATCTATCGGTTCGTCTGGCTGTTTGTATTGGTAGCACTAAAAAACGGATAGACCGACTTCGATGCTTGAAGCACTATTATTTGGTATCTTAAGCACATACATGTACTTTTTATTTTGCTATGACCGGGGCAGGACAATCTTTTTAAAAAACTAAAAAGCACGCTTATATCAACGCATTATAAAGTAGAAAATACATTATTCCTCTTCTATAACGTTTAAAATCGTGGGGTATTCGATGAATTAAAAGAAAAAAAACAGTTAGAGTGTGTCCCACGCTTTTAAAAATTATAGAAAAGGGAAATAAATTTGTTTTCTCCTTTTTATTGCTTTGATTTACTTAAGCGTTTTTTATATCTATTTTTTAATTACATTTTTGTTTTCAAATTCTCAAACGACTTGTTATCGGGTTTATTACATATTATGTATTAGTATTTATATTTTAATATTTCAAAAATTTTTAAACCACTTTGTATACTGACGTTTTATATTAATTTTGATCTTATAATGGCTCAACAAAATTTATTATTAGATATTATTATTATTATGTTATATTATACTATTAAATTTAAATTTTAAACGATTGGAGACATGTTTTTCCTCCATTAATAACGTCACTTCCACCACATGTTTTTATTTCCGTTTTTTAATACATATTATAGCCAAAATATAAGAATTATTGTATTGTCATCCAAACTTCTTACGACTACAAAGTTTCACGTCAATTGAACATTTGGAAGAGGGTGAAAATCGAGTTGCAAGGTTTTTTTACATACCTACATATTACAACAAACAAGTGAAACTAATATAAGCGTTTAAAATAGATTAAAACTGCTCATAGGAGTTGGTACGTAGAAAAATAATTGCTAGTCGTAGTCCTGGCTTGCCCACGGTATAGCAAATATAAAAAAAATGTCTCGTGATATATTAATTAAATAGATACACAAAGTAATTACTACCTTGATGCAACACCAACTAATGAGCCATATGATTGTGACGTAACACTGCAAACAAAACTTCAATTGTTTCGTCTGTTACTTAGTTGACAATTTGTGCGTGAGGGCATAAAATGTATGAATTTATGGTTGGTTGTTTTGAATTTAACCGATGCAGCTGCTGCTGTTTTCATTATGTTGGTCAATGAAGTGTTAACATTTTTCTTTATGTAGAAACCACAAGGTTAAGGTGAAAACCAAATACATAATATTATATTATATACCATACTTTGTATCCACATATAGTATTTACTATATAAACCTACATGTACGTGTTCATATACCAAGCCCAATGAAATTATTATTTCGTTCCGTCTTAATATGTATCTGTTACGGGTTATGTATCGAATGAATAACGTCAATATATGAGTAATGGGTAAAACTGTAATTTTTTTATAACATGTGTTACTATTGTAACTATTTGAAGATAACCTGAAGTTAACAGGTCTTGAAAAATAGATCATTAAAATTAGGTCTTCAGTAACAGTTATTCAGTAACACGCGTGTTTTAGACACTCTCATCTTAGTCTACAATCTACCCTTATATCACTTAGTAACAAGTCTTTAATGTAACGTTATTTTTAAGAGCTTAATTTTGGTAACGCGTATGGTAACACGTATTTTTGGAAGCAGTTATTTTCCGCTAAATAACCTTTAGTGATATCGACCGACCGAGAACGGGGATCGATTTTAATGAGACTACGCAGGTACCAAAATTTAAAGTATGCATATACTCACTAGCTCACTTTTTATGCGGCTAAACATAAGGTTTCTGTCAAAACTGACACGAGCGAAGGGTTATAAATGACATAGAGGTTGTATTTTTATGATGGTCAATGATATATCTTTTACGTCAATGTCAGATGGCAGTGAAAACTTACTTTGAAAATCGACGGTTAGAGGTTAGGGTTAGAGGGTACCCAAACTTAAAGTTAGACTTACTGCCAAATCCGACATTGACACGAGTGAAGTCGCGGTTAAAGGCTTGTATTTATTGTAGATTATAGACGCGTTAACATCTCAGGTCATTAGCGTCTTAAAAAAGGCTTGTATAATTACTATCAAATTTATCTGTAGCATATACATTGAAAGAATGTTATAGGCTATGTGTATACAATCTAATTCCAATTCGATGTTGTAATGTTGTGGCTTGAATCTGTCATGTCATAAACGTATTTACTTCTGGATTTCTACCGTGCTGACGCAGTCGTATTGGTTTCTTATTTACTAGACAACAAGAGAAAGGCGTTTTTTTGTCTACACGCTATAAATATTGAGACCAATTTAACTATAGAGTATTTAACGCTGCAGCTCTGTATGTAGGTTTTAATGCAAGCCAATCGACAGGAAATACCATTTCGCTAATAAGGCAGGATGCCTGTGCAAAGGGAGAGCCTGCCAAAGAGCACAAATTAAGGTTATATAAAAATGTAATTTTATTAAAATTATATGAGTTTTTATAAAAGAGATATTTTCAAACAAACCTTTACCTACTGTTCATCATAGCTGTACCCGCTCTCCTGATTATCATGTCGGAGAAAATATTGTATTGTCATCGTATGTGCGCTAAGTTTCAAATCGATCGGATATGTGAAAGTGAGTCAAAATTGGATTACAAGATCTAACCTAACTAACAAGTTTTAAAAAAACTTTGTAAAATTGTCCGAGTACTTAGGGACCCCAAAGAGTCAAGTTCGGTCCTGTATCCACTAGTGATAAAGTTCAAATTTCAAACAAAAATAATTTTAGTGAATCAAAGTCTGCAAAATATCAATCTATTAAATGTACTTCTAAAAATAGAACCACTTGAAAAGAAAAAATGTAATTTTAAAGACATTGAACTGGAAACATTTAGAGATAAATTTAATATAACTTGTAATTTAATTGCTCTTCCATCTGATTAGAATCACAAACATTAATTGGATATAATTATATTTACATGATAGTAGCAATTATCCAACCCCTCCGTTAACGCGAAAGATGCAAATGAGGCCATGTGTACCACTGTGACGTATGTTTGTACAAACATGCATGAGTTAAACCGTCAACGTTATTTTAATGTTCGGAGAGATAAAACGTATTGCAGATTCAAAACAAAGATAAACGTGCAAATCGTTTAATAATGTAATTGACACGATATCCTCACAATGAATCTTATTTATAGTCCATCCAATGTATGTTGGATATTTTACAATTTATTGTTCTTTAATCTCCAGTGCTTCCAGATCAGTGGGTCCTCGGAAAAATTAAGTTGGAATTTAATAAAGAATGATTATGCAAAAAATGGAATAAAATAAAAATAAAACGACATTAGTCATCGCTGGAAAACATGTTTTGTACTACAAAAATAGCCGTTTTTTTATTTAAAAACCTTCACCATTTGTCATGCATATATAAGTTCATTAATTGTTATTAATCATTTTTACTGACTGTCATTTTAGAATGTTCCGCCCTTAATAGTACGAGAGGCAGCGTTGCAAATGAATAAATTATTTCATACCGGATGATAATTATACCAACGTTTGTTCTCGTCCACCTGATGAGACATCCAACCGTCAGCTGCGCTAGTAGCGGTGGGGGTGGTAGTTAGAGGGTGTCAAAGTCGCTAAAAAATTAGATTTTAAAATTATTTCATACCGCACCAAATTTGGTGTGGTGATTCTTTATATAATAAACAATAAGAAAATAATTGTCAGCTGCGTAGACAGTGGGGGTAAAGACGTCAGTTTCGCAATAGAACATACTGTGTCTAGATAATTTGAACGCCATTGAACAGAAACGTCAAGGTGTGTTCATTTTGAAATATAGATGTCGCCGATAATAAGCATTTGTTCTCCAAAGAAACAAACCCACGGTGCAAGGAGTATTTGCACCTGATTTGCACTTATCATAAACGTGTAGTTGTTTTGTCGAGGTTAAAAATTATTTATTTAATAATTTCAAATATAATACTTGCGACAAATACGTTTCTAAATAAAGTTTAATTTAAATACAAAGTTTTTGTATTCAAAAAAATATTTGTTTGTTGTTTATTTAAAATTATTATAGGGACGATTTTTGCTTTTGCTGTTATTCGTTTTTGTCGTCATTTCGCGTAAAACAACACAAACAAACTAGTTCTAAACATATATTCTACATGGAAATTATGCGATTTGAAAGCAGAATTGAAGAGAAGATGTGCATCTGTCTTTGGAAAGGGTTTGTTTCTTTGGAGAACAAATGCTTATTATCAACGACATCTATATTTCAAAATGAACACACCGTGACATTAACTCTTCAATGGTGTTTAAATTATCTAAACACGATATGTTCTATGGCGAAACTGACTTCTTTACCCCCACTGTCTACGCAGCTGACAGTTATTTTCTTATTGTTTATTATATAAAGAATCACCATACCAAGTTTGGTGCGGTATGAAATAATTTGGAAATAATTTTAAAATCTAATTTTTTTAGCAACTTCGACACCCTCTAGCTACTACACCCACCGCGGGTGCGACGACTGACGCTCACTTTGGTTGCTGTTGATACTTAAACAATTACTAGAAATATGAATTGGTCGGTATGAAATCACTACCTAAAATGCAACGCTGCCTCCCGTACTATAAGATTTTCATAAAAATGAAAATTTTAGCATAATAGATACAATCACATAACAAACAAAACGTTTGCAAGAGAAACAGAAAATAAAATAAAAAATAGCGTCTAAAAATATATAGATAGGTATACCTACCTACTAAATATTTTTAGAAAAAATAAAATTAAATGAAATACAAGGTACAGTGAGTGTCCCACGCTTTTAAACGTTATAGAAAAGAAAGACATTTTTTTCTACTTTTTAGTGCGTTAATATAAGCGTTTTTTATTTTTTTATTTTCAAATTTTAATCATTATAATACACTCATAAAAAATATTGCGAAATTTTTTTTCCAATAAAACTTTATGTATTTTTCATTGCTAAATATGTCTTATGATAGTGTTTTTTACGTATACTAATGGTAAAATAATTTTCATTAGCAGCTTTACAACAGATTTGTATAGGAATACATAACGTTTTAAAGGAAAAGAAATAAGCATAAAAAAATGCAATATTTTTGTCTGTGAGTATATAATGACTAAAAATTTGAAATCAAAAAAATATATATAAAAAAAATTAAAACGCCAATATTAACGCACTAAAAAGTAGAAAATAAATTTCGTTCTGGAAATAAAATCGTGTTGTGGAAGTGACGGTGTCAATGGTGGGAAAACGTGTCTAAAATTTAAAATATAATAAATAAATAAATCTCTCATAATAATATAACATTAAAATATAATATAATATATTTTAAATTTTAAACGAGTGGAGACACGTTTTCCAACCATCGACACCGTTACTTCCACCACATGTTTACATTTCCATTAAAAACTTGTTATATAAATATTATTATAGTGCAAAAATCAGAATAATGCATTGTCATCAAAACTATATACGACTGCAATCTTTCACGTCAATTGAACATTTGGAAGAGTGAAAATCGAGTTGCAAGATTTTTTTACATATACATACAACATACAAGTGAAGCTACTATAAGCGTGTTAAAAGAGAGAACAGGAATAAATTTGTTAACGATGGGTTAAAAGGAGTATCCAAAATGCATTGCACTTTGAATAAATATTTCATACAAATCAGGCGCGTTAACAACAACATGTGCGAATCATAATTACAACGTGTAGCAAAGTTATTATTATTAGTGTGTACCTACTACTTTATTCAAATTACATATTAAAACTTTAATACATTCAATATTTTTAATTCATAATGTTAACACATCTGTACATCTGTTAAGCAGGCTGATTTCTATAAACGGGTGGTGGCACATATGCTTTTAACGTGTCTGTGACCTTTAGAATCGTATAAAGGTATCATCTTAATATAATGTATCAAACTGAAAAAATACAATGATTTCAAATGTAAGTTTTTTTGGCTATATGTTTTTGGTGACACTGGTGCCAAGTGCTTGGGGGCATTAGGGTGTATACACCCACAAACATGTTTGTGGGGGCAGTGTTCCCTTGAAGTAAGTACTATAGAAGTAATTTGATAATTTAAGCCAAAGATCCGAAATAGACATTAAGTTCACAATCAATCATCATTTTTAACATTTTCACATTATTTTATTGAGCAGTTAAAAACCGCAAAGCCATACAAAAATAAGAAATCATAATAGAGTTGCAAAAGACTATAGTTTTCCAAATCGATCAACAAAACATAAAAACTAAAAATCGTGCCATTTGAAAAACTGGTACAAACGCAAAATATTAAGGGTTGTATGATAAGAAACGGCTGTTAAAACCCATAATAATCAATAAATATCATCAAAACTACAACTACCTAGTGGAAATAATTGAAAAAGTGGTAAACTGAAAATAATGATGCGAGTGGCGCCTGTTATGACGATGTCAAGAAAGGGATTTTAAAAATATATATTGAGGACAGAGTGGTGTAACGGTTAGCGTAGCGGCCTTTGGATTACACTGTCGTGGGTTCGAATCCCGCCTCCGCTCATGGATGTTTTGTGATGTTATTTAGTTTTAAGTGAGTTGTTATTTGATGTAAACGAGGATGTATACAAGACGCTAATGACCTAAGTAGTCGACGCGTCTATAATTTACAATAAATAAAATTAAAAATACATATTTATTTATCATTGTTATCATCATCAAAATTGAAAATCGTTGCGATGGACTCCTCTAAATAGATAATACATAAATAAATCTGTTTGTAAATTCGTAACGCTACATTTTTATCTTAATTAATCGCTCTTCAATTAATCATTTCGTTAAACCGTTTTAACTGAAAAAAATCGTAACAAAATACATACGAACAAGTGTCATTGAACGTACATTTAAATTAATTTGCATATTACGTATAGACGTACATGCATGTATAAATACTAACGATTCTTTCCACGTCACAAGTAATATGTGTGTAATCTAACCTAAGCTAAGATTCGTCTGTAGTTGACTTTGGCAACACTGTGCGTCGTGCGACCATATGTTGTATACAAATGCGCATGTGTTAGTGTTCATATGTTTTTGGATATCAACTATATAGAGATGATCGAGAAGATGCTAATCGTGCGAGAAAGAGACTGCGTAAGTTTCTCTACATAGTATAAAATGAAGTCGCTTTCCGCGTCTGTCTGTATAACCGCTAACCCCTCCTAAACCACGCAACGGATTTTGATGCGGTTTTCACCATCAGTTAGATAATATTTCACGGAAGGTTTATATATATAGAGCGAACGAGCGAAGCGAGTGAGTAATGTAATTATAATATTCAAGCGAACCAGCGAAGCGAGTGAGTAGTGTATTTCACTCGGGCTTTTTTGGCACCCGGGCGAAGCCGGACAGGGCTGCTAGTAATTTATAAGAGCACTCGATACCTACAAAATCTTCCTACACTCTTCATCTCAAATCCTTTCCCCTCGCCTAAAAATGGGGCTCTTTCGACGTTATTTTTAAAGCTAAAGGGTTCGGGTAAACACCAAATGAAAGACCAAGAATCACACTATTATAGACCCTCCTCAGGTAAAAAAGTTCCTGGAAAAACAACTTAAAAAAATAAATTAATTAAGTAATCTTTCACACGTAGCAAAAACTTTTTTCAAAAAATTCTTCTACAGGATCTGTTATAGTGTGATTCTTGGTCCTACAATTGGCGTCTGAGAGCCATCCCATGAACCGTTTTTAAGCGAAGGGAAAGGATTTGAGATGAAGAGTGCAGGGGGTATTTGCAGTATGTATCCAATGCCCATAATATGAAAATGCACCAACTTTTTAGAGCTTTTTATAAAAGAAACAGGTGGACAAACTGACCTCGTAGGCAGGGTAATAGGGTACCATACGGAGGTTCGAAACCCTAAAAAAATTATACACGAGGTTTCGGGTTTGAGTCCCTATAGTGACAGATTTTCCTGTATAAATAAATAAAAAAATAATAGTAAAATAAAAGTGTAAGCTAAATAAATACATACAATAAAATTATCTAAATCGGCTAAAACCATATTTTCAATTTATTAAACACTAATTTTATAATAAAATAAACTAAAAATACCAATACAATTCTTGCCGATTTTCAGACCGGAGGGTAACCTAGCGATTTAAAATAGTCTTACTATGTTAATGTAACATAAACAACCAATAAAGAATATTTAGGACACTGTTGTTAATGAAAACTATAAAAATCAATCACAGCCAAGGCTTACCGATTTTGACTGATCTTTACGTTTTTTAAACATTATGTATTTTTTCAATCGATTAATTATTTTACTCAGTAGTACATAACTCGATCAGTAAAAAATAATAAAATATTTTACACTGTACCTATCATTAATTCGTAGTATCACTATCATAACGTAAATTATGTATGCGTGGTGGAATGACGAGTATATGTGGTAGAGGTGCCGGGTGCGAAATGCTTTAGTTTCAAGTGCACATATTATTATGCGCAAAAATTAAATTAAAAGTAATATTAAAAAGAGCTTATGTATGTTTCGCTCGTGTGAACGCAGATTTTGCTCAAAAATTCGCACGCACTATGTCTGTTTTGACGGAACTCTATCTTAATCCGAGCGTACCTACTCGGGTAAAAACTAGGTACTCTATATTTGGGTACAAATTTATAGTTTATCAAATTAAGTCAAAATCACGTCCACCATTTTCGAATGACGTCAGTAGGTACAGACAGACAAACACGGATAAAAGGACAGACATAAATTTTAGGAACGCATGTTCCAGTCTGGGTGTCATACAAAATACCCAAAAAACTTGCATAAGAAAACAAAATTATCGACAAGATATTGCGCTAAAATTATTTGTTTGAAACCTTATCTTAACTTTATACTACTTAAGACTTGGTACCAATCGATAGTGTACCAAGTTTCATTAAAATCGGTCGAGTGATTCTGGTATTAAAAATCAGACAGATAGACAAAAATTCTGGAAATGTTTTTCTGTCTAGATGTCATACAAAATATTCGAAAAAACCCGCAAGAAAACAAAATTACACAGAGATCCAATTACCATATTTATAGAGAACTAGCGGCCCCGGCCGGCTTCGCCCGGGTGCTAAGAAAGCCGGGTGCAATACACTACTCACTCGCTTCGCTCGTTCGCTTGAATATTATAATTACATTACTCACTCGCTACGATCGTTCGCTATATATATAAACCTTCCGTGAAAAATTATCTAACTGATGGTGAAAATCGCATCAAAATCCGTTGCGTGGTTTAGGAGGAGTTAGCGGTTAAACAGACGGACAAACAGGCAGACGCGGAAAGCGACTTCATTTTATACTATGTAATAATATAATAAAGAAGATTAGGTACTGATTTAATATTAAATAGAAAATCAAATTAATACTTTCGTCAATTCTTAGATTAGCAATTAGGAACTGGAAGTTCGAACTTCGAAAATACACAAACCATAAACAACGGCATCCAGACAATCTCGGCTATTCTCACACCCCAAATTTTTAGGGTTCCGTACTGGAACCTTATTACTAAGCCTACACCGTCTGTCGTACCTTTAAAAGGCTGCGTATCTTTTGAACCGTAACAGGCAGCCGGTTGAAATTTTCACAGAATATGTGTTATTATGTTGGATGTCCTAATAAATAATAAAAAAAACAAAAAATAAAAAATAAGGTGGTTCCCCATACAAAAAACGGAAAATTAGGCATAGAGCTGTACCAAGTTTATCAAATATACCATTACTTGTACTATGGTACACGGTAAGTAAGGCATTCTCATGCCACCACGAAGACCCGGATTCAAATCCAACTGACGATGCGTGATTTTTTTTTATAATAGAAACATTTTGGAATTTTTCACTTTATTTTTTATTTATCAAATATTCTGTTTATATATTATTTTTTTTTACTTTAAAAATATACCTACTTTAACTAAATTTGATACGGAAAAAAGATCAAAATAAATTAATATAAGTCAAAAAACTTTTTAAAAACAAATCTGTTAATTTTTTACCCCTATCTAACTACTTATTTTTTTTTTTGTAGGGAACCCTCGATGCGCGAGTCCAACTCGCACTTGACCGATTTTTTAAAGTTGCAAGACAAAGGTTGATATGAATAAAAATCGTATTGCAAATTTTTCAGTTTTTAGGTTAGATGAAATCCTGTACACGTTTATATCTATCTTTTGGGAAGAACTGTACACGTTGTAAGGCTGGCATACGGTTTAACATCCAGGTAGATCGAGGTAACAAAACACACCTAAGTCAGACTCCGCACCACACACATGTGTATGTCGTTCTCTCTCTCTCTTTCTCTCTCTATATTCAATGCTTCAGGCTCTCCTATCACATATAGAGAGAACATATTATCCGAATAGAACGTATGTATAAGCGCACCATAGGCAGCAGCCATGGAAAGGTGCCCCATGCAACAACATCCACTCACGCGCTCACACAACGCGTGTCTCAGAGGTGACTCGTCATCGCTCGACTTCGAAATGAAACAAAATTGTAAATTCGTAAATTATTATTGTAAGTTTTTACCGAAATATCATATTAGATGTACTGTTTATACTACTTTATAGGATACTTAGACCGAATTACACAGTTTCAGATATGTCTGTCAGTTTGTTTGTTCCGAAATGTCTCAAAAACCACTAAACCGATTTGTATGATAAAAACTAAAAACACTTTATATTTCATAGTTTTTGTAGATTTTAACACTACAAATTTAACGTTTCATACTCAAGAATTGAAAAATTGATTTGAAATGAACCTGCAATGTGTCAGTCATTATATTAGTAGATAATTATATAATAGGATAAAGTAATTCTTTACTTTATTTCATTAAACAACACACAATCTGTGAAAATGTCAACTATAGCTATCTCTTACCGTTTGTGAGATAGAGACTTGTGACAGACGAACGGACGAACATTGTAGGCTCAGTAATAGAGTTCCTTTCGGAGGCACGGAACCCTAAAAATTATAGTGCAACGGCCCGAGTTACAAAGTAACAAACTGTAAAAATGTATCAGATTTCTTATGAATTTTTACAATTATTTTTTTCAGTGTGAATATACACTATCAAATGGAGTTCGCCATTCCTTATGCCGGGTTTACACGTGCAACATATTGTCAAAATATTCATTTTGACAATATGTTGAAATAAAATCAGTTTTGTATTTTTTTTTTAAATTTTATTCATAAAATGTAAGAAATTATGCAATGTGCAATCATTTATCTAACAGATTGTGATTGCGACCTTGCTTAAGGTCAAGACATTAAAATTGTCTTTTTTCGTGTTTAAATATTATTCATTCATCTCTCATTTTTTATAGTATAAACTGCTGACTTAAAAGGCACTTAAAAATATTAGAAATATTAATACTTTTTTGATCTAATATTTATAAAATAAAAAGTGAATAATTAAGTAATATTTAAAAATTTAAAACCGACTTCTGGTACGCTTTAATTAAACAGTACATTAATATATAGTATGTATATGATCAAATATAATTTTAAATAAACATATTAAATAATTAAATCGAATCTGTCTTTAATAAAAAAAAAAACTAACGTTAAAAATAGAATTCAAACAAGAGTAAAAAACGTTACATTGGGGGCTCAGCCGGGATTTTACATAACAACAAAGAAGATATTTAATTATTTATATAAGTCAAAATGCCAATGACTACGCGATCTAATACATCCAGTACTGAAAAGGAAGACATCTTTCATTCATTATCGTCGCCGTCGGATAATAAGGTTCCTGATTTTGTTGAGATAACTGGTCAAAATTCTGCTGCATCGACAAATCATATTGTTACGCAAGATACAAGAGACACAAAAGGACTATCGCCATTATACCAAGCCGCTAGTGTTCAACTAGAATTATTAGGCCAACTTACGGATAAAATAAATTCACTGAAATTGCGTCCACATGACGATTTAACTGAGCAGAGATATACATCTTCTATGCTATCAAATGTACCGATTACAGATGGACAGGATACTTTAAAATTATTAATATTTATTGTCGAAATACAAAAAATTTTAGACCTTCAAATTACCTCAGAAAAGCTTCTCATCAATGAAATAATACTTCGTACTACAGGACACATGCAAATTTGGTGGGCTAAAGCGTCTAAAGAATGCAATTTTTCATGGAATGAAATAAAGCGCAATCTAATTGAAGAATTTCTTCCTCCAATGGTCAGAAATCGATTAATCAACACCCAAGTTCGAAGATTACAGAAACCTGGAGAAACTCTTCTAGATTTTGCCGAGGATATTCTCTCTAAATCTAAAGCTCTGTTATGTAATATTCCAGATGAAGAACTGTTGATACACATCTGGGACAGCGCCAATTATTCAACATTGCAACAGATTTCCACTCTGCCGATACCAAAATCCTTTAGAGAACTGAGAATTCTCTATAGAAATTTAGACGAAACTACAAAGAGAATTGAAGAAGCAAAAAGGAGAGAATGTCAGGCTGCATCACAAGGAACAAATCCTACGTCTTTTGATAAATCAAGATTTAAAAATCCAAAAAACTAAATAGCAAGGTCCAATCATCACCAAAATTGGACCCTTGTTCCATCCTTTCAAGAAAATGTAAGCTACAGTCAATGGATAATACTCTACCCTTCATCAATATTTCAGTTGGAAAAATAAATTTCAAATGTTTGATCGATACTGGTGCAACTTCTAATTTTATCAACAGCGAGTCCGTAGAAAAAATCAAGAAAACTAGAGGTTTGCGTATCTACAAAATTCATCAAAAGGCACGCTGCGCTAACGGATCATTTGTGAAGATAAATAAAGGTCTAGAAGTTTTTGTCAAGATTTCAAATTTAAATTGGAAACTCAAATTCCTTATTTTGCCAAAGTTACCTGTATCCATTATCCTAGGAAACGACAGTTTAATCAACATGCGAGCACTTCTAAATTTTTCCTCTAAAAATATATCCTTTCCATTCTCCAATGAAATAATTCCCATTGAATCATTATCTTGTAATGAAACAATGCAATCAAACTACATCGTAGATCATCCCATTTGTCTCAAGAAAAGCGAAGAAGTAAAGCTTCAACAATTGTATGAAAAATATAGCGACGTCTTGACAGAGAAAATCGGGCATGCTAAGAATTATCAGATGTCAATACAAATGAAGGATAAAATTCCTATACGTAAAGCGCCATATCCTCTTTCTCCGCCAAAAGCCGCTGAAATGCAAAATTATTTAGAAGTTTTACTAAAACAAGGGGTAATTGAAAAATGTATTTCACCATATGCTTCTCCTGCCTTTATTGTGAAGAAAAAGGACAAATCGCCGCGACTCGTAGTTGACTACCGACAAGTAAATCAGCACATTGTGTTTGATCCGTATCCATCGCCTAGAATAGAAGAAATATTTCAATGTTTGAATGGTTCAAAAATATTCTCATCAATAGATCTTACCTCAGCCTTTTTTCAAGTTCCTTTAGCCGAAGAATCAAAGAATATTACCTCATTTGTTGTTCCCTCAGGACAATTCCGATTTACCCATGCACCTCAAGGTCTGTCCATTAGTCCACAACTTCTCAATAGAATCATCGTAGACATTTTTGGCGATTTAAAATATAAATTCTGTCTGCCGTATCTAGATGACTTATTAATTCATAGCGCAACAATAGAAGAACATTTTATTCAACTAGAAGAAGTCTTATCAAGATTAAGAAAAGCTGGCCTCACCGCAAATCCAAAGAAATCCGTTTTCTGTAGAACTAGACTCAAATTCTTGGGTCACATTGTCAGCGAATCTGGATTACAACTGGATCCCGATAAAGTTCGTGCAATTAATGAAATGTCTCCACCTCGGAATATTAAACAATTAAGATCATTTATCGGACTAGCGTCATACTTCAATAAATTCATTCAAAATTTCGCCGAAATATGCACACCGCTGAACAACCTGAAAAAAAAGGAGTTAGATTTAAATTTGGCGAACAGGAAATTGAAAGTTTTAACAAAATCAAAGAGAAATTGATGAACACTCCAATTTTACGATATCCAGATTTTAATAAAGAATTTTTGCTTCGTTGCGATAGTTCCGATGTTGCTCTAGGAGCTACACTAATGCAGTATCATGATAATCAATGGCTTCCAGTCGCTTATGCTTCTCGCAAACTTACTGAAACAGAAAGAAGATACATAATATATGAACGTGAATGTCTGGCCTTAGTTTGGAGCGTTCAAAAATTTAAAGATTACCTCATGCCGAAACGATTTCGTGTTGAAACTGATAACGCCGCCCTCAGCTGGTTAATGAAAACTCCCAGATCATTCGGAAAAACTGCTCGTTGGATTTTAACTCTTTCACACTTTGACTTTGATATTGTCCATATTGGTGGAGCGATGAACAACATCGCGGACTGCCTGTCTAGATTATACACTGAAGAAAACGATGATTATGAAGAAAATTTTATAAACGATCAACTTATTGAATCGCTAAATATACTTACCGAAGTCCCCGAAGCTTTCCAGTCACTAAAAAAACTACAAGACGCCGACCCCTTTTGTCAAGGCATCGCACAACAGATAAACGCTGGTCACGATGTTAAAGACTTTGACATGAGGAACGGTATCATAGTTAAACTAGTCGGAAAGTTTCATTATCGCCGGATATACGTACCTGAAAAAATGAGAAAGATGATTTTATATTATCATCACGATATGATTTTAAACGCTCACAATGGAGTAACAAAAACTTACCGTCAAATAGCTAAGAGATACTACTGGCCGAAATTATATCAAGATGTTCTTCAATACGTCAGATCATGCCAATTATGTCAACAAAACAAGCCTTCTCAAGCACCAAAAGGAGCTCCCATGGCATCTATAGCTCCACGTAAGGTATGGGACGCTGTTCACGTCGACTACTTAGGTCCGATGTCTGTAAGTTCTAACAGATGTAGATATTGTTTGGTCTTAATAGACTCTTATAGCAAATGGATTGAAATTATACCTACCGTAAGATGCACTTCTTCCGTCACTGTGAAGAAACTTGAAGAAATTTGGCACAGATATGGTCCTCCACAACGTGTCGTCACTGATAATGCAAAAAATTTCACCTCCAAAGAATTTAAGGATATGTGTTTGCGCTGGGGTTGCAAGCATATCACTACATGTCCATATAATCCAAAAGCAAACAACGCAGAACGCGTAAATAGAGTAATTGTTAGCAGCTTGGCAATATTAATTAAACAATACAGTGAAAAACATAAAAAATGGGACAACTTCGTTAAATCTGTATGTTTTTCATATAATAATTCTGTTTGCGAAACGACTAATGTCACGCCTGCTTCCTTATTCTTAAAACGAGAACTTTCTTTGCCGCTGGATCATCTGTGGAATGTGAATGAAATAATATCACCAGTCAAAATACCGTCAAAGGAAAAGGTGCAACGATTTATTCAAAATTCTTTAGAAAGAAGAAGATTTTATTACAATCTTCGACGTCCTGAAAACCATCCATTTAAGGTTGGATCTTTGGTCCTTCAAAAACTTATTAGAATATCTGTTCCTGGCATAACCAGTAAAAAATTTCTTCCACGGTGGTCATCTGTAAGAAGAATTGTACGATTCACTTCTCCCGTCTCCTGCATCGTGCGTGATGATAAAACTGGGAAAACATTTCGAGCGCATATCGACAACTTAAAGATTTTTCATCCCAGAAGAAGCAATTGATATATACAGTATACATATTTTTTTTCTTTATTTATTTAATTTTTTTTATAATTACCTTTTTTTTTTAAGCGTGCCAGAATGCAACATATTGTCAAAATATTCATTTTGACAATATGTTGAAATAAAATCAGTTTTGTATTTTTTTTTAAAATTTTATTCATAAAATGTAAGAAATTATGCAATGTGCAATCATTTATCTAACAGATTGTGATTGCGACCTTGCTTAAGGTCAAGACATTAAAATTGTCTTTTTTCGTGTTTAAATATTATTCATTCATCTCTCATTTTTTATAGTATAAACTGCTGACTTAAAAGGCACTTAAAAATATTAGAAATATTAATACTTTTTTGATCTAATATTTATAAAATAAAAAGTGAATAATTAAGTAATATTTAAAAATTTAAAACCGACTTCTGGTACGCTTTAATTAAACAGTACATTAATATATAGTATGTATATGATCAAATATAATTTTAAATAAACATATTAAATAATTAAATCGAATCTGTCTTTAATAAAAAAAAAAACTAACGTTAAAAATAGAATTCAAACAAGAGTAAAAAACGTTACACACGCTTGCCAAGCCTTGACAAGCGTCCACAAGCACAAGCGTGTGAACGGGGGTGTTTGACTTGGCTTGCTAACACTTGCTGCCGATCCGATCGAGTGTCGGTTTTATGACACAAATCAAAGGAAGCTTGCAGTGGTACTGACGCACTCGCAAGCATGTAAATGACTTCCAAATGCCAGCCTAGCGTTTGTAGTGACTTGGGGTTTGTGGACGCTTGCCAAGGCTTGACAAGCGTGTAAACCCGGCTTTATAATATAAATGCCCCTTCTAAGCAAAGAGGGGAGAAATATTTTATGACTTCAGGACTTGATAATGTTGGTTCGAACACCTTTGAAATTAGCGCTTCCCATGATTGTCGAGTCGACTCTGTAAAATCTAAAGTTATTATTATGTCGTAGGTCATGAAAAAAGTTGACGCGGAAAGATTCAAAATGTCACGCCGCGCCGTCACTGGAAAGTGTGTACAAAGGCCTATATGTGTTGGTTTGGCCGATGCAGCATGGCGCGTTCTCGCCGCCATGTTGTTGTTGGAACAGAAGGTCAAGAAACGGTAGAAACAACATTGTATGTTGTATGTATGTTGTGTGTGCCAAGAAGAAAAACTCCACTCAACATCTGAGATATCCACACACTCTACACATAATGTCATACTCTGTATGTATTGTAGGTATGTACAATTAATATAAAACGTGTGGTGTTTTTATGCACTGACAGAGCCGGATTTGGGGTGAGGCGTAAGGAACCACAGTCTACAGTCCCGAGGTTTCCACAAACTTCCCAATTTTCATTAAAATTGTGCATTCGGAATATGAGACTCAGTGAGGGCTCCTTCAATCTTAAAAGTTGACTTTTTTGTACGAGGGGGGATGAATTTGAAAGAACTCAGTTGGGACTACAACCTTGAGTCTTTCATAAACTTTTCGAATTTTTTAGTACTTATTCTTCTTTTTTTTATAATAATAATTTCGCAATTGGAATATGATTTTACTGAGACTTAATAAAGATTCATTTGACCCTTGAATCAAGAACTTAATATCAACTGACTACTGATACAGTGGTACTTGATGGAGATTGGAGTCTACTGATTTTCAGTTGCTGGTAGAATCCTTATAGTTCTGACCTTATGAAAATGTAAGTCGTTTTTTCAGCAAGCAGCATTAAATAATACAATCATATTTAAAAAATAAAAGATTTTTTATCTTGCAAATTTTTTAGTACCTCGAACTTGTGGTTCGCCCAAGCGTCCTTCAAGTAAAGGACAATTATTATAAAAACACATTAAGAAAAGTCCTTTTTGATTTGAAAATTTTTTTAGGGGCGTCAAATTTATTGTCACCTCGAGCCCCTCCTTCAAGTAGCGTACAAATACAACTTATTTTTCTGGATTTGTAAATTTTATCGGAACCTCAAATTTGTTGTCGTGTGGTCCCCACATGCCTAAATCCGGTCCTGAGTTCTTATAAAAAATACAGTAAATGTGCACATTTAAGTTCAATTATATAAATATTTACACACATTAGAATTACAATTATTTAGCTAACGTTAAATATGTTCATACCTGTAATTGCATGAAACGGCTAAATAGCACCATTTCTCGACAATCATAAGTTATTTTACATTTTTAAACGTTATCATTATTAATACAAACTTTTATACCATACGAATAATTATTATGAATTATTATTAAAGAAAGCCAAGGAATTTTTTAACAAGTAAAAATTTCTCGGCAGGATTCCAACTCAGACCCTTTCGAGCACCACTCATTACGATACTCGCTCGGTTCTGTTTTAAGAAACTATTAGTAGTAATTTCCACATCAGCGGTTATATAACTAAACATGCAATATTTTCAAAGATATAACGTAACTAACAAAGGTTTTTTCTTATGTTTCCTTATTTATTTAATGGAAAACAATGTCAATTTTCCAAACATACAATTGAGTACATGTATGTATTTAAATAGAAAAAAAAGAAAGGAAATGTAGATTTTTTTCCGCAGGCATAGATTTGTATTTTCTTTGAAAATTTTCATTTTGTTCGTCTAAAAATATTTCAGTGACGTTCGAACTTTCCAAGTTAAAACATTCCTTCACAAGAAGTAAAGACTAAAGACGTTATTATACTTTGTTAGCATGGGCGAGGCTGAACTTGAAATGTGAAAGTATATTAAAATTATAGGTGGGTACACTACACATATACACTATACAGTGTGTACTATAAACTGATCCATATAGTAGACAATTTGCATGATTTTTTTCTCTTTCGGTTATACCTGGGTGTGGCAAATAATTGTATTACCCATTTTAAACAGTTTATAAAACTAAAGCAATACAATTTTTCATAGTTTTGCATCACCATACCTAATTGATCCATCTACGGTAAGCCAAGCGCTAGTAGCGCTGGTGGCAATATTCTGCTTACACATAGTGCAGGGGTCGGCAACCTGCGGCTCGCGAGCCGCATGCGGCTCTTGTGATGTCAAAATGCGGCTCTCCAGTTCCATGCGCAAAAATTAATAATATTATGTTATTTTATTTTCAAAACTCATAAAAAATATTATACTGCAAAAAGACTTTAAACAGGATAAAAACACTCAAAACAGAACAGTGAGAATAGGTGGAGTAGAGAGTATACGGACAGCTGACATTTTTTAAATGTGGCAACACTGTTCTATTTGTTTAGTTATTGGTGCACTGTGTCGTCAACGGTCGCAGTCAGAACTTTTTTTTATATACCTAATTCTAATCAAATACCATAATATTGAAATAAAAATGTTAGTGGCTCTTTAAAAACTGGGAAATTTTGTAAATTGTAACTTTTGGCTCTTCCGTCTCAAAAGGTTGCCGACCCCTGACATAGTGCATACCGCGCTCACAGTGTATAAAAAAGAATTAATAATACATAATGAATTATCACGAGGACAAGCGCCACATGAATCTTACACGCTGTATATTATGTACAATTATGGAGACAAGTTAAGTGATATTGGTGCATATTTAGTCACGTATATATTATTAATTCCATTTATTGCTAAATAAGATTATTACCACCTACGTAAATATATAATTTATCACGGATTTCACCAGAATTACTTCAACGCCGGTTCCACGGAAAACCACAAATCTCTGCATAAGATTAGGTACCTAACCTAACTATAACTACTATATTATGTAAAATGCAAATATGACTTTATAACATTATATTATATACAAAAATTAGTCAGTTTTCAAATATTTCCGGTGGTAAGTGCACTTCACCTATTCATCTTCAAGTACAATATCTAACCCTTTTCTAACTGCGGATTTAAGGTATAACGTTTTCTTTTTTCAGCAGCCAAAACTACATTTTACACGCGATTTTCTTACGTATTTATGTACTTATTCAATTTCAATTACGCATGAGTGCAATTAGGGCTGCCACCTTTGCAAGATTCTAAACACGGAGATCAAGAAAAAAACGGAAAATCGGACCAGCTATCAGCTTATAAATAAAACTAAGTATCGTTTCGTGTTAAGTTATTAGTACGTGTGTTATTTTTTTATTTTTTACCGACTTCAAAAAAAAGAGGTTTTAAATTCGGGACCTATGTTTTTTTATGTATATTCACAAAAAGTTTTCTTGTATTCACAGTTTTACTTTTATTGCAAAACATTAGAAATGTGTATTGTAATGAACATCGTTAAAGCATTAATGGGAATAAGAATAATACGGATCATGCATAACCATTAATTATGTTACTAAATTGTCCGATTAATTATTCCATTAATATTATAGTAAAATGAGATTTTTGTAATTTTATTAACACAATATTAACATAATATTTAATTAATTTAATTCTATAAATAATATTTAATTTGGTAAAAATAATTTGAAATATTCGCATTTGCGTGGCAACATGATCTTTTTGATGTGAAACATCTTATGTCGGACAGTGAACAGCCGCGTGAGGGGAAATATACAACGAATTTTATGGTCCGCTCCTTCGCTGCTATTCTCCCCACCACTGCGGCACTCCTTCTCTCTCTCTCTCTCTCTCGGCTTCCGCGCGCTCGGGCACGGGAAGAGAGAGAGAGGGAGAGTACATACGAACGTACTGTAAAGCAAAAGTATATGTATACACGTTTAGGTATGTAATATAGATACTTCGCTGTGTATTTAGTTGCGTTTCTGACTCAGGCGTGCACTGTAACACATGCGGTGTTACAGTGCAGTATATAGGATTACGTTAGCATAACAGTTAGTTGCTGCTTTTGAAAAAATATATACTACTACATTGAGAATACCACCGAGTTCAATAACGTTTTCTTTGATGTTTCACATCTGTCGGGGGTCCCGAGACCCACACCCTTTTTTTTACTTTCGCTTTCACACTCACATTCGCTACAAGCTACAAGTTATAACCCTACATTATAATACTAACAATTTTCTAAATAAATGTATTATTAAATTGCCTTCATATTCCATTTGACCCCTTGCTTGCCCAAAAAAATTAAGAGGCTCCGGTTAGTGTTGTCCCTCTACCCCCCAATGAGATTGCTGGAAATACCGCCTATGTGTAAAATTCTCTTGTTTTGTATAACAGTATGTTTATAATGATGACAATAATACAGACTGTTATCCAGAAAAAGTCAAGTTTTTTGTTAAACAAGAAACTGGAAGCAGTGCTGTTATTATAGGCACTTTATTAGGTATAACAAGTTGCGTTATGCGACATGATGTGAACTTTTCTCATTGTTTTATTGTCGTTGAGTTCACAGAGTCAGTGACGTACCCCGAAATTGTTATTACACAAGGTTCACCAATCACGGTTTTTTATCTGCAATATCTACCCGGGCGAAGCCGTGCCGTAGAGCTGATATTACAAAGAAGTGTATAGATCTTCGCTTGCGTGAACGCAGATTTTACTGGTAAATCCGCTTGCATTAACATATGTTTTGAGGGGAGTCTAAGTCTGATAAAAAGTACCCTATATTTTAAGTTTAAGTGCTGGTTAATACTATATCAAAATTAATCTAAAGCAGTTCCGCCATTTTCGAGTCATGTCAGTACAAACAAACGGATAAAAGGATAGACAGAAATTCTGGAAACGCATTATGTAGTCTAAGTATCATACAAAATACCAGAAAAACCCATACGAAAACAGAATTATAGACATTAGCTTATTTTACACAAATTAAAATTATCATTTTTAAAACAATACATTTGAAGATTAATCATAGGTACAATCTGCAGATGTACGTCGCAGCTCCTCTTCTTGAGTACGCTACTGTGCAGAGTAAACTGTCGCAAGAAGTAAAGAAGAAGGAATACTGAAATACTGTCAACAGACGTACGGACAAGACTTGTTTTTGTTTAAAGTAAACAATGAGCTGCAATTATCGTTACAGCAAAAGAATTAATTCTTTCGTAAAGTTCAATGCATTTAACGGAATCAGATAACAACCAGTTGGTGTGCTTGCAAGCAATTCAATTACAAACATTTTTCTCGAAAAATCTCCGGGGACAACATTCCGGATATTGTGTGATTGTAAACGCTTTAGTATCCCGCTATATATTTATATTCTCCTACCGAGTTTGCTCCCGCTGTCTCGTGTTAGTAATTGATGTCAAATTATACTGCAGATACAAAATACTACATCCTCCGAAATGGGTTTTAAAGATTAAGTAAAACCATAGGTCAGCGAAGAATTGTAATTAGACAAAATATTGCATGAAAAATATCAAACTAATTGATATATAGATCAGTATTTTCTTATTATAAAAACTGCAGACACGTTCTGTTTTTCTTTAGTAAACAAACTGTTAACAATTCATTAGAAACCGGTCATGTATGAACCAATTTTAACGACGGAAATTAATATCCGTTAATTATATATAGACCTAAAAATAAATCACCGGAAAAGACACAACAAATTTCATATTAAATGTTGTTTAAAAAAGATTTTACCGGATAACGCAATAGCTCGATTTTCAAATCGACTGTAAGTAGGTACCTACAGATAAAAAATTATTATATTCATAGAAATAGGTCCCAGGTCTGTGATTATATTGAAGCGTCTTACCACTGAAAGTAGAAAATTGCTCTCATGAAAAATATGAACTCACCTGAAACAAAAAAAAAAAAAATAAATTAGTAAATTAGGTTGAAAATGGTTGGCAGTGAGCTTTGCCTCACTTCCGTGTTGTTATTCTAACAAAAAAAGTGGGAGGGGGATCTGTACAGATTTTTATGTATTAAAAAATATATATTTCACCTGCACGTATAAGTTTTTAATACTTCATTAAGAATTAAAGCTTTCTTCCCTATCTAGTGATTACAACACTGATTTTTAATGATCCAAAATTAAAACTAGCGTATTTAGTTGTATTAATTAATGACGATAGAATTATGTAAGTTTTGAAATGTTGATAACTATACCAAATAACAGCAGTAATTGGTGTATGTTAATTATATACCTACTAGATTTCTGTGAAAAGTTTCTCTATTGTTAAACGTCGACTGAGAACTTAATACTATTTAGTTTTGTTTGCAAACTTGTAAAATTTAAATAATTTGTAAATAATAATATTGTAGCAGGTTATTAAAATTTTCTTTAGAAATAGGTCACTAAAAACCTTGCTAAATGCTAACCTTCAGTTTCAAATCTTAAACCCTGTGGTACACGATGGTATTTTTTTACATGTTGAGATGGACAAATTTTGTTAAATGAAAAATATAAAATGCAAAATTTTAATAAACCACCGACATAAAAATTAAAAATGATAAAAAATAACCTATAAATAATAAAGACGTATAAAGAAAACAGCATCAAAATCGGTTCACCAAGTGAAGAGTTATGTTGTCACTGACGTACTGATGGACATAAAGGACCCATTTTCGGTCGGGGGTTAAAAATAAATTTCTTTCATCACTAACGCAAATCAACATTGTCGGTTAGATTCTACAATTTTTTAATGTGAAAACTGTTATCAGATTGTATAACAATAAATACTATTCTCAGATGTAACAATGGCTGTTGTACTTTTGTGCTTCTTTTTAACAATTCATTAACATAATGAAGTTAAAAACTATATAACAGTAAGCTGTAAAACTCACACCACGTATACCTCCTCGCCTAACAGGTCAAAGTTTTACTGAAATCAAAGATAAATATTTATAGGCGCGTTTTATTTCAAACAAAAAACTTTTTAATTAAAAAATAAAGGCGCACTCTAATGATTATTATAACCATTCCAACTACAAAAAAAAACAACAACATATTATAATATATTATATTTTAAATTTAATATTAGACACGTTTTACGGATTATCAGTTGGTATAATCAATTTATTTATGTCTGTGTTTGAAATTATCTTTCCTTATTAATTAAAACAAAAAAGCAAACACAAAATATAAAAGAAGAATATTCATTATTTAACGAAATTATTTTTTCCTCAGAACAGCCCAGATTGTTAGGACGTCGTTTTTAATATGGCGTCATTATGATTCATCTGAAATAAACCTTACAGGTTCTATAATAATAAATGAAACACTCTGCTAGTTTGAGAATAAGATAAGTAAAAACAATAAACTGCAGTTAATTAATTTTACTAAGCGAAACGAAAATATAATATATTAACAAAATTTATACCTCCAGGAAAACCATAATAAGGGCAATTTAAACAAAACATATGACTGAAACTGAAAGAAAAATCTACATTAAAGAAAAATGGAAAATGTAGAATTATTTCCCGTGAATAAGAAATATTTTCCCACTTTTATTGCTTAATTTATTGCTAATATATTATAATAATATGCGAATAATAAATACCCCATTGGAAGCGACTGGACAAATAAAATACCGAAACATTATACTGTTCTGATTTTATTAAAATCTATAGCTTTACGAAATATGTACCTTCATATATGTATTTTAAAGTACAAATGTATAGAGGAACGTTGTCAATTAATTTAATAAAAGTTTTGTCATTCATATCTCATCTGAAAATAGGTAGGTAGGTACATCATTTTATTGTCGCTTTGAAATTTTCGAAAGAATACTAGGTAATTGTTCTTTGAAAATTTCATAACGAATATTTTTGCGATTGGAAGTCTCAAAATTCTCGACCATTCCTGTCAATTTTCCCCTATTTTCACTGCGGATATTCCTGTAAGCAAATGTGGAATAATATTTTCCTCTCAGGCAGTGCTATGTCATCGACAAAATTTTTTTAATGCTTTTTTTATTTCATATTATTTTTCTACCCTCTATTATTAGACATAATACGACCGTTTATTTTTGTTTCATATGTTTGCGTGAACTTTGATTTTGCTTCCGGATTCGCTTACGCCTGCCAGTTTTGTCGGCAATAATATTTTAACTCAAGCGTAATTGGGTAATTAGTAGCCTATTTTTTAAGTTTGCAGACTAATTAGTCATGTACCAAGTTTCATAAAAAATCAGTTCAGCCGTTTTCCAGTATAGCCGGTACAAACAAACAAAAATTCAGAAAACTCGTTTTGCCATCTAAGTAAATACCTACTCGAAAAACCTGCAAGAAAATGAAATTACATAAGTCGATCGTTAAAATTTCATGCAGTTTTGATTATTTTGAGTAGCCAAGATCCCGGAGATGCCGTTGTTTATAATTAATGGCGTTTCTATAGCTTGTCTATTAATAGCCCCCACTGCCCAGGTTCTAATCTGAGAACTGGTGAAAATATCAACTGGAATTACATTTTAATAATTATAAAAATATTTAATTAAAGATTGTGCGTCCCAATCCACATACAGAATGAATCAATATTCACTCCTCAGCGCTCGGATATGTTTTCTACAATTAAAAATAAGACAAAAATGAAGAGTACCAAAATCTCGAAAGCGGAGCCGTTTTCGGGGAAATTTTAGTCAACCTGTGACAAGCTCCTGGCAGCAGAACTGAAATTGATTTCATTTATTTTTGCGATTGCTTCGTGAATCCGAGCAATAACGTCATTCTCTCCGGCAGGCACAGTACAACAAACCTTGTCTTTTATATAATTTTCAGATTTGTCACTCGGCACTTGGTAGAACATGATTAATTTCAATTTATTACTAACATTTGAAAAAATTCTACAAATAAACATTAAGATGGACAAATGTCCGAAACGATCGTCAAACTTAATGTTTATTTATAAAATGTTTTCAAGTGTTATTAATAAATTGATACTTGTCTTTTATGTATCCCCACATCCAAAATACTGAGTAGGGTACTTCTTTGTTAATTGAAGAATGTGAATTTTTGTTTCCAAATTTCACCGAAAACGTCCCCGCTTTCGGGATTTTGGTATTCTTCATGTTTGTCTTATTTTTAATTGTAGAATAAATATCCGAGCGCTAAGGAGTGAATATTGATTCACCATTGCATATTATTTACGAAGAAATAGTCTAGTAGTTCAATATTCAATGTACTTATCAGACGTTAACCAAACAAATTAACGTTTAATCAATTTAAAAAAAAAACATATGAGATGCTAAATTAATTTTTCTATATGATAAACTAATCTCACAAGCGATAATCAACACGCTAATAAGCTTCTGGCTCGTCAAGGTCATCGGTTTATTACCGTACCTAATAAGATTATGATAAGTTAGAGATCAACAGTGTTTTTGGTTTGAATTAAGAATAAATAAAGAGAAGGGACAAGCGCTGACTTAAAGGAAGTCTACTGTATTTACTTTATCAGCTGTAAAGGGAGAAATTCAGACACAGAGAATGACCTGTCGGCGACCGGGCCTAGTCCTTCATCAGTGAAGTCTTCAGGCAGTTGGTTTTCAGTGGACAGCGCTGAAGCGAGTGACGTAGCAGATAATGCAAGTTCTCCCTTGGAAATGAGATATGAAGATATCGCATGTTAGTTGCTGGACGCCGCTAATAGATTATTCAACGTCACATCACATTTCACATAGACGTTGCAAAGAGTTTACACGGCGTGTACAAAATGCCCAAGAAAATATTTCACATGATGCATCAGTCATCGACCACTTTTTTATTTACATTTTATAGTTAACAGCAACCTCTACCTACTTAATTCAAGCGTCATTTACAATCATAGACAAATATAATGTTATTTAAGTCTTTGATTTCATATTTTATCGATAGTACACAGATAGTGCGCAGAGAAATTAGAAAATAATTATTTTAAAGTGAAATTACACATCAGCTGTTGTCGATTGATATGGTCGGGACCAATCAAAATTACTAGTGTTGCCATCTAGACAAGACAAGACTTTCAAAGTCTTGTGTCTTATTTTGAAATATCAAGACTTCACTAAGTCTAAGTCTAGAATAAAAAACTCTTGTCTTGTCTAATATCAAGAGTCTAGAT
The DNA here is from genome assembly GCA_039654895.1 of Mongoloraphidia duomilia. Lineage (NCBI taxonomy): Eukaryota > Metazoa > Arthropoda > Insecta > Raphidioptera > Raphidiidae > Mongoloraphidia > Mongoloraphidia duomilia. The sequence continues at coordinate 33,269,798 of CM077517.1, read as the reverse complement.
TAACCGAATGGTTTACTTTACCTACTACTACTTAGTTTATCTAGACTCTTGAAAATTGTCTAGCGTTTTGGCAAGAGTCTTGATCTAGATAAAACAAGTCTTGTCTTGTCTTGAAAATTTCTAGACAACACTTTTGCAAGTCTTGTCTTGAAAATCTAGACAAGACAAGAGTCTAGAAAGTCTAGATCTAGACGGCAACACTAAAAATTTCATTTCTGTTATTGTCTATTTTATGGCTTGGTCAGCTAATACTTTTTTTGTGCAACCACGCCCGGACCTCTTCCAATAAAATGTAATAGTGTAACTCAACAACGTTATTTATTTTATCTATAATGCATTAACAAACACAGCTGTCGAACGTTAGGTATATTGAATCTGGTTTATTGACAAATATAAACTAGACACACGTTAAAATACCAAAGCAACTCGTGCCAAAAATATTAAGGTCTGTTTTAAGAGGAGCTTGATTCCAGGAAACGTACATGCGGGAAGAAGATGATTGCGGGCCCTTCAAATAGGCTGATAGAGGTCTCATCAGAGTCAGTAGACCGGCCACGCACCCATGACAAAACACCTGCACACGATGGGAATACATCAGGAATCGACACAGTAGATTTTGAGAAATGGAGGACGAAACTGCTACCCATTTCTTGTTCGAATGATAGGTCTTAGCCAACAGGAGAACATCCATCTTTGGATACATATATGAAGACGGAGTAATTACGCAGGAAAATCTAGTCATCAATCTTCATGAGCTCCTGAAAAGATCCAGGTTACTGGAGGATTAGATCCTTATAGGATAACGTGCATCATTGAGCTGTTCTAGGACCACCTCTAACTAGTTCATTCAAGGAGAACCTTGAATGAATGCAATACCTATCAATTGATAGGTATTGCACGCAATTTTCGAGTGATATCAGTACAGACAGACAAAAATTATGGGAGCATATTTTCTCCCGTTTAGGGATCACTAAATACTCGCAATCTTCGCAAGAAAACGAAATTATCGACAGACGTATCGTTACAACTTTATTTATATTATGTATGTATTCATACTAAGGGCTTGTGAGAGTGTTTCATTTCAACACACTGTACACGCACCATATAATATGTGCGTTATATATTATAAAAGAAGGTATATTCTATACTGGCGGTATTTCATGAAACACGCAAATCTTCACTCAGATTGCCCCATCCAACGTCACTGTCATTATTTCATTAAATTGTATATAATATATAAATACTTGTGTGATATTATAATCAAACCACAAGCCGCCCATGCACAGGATCCCCCAAGGGAAATATGACAGGTATCCTAAACGCAATGCTGTTTCCTATCTACACTAATATGTTATAGAGCTTGTTTGCTTATCCACGCTAATCTCAGCAACATACGTTAAACCGATTTGACAAACTCTTTCACGGTTTAAAAGTCTACCTACTTCTTCCCGAGTAGCACAAGATCTATATTATTACACTACGGCAGAAGGGGAATGAGTAGTGCGCGAAAATGTAAAGCAAGTTGAGGATCACGCATATGCGAATATGCTGCGCTATGAGCTATAGAGATACAATAAAATAATATACTTTTGAGGAATTTGTTGCTCTTGATTATTTGGCTAGCAAACCAAAATCTATCAGAGAGAATCCGGGCTGGAAAGCTAGTATTAAAGAATTTTGAAATGAACTAATAACGAATTTTCCCATGTGTTTAATTTCAGTACGGTTCAATAGTAAGTAGAAGACAGTATGGTGTAACGGTTAGCGTAGCGGCCTTTGGATCACACTGTCGTGGGTTCAAATTCCACCTCCGCTCATGGATGTTTTGTGATGCCATATTTTAGTTTTAAGAGAATTGTTATTTAATGTATTTAAGACGCTTGTCGACGCGTCTATAATCTACAATAAATAAAATTCTATAGTAAGTATGTGCAGTTATTTTTTTTTTAATAAAGCATGAAAATATTTCCATAATTTCCCTTTTTAATTAACAAATACTTTTGAAATAGTATTGGGAAGCTAAAAATGTACATTATATAAATATGTCCATGATTGGTTAATATTATATAAATTTTATCACTTTTCCGAAGAACAGAGCTGGGAATATCATTCATACCCTTTAGAGTGAGGTCTGATATAGAGATAAAGCAGCCAGCTGAACCAACTTTAACCTGCATATACGTACCATTAAAAACCCTTTTCATACAAAAGAGACATACGACACAAATACCGCCATACTCTACTATACTCCACCCTGTACTGGTGATGAAAGAAACGATAAATGTAACAACATTTTCATAGCTTTCATTTTAAAACAATACGGATTCATCAATCAATTGATCTTTACCCGCGCAGATTAGTTCGCAAATTAATGTCTGTTTTCATTGATCCTACAGCAAGGTGATCTATAGCAATTAACGACCTTAGTGATATGTCAATATCTAAGTATTAAATTATTCCTGACATCTAACAGACACTAACTGAAGTGTTATATTTAGAGTCTGACCGAAGGTTCGTTTTTTCCGAATTCTAACTTCGGTTTATTCCTTACCTTATAGGTCGAATCCGAAGGTATTGTGTAATGCTAAAAGATTAAAATAAAATAATACACACTCGAGTATGCAATTTTATAATAAACTGTTGCCGGAGACAAAAGCGTTACCTATTCATAAATTTAAAAGACATATAAAAGCGTATCTTGCTATAAATTGTTTTTATGATTACCAACATTTTTTAAATATTGGTGATTACATCTAATTATTGTAGACTTTTTAACTTCCCATTGGAAGTTATTGTAATGGGTCCGAAAATCGAAATCAAAAAGGAAAAAAAATTTTTATGTTTCAAGGTCACTACACTATTTTTACACTACTTTTAGAAAGATGTCTGTGTGTGTGTGTGTGTGTGTGTGTGTGTGTGTGTACGTACGTACGTATGTATGTGTCAATTTCTTTCTAAGACGAAATCTCGAGAACGAAAAATGATATCGACTACGTTGGGGTGCCAATCGACGCGTATTAACGTAAATATGATCTGAAAGGAATTTTTTTAAAATCGGTTCAGCCGTTCTTTTTTCTTAACCAAATAACCTCCAAAAAAGTAGATTTTACACAATATCTCGCGAATAAAAAATTATATCGACTTCGTAAGGGTGTCAATCGAGGCGTGTTAACGTCATTTTGATCCGACATAAATTTTATAAAAATCGGTTCAGCCGTTTTTTTTTTTTTTTTTTTTTAATTATTGATGTTTTAATGATTAAAATGATTACTTTTCTGTGTAATATCTAATTTAATTATTATTATTAAATATTTATCAAACTGGGAAGTTCGTCGTGTGGACCTCAAGGGTCGCACTTTAGTCCTAATAAACGACCCACCTCACGGCTTGTTTATTATGTATTTGACTTGTATTTGACCGGTACACGGTGTAGCCAATACAAATAAATTTATTATTTTTATTATTATTATTCAGTAAATTCAAAATTCTGTTTCGGTAAAACCTTTGGCCTGATTTTGACCGAATTAGTCGAATGTTTTGCCGAAGGTTCAATTTTTAGCCGAACGTGGTCGAAGTCGAAGCTTCGGTCGCACTCTAGCTAATACTACTACTTCAGGCAATGATATTTTTTTCGTGTATTCGACCACGTTCATGTGAGTTTTGCTAGAACCTCATCTTAACCCGATTATAGCCGGCTAAAAAGAAGCCTAAACCTATTTTAAGTTTGGGCACCAGTATATAGTATACCAAGTTTCATCAAAATCACTCCAGACGTTCTAGAGTGATGCAGGTACAAACAGACAAGACAAAAACTCTGGAAATACATTTTAACTCTGGGAACAATCACAATGCCCAAAAACCCTCAAATTTTGGAAGCCTTGACATTAGAACTAATAAAATCCGTCGTTAACAATTAGCAGTTATGTATTTTTACTTCCCACCTCTACTATGGTAGGGAAGTAATGGATTCAGTCCGAAAACAATATTTCGAGATTTTAACAGATTTTCACGTTTTGAGACCCTAGCAATCGTTTAAGATCATTTTCTGACTGATGTCTGTATGTGTGTGTGTATGTGTGTATGTGTGTATGTGTGTATGTGTGTGTGTGTGTATGTGGTCAATTTTTCGCCTTCGATATCTTAAGAACGGAACAACATACGGGCATGCCGATTGTTCTATTGTGTTTATCAGCCTTTAACTTAGATCTGATTAGATTTTGAGTCAAATCGGTTCAGTGGATCCTGAGATATTCAAAAAAACGTCCTCAATGTCACGTATTAACATAGGTAAAAAAAAATATAAATGAATTCTAGATGTTATAATATGAAAAAAATGTAAATATTTTTTTTCTCTAAAATGTATAGTTTTCGAGAAAAAAAATATTTTACTAAAAAAAATAAAAATTGTACGTAAATCAAGGTAACCATGATTTTTGCTATATTAAGCTAGCCATCAATAGATCACCAAACAAAAAAGAGGGCCATGCTTTTTTCAAAGAATAAAAATTAAATTGTGTTTTAAAGACCACCAACAGCTAAGGTTATTTGGGCCTAGTCAAAGAATAAAAAAAAGAGTGTTTATTTTTTGCAAATATTTACTAGGTGGGAAGTATAGGACTGGTCATCAGTCGAATTTTTTTCAGATAAATTGACAGTATTATAAATTATTATTACAAATTGTATTGATTTATCACAGATTTCGATTCTTCTTTAAAGAATGTTCGAAGTCTCGCGCGTGGCATCGAATCTATAGTGTTCACTTGAACATTTATTCTGATTGTACCGTTGCTGTCCCAGGTTAAATTGAGTCGATTCAGTTCACGACCTGTGCTTACAATTCAACTCTGAAATTAAAGTATGACGTGACAAGCAAGCTACTTTCAGCAAGACTGGATTTGCGCGCGCTTGGATCGGCATTGCAGAGTGTAGTCGGTCGCCCGCAGTCCATTTCGGACGCTTTCAGCACTGGCGCTAATCCGAAACGGACGTGTCGCGTTGTCACGACCACAAATAAAGGCATATTACGTAATCCACACGAACATACATATCTCAGTTTGCTTTGGGCGACGGACGAACGTGCATATTTACCCATCCAATGAACAGACAGATTTCTCGGCGGAAATCAGGTTTATGTTTTAGTTAAGGACTGAAACTACAGATGAAACACTTGTAGGTCAATATTTTATCTACCAGTGACCGAACTAATGTGTCCAAATGTGATGAGGATGCATCGAGGCTCGTCAAACAAAAGGCCAAATCCCTTTTCGTGGGATATTTTTACTCTTTAAACGAGAAAAGCATTTGAATAAGAAGAAAAATTATTTTTTTATTTTTTACAAAAAGAAAGTTATTTTTTTATAAATACGAATTTAAACTTATATATTATTTTCGAATAGAACTGAAAAAATAATAAATATTACCAGGGTGCTTCTTTTTTGCCGATGAATAACTTTTTCAAATTATGTAATCAATGAAAATTTTTCAATAATTCTAGAGAATGGGTGATTATAGCTGAATCTCCTGACAACTTTCAATTAGGGATGAGCATCGATGGTCAATGTTTTCAAAACATCGATGTTTCCATGTTTTTGACATCGATGGTAAGGGAACGATGTTTTTCGTACATCGATGTTAACCAGCAATGTTTTCGTACATCGATGTTTTATAAACGCGGAATTCCTAATTTTATTTTCAACACTTAAAGTTTTAAAGAACACTCTTAACTCTTTGTCTAAATAAATCTAGAGTAGCCTGTACACCGGCGGGCAAGACCAGTCGGTTAGGAGTGTTCTATAATCTATAGGATGTGTACGCTACAATTACCTTTTTAAAATGATTCTATCCTAAAACATCGATGTTTTGCACCGAAATACATCGATGTTTAGAGACCGATGTTTTCCACACATCGATGTTATGGTTCGATGTTAACATCGATGATCAACATCGATGTTTTCTCATCGATGCTCATCCCTACTTTTAATAAGGCCATTGAACTGTTCAAGTAGCTTATAAAATCTTTGATGCTTGATGTCCAAACTAGAGGACTACTTGGTTTACTTAAATGACCTATGGACCGTTCAAGGAGTTAGTGATACATTTTGCGAGAATCAGGGCCCTCGAACATAAAGTCATTGATTGCCATATGTATTATATTTGGTGAGTAAATGAATTAGACAAGTTAACTTGAATGGCTTCATCTCATTTTTATGAAAAGTACATACTACATATAAGTAGGACTATTAGATTTTAGAGGACGTATATACGTGCACCGGCATTTTTTCTGTTCTGCGATTTAAAAATCGGTGAATTTCAATAACATTTATAAATATCCGCTCAGCCCTTAAACAAACTGACGACGCGACGTCTATAAAGGAACGTTGGTTCTAGAGTATTGTGGGGGTGGTTTATTGTATGTGGTAGCGAACGGATGATGCACCCCCACTGTGCTATAAGATGGACCTCGGTTTATTGAATGAGTGTCAGATAACGCGTTAGTAGCAAACACGCCATTGACTGTATCTAGATGAAATGACTCTGGTGACATGACGCTGCACTGGAACACATCGATGAAGCACAAACCTCTGATATTTTATATTAGTACCATTTTTTGTTCTACTTTTATAGAAGACCAACGTTCAGTTCGGCTTCGCTTCGGTGCGAATCGTTATTTTCGCTCACCGCTCATCCCTTTTACATATAAATACTCTCACTGTTTAAAATCCTACTTCTTGACGAGTAACATTTTTCGAAAATTCTCGTTATCAAGACGAAAAAGACGTCCTCCTTCCCAGGGGCGGATAGGCCCACCGGGATTTTGCCGGTGGACCGATGAAAAATACTGCTATTTTACATACAAACAAATATTCATGGTCATGTGGACCGCTAGATTCTATTTTTCTCGGGCCTATTCGCCCCTGCTCGTTCCTCGAGAAAGCAATGAGACGAAAATTGCAAAATTTCTCTCGTCTTCGAATCCTGATATCTCTTCATACAGCATGCAGGAGTGGGTAACGCTTAAAAACAAGGCGCAGAAAGGGTAGCAGAAGCAATGACTAAACGAAAACCGATTCTTATAGATTTGTAATCAAATCCCCACATATTTTTGGAACAAAATGTCTGTTTAGTGTGCGACAATCCTATAGTATTCACATTCAGCAATACAAATGGCGATAACGTAATAATAGAGTATTCTCAGAGTAACTGAGCGTCGATACCAAAACCAATCCTTGAGTGGTCAGTTGGTCAGATAGTGATATGTTGGTCGGTATTACAGAGCACCACAGCGAATGGAGAACGTAGGTCGTGTTATCGAATAGAAACAGGCTGCGTATTGCGAATAGACTTCCCCGACGGTTTGACATCGGCATTCACTAATTGACAAGTCTAATCAAAATACAGATATCTCTGTAGTACCTTTGTGTGTTGGTTCATAGGTTGGTAAACCGTAGTGCTTATTCCAGTTGAAGGATAACGTCAAAGGACAGGACAAATCGGACAGGAAGCACGCTCTCTTTTTTATGTTTAAAATTTATGATGTTAAGTTCTGATCATCAATACATACCTACATTCTTTATTTTTGATCTCATACCGGATTACTGAGAACAATCAGAATGCTCGGTTTCTGGTACACTAAATTTACTTTGAAAGTAGCGCGTGTTAACAAAAAGTCGTCAAGTGCTGGGCATCTATGAATTGTAAAACGAATTTATGTGCTATTTTCATACAATCTCAAACGTAAGGTTGTAAGAGATTCCAAGTCTTCATGGTTTCCGGGCTTGTAGGCCGTGGTCCGGTGGTATTTCTACCTGACGTTTCGTCTCCAACTGCGGTAGACATTCTCAAAGACGATGTGGCAGCGGTCGAAGTGTCCTCCTTGGCGGCTCACAGGTCAGTGTGTCAGTGACTGGTGTCCTTCCTTCTATTATGCCTAGTATCAGTGTGTTCTCTGTTCGGTCGTAGTCCGTCTCTCTGTAATTGGTCAACTGCGCAGTGTGTAGTGGTGGGGGTGAGTTCTCTACTCGGCCGTATTCCGTCCTTGAATGACTGGTCATTGGTTTTGTATGTCTGAGTGCTGGTATCCAGGTTTTACTGAGATTGAGGCCTTCATCTTTTTCGGTTGAAATTCTGTGTGTGCTTTTGTATTTCTATGGCCTCTCTGTATATTCGTGGGTAATAAGTTAATAACTCAACGTTAATCTCTATGGCTCGGGTTTATTCGAAGAGCCGCCAAAGAGGACACTTCGACCGCTGCCACATCGCCTTTGAGAATGTCTACCGCAGTTGTAGATGAAACGTCAGGTAGAAATACCACCGGACCACGGCCTACAAGCCCGGAAACCATGAATACTTGGAACAATGCCGGCCGTTGTAAGAGATTGTTAGGAAACGTTCAATTAATACGTGATGTTCTTTTTTTCGATATTTTTTGAGGTACATCCCGACCTCATCATAACACATTGTAACATTTTCATATACCTCTTGATAACATAATAGTAACGCTGATAACGAGCTCTCCTCCTGTGAACACTCTGTTATGGTTTTGTGTAAGATTGTATGAAGAACGTACAGACATGCATTTCACAATCCATAGTCACCTATAACTTTTTTGAACATTCATTAGATATAGGGTTAAAAGTCAATGCTAAATCTACTTTGAAAGTGGATTTAATGTTGAAGGTTGTACCAGAAACCGAGCATTAAAATAGTATTAATATGTTTTCATTTTTTTTCTAAAACTAATAAAAACAGAATTGAGTTTTTGAATGAATTTTTCTTTTACTTAAATGAAAAGATCACATACAAGTTTTATAGCAAAACTGTATATTTAATTTTTTTGCTTACTAATTAAAAAGTTATATTTAAATAAAAATTAGCTTTTAAACTCAGTTCCGATGACGCGCCGAAAGAATCCGAACGCGTGTTCTTTGTATCCATGGTTACCAAGTTAAAAATTTATTATTTTTGATAGTATGTGTAATACATATACACAAATACCAACAAATGCACACAAATTTTAACATAACGACGTCACAAACATTCCTGGCGCGTTTTGAAGTCACGTGATATTTTTTAAATTTTTATACATTTTAATTAATTTTTAGTAATTTATCTATGGCTTTAAAAAATTTTTTTTCGTTTTTTAATATTATTTATGTTAAATTATTAGAAAAAATTAACAATTTTTATTAAATTTTAATACCTAATTATGAATGTGTTGCCGAACGTTTTAATGTCCCTGTATACAGAATGATTTTAGCCGGATATAATGTAGCTAGTTAAATCAAAATTGGTCCAGTCGTGCAAAACAGTTTAGATAGCATAAAAAATACCTGAAAACCGCCATCAGAAGTTCCATGATTATTTTACATCTTAGTACTAACAAGGAGTCGACGTATATACTTTGAATTGTACAATTGGCAACACTGGATTATTACCACTGATTATAAAATGCAAACATACAACATTACGAACATGAATATTTCGTCTAACAAATTAAGCAGAGCCAAGGCACGAATATGAGGTTAATGTAACAATAATTTGTCGATGGTTGATCAGATATGATCCATTAGACCGTTACACAGCTAGTAGATATAACTAGATACCCGTGTATATGTTACGGACCGATCTCAAATTGTAGCGACGAAAGTTAATTTTGTTTTTCACCAGCTTTTGTCCGTGGTTTCGTTCGCATAAAGGTCGAAAATTGAAATCGTGTTTTAAATACCACCAACAGCTAAGGTTATTTGGGCCTAGCACCAATTCATATTTTCAATTCATTATTATTTTTTTTTATAATAAATTGAAAATCCAATTGACACTTTTACCAGCTCTCGGGCTAGAATCCGGGAACTTGTAATAGAGGAACCATAGCAACGCCATATAAACAACAGCACTGCACATAAAGGTCGATTTTGCCCGCGACTTTGCTCGTATGAACGTAGTTTTTCCTCGCAGATTCGCTCGCGTTAATGTCGGTTTTGGGCTTGAGAATAGCCGAGAGTGTAGCGGCGCTGTTGTTTACATGACGTTGCTATGGTTCCTCTATTACAAGTCCCCAGTTCCCGAGTTCTAGCCCGAGAGCTGGTAAAAGTGTCAATTGGATTTTCAATTTATTATTAAAAAAAAAAAAATAATGAATTGAAAATATGAATTGGTGCTAGGCCCAAATAACCTTAGCTGTTGGTGGTCTTTAAATTACAACTACAATGTCGGTTTTGCCTTAAATAGTGTAACCAAATTTAAAGTAGCCAACACTTAGTAAGCTTGGGTAGTAACTAACGTAGTGTATCAAGTTTGAGCAAATTTCATCTACCCGTTCTTGATGTTGTTACAAACAGGCAGATAAAAATTCTGGAAATGCGTTTTCCCATGTACATATCATATAAAAACCTGCAAGAAAACGAAAATACAGGATTCCAGTTACTATTTTATATGCTTTAAGCTCCCGCACACTATAGGTAGCCAATTCGACATATGACGGCTCATTGGAGCCCGCGCACTAGACAGCCAAGAATTCCTGGCTGTGGCAGCCAGTAGAACTGGCTGCGCGCAGCCAGAGCGAGACAAGGTAAATTTATGTGGCCGCTAGTGTCTTCAGTCAGAGTCTCCGCGTACTTGTCGTAGCGGCCAGGCGTATTTTGCGTTCCGAAACCCAAAAATATAAGGGTATATGAACGAAATGTGAAGAGGCTAGCACCATTACCTATAGACACAATTAGTGAAATTTAATCTAAGTTAATAATAAATACCTACCTATAAAAATATTATTGTCAGTTTTGGTATTTTATATCGCATAAGATTTCTATCCATTATGATCAAGTCATTGTTGATAACATAATAAATTATTGTCGATATCTGTCGGTTACCTAAATTTCTTACTTAATCTAATCTTCTTAGCAATTTCTAAGTAATTAATTGGTATATGATAAAATCAATCGATTTTTAACACGCTTATATTAGCTTCACCTGTATGCTTGCTTGCGGGCTTGCGTGCGTGCTTGCTTGTTTGTCAGTTTGTAACCGACTTCTTTGAACTTGATTTTGACCAACTTTGAACGGTCAGATCTAGTTTAAACTTTGCACACTTATCAAGGACCGACGACAATACAATAATTCTATAAGTTTGTCCCATTATCCTGACCAGGATCTCCAGGACTAAAAAAAAAAGCAAAAAACTTCAGATTGAACTGAAACTTTGCACACTTATCAAGGACCGATTACAATACAATAATTCCATAAGTTTGTCCCATTATCCTGACCAGGATCTCCAGGAGTAAAAAGCAAAAATAAATTATAATTTAAAAAAACTAAAAAACACGCTTTAATGAACTAAAAAGTAAAAAATAATTATTTTTATTGTAAAAAAGCGTGGGGTGCTTTGTATCCTATTTTCATACTACCCCACGCTTTTTTACAATAAAATTAATTATTTTTTACTTTTTAGTTCATTAAAGCGTGTTTTTTAGTTTTTTTAAATTATAATTTTAAAACCCTCTTATATCCCCACAATATTATTCACATAAAAATTAGAGGTGAAAATACTAAATATCTCAGGCAGCAAGGCTGCCATGATTTGTAAGCTATATCTAAGAAAAACTCAAATGACCACTGTCGGGACTTGAACCCGAAACTCCCAGTTTCCGGCTAGGTAAGTTACCAATTTCTCCACAGTGCCCGAGAGTGGAAACCGATCTTTTCTTATATATAGCAATTTCAAGTTGAAAACACACTACATGCGAGAGTTGATTATTCAAATAAGCTGCAAAGCATAGTACAGCTATTAAACAGTCGAGAATCACTATACATGCGAGAGTTAACATTTTATAAGTTTTATCAACTTTAATTTAAATTTTTATGACTAGTCTGCTGACAGATATTTAAATGTTGGGGTTTCTGGCTCGACTCATGTCGGGCTGCTTTAAACTGGCTGCTCAAAATTTCGGCTGCCGCAGCCAGGCTTCCTAGTACACGAAGGTCCTAAGAGTGTGCTGCTATAGAACATTATTCTTTTACGTGAAACTGCAACATTAAAATTCTCACATATGGACTGCAACATATCAGTCGTGTATCATGTAGAGTACACATATTATGGACAGCTCTCTCAGCTGCATGGCATACCCCGTCGGGTCGAGTTGATCTCACTCCACACTACTAGAGCACTTCACATCCGGTGTGATCTGCGATCAAGACAAGGTTCGAGTTCAACACAACTAAACGCACGGCATGCGACCATATAACGTGGCCAACATGTTCCAAATACCGATGGACAAACGGGCATTCTATGTTACGTCATTATTTCAGTAGCATGACTATCTCACTGCTCCGCTAATTGCTAATTGGATCGATATCAAATCAATAACTGATTTAATTGGAAACTTATACCGTTGCTAGTGAAAATTTAAAACTAAGTAATAATTTTAAATCACGTCTCGTTTATACAAGTAACGGAATTTTAATGTGTATCAAAGTCTGAAAAAACGTAATTTATACAGAAGATTGGCAACAAAAACCTGTTTTTAGGGTGCGGTATCAAAATGGTAAAAAACGGAGCCCTTAGTGATTCCGTTATTCGTTCATCCCTCTAGGAAAACACTTCTGAACTGTTAATCGTACGAAATTGAAATTTGGTATGCAGATAGAGTGATGTGTTCCGCAAATATTCCAGGAGTCGTTTCAACAAAAAAAAATATTTGGAAAGAACTCATTTGAAAACACAAAAAGTACCTATATCATATTTTTTACGAGCATATTATACAGGGTGCTGAATTGCTTTGCGGGTAATAGGGATTTAATCCGTAAAATCAAACTTTTGCGATTTGCTGCTTCCCTAATTATTTTCGGAAAAATATCTTCGAATAAAAGTTTTAGAACATAAAATTCTGCATCTAAATCATTAAACAAAATTAATTTTGCATGCTTTGTAACGGCAGAAATTTGATATGAAAATGTCAAAATTGCCTCCAAAACAGACAGCGATAGCCATGCAACTTGAACAAAATGATTAGAAATTATTCTGACAGCTTAAAACGTCATCATTTTGTTCAAGTTCCATGGCTATCGCTATCTGTTTTTGAGGTAATTTTGACATTTTCATATCAAATTTCTGCCGTCACAAAACATGCAAAATTAATTTTGTTTAATGATTTAGATGTAGAATTTTATGTTCTAAAACTTTTATTCGAAGATATTTTTCCTAAAATAAATAGGGAAGCAGGAAATCGCAAAAATTTGATTTTACGGGTTAAATCCCTATTACCCGCAAAGCGATTCAGCACCCTGTATAAACATGTATATTGTATAGGTATCATGAAAAATATAATCAAAAATTCTATCTCGGGGATATTATTATTAAACAAAAATTCAATTAGGTACCATAAATAGCTCTCAGTTCGAAGATTCTAATCTAAGATCTGATAAAACTAAAAGTATCAAATGAATTTTCAATTTATTATTAAAAATAATAACAAATTGAACATACAACCATAACCAAATTGGCTTTAAAAAATAACTACCTAGGACCGAGGTGTTAGAATTACGTTGTCCATCAAATCACTGGCGCACACATAAATCGGAGAAGGCATCCGTGTACACAATTCGTGCTCAAAAATTGCGATTTGGTGCAAAGTGAAAAAACGACTGCAGATATATTATCATTAACGCAATAAATTCGAATTCGCACGATCGTTGCAGCTATCTACTCGTAATATAATATGTATGTAAATATCATTATTTATTACATAGGGAACGTTAAAATAAACACAAAAAAGAACAAATCACGTCTTCACTTCTTAGTTACTATCTCCTACCAAAGTAACTTCAATTCTTCCACTGAATTCGCCGTTAGGGGTTGGTTCCACTGGCGATTTAAGTGTTAATTGTGTTTGTGTAAATTTCATCTAAATGATAATCTAAAATTATTTATTTAGGTACTTTTATGATATTAAAAAAGGAATGAAACATACATTTTAAAGAGTCAATAAATCTACTAATAGGTATATAAAGTAATAACGGGATTTCTTTTGTACTTTCGTTTATTTGTATGACACCTTGTTTATCTGTTTCGTTTTTTTCTGTATTGTTTATTGGCCTGACTCTTGTCTTTGGCCAGTAGCCGAATTTGTATACTTTGTCCTCTTGATCTTTTTTTGTAATATTTTATAGTTTGATATCACACTCTTTTAGGTATCTGTATATTGCTTTATAGGTATTGGGTTCCTGTTTGGTTAAAATGTTATTTACATCATCCCAGATCTGTTTCGTTATCATTCATAATGGCTGGACCGATTTTGACAAAACTCGTTACACTTTCCACTGTAGACGTATTGTAAAGCCATTAAAAATAAAAAGTAAAAAATAAAAAACGTTTTAGCAAAAAAACCTTCAAAAATGCCATTAAAAAGAGGAAAATAATAAAATTTTGAGGTCGGCGCCAATTTAATAAAATAAAAGTAGATAATAAAGTAATTAAATTGGCGCCAATCTCAAAATTTTATTATTTTTCTCTTTGTAGTGGCTTTTTTGAAGTTTTTTTAAGTTAAATATTGCGCAGTAGGTACTAGTCTTTTCCCGCGGCTTTATTCACGTTTATGTCGGTTTTGACACGAATCCTATTTATAAACGATTAAACGAACTACGCCGGAAAAGTACGTTTCTTACATTTAAAGTTTGGGTATAATGTAGTTTTTTTTTTGGCTTTTGCTCAACCCCCTTTGGTAGAAGGGTATAATGATATAAATCTTATTCTTTTCCCCTATCTACATAATGTCCAGTCCGAAACGGCTACTTTTTTAATTAACCCAGGACAAACAGACAAACTAAAATTATGAAAATAGCTATTTCAGTCGAGGTAGGTATCCTATATAAACTGTAGATACTTACATCTAAATCGAAGTTTCGTCAAAAAACTTGCAAATACAGGCAAAGTTCAGCTTTTACATTTTGTTTGCATTGATTTTGTGATGTGCACGAGTAAAAATTTATCTCTGAGAAAATTAACGATATAAGTTTCATTTGTAACACGATTTTTTGGACTTGTATAATAAGACGTGATTCTATAAAATTATAATGTCTAAGAAACAAAAATGCTTGAGTAGCAACTTCATATTTTTCTTTAACTTTACATCAAACAAAACTCAGAACAGTCCAGAAAATAATTAACGTTCATCATAAAGTACGAATTATATACTTTAAATGTATTTATAAATACATAAATTTGTTCTTCTTTAATTCATAATATAGCGAGTTTTCTTTTGTGAGCTGCGAAAATAAGGAAAACAAACGAAAAGAGCAAAGTTAAAGACAGCTGAAAGTCGACGCCGGTGCTACGACGACATACGAATATCGTAGCAAAGAATTTCTCAGGGGTATGACAAATATAGGTGTTAAATAAAAATTTGACAAAATTGCGGAAACCATAAAATTACTATGATAATTGACTCTAAAATTAATTTAGAGCAAAATTGTGATCCTTATATAGAATTGTACTATGAAATTTGAAGGAAAATCTTCGTGGCACAGGATCAATTTAATAAGCAATACTTGATGCTTAAAATTGCATTTAGCCTATACTTACCTACTAACGTTTTGACACTTTTTGTGTCGGCAAATGCAATTTTTTAAACATCAGTATTGCTTGTTTATTGATCCTGTGTCACGGAGGTTTTCCTGCAAATTTTATAGCATCTAAGTAATAATTACTAAGTACTATAGAAAAATATCAGATTCGTGAGATTTAATTATTTTCTGGAAAAACCGCGCATGTGTCATAATATGCGTTTCATTGCGAACGTTTCTAAAAATATGTGTAATATATATTCATATTCCAAAAAATGTGATTCCAAGAATATTCGAAAACGTGTAAAAAACAACGACAAAAGAAATAAAAAATTATTGTAAATATTCAAAATTGTGTGGCAAGACAAAAGAGTCAAAGAAGTTGACGGATCTATAAAATTAATTTGCGATTTTGTGAATGCGACAAATTTAATACTAGAACTCAATTTTTTATTAGTCTATAATATGTTACACCACATCGATTGTAAAAATTTGTAGCTAAATTTAGTCAAGCTTAAGGCAGTTGCAAGTAATTTCTTAAAATAAAAATATACCGACATTATTTTCTTTCCGCATTCATCTGCTTAATAAGTATTCGGCGTTGGGTCCTTTATAAAAACGACCCAGCGGGGTCCAATATAATAACAGTGTATACGCAAAAAGACCCGAAGCCATAACGGCAAGAGAAGAAACGCACTGTTGGTTTGTACAATTTTGTTGTCTTTACTGGGCGTTAAACTCACTATACTCTGCCGCGCGACTGCTAACCGAGGACCGGCAGGATTCTACTACCGCGTTCTTGATTTGGATTTACATTATGGTTTTTGTATTTAAAAAGTCTGTATCCTAAAATTGCTACACGTTAATTTAAAGCTTTGACGTGAGTTTCGTTAACGAAGTTTGCACACACTATTTTTTGCATTACCTATATAGGACATAGGTAGATACCTAATCAGGATTTCTTGTTGATTTTCTATTTAAAATAATTCAAAAAGCTAGTATAGACGTGAAAAACTCAGGCTGAAAAACAGTCACAAAACTAAAGGTGTTTTAAACACTTACCTATAAAATAACGTCGTCGAATAATTGGAGAACACATTTTGAGTTATATTTGAAAAAATCAGGTGAGATTTTGTCAAAATCAAGCCACAATATCAAATTATGTCGTCCTGGACATTATAAATACACAAAACACTTATTTTTTAAAAATCACAAATTTTTACAAAGTTATAATATTAAGTAATTGTCATCAATGACTAGAGGCAATTTGATCCAAATTTTCAAAAATTGCGTTCACAATATTTGTATAAAACTTCACTTATTCCACAAAGTTAACTGAATACACTTTTGAGAAACCAGACACTAGAACCAATTGTTGCACAAAATTCTGCGCAGTTACAGTCCAACTGTTGCGTAATTTTTTATTTATAAATCCAGTATGGTAATTACAACTATAATTGCACTGTAAACAATTCATATAATCACAAATCCACACATAATCCGTCACTGAAACATTTTTTAATAAAGTAAATAAAAAAACACGTATATCCAAAACAAGTTTTTTGTAAACACAAATCAAAATATGTATCCAGATGGCACACTGTAAGTCCACAATGTAAACAGTCCGCACAAAAGGGCACTAGTTATTAAAACAAATCAATCCAAAAACAATCGAAAATCCACCAAGAAAACCATTAAAAACACAACTAAAAAAATCACGTTGATTTTCGTCCATCCTTATGTACAGATCTACACTCTTCAAGTACAGCAACTATACTAAACCCAACCGCCGACTGTGTTACTGAGAAAGCCATTAAGAGTCGAGTGTCAGGTCTGCCAACAAAGGGAATTGAATATATCTACATAAGTAATACCAACCTTCACTTTCCCTCACCATATACATCGGAAGCTAATGCAAGCAGAGGTATACGACCACATGAAGAAGAAGTTGTGTTTAACGTACAGTTTAATGAAACTATCGCATTAATACCAACTGAAATCTGCGCCCATCTGCAACACAAAGATGTAGTGTTGTGGTGTTGGTTCCTCTGTTACTCGTTGCGGGTGTGTTTTGTTTTATCATTTATGTACTGCCTATTGCGGCATTGCCTAAACAGTTGGCGACTATAGCGTCTCTTCAACAGCGTTGTCGCCCCAGTCGTACGAGAACTTTTTTGATGGCGAAATTTAAATTACTTCAATTTATAAAAAATGTCATCGACAAATGTATTCTTTAAGCACTAAACAAGTTCATAAAAAATTTGTTTAATTTTAATTATATAAATTGTTAGTGTCTTTTCTACTGAAAAGCCCATGAGCACGAGAACTTCTCCAAATACGGATCTAAATCACAACAACTTATGCAAATTTGCAACAATTAGATCCCAAAAAAATAGTTTAATATTTTGAGTATATATTTATCAGTTGCACATAAAAGTCTTTACCATATTATATACTTATGTAGAAAATTAGAAAAACAAAATCAAATTTAACGTTATTCAAAAACGTTTAAAAAACACAAATTAGTTGTCCTTTTTTGTTACTACATCCGTATATATAGGCATAAAAGCAAAAAAAATTATTATTATTATTATTAAAAAAAGAAGTACTTACAAAATTAATAAAAATGTATAAATACTTATTAAATTAATTGACCATTGATGTTGTTCACAGTGGAAATTACTTTTATAAAAAGTAATTGTTTACGTAATGCCATTTTTTGAAGCTTAAGCGGAAACCTACTTATTAATAAAAATCATCACAATGAACAGTGTTAATATTTTTATTTATAATAAATATTTAATAATCGAACTGCAACAAAATAATTTTAATAAACTGTTTCATTTACAAAAAAAAAATGCGACTGACAAAAAATTAGCTTTGATCTTGATATGTCATTGAGAATGAGAAATGATCTTTGTTGTTTGATGTTATATAACTTTCATTTTAAAAATGCGTACACATTTAATTTTCGGATAGAAAAGAAACTTTTAGTCACAATTTTTTCAGTCAATACCTGGAGCATTCGTCTATCTTCGCGTTGCGTCGTGCTCAAATGTGTACTACTTTTAGAATTTTAATTAATTGTGTCTAATGAACTAATTTTCATGATACTTTTATTAATTTAGTAATCATCTTTTTTTTAAAAACATATTATGGAATTATAGTTGAGGGCAAAATTGAATTAAGCATTTGGAGGCCCTCAAGGGTTATGAGCCCTGCTCCCATCCCTCTAAAAATTTCAAATATTATTTCGTTATTCCATTAAATGTTAAATTAACAAACAGTTAAAAAATTGTTTGTTCATATTTCTAATTGTGACCTAAAGGCAAAAGCCTGTCGTTATAAATCGAACTTTTAAGCACGAAGAAACTTAGCTAATCAGGAGATCATTTTGAAACTTAGAGATAGCCCACGTTAATAATTAGTAAAACTTTTTGACTTAAAAAATGTTAAGAACACATGCTTATAAGCTATGTAGATCCTGCTATATAAGACTTTCCGTATATAGATTACATGCATATGTGAATAATTACAATGACGTAACATAATGTAATTAGGCATGCATAATCACAATTATTATTTTTTGTGTTCTTTTATAAACTTTTTTTTATATAAACGCACATAAATAAATTATTTCACGGCTGTAATTTCTAATTATTTAAGTAAACAGACACTTAAGTCTGTATTCAAGTGGCACCGTAAAATGGCCGCGTACACTCATTGTTTCAATTTTTTCTCTTTGTAATATGAGAAGGGACTTTTTCATTCAGAAATTAATTACATTTGGGAAAACTGCCAAAAACTAAAAGCGATTATTTTATTTTAGTATTCTTTAGAGAAAAAAATCTACGTGTATTTTTTAACAATGTGTAGCGACTTGTATTTAAGGAAAAACAGAATTAGATTTTTGAATAGTTCTTTAGCCGTAAATTTTATTACTATAAATACTATTTTTTTAGAATATGTATCCTTATTACATAACATTTAATGAATAATTCAATAGATAAAAATTAATTCAAGTACCTATACGTAACATATACAGAATGGTTCAAAACATGTAATTAACACAGAGTTCTCCATTGTATAGGGTTTTGATTTTAGACAGTTTTCCTGAAAATAACATAAATTCTTTCTAAAGCATGCGATTAAATTTTAACCTTTGACTGAATCAAGATATTCTGTAAAAAAATCATTCATTCCTCATTCTTTTTCTTATACCGAACCGTCTGCAGTGCCACAACCATTATTGAATTACACAATGATTAATAATCAAATGCAAATATAGTTATTCAAAGCCCTAACACTTCTAATAATTAATTTGGTGCTTCGGTGTAAAATTAATAATAGTTAAACAAATAATTAGATAATTGTATTTTTATTATTATTAATTTTATAATTAAGTAACAAAGAAACCATTTATAATGGACGCGCTTTGTTTACTATACAATCCCACCTTCGTCTTTGTTTCGTAGAAAAATAAAACACGAACTATAATTTGGTATTTTAAAACTTTGCGTGTTTCCGATTTTTTAAGGTAATTATTTGTGGATCATCTTAGTAAAAAATTGTTGCTACATCACGAAATAATGGATATTAGAACTTAGTTTGAATTAACATTATATTTAAACAAATTTTAACAATTGCGAAGTCGGAATATATATTTCCAAATAAGTAAAAAAATTTTGGAGCATACAAGTAATTCAAGAATTACAAGGCGCGATATTCATGTAGGTATTGTGTGAAAACGGTTTTACCGAACATAGGGAAAATAACACTAAGAAGATCAATTTTGTAGTAGGCTATGGCCATAAGACCTAATGTAAATATGTATTGGATTACATAGAAAAAATAGTGCAGTGAATTTTTTAAACAATTTTCCATAGCAACGGTTGACTATTAAGCGAAACTCGGAACCTGCTAAATAAAAAAAGTCATGAGGTGTCGTAAGATACCCGACAGAAGCTATGTTTCTTACGCATTGTATATAAAACCGAATTTATCAAAGATATAAACAATACAATTAAAAAGTTATTATTTGACTGCCATTTTGAAATCTGACGCCATTTTATTTTTTTGCGTCTTATTAAACTCTCATATATCAATTTTCAAAAGGATCGGATAATTTTTACAAAGAAGTATATACCTATGGCCGCCATTTTAAAATATGACGTCATTTTATTTTTTTGCTTTCTATAAAACTCGTCATTATCTATTTTCAAAAAGATCGGATAATTTTTACACAAAAAGTACATATTGCCGCCATTTTGAAATCTGACGTCATTTTATTTTTTTGTGTCCTATAAAACTCGTAAATATCAATTTTCAAAAAGATCGGATAATTTTTACAAAAAAGTATATATAATGGCCGCCATTTTGAAATCTGACGTCATTTTATTTTTTTGTGTCCTTTGAAACTCTCAAATATCAATTTTCAAAAGGATCTGATAATTCTTACAAAAAAGTACATATGGCCGCCATTTTGAAATCTGGCACCATTTAATTTTTTTGTGTCCTATGAAACTCTCAAATATCAATTTTGAAAAGGATCGGATAATTTTTACAAAAAAGTACATATGGCCGCCATTTTGAAAAATCTGACATCATTTTATTTTTTTGTGTCCTATGAAACTCTCAAATATCAATTTTCAAAAGGATCGGATGATTTTTACAACAGAGTACATGTGGCCGCCATTTTGAAAAATCTGACGTCATTTTATTTTTTGGTGTCCTATGAAACTCTCAA
The DNA here is from genome assembly GCA_039654895.1 of Mongoloraphidia duomilia. Taxonomy (NCBI): domain Eukaryota; kingdom Metazoa; phylum Arthropoda; class Insecta; order Raphidioptera; family Raphidiidae; genus Mongoloraphidia; species Mongoloraphidia duomilia. The sequence goes on along the minus strand of CM077517.1, from coordinate 33,248,500 downwards.
ATATCAATTTTCGAAAGGATCGGATAATTTTTACAAAACAGTTCATATGGCCGCCATTTTGAAATCTGACGCCATTTTATTTTTTTGTGTCCTATAAAACTCTCAAATATTAATTTTCAAAAGGATCGGATAATTTTTACAAAAGTGACGTTACATTACTTCGTGACGTGACGTTTCACTTTTTATTATTTAGGTCCCCATCTGAAACGTGCGTTAAGAAGCATAGCTTCAAATAAAAATAGGTAAAAAAACTTTTAAGTTAAACGGTTTTATAATAATAATGTTTTAAAAAGAAAAAAATAATATTTAATTTAGGCTCATAAGTATAAAAGCGTGGGTCGTAAACTCTGTGATAATTTATTACAGTCACGACCCACGCTTTTATACTTATGAACCTAAATTAAATTTTATTTTTTTCTTTTTAGTACATTTATAAAACCGTTTAACTTAAAAGTTTTTTAACTATTTTTATTTTTAATTTTTTAGTGTGCTTTATTTTCTTAGTCTGATTTTATAACATTTATCCGATCCACTGAAACGTTACCGGAGAAAGACCTTTTGCCTGTGAAAATTCATAATATTGTGTGCAAAATTTCAACTCAATCGGATCACGGGAAGTGGGTGAAAATTCAAAAGTACGATTAACACCCGGACGAAAGCCGGGCCGGTCAGCTAGTTACCATAAATTGTATTGTCACCGGAGCTACACATGTGTGCAAAATTTCAACTCAATCGGATCATAGGAAGTGGGTGAAAATTCAAAAGTACGATTTGCACCCGGACGAAAGCCGGGCCGGTCAGCTAGTTATCATAATATTGTATTGTCACCGGAGCTACATATGTGTGCAAAATTTCAACTCAATCGGATCACGGGAAGTGGGTGAAAATTCAAAAGTACGATTTACACTCGGACAAAAGTCGGGCCGGTCAGCTACTTACCATAATATTGTATTGTCACCGGAGCTACACATGTGTACAAAATTTCAACTCAATCGGATCACGGGAAGTGGGTGAAAATTCAAAAGTACGATTTACACCCGGACGAAAGCCGGGGTATGAACGTCGAGAAATTTTGGTCCGATCCATAGGTCTCGCCATCCGATGGACGTCAATAATTAGTTACACGTCATTTTAACTCAGTAGGCCAGGGTTTTTAAACTTAAATTCAAACATCAGCAGTCAAAAAATTGAATAACTATATTAAAATAATGCAATATAAGACAGAGCATACGCTATCTTCCAATATCCATATTACACTGTGCAACAGACAAGGACAACCGAAACAAGTTCGCGATTTATTAGATAAAGTCGCATTTATTTCGTTTAATAATCATATAAATCTGTATAAAAAAACTGTTTTGACACAATATTATACATGAAATCTATCTAAAATTTTCTGCTCTTTCGTTTAAGACAGGTTTCGAATCGATCTGACTTAAATTGAGCAAACTATAAGCAAAAAACACCGTTTTTTCTAATTTGCTCCCCTCTGGGGCCAAAATTCAAAAATCGGGCGACGTTAGGATCAAATAGACCCCGAGAGGAATCGAACAAAAAAAAGTTTTTGAAAATCGGTTCATCCGTTTGGGCTGTACGCGTGACACAAAATAGCGTGACAGATTCACAGATTCACAGATTCACAGATTCACAGACAAAGCGAGTGTATATAGGCGCTTCTAGCTTCGCTAAGATCGCGCCTAAAAACAGCATTTATCCGCAATTTCGATCGTGTTAATGTCTGTTTTGATGAAATATTATTTTAACCTGTATACCTACTTAAACTTTGGGTATTAATGGATTAGTATACCAAGTTTTTTCAAAATAAGCCCAGTCTTTCTCCAGTGATGTACAGACAGAAAGACAGATGTATCTTGGTTGCCAGGTCAAAAAATAGAAAAGCTGAACTCGACGTTATATTTAGCCGGACATTTTGTTTTGAAAGCCGAACTACCTATTTTAAATAAAAATAGAGTCAGTTGGGTATTTTCAATCGTTTATTAATAATCAATTACAGTCAGTTTTTTGCGAGATCAACCTTTTAATAATCAATCTTAAACGTGTGTAGGTATATTCCTATGTTTTCATAGATATAGATACTAAACCAATCTCTACTAACTATTTCATCGCTAAAATTAAGCCTAACAAAAGCCGAACAGGTCGGGCTTGTATATATATTTGGTCGGACACGACCGAAAAGAGCCGGACACCTGGCAACCCTAGACAGAAATTCCGTAACAATTTTTTATATTATATTATTGATAAAGTGCAAAACAACAGTTTTACAGATAATAATGCAAATTCAGTTCCGATAATGTAACAAAAAAATACATCGAATAAGCTTAAGTTAATCCGAATCTAGGAGAAAATGATGTATTCTCAAAATTGTACAAAATAGTAAAAAGACCTTAAAATTCAAAATAGGTAGTAAAAATAAAAACACAAAAGTAAACCTGTGAGATTTATATGAATGCTAGGTAAAAGTGTCAGTTTTGAAGAGGATTTATGAATATTAAATCATAAAATATTTGTAAACATTGAATAACAATATGTGTTATTGTTTTCGGATTATTATTAATTTTAATTTCCAGTATTTTGGAAACCACTGGAGATATAAAAATGTGAAACTAGGGAAAATTTAGTAGGTAATGTCGAAACTGTTGAACATGTATACCTACTATAAGAATACTTTTTATACGACATCAAAAAAACCTGTATATGCTTTTCACATGGACATGAACCTTGTTTACTTTCTTATTGTACCCTCATAACTTCTATTCTTATAACGCAACGTAGAAAAACAAAATATGTAACCAAAATTTTCAGCTACACCCAAGAAGCGTTTTTAAGTAGATCTGTAGATCTGATCTTGATCCGCCATTTTGTTAACAAAATTCATAAGTTCGGTTCTATAAGCATCCCAGAACAGTGAAACGAGTACCGAATCCGAATTGATTAGTTACCCTTGAGGAGCGTTCTTAGAAAGATTGCAGCCCTGAAAATTTCAAATATCTAAAAAACACCTGTTATGGACCATATTGTGTTAATTGGTCATGCTCGGTCAATATGACAACTTTAAATGTGCAAACTTAACTATATATTTTTAGTAAACAAACGGATAATATTTAATTGTTGAAAAATATTTAATTGTTGATAATAATATTTAATTGTTTATCCCCCTATATTATTAAACGAGTAAATCTTGTATATATGTTTCTATGTATCTATATAAATATTTTCTCGAAAACGGCTCTAACGATTTTGATCAAATTTACCGAAAAGGGGTTTCGGGGGGCAAAAAATCGATTTAGCTAGGTCTCATCCCTGGAAAAATTCGTTTTCCTATCGATTTTATCATTTTTAAAAACGGTTTTTTGACCTGTCAAAACATTGTAATATCGTGAGTAGGCTTTGGAGAAAACAAACTACTTTCATTATTTATATGTCAAAATACTCTGACAGAATTTTTAACTTATTAAAATAATCCGTGAACTATTTGTATAGTAAAAAATAACAGAAATAAAAACTAAACATAATTATGTAAGTAGTTTTAACTAATATTTAAATAAATAGGTACCTAAGTATGTTATTTTTATATTACCTATATAAAATGTATATTATGTACGTTAAATATAGTATGACGTATAATCTTACCTAGACTTTTTTTTCTCAAAAACGAATAACGATTTTGATGAAATTTACAGAATAGGGATTTTTCGGGGCGAGAAATCGATCTAGGTAGGAATCTTGGTCCCAGAGGAGAGCAATTAAAACAAGCCGTGAGGTGGGTCGTTTATTAGGACTAAAGTGCGACCCTTGAGGTCCACACGACGAACTTCCCAGTTTGATAAATATTTAATAATAATAATTAAATTAGATATTACACAGAAAAGTAATCATTTTAATCATTAAAACATCAATAATTAAAAAAAAAAAAAAAAACGGCTGTACCGATTTTTATAAAATTTATGTCGGATCAAAATGACGTTAACACGCCTCGATTGACACCCTTACGAAGTCGATATAATTTTTTATTCGCGAGATATTGTGTAAAATCTACTTTTTTTGAGGTTATTTGGTTAAGAAAAAAGAACGGCTGAACCGATTTTAAAAAAATTCCTTTCAGATCATATTTACGTTAATACGCGTCGATTGGCACCCCAACGTAGTCGATATCATTTTTCGTTCTCGAGATTTCGTCTTAGAAAGAAATGGACACATACATACGTACGTACGTACGTACATACGTACACACACACACACACACACAGACATCTTTCTAAAAGTAGGGTAAAAATAGTGTAGTGACCTTGAAACATAAAAATTTTTTTTCCTTTTTGATTTCGATTTTCGGACCCATTACAATAACTTCCAATGGGAAGTTAAAAAAGGGTTTTTTTATTTATAACTCGGTCAATTGTCAGATCGATTCGAAGCCTATTTCTACATAGATTTTGTATAATATATCACAAGGGTTAAAACTGTAAATGAGCACTAATATAAGAAGTGTCTTGCACAATATGCAAATAATGACAAACAGGCGGCCCGAAGGGCCGCACTTCTAGCGACGCAGACATGCAGTATATCAAAACACATCGATTTTTAAAAACTATGGTGAAGATGTATGCAAAAAAGTTTTGCGCTGCAGGTTTATAGTCTGACGTTTGTTATTAAAAGATATAATATGAATTCTATTTCTTCGAAAATCGATTTTTGTGAGTTTTTCAGTAGGTACCTTCTATGCAAAAAAAATATTTGAAATTTACTGGAAGTTGCTAAGATGACATCACAGAGAAAAAGTACTTCGATAAAGTTGATATTTGGTATCAATGTTTAAAAATGGATTATTAAAACGGCAACGGGCAAGCAGAATTTCATCTGATTCGAACATTTTTACAAGATATTCAATTTATGAAAATCGGTTTTTGCGAGTTCTTCAGTCAACAAAACAATAACGGCGGTAGATTTGAAAATGGCGACCTAAGTAATATTTACAGGAAAAAATGCTTGACTCAAGTTGATACTTAGTTTTTACGCTTAAAAAAACACATAGGTATTTAAAATATTTAACAGAAACAATTATTTAAATTATGTTTCAGAAATAAATTCGTTTCGGAATAATATTCTGAGAAAACAATATCTCACAGCATACAAGTACTATTTTTTTGAACTCATCCGAGCAAAGCTCGGCACCCAGATATTAATTTATAAATAATGTAAATCTGAAAATGATGATAAAAAAATAATTTAAGAAAAATTGATACAACTTCAAAAAATGTCTCTGATAAGAATAAAATAATTTTGTACAATCACCTTCCCTAACCTACATTTAATTAGAAGTCGACGTAATTACCTAAATTACTATGATTATAATAATAAAGCAATAGTTACGCCTACTTCTAATTAAATGTAGGTTAGGGAAGGTGATTGCACAAAATTATTTTATTCTTTTTAAAGACATTATTTGAAGTCGTATCAAGTTTTCCTTTAATTTTTTTTTTTTTTTAATTTGAGTTACGTGCGCAGCGACTAAGGCTATGTGCACGAGTCTATAATATATAAATTATAAGGTAAGTATAATATACGTATATGTCTCTATTATTTGTTAATTATTCTAGTACGTCACATTTGTTAAATTATATTTTTTCTTTTAGGTTAGTTAGGTCCAAGAAATTTTTCCTTTAATTATTTTGTCTTATTTTGTAGTAGTGATCCCGTCCAGCTTCGGTTGGGTGCTAAGAATTTATGAACCTACAGAAACCTCCCCCGGCGTGCGCTCAACAACTCACCAAAGTTTCATCGCAATCGGATGTATAGGATTATTAAGAAATAAGAACCCATACGATGATACGGGACAAACAAACAAACAAAAAAAATGTACGTAGACTTTGATAATAATGATACGCCCACAGAATGTACAATGGGCCCTTGTAGGCCTGAGTGCAGCGGAAATCTTTTCCTCCCCGCAATTTCATTCTTCTTCATCATGCACGAGCTGCACGCCAAATAAATATTTTTGCAACCCTTCTCAGCTTATATGAAATTTTTCATGAAAAGTTCAAAACTAATAAAATAAATAGTTGTTGAAAAAAGCTACGATAATACATAATATGTAACGTTATTTTATATAGTAACTCCCATTTTTCATTATGCAAGAAATTATTTAGTTTCGTCAATCTGTGGTAATTATTGGTAAATGGCTTTTTCATAAGAGAAAAGGCATTTTACTTTTTATAAAACTGAAAATATAAGAATTTGTAAAAAAATCATTAAAGAATTTCAAGCTGCACTTTCTTTCAAACAAAATTTATTTTATCTCAATATGTCAAAAGCGGCCAAGAGCACAGTGTGAGTGAAGGGTTCCGTAGTCGGGAAGAACGTTCACGTTTAAAATGCAAAGTTAATAATAATTTATAGTCTTTTATTTTAAGTTGAACATAGTTTTCCAAAAATAAGTTTGTATTCCATAGTATTTCTCAAAGACACTATGAAAAACAAAGTTATTTCTGCGGTTGCTAAACTCAAAAAAGTAGCGTGTAACCGAGAATATCCCATATCTCAAAAACTAATCAACATATCTTATTCAAATTAATTTTCGTTGGAAGTGTTTTTTAAGTTCTATACCAAGTTAAATTTTTTTGGACTTTTCCACCCCGTAGTTGAAAAGTTAGAGGGGGGAACACACTTTTTACGACTTTAGAAATGCATAATACCTATCTCATCAACAGTATTGACTTAAATAAAAAAGTCAATTTGAAACTTCTATATCATTTTTCAAGACCTATCTAACGATACCCCGCACATGCTTATGTTCACTGGAATTATTTTTAATCCCTCAGTTACACGTATGTATTTTTTTCGTAATTTCACTTCACCATTGTATAGCGGTTCATAGAACACACCTACCTTCCAAATTTCATCTATATAGTGCCAATAGTCTCCGAGAAAAATGGCTGTGAGTTGTGACATACTTACGAATGGACAGACGGACAGGATGAAATTATAATGGTTCCGTTTTTGCCATTTGACTACGGAACCCTAAAAATTAAGGACAAATTCTTAGACGGGAATGTAGGGTAACAATTATTGATCGAAAAACTGCCTACAAAATCTTAACAATGAAAGCGATCGTTTAAATAAAATACTTAAAAAGTTATTTGCGATATGTGAATTTTTAATATTCCCACAGAACTAATAGTGTGGTTTGAATTTTTCCCTGCATTGTGTATGCATTTCTTAAAGAAAAATATATTCTTATACATAAAGGTTGAAGATTTGATTCCAAGAATTTTATGACAATCATTTTTACCTGTACCGTAAAATATATAACAGGTAAAAAGAACCTGCACAGTGAGCCATATTTCTTTTTCGAATGCTTTTTTGGCCACCTTTTATGCCATAAACAAAAATATATACTGAACAAAAGAGTACGTAGTTTTCATTCATTCAAAAACAGGGTGAAATTTTTATTTGCAGTTAAATCTTAAAACTTCAATATTTTACATGCTACTCCGAATACCCAAGTGGTGTTATGAGAGCAAGATCTATATTCTGAAATATTAAGCACTGGGTCTGAATCCCGGAGGGGCATGTGGCATAAAACATCTTTCTATTGCCTCTCGCCGATTATTCCTGTACCGACCATCCTGCTGAGATTTTCCATTAATTCCCCAATAATTCTAGGTAAATGTCGAGATAGTCCCGTCTTTTTCCATGGTGTAATTAATGTCGTTTTGACTTTAATTTGAGAGAAGTCGGGTTAAAACTAAAAGCATCTTATACTTTAAGATTATTTATTTCAAATCGCTCCAGCCCGTTATCAAGCGATGTCGGTAAAAACAGGCAGACAAAAATGTTGGACGTGTGAGCTCTCTTATTACCCGACTGCCGAAGGAGGGTATTATTTTTAGGTATCTACCTATCATATAAAATTATTCAGCAATAATACAATTTTTTTTAGAAAGTGATCTTTTTTAATTAAATAATTAGTTAAAAACAACAATAAGAACTACTATTATGAACAAAATTGGTCTTGGTCTTGCAAAAAAGCAAGACCAAAACCAAGACCAGGATTAAATAAAAAAGCAAGACTAATACCACCATTAAATACGCAAGACCAAGACCAAGATCAAAGGAGCAAGACCAAGACTACCACGGTGACACGGTCTTGGTATTGGTCTTGCTTTGCTCATCACTGCCATTATTTAGGTACCTACGCCTAGCTCTAAGATAATTTATAACAGTTAAATGTTTATAAAGAATAGTTTTGAAGACTTCTAAACTATTATAATTTTCAACATTTTCAATTTTCTTCCAAAAACGAAAATAGTAGGTATCAATTTGTAAAAATGCTATAAAAATTATTTTCGACACTTAGGCCCTTCTCACACGGAGCCACTCCAATGAAACTAAACTTATTACTACCTAACTAAAATCACTAACTAGTTAGTAACCAAACTTTGCACACAATGCTACTCAAATCATTATTTAGTCTTGTTTAATTCGAGCTGATGATGTCTTCTGATTCAAGTGATGAGGATATTATCTTATATTATTATAATCAAGAAAGGCAACGGCGAAAGAAAAAATCCCGATATTGAATTCATCCATATGTTGAAAAAAATTTATATTGTAGGGCATTCGTTGCTGCCGATTAAATTATATACTAAAACTTTTTTATACTTTCATTAAATTGGCGCCGCCCTCAAATTTTTTTTATTTTTCTCTTTTTAGTGGCTCTTTTTGAAGGAGATTCAATTTTTTATAAAGTTTTCTTTTTTACTTTTTAGTAGCTTTGCAATACGTAGTTTGAACGTAATCAATCGACTTCTTTCGTGATATTTGATTACTAAATTAAAAAAAAACTACTGAACAGATTTAAGTAAAAATTATATAGAACCACCTCGACATCTTCCTTTACGCAGAGAACTTGAAATCATTCAAATCGGTTAATCCCTCGAGAAGCTAAGGCTGAACAAACATTAAAAAAATATACCCATATATACAGAGTGTTGCATGACGTACTGCACAAACTTAAGGAGCATATTCTTGAGGTCATTTCAAGCAAAAAATGTCCTATGAACAAAATGTCCAATTAGAATTAGATATTTGTTCATAAACATAGGGCATTTCTTTCTTGAAATGACCTCAGGAATATGCTCCTTAAGTTTGTACAGTACGTCTTGGAACACCCTGTATATTGATAACCTCCATTTTTTTTATAAAAAGATCATCAACTAAAATGAATATCTTCGAGATTAAAGTTCTTAAAAAAATGTTAGGTACTGTACTGGGTCAAAATTTCACAAAAAATTCTTAATTACAGTAGGTTCCCCATAGGCGTGTGCGACTACGGGACTACAGAAGAACCAAACGTCCACTTAACGGGTGTCGCTTTTGATTCTAAACTCAAAATAGCACATAATAATTAAAATGCCTGCTAGGATTACTATGCTGGTAGGCGCAAAGAAGATGGAGCGTGGCACGCAGGAGTAGGGACAGCCGAAAGCAGTGAAGTACAGGAAGGAAAACGATCGAACACAGACTTCACAGAACGATACTGTAGATCATTACTTTCTTTTAATTAAAAATAGTTATACACATATTTTTAACTGTAAAATCATGAATTCAAAAATTCGACTGATGACCAGTCGTATACTTCCCACCTAGTAAATATTTGCAAAAAATAAACACACTTTTTTTATTCTTTGAAAAAAAGCATGGCCCTCTTTTTTGTTTGGTGATCTACTGATGGCTAGCTTAATATAGCAAAAATCATGGTTACCTTGATTTACGTATAATTTTTATTTTTTTTAGTAAAATATTTTTTTTTCGAAAACTATAGGTACATTTTAGAGAAAAAAAATATTTACATTTTTTTCATATTATAACATCTAGAATTCATTTATATATTTTTTACCTATGTTAATACGTGACATTGAGAACGTTTTTTTTAATATCTCAGGATCCACTGAACCGATTTGACTCAAAATCTAATCAGATCTAAGTTAAAGGCTGATAAACACAACAGAACAATCGCCATGACCGTATGTTGTTCCGTTTTTACGATATCGAAAGCGAAAAATTGACCACATACACACACACACATACACACACATACAGACATCAGTCAGAAAATGATTTTAAACGATTGCTAGGGTCTCAAAACGTGAAGATCTGTTAAAATCTCGAAATATTTTTTTCGGACTAAATCCATTACTTCCCTACCATAGTAGAGGTGGGAAGTAAAAATGAGTTTTGTAAAGTTACTTTAACCTTTTCACTGTTAATTTGCTTTTTTCACTATCCTCTGTTGTTTTCTATTTATCAAGCACAGCATTCGTCGTGTTTTAATTAATTCTTACAAGTCATTCTTAATCATATCAAAACCATTTATCAATTCTTCAACAACATTCGCGTTTATTCTTTCAATAATAACATATATAAAAGTTTAAATAATAAAAAAGAATATCATTAGTATATCTATTCATTTACATCTGAAAAAAGGACAATACATGATTACATTCTACAATGAGAAAACATTAGTTCATGAATATTTTGTACCGCTTCTTATAAAGGTTTGATTAAAAAAATAACTAGTTGTAATCAATAAATCTTGTTATAAGACGATATCAATTATATTAATTTCATTGCTAATTAAAAAATATAGAGGAAAACTGCCCTAGCCTTGACACTTTGTTATAAAAGCTTGGAGGATTTTTTCTCTATTAGTCTTTATATCGTCTATTATAGTCAGACAAGATGTGAAGGTTTTAAATGGTTTTTCAATTTACATAATATCAAAAATTATTAATTTGAAAACATGATTCAGTAGTGGACTCCAATAATCCTGGTATTTGGTGGTTTTAAATTTAAAAAATAGCTTCAGCATAATTTTATGTATTGGTTATTAATGGACAGGTCATATAAACTAGATGTTTATCCAAAATATGTACTCACAGTGCAAGTTTGAAGATATATTGTAGATTATAGACGTTCAACAGCCGAGGTCATCAGCGTCAATTGCAAGATTAAAATTGTAAAATAATTCAAATATTGCTATATTTTCCTCACTTATTGTTTCAATCAATACAAATAAATGAAATTGTAACTTTGTCTGTAATTGTAAACTTGTATTAACGAAATTTTGACTTAGACATATACCGTTTATACTTTATAGAATGCCTGTAGAATCTAGACCAAATTATTCAATTTCAAAAATGCTGTCAGTTTTCCTGTCTTATGTCTGTAAGCATGTTTGTTGGCAGTTAACTAAAAACTATTGAATCGATTTTGACTGAACTTTAACTATAGTGTACCTAATATGTTATAGGTACAGTCGTGGACTTAAAAAAGTTTACACCTGTATCATCTAGTTACCGGTTTTTTTAATTTTTGCATATTGTAATTTGGCTTTTGATAGTAATGTATCAATTACTAAGGTTACATCCTAAAAACTCAATAAAAAATTATTATCAAAACACCTCAGTTTTTTATTATACAATCCAAATTACTCAATATTGTAACGAATCTAAGCAGGCTGGTTGCAGCCTTGATTCGTTGGCTTAACATGGATCACGCAGCCCTGAGCGCGAAGAAATATTCTGGTTGACAACAATAAGAAAACCCGCCACCATGGATATAAAATGACCAGGAAAGTTCATATAGGCAAGAGCAAGTATGAAACACCGGAGAGTCACGTATACATTCTCAACGAGAGCAGACGTGAAAAGTGCGACAAGAAATAAATAGACCACCAGCGAGTTAAAAGTTCTTCGAGTGACCTAGTGCAAATAATCTTCCAGTACCAAGTGACAAACAGTGTGGAAGATATTTGAAAGTGACAGACGAGATCTTCGAGTGATTAAGTGCAGATAATCTTCTGGTGCAAAGTGACAGACAGTGTGGAAGATATCTGCAGGTGGCAAATAAATACTACCCCACACCTGACACCAGTGTAACAATGACCCCTTCTTTCGTGCTTGTAATCTGTCCTGGGACAGGACAGGTCTAAGAGGGAGGCAATGTAACGAATCTAAGCAGGCTGGTTGCAGCCTTGATTCGTTGGCTTAACATGGATCACGCAGCCCTGAGCGCGAAGAAATATTCTGGTTGACAACAATAAGAAAACCCGCCACCATGGATATAAAATGACCAGGAAAGTTCATATAGGCAAGAGCAAGTATGAAACACCGGAGAGTCACGTATACATTCTCAACGAGAGCAGACGTGAAAAGTGCGACAAGAAATAAATAGACCACCAGCGAGTTAAAAGTTCTTCGAGTGACCTAGTGCAAATAATCTTCCAGTACCAAGTGACAAACAGTGTGGAAGATATTTGAAAGTGACAGACGAGATCTTCGAGTGATTAAGTGCAGATAATCTTCTGGTGCAAAGTGACAGACAGTGTGGAAGATATCTGCAGGTGGCAAATAAATACTACCACCACAGACATATAGTGGACCCAGTGAACAATATACGTGCCACAGACATATGGTGGACACATAGTGGTCAAGCAGTGGTCAAGTAGTAACGAAGTGTTGGTCAACAAAAATTGACCAACGGTCAAGCAAAACTGACCAACGGAAAAATAGACAAAAAGCGAACAGTGAATAAAGTGAGGAACAATAATTGTCCAAAGCATGTAAACGGTTGTCACTGTTGTGAAAGAATAGATAAATAAAAATATTTACCAAAGTTACCAACGAGTTTTGTTACAATATTATTCAATTAAAACATATTGATTATATTTGATACTAGCAAATTCCTTCCTCCAATCTTGCAATAGTTCTTTTTTTTTGTTCATCGTTTTTATAATTTCGAGGCATTTAAACGACAATTATTATTTCTTTTAATTTTTGACATTTACATTTACCTATTAAAAACAAAATTTGTTGCTAAGCTACCGACTTTTTGTGAACTTACACTGAAAAACTCAAAAGTAAACTTTATTAAGTCCGCGACTGTACATCAGGGAATATAGGATAGGTCACCATCGCACTTCTACTAAAGGAGGTTGAGAACTGAGAAGTAAACAAAAAATAGACATTAACGCGAGCAAAGTCGCGGGTAAAGGCTAGTTTTAAAATGTGGACAATAAAATATTCTATACGAATAAAAAATGGAACGACAATTAATAATTAACTTATTAAGCAACTCCATTATAAGTTTTTAAAAACAAGCTGACTATATAGATTTAAGAAATAAAATTTCCATTTGCTTAAAAATTAACTTTTAGAAATTATAACAGACTGAATTTCCATTAAGTTTTTTGTTTACTTTACGCTAAAAAATAATTAAAAGTTCATTTTCATTAAAATCAACTTGGCTCGTTGGTGGGTGTTGTTGGCCATGTAAGTTTTAAAATAATGTTAAAGAAGACGAAGGACAAGTGAATACCTTTCTTACCTTTTTACTTTACCTACAAGCCTTAGGCCCGAGAAAAAGGCATGTAACCTAGTGAATAATGTATATCAGTTCCCTTAACTGAAGAATAATAAAATATGTGCCGACGTATCAAAGATTGCTCTTAAACTAACTGAAATTCAAACTGAACTTATTATTTATTATTTATACACTTACAATTTTTAAGGTTTAAGAATAAGCGAGCTCGTAGAGATGCCGTTGTTTCTATATGGCTCGTCTGTTATTAGTGATGAACAAAATTGGTCTTGGTCTTGCGAAAAAGCAAGACCAAGACCGAATGAACAAGAACAAGACCAATACCAAGACCGAATATGCAAGACCAAGACCAAATACACAAGACTAAACTAAAAATTCTTACTTCAGAGCCAGTGGCGGCTCGTCTTTAAGTGCGCTCGTGCACCGCACTGCCAGTTGAATTATTTTTAATTTATAATTACTATGATGATCTTCAGAAGTAAAAAACTAAAAAAAAAACAGATAAAATGAGCAAGACCAAGACTTGATACGCAAGACCAAGACCGAGACTAAATAAGCAAGACCAAGACCAAGACCGAATCAGCAATACCAAGACCAAGACTGTCCAAGTCTTGGTCTTGGTCTTGCTTTGCAGTTTGCTCATCACTATCTGTTATACAAAAACCCAGTCTCACACTCTAATCCGAGTATCAATTGGTTATAAAAAACTCGTAAAAAAGTATAAATTGAGAAAATATAATAACTGGTACTAGTCCTAAATAGTACCTAAATAACCCTGACAAAGAAATGATCAGACGTACAGACAATTCGTGAAATATGACAGCGATGTATATTGCATATCTATATTTCTCAAAAATGGCAATCAATTTTAAAAATGTTTATTTTAGGTACACTTTATAGAAAATCTGCTTCTACCGAATTTTATAAATTTTAATCTCATTTAATAAGCTAATATATGAAGGTATCATATATTTTATACAAAAATATCAAATAAAGGTGCCTCATTGGGGAATTTATGGAATGAAACTCTTAAATTCTGAATTTGATTGTGATTTGGTTCTTCTTTTATTTTTTGAATGAATTTTATATAATGGCGGAAAAAGAACAAAAAGGGTAAATGCGCTGCGATATATTTTCACGATTTATAAGAGGTATTTCTATTGAGGCTATTTCTCTACTTTCTACTCAAATAAATTTTTATATAAATAATAGATTATTAATAAATTTTAGACATTGATAGTTCCGATACATGCAAGTATACAATACATATTATACATAATATTATAGCGAAGAAAAAGAACTTTGAAGAAATTTTGTATTGCTAACTTTTTATGCCTACGGACCACGCGAAGGCGTTTTGAACAATAATCTTTTGTCCGTGTGAAAACAACCGAAAATCAATTCTAAGGTAAAAGATATACACTCAGATAAAAGCAGCTAGGTATAGGAAAGATAAAATATGGATGCTGTTAAAAATAATAGGGCTCATACAAAATTTTCGTACTACATTGTAGTAAAATTTTATTATTCAACGCCAGAGGTTTATACAAGGTGTTAAAAAAGAGGTTGGAAACTTTAAGTTCTAAAATGAATGAAAAAAAACACTGATTGCAGTACCAATAAAATTGTATTTGCATTCAGGGCTGGATTAACCTCTTGTGACGTCCTTAGGCACCATTTTCTCAACTGGCCATCCTCCACCAATGCTTGAAAAATGAAAAAGAAATATATTTAGTCGAACAATAAAAATCATTTCGCGGTGAAAAAGAATGGTCCTTCATTTTTAAGATTTCAAATAAAACTGGAAAAGACTCCCTATACATAGGTCACTTGCAGGGCCGGCCCATCCATATAGGCGAATAGGGTGACGGCCTAGGGCGCTCAAATTTAAGGGGCGGCGAGCCCACGGTTGCGGCGAGTCAAGTGCGATACAACCGAAAAACAAGCCCACCCAAATATGTGTATACACGCTGAATCTGGCCGAACTGTGCCGGCCCAAATATGTGTAAAGCTGCAAGCATCCCTTATGGTATATGTGACGCGGCTCGTTCTGTCTATGATCGGGGCGCTTTATTTTATTTTGTTGCGAAAATTTTGATTTAAAGGGGCGCCATCAAAATCTTTCGCCTAGGGCGCCAAGTTTGCTCGGGCCGGCGCTGGTCACTTGCAGAGTCGTACGACTTCGTATTCGCCTTTTCACTACTTTTTTATATTAGTTTCCAGATTTTTTTTTATTTTTTTTACATTTTATACTCGATTTTATAATTATATTTTGGCATTGATTTGCCGCCCTTAGGCATGTTCCTAATGGGTAATATGACCCTTCAAGCATTGTTGTATCATGTAAATAGGTACACATTTCATTATGTGAACTTAAAAGTATTTTCGTTCAAAAATCAACCCCTTAAGACATTCCTTAAAATGATTGAAATTTTGCAGTTTCTGTAATATACGGCAAGCATTTTATCAATCCAACGTCTGCATTAGGTATACTCGTTTTTCGCAAACTAAAATTGTCATAAATTCTATAAGTGCGGCTTTGTCTCATCGATATGGTTTAAATTTTAAGAGTCCTTTTTTAAATAAATTTCATTCTATTCTATTTAAAACATACCAATTTTAAAATAACAAACAAGCCGTGAGGTGGGTCGTTTATTAGGACTAAAGTGCGACCCTTGAGGTCCACACGACGAACTTCCCAGTTTGATAAATATTTAATAATAATAATTAAATTAGGTATTACACAGAAAAGTAATCATTTTAATCATTAAAACATAATTATTATTTATTTTTAACAATAATTAATAAAAACAAAAAAAAACGGCTGAACCGATTTTTATAAAATTTATGTCGGATTAAAATGACGTTAACACGCCTCGATTGACACCCTTACGAAGTCGATATAATTTTTTATTCGCGAGATATTGTATAAAATCTACTTTTTTGGAGGTTATTTGGTTAAGAAAAAAGAACGGCTGAACCGATTTTGAAAAAATTTCTTTCAGATCATATTTACATTAATACGCGTCGATTGGCACCCCAACGTAGTCGATATCATTTTTCATTCTCGAGATTTCGTCTTAGAAAGAAATGGACACATACATACGTACGTACGTACGTACATACGTACACACACACACACACATACACACACACAGA
Source organism: Mongoloraphidia duomilia (assembly GCA_039654895.1). NCBI lineage: Eukaryota > Metazoa > Arthropoda > Insecta > Raphidioptera > Raphidiidae > Mongoloraphidia > Mongoloraphidia duomilia. The sequence continues at coordinate 33,231,943 of CM077517.1, read as the reverse complement.
CATCTTTCTAAATGTAGTGTAAAAATAGTGTAGTGACCTTGAAACATAAAAATTTTTTTTCCTTTTTGATTTCGATTTTCGGACCCATTACAATAACTTCCAATGGGAAGTTAAAAATAACACATTCCTAATTATCACTTATACCTATTTGAAGTAAAAAAGACTGCCTTCTTTTTTGTTCATAGAACATATATACTTTTTTTGTTGCAGGTTAAAGGATAAATTTTTGAGAGGTTGGTATTATTCTCTTAAGTCTCAGATCTTAAAATACCGAAGGGGAATTTGTACCTTTTGACTGAACCGACATCTATTTAAAATTGACGTACCGTAAGATGGTTTATTGTAACTATACTATATACACATGCATAATGACTGATGATGTAATATGTATCAACATACTACGAACATTTCTTAAGTGGAAATTAAATAGCCTTATTTTAAAAATTACGCAACATAAAATTTTAAATCTCTTAAATTTTTTTCAAATTAATCATGACTGTCAGGTTATCAACAGTAGTAGACGGGAACTCGAATACCGAAATTTTTGCTTCAGCTCCCGAATATGTTCCCGATTAAGTACTAATATATTATTTTATTAAAAAATACTACAAATTGTATAGGATAAGCACTAAGCAGCCAAATTACATAATTAATTTTGCAACATTAGAAAAAGTCATTTTATCAACCAATGTCACAGTCGGGACTCAAACCCGAACCTTTCCTCATTAATAGCCCTTTCCGCCGCGAATGTGGAAAGGTTCGGATTTGAGTCCCGACTGTGACATTGGTTGATAAAATGACTTTTTCTAATGTTGCAAAATTAATTACGTAATTTGGCTGCTTATCCAATACACATTGTCTATATATGCAAACTCAGCCGTATACTAAACTCGTATTAATATAATATCTCATGTTTTCCGTAAATATCTAGCATAATTTAATGGATTTAGTCCGAAAAAAATATTTCGAGATTTTAACAGATCTTCACGTTATGAGACCCTAGCAATCGTTTAAGATCATTTTCTGACTGATGTCTGTATGTGTATGTGGTCAATTTTTCGCCTTCGATATCGTAAAAACGGAGCAACATACGGCCATGCCGATTGTTCTATTGTGTTTATCAGCCTTTAACTTAGATCTGATTAGATTTTGAGTCAAATCAGTTCAGTGGATCCTGAGAAATTAAAAAAAACGTTCTCAATGTCACGTATTAACATAGCTAAAAAAATTCGACTGATGACCAGTCCTATACTTCCCACCTAGTAAATATTTGCAAAAAATAAACACTCTTTTTTTTATTCTTTGACTAGGCCCAAATAACCTTAGCTGTTGGTGGTCTTTAAAACACAATTTAATTTTTATTCTTTGAAAAAAGCATGGCCCTCTTTTTTGTTTGGTGATCTATTGATGGCTAGCTTAATATAGCAAAAATCATGGTTACCTTGATTTACGTACAATTTTTATTTTTTTTAGTAAAATATTTTTTTTCTCGAAAACTATACATTTTAGAGAAAAAAAATATTTACATTTTTTTCATATTATAACATCTAGAATTCATTTATATTTTTTTTTACCTATGTTAATACGTGACATTGAGGACGTTTTTTTGAATATCTCAGGATCCACTGAACCGATTTGACTCAAAATCTAATCAGATCTAAGTTAAAGGCTGATAAACACAATAGAACAATCGGCATGCCCGTATGTTGTTCCGTTCTTAAGATATCGAAGGCGAAAAATTGACCACATACACACACACATACACACATACACACATACACACACACATACAGACATCAGTCAGAAAATGATCTTAAACGATTGCTAGGGTCTCAAAACGTGAAAATCTGTTAAAATCTCGAAATATTGTTTTCGGACTGAATCCATTACTTCCCTACCATAGTAGAGGTGGGAAGTAAAAAATATAAATGTATTCTAGATGTTATAATATGAAAAAAATGTAAATATTTTTTTTCTCTAAAATGTATAGTTTTCGAGAAAAAAATTATTTTACTAAAAAAAGAAATTTGTACGTAAATCAAGGTAACCATGATTTTTACTTCCCACCTCTACTATGGTAGGGAAGTAATGGATTCAGTCCGAAAACAATATTTCGAGATTTTAACAGATTTTCACGTTTTGAGACCCTAGCAATCGTTTAAGATCATTTTCTGACTGATGTCTGTATGTGTGTGTGTCTGTGTGTATGTGTGTATGTGTGTGTGTGTGTATGTGGTCAATTTTTCGCCTTCGATATCTTAAGAACGGAACAACATACGGGCATGCCGATTGTTCTATTGTGTTTATCAGCCTTTAACTTAGATCTGATTAGATTTTGAGTCAAATCGGTTCAGTGGATCCTGAGATATTCAAAAAAACGTCCTCAATGTCACGTATTAACATAGGTAAAAAAAAATATAAATGAATTCTAGATGTTATAATATGAAAAAAATGTAAATATTTTTTTTCTCTAAAATGTATAGTTTTCGAGAAAAAAAATATTTTACTAAAAAAAATAAAAATTGTACGTAAATCAAGGTAACCATGATTTTTGCTATATTAAGCTAGCCATCAATAGATCACCAAACAAAAAAGAGGGCCATGCTTTTTTCAAAGAATAAAAATTAAATTGTGTTTTAAAGACCACCAACAGCTAAGGTTATTTGGGCCTAGTCAAAGAATAAAAAAAAGAGTGTTTATTTTTTGCGAATATTTACTAGGTGGGAAGTATAGGACTGGTCATCAGTCGAATTTTTGCTATATTACTAGCCATCAGTAGATCACCAAACAAAAAAGAGGGCCATGCTTTTTTTCAAAGAATAAAAAAAGAGTGTTTATTTTTTGCAAATATTTACTAGGTGGGAAGTATAGGACTGGTCACCAGTCGAATTGTTTTATTTGTTGTGAAAAGAAAAATATAGCGAAGAGAAAAGTAGCTATTTTATAGTAGGTATGACAAAAAATACCATATATATAACTCATGCGTAATGATATTATGATTAGTGTGACTGTTACTCGTTTTAAGATACTGTCACTACTCGTCAGTAATATACCTCTTACGCATCTAGATATATAATCTACTATTGCTAACCGTGTACATTTTGTCATTAAATAATTTTTGTATGTCAATGATTGATTGCCCCCTTTCTTTTTGAACTGGCACGCTCATGTAGAAGGCGTCAAAGTGTAATCCATCTCCCGATGTAACAATGTGCACCCCAGTTTATTTTTGTTACATTTGTGCGTTTTTACGCGTGACATAGCGCTGTCTCATCGTATTTACGTTGTTGGCGAACCGATTCAAACAATATTATAATGGAAACGACGAAATTTTATTAGGCTTGACGCACAATTGTCCAGATATTTTTATACAACTTTACACACAAAAAACAGTACTTTTTGCGGGATTTTTTTCCTTTATAAAAATAATAATTTATTATTATTTCCCTACACTTATATCTCTTCATTATCTGTCTAATTTTATTTTAATTGTTTAGGATTCCGCACCTACCCAGATTGAAAATTGTAATTTATTTTGTTTATTTGATATTTATATTCATCTGAATAATATTAGGCGCAAGTTATACGCACGTGTAGTAGAGAAGTAGACTTAATTCTGTTGGGGGGGGGGGTCATAACCCTCTCTGGATATGCGTCTGCATTTAATCAATACTCGCATATCTATACAAAAAAAGTTTTTAACGTTTCAAAGAATTTTTGTTTGTCGCGTCAGTCTGTTTGTTTTTGAAGTTATACTTCTTTAGCGGGGGTAGAGAATTGGAATAACCTCGGGCCAAAAATAATAATGAAACGTTGACAGGGATAAAATGGCTCTAACGACTTAGGATGGAAACTACTGAGAAAAGAGGTTTTGGAGGGTAAAAAATCGATCTAGCAAGGTCTCATCCCAGGAAAAGTTCGTTTTCTTATAGAATTTATAAGTTTAAAAATCAATTTTTTGACGTTTCAAAATAGTGTAATATTGTAAGCAGGTTTTGATAGTTGTTTTCATGGCTTAAGGGAAATTTTATAAATTAGCATGACATGTCAAAACTCAAAAATAAGTACCTACTTAAATAGTTAAAAAATGCCAAAAACTTCAACGGAACGTGTTCTAATGAAAAAAGTAAGAAGTATAACTTCAACTGTGCGCTTATGTGGGTGAGGCACACAGTTAATTTTTTTAGGTTAATTCGTGGTGTGAGTACTTATAGCTCACACCACGGGTTAATTAAAAAAATACCAAATTAATTTTTATCGGATATTGGCTGCAGTGTTTGTTATACAAAACACAAAACAAATAAAAAAAAACTCGGGTCGCAGTGCCAAAACCCTGCCGACAATATAGTGTATTTGCTAATACTGGCATTGTGGCTTTATTATGTTTGTTTTTGGACAAAATAAAAAATTTAACCCCTTAATACATCCCTTAAAATAAAATTTTTTTTTCTTAATTTCAATATTTTTATCAATGCAACCTCGGTACCAAATTAAATACACCCTTCAGTAAGTAAAGCACTATCCGCAAACTAGTGTTTTCATAAAATTTGTAAGTGCGGTCCTGTCGGGCCGATTTTATTAAAATTTTAGCAGCACATTTTAATCGTTACTAAAGGGTTAAATTTCAATTTTGAAACGATTCTGAGAATTTTTTCGGCATTTTTGGGCCCAAAAACATTTTTCAACCCCTAAAAACTACCCTTAAAATGGTCCGATTAGGCCCATTTTAAATAGGCTTCGTGCGGTGATGGATTTCAACGTGCCTACCAAATTTCGTCAAAATCAATTAACTCTTTCGAAAGTTATTGCCCGCACACATATATATATATCTAAATATATATAAATATATATACCGTGCGAGTTTTTTCAAAGCGTACATAGACTGTTTCACAATTTAAAATCGTGGTATAGACATTGATGGTATCTATCTGGTCTGCCTGGAAACTGCACACTAAATAACGCAGAAACTTGCCGACAACTATTTCCCCCAAAATACAAATTGTACATAAGAACCTGTTCTTCCATTGTGTACATTTTTTCATAGAAAAAATTACAAATAAATCTCCGAACTTATAAAATTTATTATCACAACTCAATAATAATAAATATTGTAAATAAAAACATTCGTTGCCATAGTTTCTAACAATATCTATACCACGATTTTAAATTGTGAAACAGCCTATGTACGTTTTGAAAAAACTCGCACGGTATATACATTATACATATATAAATAGACATTTCCAAAAATGGTGCCAAAGTGTTCAGGAGGTTATGAAACGTCGAGAAATTTTGGTCCGACCCCTAGGTCCCGCCATCCGACCGACGCCAATAGTGTATGTGCCATATGGCAAATACACTAATAAACAAAACAAAAAAAGTATAGGACGGGTTACATAGCCTATAACATATTATTATATTATCACGCTTCTATTAAAGTGGGCTGATCAGTAATCAAACAACCGCGCCGGTATTAACGCGAGCGAAGTATAAGCCAGTTTATTGTTATTTGTCTACATTTTACAAACTTTTGTTTAACTTCATTTGTTAGTTAAAATCAAATCTTGTAATCCAATTTTGAACCACTTTCATACATCAGATCGACATCAAACTTTACGCACGCATACATTATAGTTGACTGACGACAATGCAATATTTTCATTTCTCCGACCTGATGACTAAATTAGGACAGCGGTTACCTAACCTCTTTTGATGGTGGTAGGTCTAGCATCATTATGCTCATTTTGCATAGCTCGGCGAGGAGTTTCCACATGGGTTGTTTTCCTTTTTACTTCCCACCTCTACTATGGTAGGGAAGTAATGGATTTAGTCCGAAAAAAATATTTCGACATTTTAACAGATCTTCACGTTTTGAGACCCTAGCGATCGTTTAAAATCATTTTCTGACTGATGTCTGTATGTGTGTGTGTATGTGGTCAATTTTTCGCCTTCGATATCGTAAAAACGGAACAACATACGGCCACGCCGATTATTCTATTGTGTTTATCAGCCTTTAACTTAGATCTGATTAGATTTTGAGTCAAATCGGTTCAGTGGATCCTGTCACCTGTGATATTAAAAAAAACGTTCTCAATGTCACGTATTAACATAGGTAAAAAAAATTCGACTGATGACCAGTCCTATACTTCCCACCTAGTAAATATTTGCAAAAAATAAACACTCTTTTTTTTTATTCTTTGACTAGGCCCAATTAACCTTAGCTGTTGGTGGTCTTTAAAACACAATTTAATTTTTATTCTTTGAAGAAAGCATGGCCCTCTTTTTTGTTTGGTGATCTACTGATGGCTAACTTAATATAGCAAAAATCATGGTTACCTTGATTTACGTACAATTTTTATTTTTTTTAGTAAAATATTTTTTTTCTCGAAAACTATACATTTTAGAGAAAAAAAATATTTACATTTTTTTCATATTATAACATCTATAATTCATTTATATTTTTTTTTACCTATGTTAATACGTGACATTGAGGTCGTTTTTTTGAATATATCAGGATCCACTGAACCGATTTGACTCAAAATCTAATCAGATCTAAGTTAAAGGCTGATAAACACAATAGAACAATCGGCATGCCCGTATGTTGTTCCGTTCTTAAGATATCGAAGGCGAAAAATTGACCACATACACACACACATACACACACACACACATACAGACATCAGTCGGAAAATGATTTTAAACGATTGCTAGGGTCTCAAAACGTGAAAATCTGTTAAAATCTCGAAATATTGTTTTCGGACTGAATCCATTACTTCCCTACCATAGTAGAGGTGGGAAGTAAAAATTTAAATGAATCCTAGATGTTATAATATGAAAAAAATGTAAATATTTTTTTTTCTAAAATGTATAGTTTTCGAGAAAAAAAATATTTTACTAAAAAAAGAAAATTGTACGTAAATCAAGGTAACCATGATTTTTGCTATATTACTAGACAACAGTAGATCACCAAACAAAAAAGAGGGCCATGCTTTTTTTCAAAGAACAAAAAAAGAATGTTTATTTTTTGCAAATATTTACTAGGTGGGAAGTACAGGACTGGTCATCAGTTGATTTTTTTAGTACATATTAGGATCAACGCAGATATGCTACTTTTTGTATCGAAAACGCGCTATTTAGCAATTGCATCGCGACTGCATCATGATTTGACGATTACTCAGCTACCAGAATTATTTCGTTTGATCGCGCGATTTGGCAACAGTATGGAGACTCTAGACCAATTTCGCTCGATTTAGCGATCAGTTGTTCCGCATGGAGTAGCACGAGCCCGCGAGTAAGTGTGCAAAGTGTTTTCGACAATCGCGCGTTCTTGATACACCAGTTGTGTATTTCAGCTAGGAGTATGAGGCCTAGAGTATTGGCTGCTACATCTAACGATCTCCAAGCGATTTCGCAAAATCGTGCTACAAAATGTAGCATGTTGGCATTTAATAAAAACTTAGAATAATGATAAAAGTTTGTTTTAAAAAATGTTTTACCTACAAGCTTTTATTGATCAAATTTTTGGAAGCCGCGTCTAGATTTTTATTTAATTATAATATGAACAAGCCGTGAGGTGGGTCGTTTATTAAGACTAAAGTGCGACCCTTGCGGTCCACACGACGAACTTCCCAGTTCGATAAATATTTAATAATAATAATTAAATTAGATATTAGACAGAAAAATAATCATTTTAATCATTAAAACAATATTATTATTTATTTTTAACAATAATTAAAAAAAAAAAAAACGGCTGAACCGATTTTTATAAAATTTATGTCGGATCAAAATGATGTTAACACGACTGGATTGACACCCTTACGAAGTCGATATAATTTTTTATTCGCGAGATATTGTGTAAAATCTACTGTTTTGAAGATAAGAAAAAAGAACGGCTGAACCGATTTTGAAAAAATTTCTTTCAGATCATATTTACGTTAATACGCGTCGATTGGCAACCTAACGTAGTCGATATCATTTTTCATTCTCGAGATTTCGTCTTAGAAAGAAATGGACACATACGTACACACACACACACAGACATCTTTCTAAAAATAGTGTAAAAATAGTGTAGTGACCTTGAAACATAAAAATCTGTTATACATTTTGATTTCGATTTTCGGACCCATTACAATAACTTCCAATGGGAAGTTAAAAAAATGCGGTTCCATATTTTTCATTCGTCTACAGTTACAGAGATTAAAACTGTTTTTCTACGCTAAACGTAATAATTAGGTAGGTATATCAAATCAAGCTAAACGGTGCTCTATTGCATGTGGGAAAAATGGCACACCTATCATTAAGAATAAATATTAAAGGATTTTTGTATGTTTTCTGTCAATGAAAGCAGATAGCCGGTATCGTGCAACTAAATGATTTTGCGTGACGTATTTAGTATCAATTACGTAATACGGCGGAAACGGTTCAACAGAACACAAATTATAAATGCATTTCCTCTAATTACACGCAAATTGTCAACTGGATGTAATGAATGACTAATGAGTGAGTGAAGACTGAAGAGATGCTATAAATGTATATATAAATATGTACGTTATAGCTAATTGGCTTGAACTCTACATCTCCGACTTGATTGTGAGAGATGACCTCGCTGTAATCAACCGAGACGAAACTACAGGATGATCACAATCACTTCATCCGTAACGATGCTCGAGAAATCAAAGCCCGGATATAATGGCCAATTTATTTAAATTAATTTACAGTAGATTGTATTATCTAGATATGTGTAATATTACGACCAGTAATTACAGTATGTAAAAACGAGCGATGGCGAGTTTTTACAGTCACACGAGTCGTGATAATAATAATAATAATAATAATAAACATTTATTTCCCAACAGATCTACATCCAATAACAGGGAAAATGAATGCATGATATTGAAACATAGTATAATATTTTAATAAACATAACATATAGAGTAATAGAATATAAACATAATAGGTACAATAAAAAACTTATAAAAATAATCATACCATTATATGAAATAATGATACCATTACACAAGAGATATATATGGTATTTTTTGCCATACCCACTACAAAATACCTACTTTTCACTTCCCCTCAGAGGGGACATTGGAATGTGGTTGCTATCTTTCCTTCTACAGTATGCCGTGAAGATCGTGAGTAAGTAATGGCAATCGCACGCAGGCGTATAGAGCGAATAAACAGAAGTTGCTATGGCAACCGTTTAATTACCGCCCTAGTGCGGTAAGTACAACACTTTCCGCACACCTTCCTTTTAAATGATTCATTAAAGGCCGCTATACATACATCGAAAGTAGCTATTTTGTAGTGGGTATGGCAAAAAATAAAAACATTAATTTATTAAATTAATTATTGATTATTTAATTTTAATCTATATTTGCCGTGATTCATGCCTACAAAATACACAATCTCTGAACATTTCAACAACTCTTACCGTCGTTTGTGAGATAGAGATCTGTGACAGACGGACAGACATACATGACGGGCAGACATCGTAGGCAGGGTAATAGGGTTCCATACGGAGTACGTAACCCTAAAAAGTAGAAAATTACCTACTTTTTATTAAAATCAGTTCACCGAATCTTAGTTTTGTACCAAATTGTTATCCAGCTTCAAAATAATTACTGCCAGATTTGTTTTACATTTCAGCTGTATACGGAAAGTTAATAAATTTAACGTATTGTTATTTATATTAATATTATATTTATTTATTTATTATTATTATTATTTATTTATAGTTATATATATTAATATTATATTAATATTATTTATATATTAATGACTCATTAAAGGCCGCTATGCATACATCGAAAATAGCTATTTTGTAGTGGGTATGGAAAAAAATTTATTAAAGTTGATGTACTATTTAAACCCCATGTGACGTCAGTAATAAGTAAAATATTTATTATTTTATTCACCTTCGACAGGATATTATTCAAGGCTGAAGGCACAGAAAAAAAAATTCGACTGATGACCAGTCCTATACTTCCCACCTAGTAAATATTTGCAAAAAATAAACATTCTTTTTTTTTTTATTCTTTGAAAAAAAGCATGGCCCCTCTTTTTTGTTTAGTGATCTACTGATGGCTAGCTTAATATAGCAAAGTCGAGCGTCTATAATCCACAATTTAATATAGCAAAAATCATGGTTACCTTGATTTACGTATAATTTTTATTTTTTTTAGTAAAATATTTTTTTTCTCGAAAACTACATTTTAGAGAAAAAAAATATTTACATTTTTTTCATATTATAACATCTAGAATTCATTTATATGTTTTTTTACCTATGTTAATACGTGAAATTGAGAACGTTTTCTTTAATATCTCAGGATCCACTGAACCGATTTGACTCAAAATCTAATCAGATCTAAGTTAAAGGCTGATAAACACAATAGAATAATCGGAATGGCCGTATGTTGTTCCGTTCTTACGATATCGAAGGCGAAAAATTGACCACATACACACACACACACACACACATACAGACATCAGTCAGAAAATGATTTTAAACGATTGCTAGGGTCTCAAAACATGAAGATCTGTTAAAATCTCGAAATATTTTTTTCGGACTAAATCCATTACTTCCCTACCATAGTAGAGGTGGGAAGTAAAAATACATTAAAAAATTCGACTGATGACCAGTCCTATACTTCCCACCTAGTAAATATTTGCAAAAAATAAACACTCTTTTTTTCATTCTTTGACTAGGCCCAAATAACCTTAGCTGTCGGTGGTCTTTAAAACACAATTTAATTTTTATTCTTTGAAAAAAGCATGGCCCTCTTTTTTGTTTGGTGATCTACTGATGGCTAACTTAATATAGCAAAAATCATGGTTACCTTGATTTACGTACAATTTTTATTTTTTTTAGTAAAATATTTTTTTCTCGAAAACTATACATTTTAGAGAAAAAAAATATTTACATTTTTTTCATATTATAACATCTAGAATTCATTTATATTTTTTTTACCTATGTTAATACGTGACAATGAGGACGTTTTTTTGAATATCTCAGGATCCACTGAACCGATTTGACTCAAAATCTAATCAGATCTAAGTTAAAGGCTGATAAACACAATAGAACAATCGGCATGCCCGTATGTTGTTCCATTCTTAAGATATCGAAGGCGAAAAATTGACCACATACACACACACACACACATACATACACACATACACACACACATACACACACACACACACACACACACACACATACAGACATCAGTCAGAAAATGATCTTAAACGATTGCTAGGGTCTCAAAACGTGAAAATCTGTTAAAATCTCGAAATATTGTTTTCGGACTGAATCCATTACTTCCCTACCATAGTAGAGGTGGGAAGTAAAAATATATTTTAGATGAATGCAAAAATTAAACTTAGATCTAACAATGATAACTATAGTTATTGCCAACAAAGTCATCGCACCCGTACAAAATGGCGGCCGTAATGACGATACGAAAAAACAAGATATGGGGAATGTAAATTTTGATTTGTTTATAGCTATTTAAAAAATCATTTTTTTTCCAAAATGCCGCACTCTATAATATAAGTTTAACTTAATTGCCATTGTTGGGAAGTGAACCCAAATTCGCTATTTTCGTATTGAAACATTCTTTTCAAACAGAGCAGAATTCCAATAGCAGAGATTGCACCACTTCTAAGGTTATAAACGCTTTTTTATCATTATTGCATCTACTTCTCACTAAAAAATAAAAAAAGTAGCATACACCCGGCCAGAAATTTTCACTCTGCATTTGCACGTTAAGGAATTTAATTAAAATAAATTATGAATTTTCAGGAAGTCATCAATTTATTTTCATCGTCGGTACATTATATAGCTTATATATTCAAAAGCTGTAATTTGCAAAAAATTGAAATAAAAAAAGCTTGTTGGAATACCTAGAATAGAAGAGTCTATAGTGTAACATGTGCAAAATAATTTAATAAATTTTGTTGTGTTGGCGTAACCGCGTAAGGTAGTAAATAATAAACGGTGGTTCATTATGGGTTATGGAATTCAGAACCAAACCCGGTCTTCATTTGATCTTTGACACGGTTAATATGTTACTGATAAAACTTGCTTGTGCTTCCACTACCTATATTACAGGGATGGCAAACCTATGGCACGCGTGCCATAGGTAGCGTACGCGACAGAATATTGTCGCCATGACACTGATTAAGGTACAAAATCGAAATAATTAAAAATATGTTAGATAGTGTCGATAAAGTTTGACTGTCCTTTAAATAACAAATATGAGATCGATACGACAAGTATAGACGAAAGCTTTATGGCGCTCAATGCATTATCGAAATAATTATTTTCATGTACGTTTGACATCAACTAAATTTCTTTGGTAGCAATTGTTGGCTCGCCATGGCCACATTTAACATTTTTTGAAAAAATATGGCACGTAGATGTGAAAAGGTTCGCCATCCCTGCACTATAAGGTGTATTTTATACGCGCTAAAGATACAGTGTTGTGTGAATGAATACTGAATCAGCGTTTCCACGTTTAGAAATTCAAAAAATATTTCAAAAGAGTGGAAAAAAACCGATCAAGTGCGAGTGGGTCTCGCGCACCGAGGGTTCCATACAATAAGAAAAAGAAATTTGTAACATTATGAAGACTGGGTATTTTCTTAAGACAAAAAGGAAGTCTCCAATGGCGGAATGTCTTAAGAAAATACTCAGATATCATCAGGATCACTTTGTTTTCTGTTTCTCAAGCAGATATTTAATAATTATGAAGACTATTTTACTTTGTTGAATTAACTTTAAATAAAACAGTCGATCTGATAGTGCTTTATAGGGTTCCGTCTGTCTGCCCTACATTTAAAAGGCTGTATCTTTTGAACCATAACAGGTAGTCGGTTGAAATTTTCTCAGAATATGTTTTATCTTAGCAAATAATAAAAAAAAAACAAAAAGTAAAAATTAAAAATTAAAGAGGTTCCCATATAAAAAACTTGTTTTTCGGCGTTCTTTTGTTTTTGCTCTATCGTAAAAACAGTAACACATATAAGAGTCAAACAACTTGGTGTGATTATAGTGAAAACTCTAAACTTAAACAACAAATAATAAAAACCGACCAGGCGATTAAGTGTGAGTCGGACTAAACAGTTTATTATGTTTAACAATTTTGACATTTACATTAACCATGACACATACAGAAACATATTATAGATCCGGAGAAAGTTATAGACCGTTTTGCGGAAAAAATGTACGCGACGTCTTGAAATTGTCATATAGAAGGAAAAATCGATAATATAATAATTGTATTGAATTTTGATGTGGAATGTGAATAAATGTATAAAAATTGATTAGAAAAAAATCGATGGATTTTTTTTTGTTGCCCTGACCTCTACCTTTCCTATTTGCATGCATTGAAACAATAATGATGATAATAATATCAACAGATTTTCTGGATCCGCCCCCGTAATTTGTTAGTCTATGATTTGTAAATACGAATTGTTCGCTTCTTGGAAATTCGTGAGTTGAGGCTTGTCTGTATTTTGCAAAGCAAATTTTTTTAAGTACCCCTAATCATAATAGGTAGGTACTTACTTAAATTAAAAATGTGCTTGAAACAGAAGATTCGAGATCATAGGGATGCACATTGCACAATAGGCTTCCAAAGCTTTTTGTTACAGAACCCCCCCCCCCCAGCCCCCAGTTCTATAATAAGAACTGGTTAAAATATCAATTGGATTTTGAAAATATGCATTCGTACTAGGTTCAGAAAATTCTAGCAGTTGATCGGTTTAAAGAAAGAAAAAAAGTTTTTGGGGCTATAGGTATATTTCGACAGAAAATCATAGATTTCTAAATCATCGAGATTGACTTTCTTCTTTGTAATGTAGTTTTTAGTATGAAGAAGATGATATCTTCGTGGCTTAAGGATCAATAAAAGGCGACACTGAAATATTTCTGCATTTTATAATAATGTTTCCGCAGAAATTGTATGCCACCCTCAGGAATGCTGTCAAAAATTATCAGTAAATTGGTCACAAAACGTGTTATAAATAAACAGTTTACAAATTAATGGTTAATATTCATACTTTGTGAAAAGACAATTATTACAAATATTAAAAATATATTATGTAGGTGTGGCTATACTTCTCATACCATAGTTGAAAATTTTTTTTTATTTGAAGAGAAAAAAAGGTGTTTCGAGTAATTGTCACTAACACCAGACTATATATAATGTGTTACAATATATGTGTCAAACAATATGTGTTTTAACATTGCATTATTTTAAACTGCTAGATAGTGTATTGTCTAAAATGCTTAATAAGTAATATTTTCACGGTAGTGTATACACGCATGCGGTTTATTATTTATAGTTAGCTGAACAAAAGGCCAGAGCCTATATGATATTATTATCTCCATACCTACCTATCTTCTACACACATATGCAGTGTCTCAGTTATTGACTATTTGTGTATTTTACTTCCATGCAACACTGTTTAGTAGGTATTTAATTTGTTTTCAACTTTGAAAAAATATGTTAAATTAATGACTTTCCGTATAAACTGACTCTATACTTGGTGTGGACAACTCGAAATTGACCGGGTATTTTTTTCAACAGTGAACACGATTTGAAATACATCCTAAATAAATGTAGCTGAGCGTTAAAATTTTTATTGAAAATTTCTTCGTTGGAAAGCAACCAATTATATAATTGATTCGAAACATATTGGAAAAAATCATTTTACCAACCATAGTCACAGTCAGGATTCTAACCTGAACCTTTCCACTTTCGCGGCGGAATGAGTTTACATTTACTCAACCATGACAAGATTACTAATTAAACATTCTCCTTATATGCTTCAGAATCAATTAATTTTCACTACATGCGAGAGTTCATTTATTATAGCTAGGTAGTAGGTGTGAATCTTCGTTCTAGCGAGAGCTCATCATGAAAGTGAAAATTATTTCAAATACCCTTAAAATGGGATATATTAAATAATTAAGTACCATAGATATATCAATGCTATAAATAACCATAGAATGGTATTACTACATAATATGTATTCTAGAAATAATTATATCTTGTAGACATCGTAAGATAATCTACATGTTAGATACATACATAAAACACAGTATAGAAATCAACCAACGAGTTTGATTTTTTTAAGATAAATTAAAAAGATTTATACGGCTGAATTGCGATTGACAAAACATTTTCAATTGCAATTCAGCCGTATAAATCTTATTAATTTATCATAAAATTTTTATTTTGACTATAGGTATTTTTTTAATCCGTGTCTAGATTCCTATAGAAGTTGAGCCACTCGAAATATACTCAAACGTTTTAAAAAGTGGATATAACTCTGTTTGAAGCGGCTCGAGCTACAAAATCTAATCTTAAATTTTAATAGGATTAATAACGCAATAATTTCTATATTAGTCGAGTAGAAAAAGTACAAAAAATAAATTGAATCTCAAACAGACTTAAATACTTTCAGATAAACGTTGAGTTGAAGTTCAGCTAACTATTTTTGAAATATTTCTCTGATAGAAAAACTCTTTTAAGAATAATTTTAATTTCTAAATTCAAATTCCACTTTAGAAATATGAATTTTATTTTTATTTAATAATAACTTAAATCAGTTAGTGCAATTATTGATTCTTAGCCACCGAGGTTGTGCAAAGACGACCTATTCGTGGATCATTTGAGTCATATACGTTCCTTCGTAGAGTAATCATAATAAAAAATATTGTAATAAGATAACAACAATACGGTACCTAATTTAAATAAAGGGCATTGAACCGGCATTTCGACAATAGTGAAACATTGTTTAAAATTGTAAATAAGATATGACAAGGTCATCAGCTGAAATAGAATCAGATGTTTGTGTGTTAACAAAACATAGCTGTATATAGAATCGGTTGCCCTAACAACCGGAGAGTAGCGGTGATACAGATAGTGAGGGGGGGGGGCAAACGGTTAGCTCCTGACGGACGAAAATCGCTTGACTCGACGTGAACTCTAGGCAGACACAGTGAGGGTAAACAAGACCAATGGGAAATTTTCGATATGTAAATAATTTCAGACAAGTCAATTGACAATCATGACAAGTGACTCAGTCTGTTGTATTATACGGCCATCAGCACACAATAGGGTTGAAATGTTAAATGTTTGTACGTATGTAAATAACAGTCACAATTAACTGGTCGGATGTAAGGTTAAAAAGTAACGCCGACGACGCGACGTACACTGGCTTGACTCGACGTCACGTGAGTTGGCTAGTCAAATTGCCGGGAAAACCGACCCTATAAAAAGAGCAAAAACGCTCACAATTAGTCATTAGCTCCTGGAACTTGAAATAGTAAACAACTCTAAATACAGAGTATTAATTACCGGACTAATCCCCATACGGCTCTTAAGCTCATAAGTATGTGGTATTTTTAGATTAAGATAATATTTTTATCAGTTAGTAAAATTAACTACAATAATTGGATGCAATGAAATTGATCTAGGCATCGCGAAATGTAAATGAATCTAGGTTGATTTAACACGTTAATAATTACGTTATAATTATAATGATAATTCAAAATAAAAGCCAAAGCGCTTAAAAGTATGATAATACAGATTAAATAAAGCGTACGCTAAATATTGCTTGAATAAATAAATAAATAATATTAATATGATAATTTAAATGAGTTTACAATTAGAAAATCTAATTCAAACCAGCGGTTTTAAACTAGCTAGATATAAAATATTGATTATAGGGTAAACGTTTATTAGAAACTTTAAATCTAAAACTTATCGAACCTTGTAGTTTCTTAATATAATAATTATTTAGTTCATGAAGTTTTTCAATTCAGGTATAAATTGACAATTATATGATAACTGTAAAATTCGTTTTGTTACTGAATAAATTATATTAGAACGTTGTTTGAATTGAACTTACTTTTTTTGAGAAGTAGCTTTACTTATTTCAGCCACACAAACACACACATTACACTACGTCAACACGTACTACACTTTCCCACATCCGAATTACTGGGCGGTTCGCCAATACTGAGCAACCATTTTGGTGTGGCAGTCCAGTAATCCGGCACACACCTCGTACACTTCACTCGATTGTAATCCATCTGGGTCATAGTTCCGACTATGTGTCTGGTGGGTTACACTCATACACAACCAATTAGGGGTAGTAAATGGGATCTTGGCCCTCGGCTCTGAGCAACCAAGCGAAGGCACGGATTCTGTTTGCTATCTAACACGACACCATTCACCACAACGACACTATACGCCCTACAATTAGCGAAGTGAGTAAAAGTAGGAATAAGTGAGTAAAAGTAGAAATAAGTGGACACTTAATAGTCCTGGCATCCCGAATCGATCAATTAGAGGTGTGGTGAAAGCCCATGTCCGGTCGAACACGACCGTAATTTCACTGCAGTGGCGTACTGCCGGACCCAAGGGGTAAGTTGATAAGACGCAAACACGGTTGTTCAAATCACCGTAAGGCGTTCCGGCAGGTAACAGCTGAGGGGACAAGCTGAACGCGATCACAAGGTTTCTTCTTTCAATCTACAAAATCTTAAATTCTAAGGATCACCCCTACTCTAAATTGTTAGAGTTATATTTACTATTTATTTTTAGTGTTCCATACCAAAATTGGAAAAACGGAACACTTATGGCCTCACTCCGGTGTCTTTACGTCCGTCCGTCCGTCTGTTTGTCACAAGCTCCCAGAGCCAAAAAGTGCAAGCTAGAAACTCGAAATCTGGCATAGTTAAAGCTTGTTATGGCTCAATGCTGTAGTTTAGATATGGATAAATAATTCAGATAATTTAAACAAATATATTTAGTTAAATTTGCTTAAGAAAAAAAAAAATTAAAAACGAAGATAATCGCTTGTCCCACCCCATTTATTTCTATAGTATTAATCGGAAAAATTTTAAATAAATTTAGCAAGTGTATCACGTCGTCAATATTGATAAAAAGTATAGACAGCTTTGTAAAGTTAATATATCTCAAAGAAATTGCAGATTTTTGACACAATGTGCATAATGTTACAAGGTTATAATGAATTCCACATACGGACGCGTGAGTGGGCTATATAGATAACTATAAGAGATACAACGGTGTGAACAATGGAAACGGAAAACATCTCATTAATGATATAGATGTCAATTTATATATATATTTTTTAAATAAAATATGGCTTTTATATTTAACGGTTGTACAGAAAACTCATTGCGCGAGGCCCGACTCGCACTTGACCGCTTTTTTAAAATATAATTAAAATTGCCAATCTCAGTATGAACAGTTTTTAAATTTCGACAATTTTACTTTGCTATAGCTGCAAGTACTACATTTTGCCTACGTTTCGAAAATAATTAAAAAACGATTTCGAAACTGTTAATCAAACATTCTGTTGCGTTGAAGTCTATACGTTTGCCATGCCTATTAAAAGTCTAGTGTTTTTAATGAGCTTTAGATATTTTTGCGGTCAACAATATTTTCTATCCAAGATAACTAATGGAAAAAGACTGAAACAATAATATATCAGAGATAGCCATATTTAAAAAAATCATTAAAATTTACCTTGTTTAGATATGATTTATGCGGTTACCTTTTGAACCATTAAAATATAAATATCTTTTTGAACACCGTTAAAAATATGAAAATACCATGTTTATAGAAAACAATATTTATTAGACAAATTAGTTTTGATAAAAACAAAACTTTTATGGAGATTATTGCTTATTTCCAGATCTTCTTTTAATATCAACATAATAATATAATTATCGAGATAATTATCTCTATGTAAACATTTGACGGAACTAGATCTATAGAAAATGGAACCTTTGTAACATCTAAGTTATAGTCGTAGGGAGTTTTGCAGGTTATTAGAATGTGTTCTGAAAATATTTCAGGAGTCACCAACAAAAATTGCGTCCTCTGCAGTCAATTTAAAGAAAATAAAACAAACTAGGGTGCGGTTTTATGAAACCACGGTGCAAGTGAAAGATTTATTTAATAATTAATGATTAATAAAAATCTCCGAAAGTATATAATTTTATTTACGTGGTTTTGGTAATGTAATTTGAACCGTGATCAGTACTGAGTGTAACGTAAGAATCCAGATTCTATCGTTGGTGGTCAATGGGTATTTGATGTGCTGTTTGACTTAATATTCGTACGATATGAGTTATGTAGACGTACAATATAATTATGAACATAATATACAGAAATAGGGTTCCTCAATTACTCAAAAGATAAACTACTTTACTTCCTGATTAGCTCAAGTTGATATAGGTAATATAATACATTTTAAGTTTCTGTTAACGTGTGTAATGCCGCGGGCAACGGTTAGTTGATATATAAATCTGAATAAATGTCTTCACAAATTATAAAGGCAACTATCGACACAACATTTAAGATAACAATAGTTTTGCAATTTCAAAGCAATTAATAAATTAATTAAAGCAGTCATTCTACCGTTAATTGCGAGATGGCAATCATGTCTGACTTTCGTTTATTGAATTAAACTATATCCACGACAGTTGTATAGTTAGCTCGTCGTAGGACCTGACTACATAAGCTATTACATAATTCGGTTGGATACCGGATGAATTCACAAACGCCATCATTAAACAACTTGTATTTTCTAGCGACCATAGGAGTGAAAAAAAAATCGAATTCGAGGTTTCCGTATCTGCAGAGGGCACACCATTCAACGAATCGAAACCAAATTTTAAACTTAGTTTTTACAGGGTCCCTCCGGGTTTTTCTTTTAATTTCCCCCTACTAGCTCAAAAAAAGGTAGTTTACTAATGAACGAAAATTCAAAATTGTGTTTTTCTTGAAAACGGCGTCAACGTTTTCGTTCAATAATCCTACCTAATATATATTTATTTCTGTTTGTTTGTTGCGGGTAAACTTAGGAATTACTAAAAGGCCATTTGAAAAATTATATTAATGTTTAAAAGCATTCTTCTTTCCGAGTGACATAAGCTGTATATATTATTACTTACTTGATGAGGAGAACTGGATACAAAGAAAAGAATAACAATATTAGCTAAATTCATTATTAGCCAACAGCTCAACACTTATAATTGTGCTTTATTCAGGACCTTAAAAATTGGAAAATACATATCTACTTAATTACTTTATGTCGATTGTCTAAACAATTTCCTTATTCTGTAATATTATTTATGTAATCACTGATTTTTATATATTAATTTCAGTTTTTTTTTAATAAATTTATGTACGTATGTATGTAGTCACCACAATAAAATTAACAAATAAATATATTTGCTAATTTTAATATTAATTATTAATAATAATAAAAAGACGCTCATGTTCTCTGCTATCGAGGGTCTATAATTTACAATCTGTCTAATAATAATTAATTTTATTATTATACTAAAGTAATACAGAGGGGGGATGATCGTGGGTCGCCTAGGTAAAGAGTTATTGTAGAAAAATGACGATTGATGTATTTTTTTACACCAACCGCGCTCGAGTGTTAATTTGTTGGTGTTTGGGGAAACATTCTGTTTATTATCGTGTAAAGTGTGCTTTAAAACTGAACATTTCACCCAGTATAATATATACAGGTATACTGTGATAGTGCACGGTTCTGTATTATCAAGTGCAGCGGTCTTTAACCTTTCTGAAGCCAAGAGCACATTCAGGTTTTCAAAAGAGTGAAGCGGGAACCACTTATATCTACCTTTGTAACTTTGTAAGACTTATTTATGAAAATGTACACAGCGTACCTACTAGTGATCTAACGAATATTTGCATTCGCGAATATTCGCATATTTCTTGACATTCGCATTCGCAAAATTCATGCAAATATTTTGCAAAAATAAATATCAGAAAAAAATCATTTTTTTTTAATGCGTGAAAAAAATATTAAATAAAACAAAAAATATTTATTTTTTAGCATTTTTATTAAAAAAGTTTCTTTCTTACTCCTTTTTTAAAAAAATAATAAGTTTTTTCACTAAGGTAACCTTGCATCAGAACCACTACAAATGTGTGCGTGCGACTTGCGCAGCCAATCAGCTGCCAAATTTTAACCTTAGACAAATGGCGCCAGATTTGAAAATTGAATATTCGTATTTGCATTCGCGAATATCGGCGACAGATAATCGCAAATGTCTAAAAATTGACATTAGTTACATCACTAGTACCTATACACTTTTGAGATAGCTTATACATATAAATATTAAATTCTACTCTCTCTCACTTCATCATTTAACGGGCTCACTTAAACGTTTTGGCGGGCGCCACGGCGCCTGCCGACACCATGTTGGAAACCACTGATCTAGTTGCATTGTACCATTGTTACAGTACACTATATTATGGTAGTATATAGGTGCATATATCTGTGCTCAGAAAACAAAACCGTTTATTACGAATTTTCGAAGTAAAACTTCTTCAGTCGCAGTGGTTTCAAACGGATATAGATAAAATGTAATGGAAGTAGCCGTTTCTATACTCATGGAGATGGAACGGGTAAAACATAACAAGAACACGGAAGCTGTAAATTTTTGATTTAAGTGCAGTATATGTGTATCCTGAGATTAGCGCGTTCAACCAAACAAACGAACAAACAAACTCTTCAGCTTTATAATATTAGTATAGATTCACAATCGAATGCCGTTGGTTTCATTTCTGTACAAATATTATTTCCAGGCCAAATCACAAATTCAGGCGCCTAGAGCCGAGTTCGTAGAGATACCGTTATTTGTATTGTGTTTCTACCCAGCGATGTAGCTTAGTGGTACAGCACTAGACTCGCATTGGGGAGGTACTGGGTTCGAATCCCGGCGGGGGTAGATGTGGCTAGGACTTTTTCCTACTGCCTCACGCCGAGAAACGGTAATTCCTGTACCGGCCATCTTATTTGAGGTTTTCCATGGTTTCCCTCAATTATTCCAGATAAATATCGAGATGGTTCCTTATTTAAGGCCATGGCCGAATACCTGTCAAACTCCTATACTCCCAAAGTTGCCTACCTTATCCTAATAGCTATAATTCCTCCATTCGCACATTGCTATTAGATAAGTTGAAGTATATAATAAAAATGTATAAAACGGGAAGTGGTAAAATGGAAAATAGTAATGGTGCGAATGGCGTCTGTTATGACATAATGTCGAGAAACGGACGTTAAACGCATTATTATTATTATTATTATTATTATTATTATTATTATTTGTATTGTGTTTCTGTGGCTCATCTATTAGTAACCCCTAGTTTTTAGGTTTTAATCTGAGAATTATTGAAAGTATCAACTGAATTTTCAGTTTATAATAAACTGAAAATATGAACTGAAACTTGGCACAGATAATCCTGGCAACTGGTGACCTTAAAATAAATCCAATGACGTCACGGTACAATGTTTTATCAGAAAAAAATATTTATTTAACCCGTCAACGTCGGGACTCAAACCCGAAACTTCCTGACGTCAGTGGGGTGTCTCTCTTATATTTTAAGAGTTACGAGTGATACTCGTAGGTGATTTAATATATCTTAATATTGTGATGAAATAAAAAATAATTAAATAATCAATTTATCTATTGAAAATCAACATGAGATGTTTTGATTTTTGGCCACAGATATATACTGTATATTCGTATATAAGTAGCCGCAATATAGTATATCCTTATCCAGACTGGGAAGGATATCAAGCAGCCCGTATACTGGACTAGTTTACATAAATCTGCAACTCATTTGCATACGTAATAGTGCATAGTACATGCAATATCTCCAGGGGGACAGCAAGGCTCGTTTATATTATGGTTAAATTGGACTTCTAAAAATACAACATTCGTACACAAAACAAATGATCAGGCCACTGACCAAATAATATTATTATAATATTCATAACTAGTTATTTTATATAAAGTTAAGGTGGGGTTCTTCTCTACTATGCCAAAATACTCTGTATTTTTTTAAGAAGACGCGCAGCTACTAATTCTACATGACAAGTTATGTTTGCAAGATAAAGATTAGTTTTTAATCACTTCTGTTTAAATTCCGATTTTAAGTTTTTAGGCGATATACAGGGTGGCACATCTTAAACAATGCAGTGAAATATCTCGTAAACGGTACAAACCATAAAAAAAATGTTTAATTCAAAAGTTATTGAGTGTCAAGGGAAACAGAAGACTGTGATATCAGATTTAACATAGGTGGTGCTGTGAAGGTCAGGCGAAGGTCAGCTTCGATTTTTTAATTGCAACAGTGCATTTTTATTCCAGAATACGATGAAGTATTTAGTAGTGAACAGTAAATTATTAAGGTACATATGAGCTAAAGTTAATAAATATTGAGATATTTATAAATAAAATAGCAAATTTAATTTCTCAATTCGGTTCTTTTATGAATTGAATTCAAGCCAAGAAGGCCGGTGCGTAATATTACCATGATTCATGGCTATCTGCTATGCCATAATTTTGGTCGTTATTTAATTTCTAAATATCTCAATATTTATTAACTTTAGCTGATATGTATCTTAATAATTTACTGTTCACAAGTAAATACTTCATCGTATTCTGGAATAAAAATGCACTGTTGCAATTAAAAAATCGAAGCTGACCTTCGCCTGACCTTTATAGCACCACCTATGTTAAATCTGATATCTGGGGCCACGGCAGTGGCCCCCGCCAAGTCGAGCAAACAACAGACGGCCGCTACCGTGTATACCTTTTCTCGAAGCAACTCAAGGCACTTTTCAACTTTCTATATCTCTGTTACAAATGCAAGCAGAAGGCTGAAAATTTCGCTAGAGATTGTACCTAACGGTCTTAACTAATTCCCCAAATTACAAGTTTCTAATAAATATAGTTCAGAAAATTTCAACCCTCAAATTTGTCTATTTTTTGTCATCACTCACTCACTCACTGACATAGCGATCATCAAAAAGCTAGGGCACTTCCAGTAGTCCTAGAAAGCTGAAATTTGGTATGCAGGCTGGGTTTCACGTACAAGTAACGAGAAAATTCCAATATCTGTGTTTTTCCCCCTCCAACCCCTAAAAGGGGGTGGTGCATATTTCTATTATAATAGGCTAAGTCCGTAGTCAGAGAAAGCTGAAATTTGGTATGCAGGCTAGGTTTCGCGTACAAGTAACGAGGAAATTCAAACATGTGTGATCTTTCCCCTCCAACCCCTAAAAGGGGGTGTTGCAGATTTCTATAGGTCCTTAGTCAGATAAAGCTGAAATTTGTTATGCAAGCTGGGATTCGCGTACAAGTAACTAGAAAATTAACAAATCTATGTTTTTCCCCCTCCAACCCCTAAAAGGGGGTGTTGCAGATTTCTATAGGTCCTTAGTCAGAAAAAGCTGAAATTTGGTATGCAGGCTGGGTTTCACGTACAAGTAACGAGAAAATTCAAATATTTGTGATTTTCCCTTTCCAACCTTACAAAAAGAACTGAGATCCCATCAAAAATATTCTTGTAAAGAAAAAAAAATGCCAAATCTCGCAACACTTTCGCCGTAAAAAGTTTTGAGATCCCGAAAAGTACCAAGTCAGCCATTCTATTACCTTTGACTATGAAGTTAGCAAATTACTCGATAGTTGTCTTAAAACTACACAGGTAAATAAAGAATAATTTATAAATAATATTTTATGACTGTAAACTTGTAGTACCTTTTGAACTTGGCAATCACGTGGCTTAGGTGGACTGTGATGAGATATTGTTTTTATTAAAACTTTATCGCGCGGTATCATATATCCTGATGCCACGTGATTGCCAAGTTCAAAAGATACTACAAGTTTACAGTCATAAAATATTATTTATAAATTATTCTTTATTTTACCTGTGTAGTTTTAAGACAACTATCGAGTAATTTGCTAACTTCATAGTCAAAGGTAATAGAATGGCTGACTTGGTACTTTTCGGGATCTCAAAACTTTTTACGGCGAAAGTGTTGCGAGATTTGGCATTTTTTTTTCTTTACAAGAATATTTTTGATGGGATCACAGTCTTCTGTTTCCTTTGACACTCTATAACTTTTGTATTAAACATTTTTTTATGGTTTGTACCGTTTACGAGATATTTCACTGTATTGTTTAAGATGTGCCACCCTGTATAAGTGCAGGAAGGAGCGACATTGCCTAGATTATTGAGCGATTTGCAACTCCGCAGAAAGCTAGATAAAAGAATTATAGGTTCATGAAACTTCGCACGCCATAAAATTTTACTTATTGAATGGGTATACGATACTCAAATGCAATTAACATAAAACATAATATAAAATAAGTAATAACTGACAACGTGTTGTCTTAAATATATTTGACGTTTTTTAGAGTTAATTTTTTGGCATTTATAAGGCGAATAAATACTGTTAGCTGCTGAATTTTTCGACCCCAAGCCTATGTTGGTCAACTTTCAGACCACATGTCACTTACTGCATTATGGGAATGGCTTAAAACTAAACTTGTAATTTTCATAGATATGAGAGAAATAATTGAAAGTAATAAAAAGCAAATATAAGTATATACTAGGCACAGAAAACGTTGATTTTTAAACTAATTTATGAAAAAATAAATAAATGTAAAAACTTCCTGAAAACAAATACCCGAGCAAATACCTATATAAATAATTTTAAACTTTGAAGTTGAGCATCAATAAATATGAGAGGCTTGTCTTTAATGCGTACTGTTTTTCTTTAATTATATAAATAAACGCACACTAACTTTTCAAGTAAACCCGAAAGTTTTAATTGAAAAAATAACAAATCGAAAATCAGATATAACTCTTCACAAACAATTTTTTCAACTTTTAAAATGAACGGTTAGCCTTTTTTATTCGTGAAATACAACTGATTTCCTATCTAGAGCACGGCAACAGAAAATGTTCGTTTTTATTTAAGCGTGTCCAGTTGATGTAATGAAGATTGAAGACAAAGAGTCTAGCCGTCAGACCATGAGACTGGATCTTCACCCCGCGAAAAGCGCCATCGCATGATCACTACTCCCGTGTACATTTTTTGGGGAACTCTCACTTTTCACTTTGCAAAAAACGCCACATTTCACCTCCCCTGCACCCCGCAAAAACACACCATGGCAACAACACCCCCCTGTGGTCTGCAATCATTAGCAAAACCAGAAGTGCACACTGCACACCCCGCTAAGGGTGATTGCTTGATAAAACAATGGGAAGTTAAAAATAATTAGATAAATGGGGACAATACCTATTATAAAAACGCGGTTACAGCATTTATTCAGATACAAGTTCAAATTATTTATTTAACTTTACTTGTTGTCTGTCTGCTACAAACCTTGCATTCAAAATTTCAACTAGTTCTAATTGAACTAAAGCTTTGCAATTTTGCACACGTGTATAAGTCCCGTGACAATACAATATAGGTACAGTATATCTAATATCGTTCAAAACCCAATATGGCGGACGCCCTAAGATGGCGGACGCCCTAAGATGGCGGATTACCATTTTCTTTACAACCCCCTTGATATGAGTATCAAATGAAAGGGTTTGACGAGTAAAATACGATAAGCTATGTGACGTCATTCTAAAGATTAAAAAGTAAAAAATAAAATTTTAAAAAATATAAGAAAAGCTTTTTAGCTCAGTCAATGAGTGATCTAAAGAGAGGTTTAGCCGTAAAACCAATAAGCGCAAAAACCGACTTCAGTAATTTGTTTGAACTGGTTAGTAAAAAACATTTTAAAAGTCGTTGACCCTCGGGTGGGCGCAAGAGGGGCGGGGAGAAGCACTTCAAAGGTCCATTTTTTGGTTTTTCGCGTTTATCTCGAAAATAATTGGCCTTAAGAAAAAATTCTATTAATAAAAATTGTAGCTGAGAAAATTTCCTACATTTTTAGTGTATTTGCCATATGGCACATACACTATTGGCGTCGGTCGGATGGCGGGACCTAGGGGTCGGACCAAAATTTCTCGACGTTTCATAGCCTCCTGAACAGTTTGGCACCATTTTTGGAAATATTTTTGGAAATTGATGTATATATATATATATTTATATAAATATACAGGGTCTTAAAAGTTAAGTCGGCACTATTGCTAACTTCGTTATTTTTGGATCTACAAAGTTGGTTAAATTAGCAAACTAGAAGTATTTTTTCCGGTGAATAAAACGATGAAAACAGAAAAACAATTGAATATCGCGTTTTCGAGTTTTATCAAAAATTTCTATTTTTTTAAATGATACACCCGGTATACAATATTCACAATCGATAGACAGTTGAATTCTGAACAAAAAGTGTCCCATAGTCTTCTATTCTTATGTCAAAAATGACTAAGTTAATAATGATTTTTCAAATTCAAATTAAAGGTAGCTGTGTTAGTGGCAGCTTTGGCTCACCATAAAATAGAAAGTGACAAGAATATCCATGAGGTGAAAAGTATCGTTTATTTCAAATTATTCTATAACTTGGAAGAAAACAAAATTCAAATAAGATTCTCAAAAACATCACCCTCTTGGTTCAAGCATTTTGTAGCCCGCTTGCAACACTCCTAGTGGCTCTGACAATCATAACTCGAAAACGCGATGCTCAATTGTTTTTCTGTTTTCATCGTTTTATTCAGCGGAAAAAATACTTCTAGTTTGCTAATTTAACCGATTTTGTAGATCCAAAAATAACGAAGTTAGCAATAGTGCCGACTTAACTTTGAAGACCCTGTATATGTGTTCGCGGCATAACTCTCGAAAGACTTAATTGATTTGAACGAAATTTGGTAGACACGTTGGCATCCATCACCGCACCTATTTAAAATGGGCCCAATCGGACCATTTTAAGGGTAGTTTTTAGGGGTTGAAAAAAGTTTTTGGGCCCAAAAATACCGAAAAAAATCTCAGAATTGTTTGAAAATTAGAATTTAACCCTTTAGTAGAGATTAAAATGTGTTGCTAAAATTTTAACAAAATCGGCACGACAGGACCGGACTTACAAATTTTATGAAAACACTAGTTTACGGATAGTGATTTACTTGCTGACGGGTGTATTTAATTTGGTACAGAGGTTGCATTGACAATAATATTGAAATTAGGAAAAAAAAATATTATTTTAAGGGATGTATTAAAGGATTAAATTTTTCATTTTGTCCAAAAACAAACTTAAGTTCACATAATAAAGCCACAAGGCCTGTATTAGCAAATACACTATATTGTCGGCAGGGTTTTGGCACTGCGACCCGAGTTTTTTATATTTGCGGTTTTTTTCTATCTACAACCGTTAACGAGTTACGTACGCTTCTGAAAACCGCTATTTTTCGAAAAAACATTTTTCACACCACATTTTTTGCCGAACTTTTTTCTCTAGCGCCTCAGCCTTCCATTTTTCAAAAAAATTGTTGTAGAGAATTAAATTTCCGTCAAAATGGTATACCAGTTTACCATTTTATCTTAACCTGACTCAAAGTTTTCAGAAGCGTGTAACTCGTTAAAGGTTGGAGAAACCTAATATATAGAAAATGTAGGAAGTTTTGTCAGCTATAATTTTCATGCATGGAATGTTTTCGTAGGACCAACTGTTTTCGAGTTATACGCGAAAAACCAAAAAGGGAACCTTTGAAGTGCTCCCAATAATGAATTGAAAATATGAATTGGTGCTAGGCCCAAATAACCTTAGCTGTTGGTGGTCTTTAAAACACAATTTAACAATTTTTTTGAAGTGCTCCCCCCCCTCTTACGCCCACCCGAGGGTCGAGGACTTTTAATATGTTTTTTTATTAACCAGTCCAAACAAAATCCCGAAGTCGGTTTTTGCGCTTATTGACTTACCGACTAGGATCATTCGTTGACAAGACTATTTGTTTAAAAATTGTACATCTGGAAACTAAAAGCTTTGGGGCAGTCTTATAACACTATTGCATATAGTTACTTTGCTCATTCCAGATGTATGAAAATTGTTTTTTACTTTTTAGTAGGTATCTACATTTTTTAAATAAAAGCTTTTCTTATAATTTTGTTTTTTAATTTTATTTAATATTTCTATTAACTGTAAAGTCTTGTTCAGGACATTAGTAAAACTTTTTCATTCTCAGCATCGTTTTAACATTATTTCTTTTAAAAATTACCAAATAATATTTTCAAAAGTATAAGAACAAACTTAAATCAAAGAATTGTTACAAGATTAAAAGAGTTCTCACATAGTTTAAAAAGTTCTTTTTGTCTGAAAAGATGTATTCTTTCTGAAACGTTGCCAACTGATGAAAATTCAACACTGCGATTTCTGCTTCCATTTATGTGTAGCAAGAATTTTATGCGTTGGTTATCTGACAGCATTTTTCCATATTTATAGAAAAACATACTTCGGAACTTCCGAACTGTTTAAATTAAATGAAGCGTATATTTACACCAAACTTCACCTCCGTGTTATTTGGCTAAATAATTAATATTAATATAAGATCGTAACAAAATCCCTGTGACTCTGTCTGTACTTATAGTTTCATTTTCATAATATGAGTTAGACAATTTTGTATGACACCTAGATAGTAAAACGTATTTTCCGAATTTGTGTCTGCCTGTCTGTTTGTAGCAGCATTATTTTTTAAAATATGTTTTAAAAAGTGATATTCCGATGTGCTTAAAATCGAAAGCGTTTAATAGTTGCATAATACCATCATTAACGTACGGTGCTCAAACATGGTCGCTAACAAACAAACAATATAAAAGTCTCCAAGTTTGTCAACGGCGTATGGAAAGGAGTATATTAAACATAAAATTAATTGATAAAATTAATATAAAATCTATACGGGAAAAAACAAAAATTATAGACGTCAAACATAAAACAAAAACCCTAAAATGGAAGTGGGCAGGCCATTTAGCCTGAATGTCAAACAATTGTTGGACGAAAAGGATAACAGAATGGTGCCCGTTAGATGAGAAAAGAAAAACAGGAAGGCAAAAGAGAAGATGGAAGGACGAAATAGACAAATTCGCTGGAAAACTCTGGCACCGAATTGCACAAGACCGGGATATGTGGAATGCCGAGGGGGAGGCCTTTGCCCTGTAGTGGGATTTTAATATTATTATTATTCGAGAACAGCTGCACTGATTTTGAGAAAACAGTATGTAAGTATGTATATGGTACCCAAACTTCAAATATATGTATGTAGGCTACTTTTTTATCAAACTACGATCAGGTTAAGTTAAAGTTTCTGTCAAAATCGACATAAATGGAATCAAAACCCCGTGCAAATTATCCCTGACATTTTGCAGCCATTAATGACGTAATAATAAAGTATATCAGCCAATAGGCAAAAAAGCCTCCTACTGCACTAATTAAAGACGAAAATAATACAATTTTGAGGTCGGCACCAATTTAGTAATATTTACTAAAACTTTTAATATGTCAATAGTACTATATTGCGCACAATATAGTACTATTGACATATTAAAAGTTTTAGTGGGAGAAAGAGAAGACTCCTCGAGCGTGGAGTTTGCCGCACGAGATAGCGAGTGCAGCGGTAACACGCGAGTGAAATTAATAATGTGTATACTTATGAATTTTTATTTATACCGATTTTAAGAGGTTTAGCTATAACTAAAAATGAACGTCTGCAGAAATCGAGAATTCTAATTAAATGCCAAAATACGAAACGTAGATACAAATAAAAATAATCATCAGAGGCGATAAATTTTATTAAAAAATCATGTAATAATATACTGATATGCACAAATTATGTAAGTTTACAACGAAAAACGTGTGTATAGATTACAATCGCGATAAGAAAAGATTATTGTGCAAAGATTATATATTTATAGAACAGGGCTGAGTAAATTACATTCTAAGCAAGTCGCGTACTGAATAAATTTGGTTTGATCCTGCACGGCGCGGGACAATCGATACTTTTGGAGGATGTCCACCCAAGTCAAAAATGCTTTCCTAGACATCTATACTAAACATTCCTGAAATAAAATTTCAACACTCAAAAATTTCTACAGAACCATAGCCAGAGGCCCTGTGCTATTTTAAAAAACACAAGAATAAAATATGAAGGCCGGAACTGTATCAGATCTATTATTTAGTGCGCGGGTTTTCGTTTAATCTTGTATATTTTGATAGATTCGAAAATTGTTCAGATTTTTTGAAAATTCAGCATGTTAGTTAGGATTCCATAATCACATCTGTAACTTCTCGTTTACAAGATAGGGGCCATCTAAGTTTTTAAAGAAAATTTAAAGAATAAAATCTACTACTGCTACTAGCCTTGTGCATTTTGATGAAATAAAAAATCATACATTTTTAGAGTGTTGGGTCTCCAAGTCACTATATGAATGTAGACCAGACATAATGGACTATGAATGTGTAACAACATTAATTTATTAAAATTAATTGATTATTTATTTAATTATAATTATTATTTGCCAGGATTCATGCCATAACAACACACAAGCTGTGAAAATTTCAGCTAGCTACCTCTTACCGTTTATGAGATAGAGTTTTATGATGAAAGACGGAAATCGTAGGCAGAGTAACAGGTTTCCATAGTGAGGTACGGAATCTTAAAAAAAAGAAAATGTCCTATTGTTCCCGGACGACAATACATTTATCGACTCTCAACTGTTATTAATATTACGTCAGCTTCCGTCGTTAATTTTCCGAGAGTCGAGCAATCTACCACACTCATTACTTTGTACAAGCGAGGAGACAATAAGGTAACCACCTACAATCTATAATAGGTATCGAGATATAATAAATCATATAGTGTTTGCACCATGTTACCATAAATCAATGGTCACAAAGTAAAATGGCTTAAGTTAAATTTTTAGTATATTTAGATTTAAACTTCCAGTGGGTGCATAACTTACAAATGATCCAATGGTTCATTTTTAATGAAAATAGACAACACATGGTTTTGAAACTTCTCCTTACCGCATGAGCATCTTGAACGACAAATCGAAATAATAAATTAATTCATCAACTCACCATGCAATAGTACAAAGGCCACGTCTGTATGTCTGTCTGGACGCGGTAACTCGGAAACTATTCGACCTATTTTTACGTGGTTTTCATGAACACATTTGGGAAAGTTTTAAGCTAAAACTCATTACAAAAGATCTAAAAAATATTTTTTATTGAGCGTTTTATCTATACTCAATATAAAATACCTGTAACAACTGTATATCCCTCCTTGATACTTCCTGCACATTTTGAGCTCACATACAGTACCAAACTACCAAAACAATATTTCTAAATACGATGTCTATACATGCGTATATACAGGATGTCACAGAATAAATATTCCTAATTTTCAGAAATGATAGAGGACACTTAAATAAACATATTTTATTAATAAACTAGTTTGATGCAGTATTTCCGGACACTAGTTTGTTAATAAAAAAATGTTTATTTAAGGTTCTCTATCATTTCTGAAAATTAGGAATAGTTATTCTGTGATAAAAAATACAATCGAAGGCATAAAATTAACAAAAATTGTAAATAATTCATTTTGTCCTGTGACCGTAGATATCTTGTTACAGAAGTCAAAGGTACACTTTGTACACGTAATTATAATCGTGTTTAGGTTATAGGCCACTCGGGAACTAAACTTTGATAGCTTTTAATGATTATAAATGATTTGAAACTCCCACACATACAAACATAATATATAATATATTAGGCGTCGTTTGGTAATGACCACACATATATTAATAAATTGTCTATAATAATAATGTATTATTATCTTTAAATAGGGGTCGGAAACCTTCGAGAAACATATTAGTTGGTTCCAAAAATATAGCATCCTCAATTTTTTTAATTACCTACTATCGACAATATATTTAATTAAAAAATAATCGATATCCAATCTGATTTGAATATTATTATCAACGAAACATCTAAGCCAATATTTCGCTTTTAAAGACCTGCATTTAAAATGTTTGCTTGACCTTGAAACATATTTTCAATTCGTTAATATTTATAATAATAAATTAAAATTTCAATTTTCTTTACGATCAAAAAAATTATTTTAATTGCTAAATTTGCGCCTATTTTAAATAGGTTTCGTCGGTGTGTACATAATTTTATAAAATATACATAGGTATATAAATAGACATTTCCAAAAATGGTTCCAAGCTGTTCTAAATGATGTGAAATGTAGAGATTTTTTGGTCCCGCCATCTGAACGACACCAATAGTGTATGTGCCATATAATATATACTATGTATAGTATAAGAAAATACACTAGTGTTGCTGTCATGAACTCAGTTAGTTATTGTAGATTATATATGCTTGACAACTAAGATCATTAGCTTTGAACTCACAACTGCATGACTTGCTGCTCTTCGAAATTTCTGGCGATATAAAGTCACAGTGAACTGTCGATGGATAAGAGTCCAGACGTTAGCAAAAGGATGAGTTCATTAAGTATTCGCTAATTACCACATACAACAGGCTGCCGTTAGTACTATATAATATAGCGTTCATCAATAATTAAAGATAATATGTCAGTACACAGGCAACTAAGCAAATGAAGTTACAGGTCGCTTTCAAGAAGGTTAATCTTCTGCGGTGAAAACTGTATTGCATAATCCTCTTTATTTTATTTATAACAAAGTATTTATACACTGTGATATAATTCTCTTATGGCAACACATTGACCGGATATTTATGACTGGCTTTTATCCACGGCTTAACTCGTGTTAATGTTTTTTTGGCTACTGTTCAGCCTCTTTTAGAAGAAGCGCGATATATTTAGCCTATATATTATATCCTATTCTCTGTTTCATAACAAGCACTATTATAGTGTATAAGTAGACACAAAATCGGTTCAGTAGATTTTGTGTTAACTCGGAGCAAACAAACTGACACAGCGACCGAAAAAAACAGAAAATGGTACCTAATTCGGTCTATATAGTTACCTATATTCTATAAATTGTACATCTAAGTCGAAAATTCTATGACCGAAGTGGTCATTTTTAGAATGAATTGTTTGTCTGCCTGTTTGTCAGTTTATTAATGGTCCGGGTTAATCCAAAAACTGCTGAACCGATTATGATCTGACTTAAACTAAAGTGTTTGTTATACTTCGAAGAATAGGATAAGCTATACATATCATCGCGCTTTAATTTACTAAAGGGGCCTGAGCAGTTACCAAATGATGGATATTAATTATTAACGCAGGCGAAGCCGCAGGTAAAGACTAGTACACACTAAAATTATTCATGGTGATGAAAAATTATGCCCAGTTTTGGAATCAATATAGATTACACCAATAAATGCGATTCCGTTCTATGCAACTTTTTCCCCAAAATAACTTATATTTTATTTTGTTTTCGCGTTTAAAGTACACATCGACGTGTCCGTTGAAGTAAAAATATGTTAAAATATAATCTCAAATAGTGCATAGAATATGTTGCTACTTCCCATGTTACAGTCATGACAACTTAAAATTGCGCAAGAATCCATTTTGGATGTGATTTGTTTAAATAAACAGCTGCATGTGAAACTGGTAAATGACAATTGAGCAAGAGGCAAGAGGTCAAAAAGAATAGTGGGTGTTTGTTAGCGAATGGAATACGCCAAACAATAATACAAATTTGTAATTTATAAAAAGAAACACTAAATGAATAAATACAAGTCTTTATATTATAGAATGCGGCAGAGGAATCTAGATTTGAAAAAGAAAATATTGTACTAAATTTTTTAATTTAATGATAATTTCCAGTGTTTACTTATTGATGCTATTAAAAAATTAAAAAATGTGCATTTATCATAAGAAGAACGTTTGTCGCATTTTGTTTTTCCATAGTCATGTTTTGAATGACCGCCATTTTTTTACGAGTTGCAGACTGCAGTTAATTTACTGGTGCAAAATTTTGTACAGGCTTCGAAATTCTGAAGGTTGTAGTATCTAATTGATCACATTTTATAATATTAAGCCTAAGAACCTAGCGATGATGAAGGATACAGGGTAGAAAATGGCGCATTCTGTTTTGAAAGTTTTAAAATATGTAGAAAAAATCTTTCTGCAGATATCTCAAATTGTTGGTGACCGATTCAGTGCAAGCTGTGTTAAATGGCAATGAGCCATATTATGTCATCTATGGATAAAGTAACCACGGTTCTTAAAATTTCCAAGACGAAAGTACAATGCCCCATGGCTTCTGAAAATTATTACATAAGATGCCCTAGCAGATAACCATTGCCCAACTGTTTCAATCTGCATGGATGACCGATAAATCAAATTTGAAAGCCTGTACAAGATTGGATAGATTTTCAATTCGTTCCTTAAGACCTTAAATTTTGTTTGTTTGTTTTTTTTTGAACACTTGGTATTTATTTATCAACAACGTATATTTTAATACCGAATTTGAATTATGTACTACTACTATCAAAACTAATTTTCTTTAAAAGCAGTAGCTGTTCACAGAATTGGCAAGAGGCCATGAAAAATAAACTCGTCTAATTATGAGTCCATATAAATTTGTATGCACTGTCGAAGTACTTTTAGAAGATTTTCATAGATTTAAATTCTTACCGAAGCTTTCAGTCAATAATTTGAATTACAATCAAGGCTTCATTTTTCTTGTTACTTAAATTTTATGTAAAAAATATGATATTATTATTAAAGAAATTATTATAAACCCCCAATTTGAGAACTTGTGAACTGATCATTTGAATTTTCGATTTATTATAAAAAACAAAAACTTGACAATATGACTTGATATGAAGCTCGAATAACCGTAGCAAATGGTCATCTTAAATAAAAATAATATATAATATATATATTTGCTTGAAAAATTGTGAAAAATTTTTAGCACACCAAGTCTTTTAGGTACACTTTAGAACCGAAATAACTTGAATTATTTACAAAATAGGCAGACCTTAGGTACATATCTATTCAGATAGTGGGAAGCAAAGAGTTTGGTTTACTCAAATTTTGTCTGTTATTAAGCTATGGTATAGTGCTTTTCTTTAAATGTTTGTCTAACAGAGCGTTTTGAGATGAATATTGAATCCACTTCCTAGGGGACCTTTACGTAAATATAACTTTCCTTCTAATAACAAAAATTCCTACACCAATGTTTTCCAAAGTAGGCGACACTCTCTCCTCCCGGGAGCGCTGGAGCGATCTATGGAGCGTAGTATCCTCGAAAGCAGAAAATAAGAGAGCGGTGAACGCATAAAGAAAATTATATATTCAAATAAGTTTGGGAATCTGCCCTAGACAATAAAAAGACGCTATTGGTCAGTAATGTACATTGGAAAATACATAGGCTGCATACTTTTATTATCAGATTCTTTAAGAAGACATTCTCTAGGAAAGAGATTTCTCTCAAAATTTCTTTCCTAAAGAGCATCTTCTTAGAGAACGTTCTTGTATGTGATACCAAAAATTCGGAGTTCAGTATTATCATAGACAAAACGAGCCGCTACTGGTCAGTAATGTATTTAGAAAATACCAGGCTAAAGAGGCGTGGCTCTATCCAAAGGCTATAAGCCTCAAACGTTTGTGTGTAACTAATAATAAATATATGGTAGACAAAAAAAGACGATGATAAAAAAGTTACTATCGAGAGAGATATTCAAATCGACGAGTTGATTAGAGACCAGCTTTTGCTTTATTGTTTACGTTGACCGTACATCTGGTCCGCTGGGTATAGAGAAATTCGATCTGCTAGATATCTGATCCACGACTAAGTATTAACTTGAGCAACTGCTCTTACTACTGCTTGTTTTGTGGTAAAGAGTAAACCACACGGAGATGTTATTGTATTGCGCTGGTCCGATGGCAGGATCATAAACTGTCGACGCGGTTTCACATCAATAATTGCAACCGGTTGGCATCATACAGGGTCATGAACTTTGATTGGACCCGTAGGAAAACCTAAGAAATTTCAAATTTTGTTAATACCTCCCAGTGTTTATTTTGACTGCGATCATTATAGATTATATCCTCAGGAAAAGGTTTTGAGAAAGAAATGTTCAAATTTTGATTAATTATTACAGTAAAATAAATATGAAAAAAACATTTTGATAGACATAAGACAACTTGATGTATCCGTTTACATTTTTGTTACAGTACTTGATAAAGTCTCGAAAGAGACGAAACGTCGTACGAAGATAAATAAAAGAGTTATTAATCAATAACAATTTATTTTAATCCAAGAAGCCATAAACCGTATTGAATTTATTAAAAAATGGATATGAACCGAGTGAATTTTGTACTTATTTTTTTCAAATTTTTTCCGCTCAATCCAGTTTTCTTATAGCCTATTTACGGTAAAACTTTAAAAATATCGCAATCGCTACCTAAGATTGTAAACTGTAATGATCTGATAAAATAATTTACAAAATGAACATTGGGGAACAGGAAAGCAAAAAAATTTGGAAATGCATGGATTTTCCCTCGGATTTTCCCAAACAAGTGCATGACCCATGTGTATTGTGTATATCTGTGTACAAGTCCCCAGTTCCCGGGTTCTAGCCCGAGAGCTGGTAAAAGTGTCAATTGGATTTTCAATTTATTATTAAAAAATAATAATAATAAAGAATTGAAAATATGAATTGGTGCTAGACCCAAATAACCTTAACTGTTGGTGGTCTTTAATACGCAATAAGAATTAATCGATTGAAACGAAATCTGGTACACAAGTTAGATATATAACCACATAAAGTCTATTTTAAATGAGCGTAATCAGACTATATTAAGAGATGTATTTAGGGTTTAAAAAAATTAGAGCTTGATGTTTACACATCAAAAACTGACGAAATTGTTTCAAAATTAAACTGGAAATTTTTACTGCAAATTAAAATGTGCTTATTTCTAAAATTTTAAGAAAATCGGATATACAGGACGTTAGGACCGAACTTACACAATTTATGAGAACACAAGAAATTATTATTTAGTGCATGTGTATAAATTTGGCGCAAACGTTGATAAAATTACAGGGAACAATTAAATCATTTTAAAAGACGAATTAAAGGATAATTTTTAGTTAACAAACAAATTTAATTTCAGACAGGGCCGTTTAGACCATGCAGAAGCCCTTGGGCACACAGAGTTTTGGGGCTTTTTTAGAAAGCAAAAAAAAACGTGAATGAAAACATTAGGATGCACTTTTGTTTAGTGACTTAATTGGTTATTAAGGTTAGCTTTACACAAATCAAATATAAGTGATGTGATTACTGTTTCCAGAATTGGACTTACGTTGATGTTAAAATGGTTTCTTTCAAGATTTCTGAAGTGCAAAATCTTTTATTATGTCCTCAAAGTCCAATTTTTGAAAGATGTCACTGCTTATGCATTTGTAACATAGTCGTTCGTAATTAATTGAACAAAAAATGCATAGACACTGGGTTTCGGCATTTCGGGGCCCCCATCAGGCCGAGGGTCCTGGGCTTGTGCCCCACGTGCCCTTATAGTAAAGACGGTACTGATTGCAGAGATTTGTAAAAATAAAGAAAATGTTTTACGGTCGACATAAAATACGAAGGTTTTTCCTCGCAGAAAAACTCAAACTTCAATACTTTCTAAAGTTTGCCGCGTTTCTCAGCGTTAGGGCTAACCGTACTTTTTCGCAACGATATAAATAAGAACAATAAGAAACTATTGAACACGTAAGAATCGTTTAGTGTAACGACAGCTTTAGTTAAATCAACTTCCAGGCTGTTGGCGATCAATGTGGAGTGATTTTTGTTTTTTAATTGTCGCACGGTATTATGTGGCCGAAGGCAGCGTTCTGTGCCGGTCGGTAAGGAGGTTACCTATACATAATATGCCAGTCGGTACGGCCGTACGGGTGGTTCAGATCTACATTATATTGTTATTTAATACTGACCAAGCCAAGGCACACGTGATATTTCATTCTGCCAGTCATTATAATTATGATTACATTATTATGTGTTTTTGCCATACCCACTACAAAATAGCTACTTTCGATGTATGTATAGCGGCCTTTAATGAGTCATTTAACAGGCAGGTGTGCGGAAAGTGTTTTACTTACCGCACTAGTGCGGTAAATAAACGGTTACCATAGCAACTTCTCTTTATTCACTCTCTATACGCTTGCGTGCGTAATTTGACACGCTAAAATTGACTCAACTTGAAAAATGTGATTGGTGTTTATTTTAGTAGTAGATAACGGAAATGTATTTTGCAGAAAAAGTTGTACAATCTTGGCAACGTCGAAACCGAATTTCAAAAACGGCACAATTTTATGTACAGGGTGTTTCATTTATAAAAATATAAGTCAGTTGTACCATGATTACACCGTACACCCAGTATAGCTAAAAATAATTTTAAAGTATAGTGCTTTTATTCCAATCCAACTTTTATTTAAAACTTTTTATCTAATGTTCATAATAAATGTGATATCGTCCGAAACATTCTTAGTGACTCACCCTGTATAAGGTGGTTATTTGGGGGGTTAATTATCATCGATCAAGTCATTGAACTGATTTCGTGTAAATCTGAATATTATTATATTGTGAATTTAATATCTCAAATTTATGTAAACTTGTGCAGCTTCAGAGAAACATGTTATACATTCTACAGCATATGGCTATATCATTTATAGTTTAACATTTATGTATGCACGTGCTGTAGATTACTACGAACCCGGTATTTCTTTAATTTAATAAATCAATAAAAAATCATTAAAATTATAGTTTTATACTTCATTAGTTTCGCTCCCTCCGTGTAACAAACAAAAGCATTTTTCATAAAAAATCAACAAACGACTGAGCTAATTTTATAACCTTATACACACTTTGATTTAATCCATAAAAATTCCCAGTGGATTTCGATAGGCTTACCGTCAAATTCAAAATCAGCATTTACGCGAGCAAATTTGCGGGGGAATTGATGTTCACGAGAGCAAAACCGCAGGCTATAATGAGCGAAGTCGTGGGTTCAGACTTCAGGCTAGTTTAAAATATGATTGACGTCATTTTATTTTTTTGCTTTCTATAAAACTCGTCAATATCTATTTTCAAAAAGATCGGATAATTTTTACACAAAAAGTACATATTGCCGCCATTTTGAAATCTGACGTCATTTTATTTTTTTGTGTCCTATCCCAGACAACAATATGTAGTCATGACGAACTTTAAAAGAATTCTTATTTCTGATTACGACGTCAGATCTAATATTAAAATGAACTGTTTAAGAAGTCTTTAAGAAGTCGAATGCGCCACTTTCTGATAAAGTTAAGACTTCTTAAATAAGAACTCTTAAGGAATTCTTTTTTTGACTTCGCAAACAAGAATTCTTTAAGAGCTCTTTATTCTGAATCATAAAAAGGACTTCTTGACGGACTTACTTTTCTGAGTTCTTGAAAGAGAGGTCAGGAAGAACTCTTAATTAAGACTTCTTTAGGATTTCTTATTTTGGATTTTAGAGGAATGAAAAATAATTTATAATATGTGTTTGGAAAAGCAGCCAATAATATTTATTAATAATTTTCTTCTGTAAGTTTTTTATAAAATTATAAAAAAAATTAGGTAGGTATAGAAGAAAATTATTAATAAATATTATTGACTGATTTTCCAAACACATTTTATAAATAATTTTCGATACAAAATGTGTAAAAAAAATTAGTACGTAAAACATATTAATTTGATTATTTTAATAATGATTAATTTAATATAAAACATAATGTTAAATCAACCGTATGTTATATTCCAATAACAATGTGGACTTATTAGTTATGTTAGTTTAATCAATGGGCGTATAATTAAAAGAATTTTTGGGGTCATCTTCACGTATTTTTGAGCTAATACCTATAACAAACGATTTAAAATAGTCAGAACACTATACATTTCTAATTATCCGAATATATAGATTAGTGATGGGCGATTACGAGATATTTTAGTCGATTGTCTCGATTGTTCAAACAACTCGATGACTCTCGATGGTTTTCACTTGGACTCGATTGTTGTTGTTTCATAGTTCACCGAGACCAAGTTGCATAGTATTGAATCGTACAGACGATGTACACTGTCGAGAGCCACATAATATATAATCGTTCATCACTCAACAACTGTGGTCGAGTCGATGGATGGTCGATTGTGCAGTAATCGAGTGCTTTGAGACCGACTGAACAGTGTGAACGGTGAATCAACGATGAACAAGTAGCGTAAACGTCAGACTTCATTAATCGACTAGCATATAACCTTGAATCGCGATTATATGTATTCATTCGCTGGCAAATAATCGACTTGAACAATCGAACATTTCGATTGTAAAATCAAACTCCGAGTCGATTGTGGACTCGATTGTTATTATGAACGATTGCAATTGTTTCGATTGTAAAAACATCTTACAATCGCCCATCACTAATATAGATAACAAGTTGATAACATACTTTCAGTTCATCACTAGTAACTGCAACCTCCATCAGAGTTTATAGCGTGCTGGTGTTTTTAGTCGTGGACGGTTCAGTAACACACGCAAAAACTGATCCATATAATGATTCTGTTTCTAACGCTGTACGTTACATAAGTTATAATAACATACGTGTAGCCCAAGGCTATTTTTTTTTAATATTTTCATATACATAATGTATAAAAATGGTGCAAAAATAAATCTTGATAAAAACATATAAAATGTTTTAATATTTGGCCATATCATTTTATCGACAAAATTGTATTTTATTTCCTAACTTGTATATTCTAGGAAATTCGATTACCTATTGAGTACAAAATATATAGCTATATCGGACAAACTGCACCTCCAATTTTTACATGGTTTTTCCGTTAACATATGATCAAGATCACATCAAAAATTATTATCAGAGTCTGATAGGTAAAAAGCTGCTTAAAAAACAAATGAGTGCGACCACCTTTGAAAAGGCAACGTCTATCTGAACGCGGTTTTCATGAATAGGCTGAGAAAATAATAATTTTTAAGCTAAACCGTACTACGCTTTCATAATGGGAGGCTAAACAATGAACGAAATAGTAAAGTGGGGCAACTCTGGGCAAATGTTACTAGTCTTTCATACTGCATTCGAATGTAGATATCATGATCAAGATGTTCAGCTATCTCAAATATTATGAAAATAGTACAGGCCGAAACATTCCAATGTGGCGACCAAAGCAACGGCATTATATCGATTACAAAAATATTGAGGATGAATTTCGGGCAAAAAAAAAAACAATAATCTTTAAACCAAATCTGAAAGTTATTTATTCACTGTTAACTGTTAAATTACCTACTTATATGAAACTGAATAATTCACTTCAAAAAATTAATTAACCTCTCACGACAAACAGTAATATTTATGACTTTAGGAATAGTCGAGGTAGAGATGTCGTTGCTTGAATGGCGTTTTCATGGCTTGTCCCATCCAATTTATAAAAAAAAAGCAAGTAAAAATTAAAACATGAGCTGTTTACATGAAATTGCAGATTGTTTAAAAATCAATTAGTTTAACGTATATTACACTAAGGAGTCAAGGAGAGTGAGGCGCCATCCCAAAATCTCTCAGCACTTTGAGAAATCTCTAAAATCTCTTCAGAGTCGGCGCTGTAAATTACTAACAAAGTACTCAAGATTTTGACAGCATTACCATTTCACATATATGTTTGCATATTTTATTATTTTGTTCAGAAATCCCACACATTCTTAAATTTACATAAATACAAAATGCATATGTGTGTGTATTACATCTATATAAATATAGCATATAACGCTAAAACTCTGTTCAACAGGTGGCAAACGCCGGGAGGCACTAGGTACTGTACTGGTCTATATTATGTGCTGTACTACATACGATGTAATACTTCACCACGTAACCTATGGATGCGGAAACTTACAGAAGTTTCAACGAAGTTTTGCAGCAAAAAAATAAAAATATATTACTTAGTTTGTAAACATTGACATAGAATGAACTCAGCGAGATAAAACAAAGTGGATGTCAATTTCTATTGGCCAGAGTCTGAATACCTGTGAACTCTATTGACTTGATTGTGAATCTTTATGAAAGCTTCTGGTCAGAGTCTGAATCCTTGTGAACGCTATTGCTTTGAATCTGAATCACTGTGAACGTTATTGGATCGAGTCTAAATCTTTGACCGGTATTGGTCAGAGTTTGAATCTTTGAACATTATTGTTTCGAATCTGAATCTCTATAGGAACGCTATTCGTTAGTGTGTGAATCTCTGTGAATGCTCTTGAACCGAGTCTAAATCTTCATGAACTGTATTGGTTAGAGTCTGAATCTCTGTGAATGTTATTGGTCCGAATCTGAATTTCTATAAACACTATTGGACTGAGTCTGAATCTCCGTGAACGTTACTGATATAGATATCTTTCTGACGTTACTGATTCAAGTCTGATTAGAAAATGATGCGAAGAGGTAGCCACCACTATCTTCATCTACTTAGTCATTAGTGGCTGATTTTTGGCCTATTGCGCAAGCTGCATTCTCTATGTTAACTTCTGAACGTTATTTGAGCGATTTTTAAGAAATTTTCCCAGAGAATGTTTTCGGTTTAGGAAAAATATAAAAATTTTCATTTATATTTATTACAATACTAGAAAAAATGTATTTAAGATAAAAGACAAAAGTGAAAAGGACTATGTATGGTTCTTGAAACCTCAAGGATAACTTTAAGAGGCGGGATGCATCGCCTGGATTTGCATTTCTTTTTCATTCTTGTTTTCCTTTCTCATTCCTTTAGTTGTTGAACTAATTTTTTTTACCTTTTGGAATGGTCTAGTATTTTTTCGAAATTTTGTAATGACGTGGAAACTTCTAGGACTGTAGAATACTCTAAAATACTTGCAATTGATCTAGAACGCCTTTGTTTGTTCAGGAATGGTCTAGAAATTTGGACGGTTTTCAAAACTTTACTTATTTTTTTTAATTTCTGGAATGTTTGTATCCTAGAAGTATCGGTTGGGAATAGAAATATAATTGCTAGCAGGCTTTAA
This sequence comes from Mongoloraphidia duomilia, assembly GCA_039654895.1. NCBI lineage: Eukaryota > Metazoa > Arthropoda > Insecta > Raphidioptera > Raphidiidae > Mongoloraphidia > Mongoloraphidia duomilia. The sequence goes on along the minus strand of CM077517.1, from coordinate 33,188,090 downwards.
GATATAGATGTAATATTTTTTATATACAGGGTGAGTTCGACCACCCGTATCAGTCGTTTTTTTCGAAAACGGTTAGTCGTAGAGAGTTGTGTCAAAAATTTGTATTATAAAAGCCCTAATAAAGAATCGAATGGTGATAATTTTTTTTCCCGGGAAGGTCGGCTTCCCTATTAGTTTGCTCCAGAATGTCCAGAACTCCGGAATTATAAATGTAACGATAGGTCGAAAGTGATATTGTTGAAAAGATCTTTAAAAAATAAGCAAGTTTTGTAGGAAAATTTTTTTTATTACTGCCACCCCTGTAAATTTCTATAAGTATAAATATAAATTATTATATGTTCAAAACTCCGGAATTTTAGAAAGCACGACAGGTTGAAAGTGGTGCTGTTGAAAAGCTCTTTAAAAAATAGGCAAGTTTTGTAGGAAAAATTATTTAATTACTGCCACCCCTGTTAAGTAACAATTGTTTGAAATTATTAAATCAAATTTTCATAATAACGATCGAAGTCGGCATTAAAAATCTAGCAACCTTAGACATTGTCACAAGTGTTCAAATACTCTTCCATTTACTCTTTAATACATACTACTGAGCTCTTCTGGTTATACTGTGAGTGTACTTCTTCAGTGTTTAATGATCGATAGATAGGTAACTAGATTTTAAATGCGGACTTTTAAAAAGTTCGTTATTATGATTTATGACATTTTAATTTAGTAATTTCAAACAAATATTACTTAACAGGGGTGGCAGTAATAAAAAAAATTTTCCTACAAAACTTGCTTATTTTTTAAAGATCTTTTCAACAATACCACTTTCGACCTATCGTTACATTTATAATTCCGGAGTTCTGGACATTCTGGAGCAAACTAATCGGGAAGCCGACCTTCCCGGAAAAAAAATTTATCACCATTCGATTCTTTATTAGGGCTTTTATAATACAAATTTTTGACACAACTCTCTACGACTAACCGATTTCGAAAAAAACGACTGATACGGGTGGTCGAACTCACCCTGTATAATAACGGGCTCAGCGACAAAGATTATGCACAAGACATAATATTGATGCAAGTTTCTGGAAATCTGGCGAGTTTCCGTCTTCCGAAAAGTTCTAGAGAATTTCGCAGTTATCCAGTTACAGTTCAATTGATATGAATCAAATTATTTTCATTCCCATTGAACTATAACTGGCCTTGATGCTCCAACCCTAGAGAAAGATACGACCCGCTGAGAGATGTATTTTATGTCTGGTAAAAAAAGACCATAACGTGCAAACCTCGCGACAGTCAGCCCTGCTCGTTATTGGACACCGACTTTCTATTAACACATGATTGCAACGCTTTGTTTCCCTCATCTCTCGACTATACTCCTTGGATAACAATCTATAATAATCTGACATAGTCATAAAAAGTAAATGATCTCTGATTCATTTGTAATTTTGTTGCAGAGGAAATGAAACCGGCGTTTTTATTTGTATGATTGAAAAAAAGTAATAGAAAACTTTCTAAAGATTAATCAACATTATGATTTCTTTTGTAATTAAATGTATACTAAAAATAAACAATAAGAACTTTTCGTTTCAATTGTGTTCGACATTTAACTTTTGAATCGAACAACAAACTTATTTTTATTATTGTTTTTTTTAATGCTATTGGAGAGAAACCTAAACTGGATCACTCTGAGATGCAATTTATTTGTCACTGGCGTTTGACATGCTTCAATTTCTAATATAGTAATCATGCAATGCGTGAATCATTGTTTTTATATTAAAAAAATTAAAATTGCGACACACTTCAAATTAAACATCCGCTTTTTTCTACAAGATGTGGGACACTAATCGTATGTCCTTCGTTCCGTAGAACCGTCGGATTACCGGACATGCTAGATTACGAGAAAGATAAAGGATTACCGACGCCGGAGTACCATAAACTACCGTTAATAAAATAGTTACGTAATGCACTTAGGCAGTGGAGAAAAACGCCGGATTACTTGCAGTGACAGACTGCAGCTTACAGCCGGATTAATGAAATTCTACCTTATTTGTTTTTTCTTTAATCTAGCTGGAATTTTTAATTTTATCTCAATACTGAAATATAATATTTTTGAAAATTTTTCAAATGTCGTAACATCTACGCGTGTGCAGCTTATTCGATTTTTTTTTAATTTGAAGTACATAATATAGGAACCTACTATATATATCTAAAAGATTTTTTTTATCACAATTATTTTCAAGTTTCGTCGTTTTTTGAAAAACTGCGACTTTTTTTATACTAAACTTGTTCAAACACGTTTGATTTTAACATCGCTATATACCTATCTTTTTATATAAAATATAAATACCAATTTAGATTTTTTTTTGTATATTTTGTGTGTTGGGAAAACGTGTTTCCAGAATTTGTTTGTATATGTAAAAGCGTCACAAGTAATAATAATATACATATAGTGCTTCAATCGGTGGCTGCTAGATGACAGGGATTACTTAACGTTTGAGATATTTATATAATAAATATTATATTAAAGGTCGTCTGCAAGATGGCATCGTTACCATCAGGTAAAAAATTTTTCCGTCAAAACTAACATTAACGCGAGTGAAGCAGCTGGTAAAGGTTAGTTAATAATAATGAATTATTTAAAAAACGGTTTAAGAAAATATTTGAAGTACCTATGGTTATCAAAATGTCAGAAATTAATTCAAAGGAAGCTTTTATTTCGAAGTCAAGTTAGAGATACAGTAAAATTTTATGATGTTTTGCAGCGAATATAATTTTACATAAATTTAAATATAAAAGCAACACATTTTAAAAATAAACATAAATTTCCATCACAAAGCACACAAATTTGTTTTTTACAATCTTTAAAATTATGTTGAAATTTAAAACACAAAAAGCAGAGTTATATTGCGTAAAAAATTATACAATGTGCCACGCATTCACAATTTATTTCAAAATGGTTGAGCAGGTCAAAAGCGTTTTTGTTTTAATAATATTTTTTTTAATAAGATTCCATTTGTTATTCGTTTTAGCGCAATAACTACATTTCGGATGGTATAAAATCTTGTGTTCCTTATTTATGAAGAGCGTTAAATATTGTAATACTGCGATAGCAGCTCGTAATGAAAATATTATCGCTTACCATAAATGGGAGGTTAAAGGACTTTTCCTTTGGGTTATTGGAGGAATTAGCGTGAGTAATTACACAAAACCGGACAAGTGTGAGTTCGACTCGCGCACAGAGGGTTCCGTACAACTAAGAAAGTAATAATTAATTAAAATGCGCTTCTATTAAATTAAATTAATTTTTTTTAATTACTTTTAAATCGTTTTTAAATTAAATAATTTTTTATTCTAAAAAATTCAAAATATTTACATTATAAAAAAAACTCGGGTCGCAGTGCCAAACCCTGCCGACAATATAGTGTATTTGCTAATGCAGGCCTTGTGGCTTTATTATGTAAACTTAAGTTTGTTTTTGGACAAAATAAAAAATTTAACCCCTTAATACATCCCTTAAAATAACATTTTTTTTCTTAATTTCAATAATATTATCAATGCAACCTTTGTACCAAATTAAATACACCCTTCAGTAAGTAAATCACTATCCGCAAACCAGTGTTTTCATAAAATTTTTGTAAGTCCGGTTCTGTGGGGCCGATTTTATTAAAATTTTAACAGCACATTTTAATCTTTTCTAAAGGGTTAAATTTCAATTTTGAAACGATTCGGACAATTTTTTCGGTATTTTTGGGCTCAAAAACATTTTTCAACCCCTAAAAACCTCCCTTAAAATGGTCAGAAAGGGCCCATTTTAAATAGGCTTTGTGCGGTGATCGATTGCAACGTGCCTACCAAATTTCGTCAAAATCAATTAACTCTTTCAAAAGTTATTGCCCGCACATATATATATATATCTAAATATATAAATATATATATACATATATAAATAGACATTTCCAAAAATGGTGCCAATGTGTTCAGGAGGCTATGAAACGTCGAGAAATTTTGGTCCGACTCCTAGGTCCCACCATCCGACCGACGCCAATAGTGTATGTGCCATATGGCAAATACACTAAAAAAAAACTTCGGGCCGCCCGCGGATTGAACCAGCTATCTATGATTGTGAGACGAGTACAGATACCACCGTCGCTTCAACTCTGAGTGGCGTAATTTGTCGTTGCTTTCGTCGTTTTGTCTTATAATTTACAGAAAACAAATTTAACTTTATAAGGCCTAGAAGATAAGGGGGGGTTCGCACATTTTAAGCTATATCTTTATAAGCAATTCACCAAAAAATTTGAAAAAAAAAATTTTGGAATCCAGAAAAGTATCTCTTCAACGACGAGTACCCCACACGATACAAAAAATTCAACTTTTTTTAGAGCCAAAATTGCCCCGAATAAAAATATTTACAAAAATATTTTATAACCTTTGAGTATTGAATGCCAAATTTCAAATTTCTACGTCGCGCAGTTTTTGAGAAAAACATCTGTGATGACTGTGACAGACAGACGAATGGACGCAAGAGTGATATTATAATGGTACCGTTTTTTCTTACTATAAGGTAGGGAACCCTAAAAACTAATAAATTTAGTTTTCTGCGATTTTTTAACGCAAATTCTTATAAAAAATACAATTTTCTGACAAATTTTCTAACGAATTACAAAATGGGACGCCCTGTATATTATATATTATATATTATATATTATATATTATATAATATATATTATATATTATATAATATATATATAATATATATTATATATTATATAATATATATTATATATTACTTTTGGTTTAGAAAGCCATATGAGTATTTAGAGTTTCTCACAAATTAAAAAAAATCTTTGAACGTCAATAGCTTCTAAACCAAGAAAGGTACAGAAGTTTTCTTTAACTTTAGCGTCTTTTTTATACTCCGTATATACAAAGTATTTTGTTCCAAACATCATTAAATATTTTTATCCTCTGAATATTAAAACGTAATTCGATATTTTGAAGATATAAGAGCAAGGCATCTATTGATTACCAAACAAAAATTAATTAAAAATGAAAAATCTTCCTTTTAACAGTATTATATTCTAATTTTAAAATTACAAGGGTATTGTATAAGTACATCATCTTTTGTGTCCATACTCCATAATGACTTAATTTCATTAGTAAGGGATCGACCATGCTACATTGCTACACGTATAACACATTTCACTAACACAAATTTAAATTAGAAGATAATTGTATTAGCCTTGGTTATAAATAATATAGACCAGTTTTAAACAAAATTTAGGTGTAGGTACTTGCTTTAGTGTACGCTAATGTATTACCGCTTTTACCACATTTGGAAAGATAACAAAATATTGGTAAACAAAATCCTATAATTGTACCACGAAAAATACTTTTTATTGAGAGTTCATTAAAAGAAATACATCGCGTTCATGACTGAGATGAGAGGGAAAAAAATATTTTAATAAAAACCAATTCCATTGTGAGTATTTATAAAAAAGTTACTGCCTAAAAAAATATGAACCTTTTCATTGATACAAGGTATATTTTCGGTCCAGTGTTGCCAATAAATCATCGTTCATTGTACGCAAGGTCATATTTCATAAAATATTGAAATTAAGTTAACCCTAGATTCTGGGATCTAATGGACTATGCCTTTCAACTTTCTATATTAAACGCCTAGACGGACGGACAGACAGACACCGAGGTGATTCCATAGGTGTTCCGGTGCGGAACACTAATAACTTGTACTCTGAGTACCACTAAATAATATACATAAATAGTTTCACCAAAATCAGTCCGGCCGTTTCCGAGTCATGCTGGTACAAACAAACGGACAGACGAAAATTCTGGAAACACGTTGTTCCATCTCCAAAAATCCTAAAAAAATGCAAGAAAACTAAATTATGTATGCAATTTTTAGTATTGATTATAAAACCGACACAAAACTATTACTTGAATAGATTCGCACCGGAAAAGATTGTTTTGCACTAAATGCTGGAACTGGTTTTCATGTTTATTAAAAAGCAATATAATTGTACGTACATTACAGCTGAATAAATATTTGGAGTTCATAAAAGCGTCGTAAGTTATAATTATTGAGTGGAGAGGAAGCTGTTAAAACAAAATCAGATCATACACAATTTGTATACCTATAGGGTTGTCATGTCTAACTTTCGAAACGTAGGACCACGTGTCACCAAAAACCAGAACATTTGAGAGAAAAAACCGAACATAAAAATCAAAAAATTATAGAAAATAAATTTATTGATATTTTTCTATGCTATCAATTTTTTATAGAGTTTATTTACAAATTTGACAATTTTTGTTACGCTTTATTGTTGACAAAACGATAAACTTTCATTATTTATAGCTCTCTGGTAGGTCGTTTTTTTTTTACTTGTAAACAATGAAATTTTTCCAATTTTTTGCAAAACTAAGATGCTGAAATCGTATATTATCTATACTAATATTATAAAGCTGAAGAGTTTGTTTGTTTGTTTGGTTGAACGCGCTAATCTCAGGAACTACTGGTTCGAATTGAAAAATTATTTTTGTGTTGGATAGTCCATTTATCGAGGAAGGCTATAGGCTATATAATATATCACGCTACGACCAATAGGAGCGGAGCATAAATGAAACATAAAAATGTTAGGAAAACTCCGTAATTAAATTAATGAAAGTACAGTGGTCACTCGGAGTTAATATTTATTTAATATTCACTAATTATAAACTATAAATTTACTTACAATAACTTATAAACTACACAAAATATAACTAACAACTAACTTAAAACTACAATTATACTACAAAATCAAGCTTTCGACCTTAATTAGGTCCTCTTCAGGATACTACTGTACAAGTTCCGTTAGAAAACAATAAATGAAAAATGTTGCAAACACGGGAAAAATTATTCCTTTTGAGAGCTTCCGTTGCGTGCGCTGCGTACACGGGTAAAGTTACGCAAAAATCATGTATGATGGAATTATTCCCGGAAGGTTTATAGTATATATAGCGAACGAGTGAAGCAAGTGAGTAATGTAATTATAATATTCAAGCGAACGAGCGAAGCAAGTGAGTAGTGTATTTATAATATTCAAGCGAACGAGCGAAGCGAGTGAGTAGTGTATTGCACCCGGCTTTCTTAGCACCCGGGCGAAGCCGGACGGGGCCGCTAGTGAAACAATATTTGTGAAATCATTTGCAACGCCAAAAGTGCACACCCCGCTAAGTGAGCCACTGTATGAGATAAAAAATAAATAGAGAAAATACTAAAAAGATACAGAAAAAAAAATAAATGTCAAGAAAATAACAGTTGTAAACAAAAAAACAAAAAGAAATTTAAATACACCGGCACAAGCATGCACATTATACAGCCGTCATGCGTGAAACCACTTTTCTTTGTTTTGAAGATATACGATTTTTTGACTCGTAACAACTTCTATTTCCTCACGGAACATGGAAGATAACTTAGGCCTGGGGCGACTTTTCATTTCTAGGTCCTTTTAAAAAAAATCCTCGGAAGCCCTTATACTACATAATATTATGTTAACATTGTTACCGTAGTCATATTTCAATTCTTAGGGAGTCTATTTATTTTTTTATTGAGGTTAAAATGTCATGGCAATATAAATATAATATCCCATGGAATAGGTCCCTCTCGCCGAGGAGGCCCAAAGCGGACTGCCCCTGCTGCCTTCCGCATTAGTCCGCTACTGCATAAAAGTAAAATTATAGGTTTTTTATTTGTAAACGCATTAACTAAAAATAAAAAAAAATAATTTCTTCACTTCGAAAGATATTAACGCAAACATGGCGTAAAACCAATTAATATTTAACATTTAATTAATACGTATAGATTAGTACTGTTATAATTAACGTAAAATTTTAATGTAAGAATTGAAACACAAATGTGTGTTCGTAGAGTGTGACTTCAGCACCCAAATCGATTAATCTTATTGGAAAGAACGTGCTGCCACAGATGATGTTTTATTTTGCAACATCCTGCAATATTTGAACCCATTAGAACTACTCGATCTGTTTAGAGTGCAAAGAATTTAACCAGTAACCGCTTCGCCCGGATACATTTTGGTTCGGTAACTAATTAATCAATTGGGCAACAAATTTCTCATATATCACTTTAATGTAAGTACCTATCTCTTACAGTCTTATAGATTAGCCAGCGTACATCAATTCAGCTCAGAAATCGTGAATAATTTAAAACTTTAGATGGCCCCGATATTCTAAGACGGATTCTAGCCACAACTTCCAGCACGCCCCCCCCCATGGTATTAAAAGTGTACCTATTGTCCTTAAAACAGCAGCGGTCGAGTTTGGGCCCCTGGATACAGTTCGGCTGGCCACCCACTTGTGACTTGTGAGGGCCAGTCCAGCGTACAGTAGAACTCCTCTATAAAGAGACGTCAAAGGAAAGATGAAAATGCTCGTTATATCCGACCTTCTTTGAATTCGAATAATTAATTAAGACTCAACCGACAGCGATGCAATTTATAACAATGGAATCTGCTGGCAATAGCTGTCCACAACGTATTCACTTAACAATGAGTGAATACCAGAAAATATCAGACAGACAGCATGAAAACTGTCCTGATTATATTTAGGCTATATCTAAGAAAAAATCAAATGCCACTGTTGGGACTTGAACTCGAAACACCTAGTTTCCGGCTGGATGAGTTGCCAATAATAATAATTGGTAATTATTATTGGTAATTGAATACGTTGTGGACAGCTATTTCCAGCAGATTCCATTGTTATTCCTCGTATTTGATTTTACGGAAAAAGAAAAAATATATGCACATAATATATGTTCTTATGGTAATGAGTTTTGTATTTTTTACAAAATAAGACTTGGATATACTTAAGAAAGACATTATTTATTAAAATTAATTATTTTCAAATAAATACAATGTACGTAGATAAAAAAATTACACACGATAAAAAAGTCCGTTAGTTTTGTCTACTGTAGATCGTCTGTTCATTTTTTTCTATACCTTTCTCTAAATTAGTAATTATACAAGCCGTGAGGTGGGTCGTTTATTAGGACAAAAGTGCGACCCTTGTGGTCCACACGACGAACTTCCCAGTTTGATAAATATTTAATAATAATAATTAAATTAGATATACAACAGAAAAGTAATCATATTAATCATTAAAACATAATTATTATTTATTTTTAACAATAATTAAAAAAAAAAACGGCTGAACCGATTTTTATAAAATTTATCTCGAATTTATGTCGATTGACACTCTTACGAAGTCGATATAATTTTTTATTCGCGAGATATTGTGTAAAATCTACTTTTTTGGAGTCTATTTCGTTAAGAAAAAAGAACGGCTGAACCGATTTTGAAAAAATTTCTTTCAGATCATATTTACGTTAATACGCGTCGATTGGCACCTTAACGTAGTCGATATCATTTTTTATTCTCGAGATTTCGTCTTAGAAAGAAATGGACACATACGTACACACACACACATACAGACATCTTTCTAAAAATAGTGTAAAAATAGTGTAGTGACCTTGAAACATAAAAATTTGTTATACATTTTGATTTCGATTTTCGGACCCATTACAATAACTTCCAATAGGAAGTTAATAAATTCCGTTTGGAGGTACGGAACACTAAAAAATGATCAGATTTGGCCACATAAAGGTTTTTCTCGTTATAGCCGAAATCTAGCTATATTATCTGGGGTTCGTTACAGAGGGGTTATACTGTACTTAAAATGGAACATGAAGTTAATTAAATTTTTGAAAAGAGCTGACAAGCTTATTCTGTTAAGAATTACATTTTATTTGTTTGCTTTTTGCCTTCAATTTAATTAATTCTATTTCTGAAATCATCCATTTAATATTATGTCTTGATCGAATTAATCAATTTTATGAATTATATTAATTGCTGTTCATGTGAACGTCAATATACAAATTAATATAACAATAATATTTCTTAATCATTTTGGTCCAATTTTCAAAATGAATATTTTTTCTGATGAATATATATTTTTACTAAATTGTATTTTCCACAACTTGGTGCAGGTACCAATTTCCGACCACTCATCTGTTTCAACCACTTGTACCTATGTTTATATTCCATAACATAATATTGTAAGTAATGAAGAAAATTAATACGTCATTATTTTCAATCTCTAGTTTCGCATTAGAGAACTAGAAAATAATAATTTGCAAGTAAGTTACAGATATGTTCTTGATGTGTGACTTATTTGCAAATAAATTTCTTTTCGCCTGAATCGAGTATTATCGGTAAACCTGTTTGCATATCAAAAAGTGGTAACAGAATGACCATTTATATGTATCCATAATATTTAATATTACATTACTTGTATTAACTATTTTACTCGTAATATTATACTTATTACGAGAAAATAAATCGCTGTGTAGCTAATGGGTCTAACATGTGTTTATAGATGCATTTCTAACATTCAACATTAGTGTTTTACCATTATAACTTCCCTGCTCACAATTCACTCATATTATGCCTGTTATATTTCTGAAAACAAACACCAATTTCTTGGAGGAAATCGTTAAGAGAAAAGGTCGTTCACATATTATATACGCTGGAGTTCAAACAATCAATTACTTAATGTCAATCATCCATATTGCCAAACAATAATGCCTCCATTGTTGGAGGGCATGATTTGATACAGCGTGATATGATGACTGGAACAAACACAATCTACTTATAATATTATTTATTATTATTAAAATATTCAATGCCTACCAGCAATTGTCAAAAGCAGTTATTCTTTTCTTATTTAATATGTATGTACATGAAATCTGAGACCAATCATATAATTTGGGTTTGGTAATATTATAATAGTAATAGCAATGTACCTAAGCTCCAAAATGTAGCAGATTTTGAATTCAATACAAGGTCGCAGTTAGAAAAATATTTCGGGAAAGCAGGTTGGTCGACTGTAATTATCGGAACCCACTTTGAGAATAAAAGTGGCGCTGATCGGAAAACAGTGGTAGAAAAATATCGGAGAGATTTTTTCTATTGTCAAAATACGGAACTTTCAAGAAAGTATTCTTCTTTCAAAACTGCGACTTTTTGGATACTAAGATCTCTTATAGATACGTTTAAAGTTTATTATAGATACTAATCGAAGAGAGGACAGCTTGATGTAATGATCAGCGTGCTGGCCTTTGAATCGAGCTGTCGTGGGTTCGAATCCCACCTCGCTCATGGATGTTTTGTGATGTTTAGTTTTAATTGATGATGTATTTTAAACGCTAATTACCTAAGTTGTCAAGCGTCTATACTCTACAATAAATAAAATATAACGAAAAAATCACTCTGAACTCAATGAGCTGCAGACGCGCGACGCTCCATATCATATTTTAATTTTTTTATATGAAATGGGCTCACACGAGAACTGGGAAGGAAACGCCCTTTCCTTTGTTTGAATACGCTGATTTGCGCACAGCGTACTTTATTTTTTCCGAAAATATTTTGTAGGTTAGAAATTGGTCACGTAAGTCCGGGTTTACGTATATGTCGAACTGTCCGTAATTTTTTTAAACTTTGTATCTTACGTAAAATGTCATTAATCTTCCTCTAGTAACATATTGTAAGACTTTCCCCCCCAAGCTTTTTACGTATTTGATAACTATGAACTATTCTTTAACAATTGACGCCTTTGACTTAAAAATATATCGGTTTTCCGTTACAGTGAAGTCAAATAGTAATAGGAGTAATCGATACTTTTACTTCGAGTAATCGTTACTTTTTTACGGACACATCAATGCTATATTATATCGATATCAAGAACCTGCCAGTAAGAATGAGGTAGAATTGATACTTCAACTACTCGACTACCATAACAATCGAAGTAAAGAAATAATTTTCACTACGAGTAATCGACAATCGTACTTTCTGATCTTCTCGAGTAACGATCATTCAGAATACTTAAGGATAAGATATTGTAGATTACAGACGGTCGACAGCTAAGGTCATTAGCGTCAACGGATACTTAAAATGTCTACGTCACTATTCCGTAGGTGAACGAGAAATACCCAAGTTGAATCGCCATGGGTGAGCAGACGCCAGACACGTACCGGATGAGACCTATAATGTGTGTATGTGTGTTTGTAATGCGTACCACACATTATAATGAACAAAATATACACAGCTGGTTCGAAGGGAAATCTGGACAGCCTGGCTATTTATAATGTTTTATTACGAAGTCCAGAATATCCAGAGTTGTTTTGCCAACCAATATACAAACAGAGTGAACTGGTCCTATTGCTGATTGCTGACTGCATATTGAATGAGAATTATTATAGATGTACGCCACTGGACAAATAATATTGTGATACTAAAAAGCCGCGTTGAACTCCGAAAATCATTTCTTGGTCTTGCAAGACCAAGACAAGAGCTGGGCAACGCCCTGAACATAAGTGCTTGAAGCAATCGTTCTTAGGGTTCTGTACCTCCAAACGGAACCCTATTACTGAGCCTACGATGTCTGTCTGTCCGTCCGTCAGTTTGTCAAAGGACTCTATCTCACAAACGGTAAGAGGTAATTACTTGAAATTTTCACAGATTGTGTGTTGTGGCATAAATCCTGGCAAATAATAATTAAAGTTAAATAATCAATTAATTTTAATAAATTAATGTTTTTTATTTTACTACAACATACTGACTCCAGTCGTATTTATATACTATGCTATAGACTTATAGAGTGTCTAACATCATCGTTCAACTGGCTCAATTGGTAGAGCGTTCACCTGAAAATTTAAAGGTCCTTGGTTCCATTAATTTAATTTTTGATACGAAACAATTTTGAAATACTAAAAAAAGCAAAATAAAATATAAGTTTTTTAGATGTTACACGGTGTAAATAGTTATTAAAAGCCACTTTTCGATTATTTAACTTAAAAAACTAATAAGACTTCGCCATATATTTTTTTTTTCAAAAATGACATCACCAGTTAAACTCGCGGGACCAAGACTAATCGTTTGATGCCTTTTTTATGAAAATCGGTCGGCTCAAACAGACATACATAGACACACATACAAACATACACATAAGTATAGAGTATAGCCTTCTAAACACAGTGCACTTTCGTTGGAGTGCCGTAGCCGGGTAAAAAAGATGTGGTATCTTTCAAGAAAACCGTTCTTATTTAAATAGTTAACAGTAGATTGTATTTCTAGTGTCGTAAATGGGGTTTATTACTGACGAGTTGTGAGTTTACAGTCACACGTGTCATATAATATCATTACGCACGAGAAATATGTGGTATTTTTTGCCATACCCATTACACACTACAAAATTAATTCACTTTATTTTCAGTATTTTCAAAAAATTTTGACAGTTCATTTGCGTCGCCGTCTTTACATTTACAGCAAGCCGTAAGTATGTAATAGCAGGCGGATAGAGCGAATAAACATAAGTTACTATGGCAACCGTTTACTTACCGCACTAGTTGTATATTGAAAACACTTTCGGCACGCCTGCCTGATAAATGACCCAATACAGGCCGGTATACATGCATGGAAAGTAGCTATTTTGTAATTAGTATGGCAAAAAATTAATAGAACAAGGTCTTGCATTTATTTTACGCATGTATTAATCTTTCATTAAAAATATTTTCATTTATTTTCTTTACGTTTTATTCAGCAACAATCCAACGAAAGAAAGAAGTAGTACTGTCTGAAAATAAGCGCATCTGAGAACTGAATCACTGAACTGTACTTTCTGATTGGCAGATTACACCAGTGCAGTGTGCAGTGCACTGATGAGCACTAATTTCACGCCAGGTGTATTTTCCCACGTGTGTACAATGTACACAATAATATACAGTGTGTAATACTTAATATTATGTACTCAGGTCCAGTGGACAGTGGTAATGTGCATGTAACTGGTAACTTTAAATTTCAGATAGTATTATATCCTATTAAAATAAAGGCTGTCCCTAATGCAAAGGTGTCCTATAAAACGTTTTTTACTTCCCACCTCTCCTATGGTAGGGAAGTAATGGATTTAGTCCGAAAAAAATATTTCGAGATTTTAACAGATTTCACGTTTTGAGACCCTAGCAATCGTTTAAGATCATTTTCTGACTGATGTCAGAATTTTCAATTCATTATTATTTTTACTTCCCACCTCTACTATGGTAGGGAAGTAATGGATTCAGTCCGAAAACAATATTTCGAGATTTTAACAGATTTTCACGTTTTGAGACCCTAGCAATCGTTTAAGATCATTTTCTGACTGATGTCTGTGTGTGTGTGTGTGTGTATGTGGTCAATTTTTCGCCTTCGATATCTTAAGAACGGAACAACATACGGGCATACCGATTGTTCTATTGTGTTTATCAGCCTTTAACTTAGATCTGATTAGATTTTGAGTCAAATCGGTTCAGTGGATCCTGAGATATTCAAAAAAACGTCCTCAATGTCACGTATTAACATAGGTAAAAAAAAATATAAATGAATTCTAGATGTTATAATATGAAAAAAATGTAAATATTTGTTTTCTCTAAAATGTATAGTTTTCGAGAAAAAAAATATTTTACTAAAAAAAAATAAAAATTGTACATAAATCAAGGTAACCATGATTTTTGCTATATTAAGCTAGCCAAACACCAAACAAAAAAGAGGGCCATGCTTTTTTCAAAGAATAAAAATTAAATTGTGTTTTAAAGACCACCAACAGCTAAGGTTATTTGGGCCTAGTCAAAGAATAAAAAAAAAGAGTGTTTATTTTTTGCAAATATTTACTAGGTGGGAAGTATAGGACTGGTCATCAGTCGAATTTTTTTTTGTATATTCAACTGCGCAACAACACAAAATGTGTGTGTGTGTTTTTTTTTTAAATTTGTATACTTACCGTAAAATAGCCCCGGTGATAGAAGTCATAAGAAAAACTCAATTTTATATAAACTAAGCGGGTTATTATTATTATTTACTGATCGAGCGAGGTCCCCTTTTAACTCAACCATATTAATAATAATAATAATAATATTTATTTATTTGCACTGCCACTAAATGGATACAAAACGTCAATAAAATTCAAAATTACATTAGTTCATACATTACATTTCGTTCTGTTTGTTTGTCTGATAACGACCAAATATGTTGACTAATTTTAACGAAATTTGACAGGATATTTCTCTAATAAAAATATAAAGGGAGTGAGGTTTACCGTTTACAGAACTAATAAAAGTCTCGTATCGAAAAAAGATCAAACAAAGATTTAAAATCAACTGTCAATTGTTTCCATATTTGCCATTATTAAATATTAATCATTATCTAACCTTCACAAATAACTAGTCTTTAGATACGGTAGTGAAACTGTGAAAGCCCGATCAAAATTGATTCAGTAAATGTGTGTTAACCCGGAGCAAACAAACAAACAGACATACAAAAATTATGAAAATGGCTACTTCGGTCTATGTGTCGTATACTAGCTATAGCAGTAATTGTTGTTTCTGACTGGCCGAATACCCCACCGTTCTGTAGTCTAGCAGTGCTGTTGGAATATCAACTCTCGCATTTAGTGGTTTTTCAGTGACGGAATGCTTTAATTAAAGAGAGAGAGAGTCGGTCGTTTGAAAATGTGTCACTGTGTGAGTAATTGTCAACTCAGTCCGCCGCGATAGTGGAAAGTTTAGGGTTAGAATCCCTACGGTGACATAGGTTTGTATTAATGAATTTTTCCTGATTACAACATTGTGTTACGTCTTACAATAGGTGTTTCATAATATTATATACTGATTGCAGTCATTATGCATTCATTTAATAGTTACTATTTTATATTATACGGAAATAGTAGCATTCGTTAGTAATAGTATGATAGGAAAATTATAAATATAAATACTATGTATAACTGGAAACGTATCCAGCAGCGAACTGTGGAAATACAATTTTATTAGTGTATTTGCCATATGGCACATACACTATTGGCGTCGGTCGGATGGCGGGACCTAGGGGTCGGACCAAAATTTCTCGACGTTTCATAGCCTCCTGAACACTTTGGCACCATTTTTGGAAAAGTCTGTTTATATATGTATATGTATATATATATATATATATATATATATATATATATATATATATATATATATATATATATATATATGTGTGCGGGCTATAACTTTCGAAAGAGTTAATTGATTTTGACGAAATTTGGTAGGCACATTGAAATCCATCACCGCACGAAGCCTATTTAAAATGGGCCCAATCGGACCATTTTAAGGGTAGTTTTTAGGGGTTGAAAAATGTTTTTGGGCCCAAAAATGCCGAAAAAATTCTCAGAATCATTTCAAAATTGAAATTTAACCCTTTAGTAACGATTAAAATGTGCTGTTAAAATTTTAATAAAATCGGCCCGACAGGACCGGACTTACAAATTTTATGAAAACACTAGTTTGCGGATAGTGCTTTACTTACTGAAGAGTGTATTTAATTTGGTACCGAGGTTGCATTGATAAAAATATTGAAATTAAGAAAAAAAATATTATTTTAAAGGATGTATTAAGGGGTTAAATTTTTTATTTTGTTCAAAAACAAACTTAAGTTCACATAATAAAGCCACAATGCCAGTATTAGCAAATACACTATATTGTCGGCAGGGTTTTGGCACTGCGACCCGAGTTTTTAGGCGCGATCTTAGCGAAGCTAGAAGCGCCTATATACACTCGCTTTGTCTGTGAATCTGTGAATCTGTGAATCTGTCACGCTATTTTGTGTCACGCGTACAGCCCAAACGGATGAACCGATTTTCAAAAACTTTTTTTTGTTCGATTCCTCTCGGGGTCTATTTGATCCTAACGTCGCCCGATTTTTGAATTTTGGCCCCAGAGGGGAGCAAATTAGAAAAAACGGTGTTTTTTGCTTATAGTTTGCTCAATTTAAGTCAGATCGATTCGAAACCTGTCTTAAACGAAAGAGCAGAAAATTTTAGATAGATTTCATGTATAATATTGTGTCAAAACAGTTTTTTTATACAGATTTATATGATTATTAAACGAAATAAATGCGACTTTATCTAATAAATCGCGAACTTGTTTCGGTTGTCCTTGTCTGTTGCACAGTGTAATATGGATATTGGAAGATAGCGTATGCTCTGTCTTATATTGCATTATTTTAATATAGTTATTCAATTTTTTGACTGCTGATGTTTGAATTTAAGTTTAAAAACCCTGGCCTACTGAGTTAAAATGACGTGTAACTAATTATTGACGTCCATCGGATGGCGAGACCTATGGATCGGACCAAAATTTCTCGACGTTCATACCCCGGCTTTCGTCCGGGTGTAAATCGTACTTTTGAATTTTCACCCACTTCCTGTGATCCGATTGAGTTGAAATTTTGTACACATGTGTAGCTCCGGTGACAATACAATATTATGGTAAGTAGCTGACCGGCCCGGCTTTCGTCCGTGTGTAAATCGTACTTTTGAATTTTCACCCACTTCCTATGATCCGATTGAGTTGAAATTTTGCACACATGTGTAGCTCCGGTGACAATACAATATTATGGTAATTAGCTGACCGGCCCGACTTTTGTCCGAGAGTAAATCGTACTTTTGAATTTTCACCCACTTCCCGTGATCCGATTGAGTTGAAATTTTGCACACATATGTAGCTCCGGTGACAATACAATATTATGATAACTAGCTGACCGGCCCGGCTTTCGTCCGGGTGCAAATCGTACTTTTGAATTTTCACCCACTTCCTATGATCCGATTGAGTTGAAATTTTGCACACATGTGTAGCTCCGGTGACAATACAATTTATGGTAACTAGCTGACCGGCCCGGCTTTCGTCCGGGTGTTAATCGTACTTTTGAATTTTCACCCACTTCCCGTGATCCGATTGAGTTGAAATTTTGCACACAATATTATGAATTTTCACAGGCAAAAGGTCTTTCTCCGGTAACGTTTCAGTGGATCGGATAAATGTTATAAAATCAGACTAAGAAAATAAAGCACACTAAAAAATTAAAAATAAAAATAGTTAAAAAACTTTTAAGTTAAACGGTTTTATAAATGTACTAAAAAGAAAAAAATAAAATTTAATTTAGGTTCATAAGTATAAAAGCGTGGGTCGTGACTGTAATAAATTATCACAGAGTTTACGACCCACGCTTTTATACTTATGAACCTAAATTAAATATTATTTTTTTCTTTTTAAAACATTATTATTATAAAACCGTTTAACTTAAAAGTTTTTTTACCTATTTTTATTTGAAGCTATGCTTCTTAACGCACGTTTCAGATGGGGACCTAAATAATAAAAAGTGAAACGTCACGTCACGAAGTAATGTAACGTCACTTTTGTAAAAATTATCCGATCCTTTTGAAAATTAATATTTGAGAGTTTTATAGGACACAAAAAAATAAAATGGCGTCAGATTTCAAAATGGCGGCCATATGAACTGTTTTGTAAAAATTATCCGATCCTTTCGAAAATTGATATTTGAGAGTTTCATAGGACACCAAAAAATAAAATGACGTCAGATTTTTCAAAATGGCGGCCACATGTACTCTCTTGTAAAAATCATCCGATCCTTTTGAAAATTGATATTTGAGAGTTTCATAGGACACAAAAAAATAAAATGATGTCAGATTTTTCAAAATGGCGGCCATATGTACTTTTTTGTAAAAATTATCCGATCCTTTTCAAAATTGATATTTGAGAGTTTCATAGGACACAAAAAAATTAAATGGTGCCAGATTTCAAAATGGCGGCCATATGTACTTTTTTGTAAGAATTATCAGATCCTTTTGAAAATTGATATTTGAGAGTTTCAAAGGACACAAAAAAATAAAATGACGTCAGATTTCAAAATGGCGGCCATTATATATACTTTTTTGTAAAAATTATCCGATCCTTTTGAAAATTGATATTTACGAGTTTTATAGGACACAAAAAAATAAAATGACGTCAGATTTCAAAATGGCGGCAATATGTACTTTTTGTGTAAAAATTATCCGATCTTTTTGAAAATAGATATTGACGAGTTTTATAGAAAGCAAAAAAATAAAATGACGTCATATTTTAAAATGGCGGCCATAGGTATATACTTCTTTGTAAAAATTATCCGATCCTTTTGAAAATTGATATATGAGAGTTTAATAAGACGCAAAAAAATAAAATGGCGTCAGATTTCAAAATGGCAGTCAAATAATAACTTTTTAATTGTATTGTTTATATCTTTGATAAATTCGGTTTTATATACAATGCGTAAGAAACATAGCTTCTGTCGGGTATCTTACGACACCTCATGACTTTTTTTATTTAGCAGGTTCCGAGTTTCGCTTAATAGTCAACCGTTGCTATGGAAAATTGTTTAAAAAATTCACTGCACTATTTTTTCTATGTAATCCAATACATATTTACATTAGGTCTTATGGCCATAGCCTACTACAAAATTGATCTTCTTAGTGTTATTTTCCCTATGTTCGGTAAAACCGTTTTCACACAATACCTACATGAATATCGCGCCTTGTAATTCTTGAATTACTTGTATGCTCCAAAATTTTTTATTTATTATACTGATAATGCAGAGTTGTTCAAATATGAACAGCTCTACAGCACTGTACGGTTTAGATTCTAAACCGTACAGTTATATGTGTACCGGTTTACCAACAGAGATGTAAAGATATTATGCTAAATATTCGATGTATAATGTATGATGAACAGTCGATTCTGTTGATTGGCGTTTGTTTGTTTGTCTAGTAATTATACATTAATAAAAAAATATAAGTGGAAGATTAAATCTTTCACCCAACTGTATTATTAAATTAAAAAAAATAAAAACTATCCAGGGTTGTAAACTGAAAGCGAATTAAATCGGTTTCAGTTACTAAAAGTAAATAAATAATTCGACATAACTCGAACTAACATTCTCATATAGTTAGGAGTTAAAGCCTATATTGTCACCCTCACAGTCTCCCTCCTTCCATTTTCTAGGAGGAACTAGTCATACTATCTCATACTGCTACTATGACCCATGTGTAAAATTTAATCAAATATTCCACCAAAGTCAACTTGTTACACACCGTTGCATCCAGAAAAAAATTGCCTATCAGGCTAAATTTAAAAAAAATATGCGGGAATTTAAAATAAAAAAAGTTGAGTATCGTTTTCGACATTAAAGTTGATGTGGAAAAAAATTAAAATTTGTATTAGGTTCTAGAATGATTTCTTTTATTCTTTTGTTTTCGTGAAATTGGACAATATAAATAACCGAGTTATAGCTTGAGGCGTTTTTTATGAAACATCCTGTAAGTATTTTTATTGGCATTTAATGTGAAACGAATTTTAGATTTATATAAAAAAATGGATGCGTGTACTTTGTACACGCGTTAGAAGTTCTTTGGCGTGATTAAGAACTAATTTTTAATTTGTATGCAAATAATTTATTGAAATATAAAATAATAAAAGGACTGGAGTGAATTTATTTATATTTGTTTGTATGGTAACTATGGAAATCATTAATGCTGCAACTTCATCCTGTTAAATTTTCGTGACGCGATGCGCGCGCATCGTAAAAATTCACTCTCATCATTTTTTCATAACGCACCAAAAGAAGTATAGCTTCAAAAATACAAAATATTGTAGACTGAGATGTTTGAAGTCTATATTACATCCCTGAATCTATCAAAAACTATTTATAAAATGGAAAATTTGCTGTTTAGAGGAACTTGCAGATCGTCAATTTATTATTTAAAAATAGTTCTTGGCTGTGATCTGATTCAAAACAACATTATTGAGAAATTTTTAATTGTTTATTTCGAAACAAAAGATTGAAACCTCTTTAAGATAATATGTTCTAAGTTTTTAGTGATATGCAAACAAATATTAAAAAAATAAACACAATATAAGTACCTATATTTTTAAATAAACAATTATTGGTCTTAGATAGTTTTAAAGTTTATCGATATTTTATAAACTATTTAATAATTCATTCAATGAAGAGATTATTTTAATGGATTTTCAATTTGTTATTGAAAAATATGCATTGTGCTTGTCTTAAATAACGTCTGGCTGTGGGTGGCCTTAAAAATAATAATACTGAGAAAACAAAAATCTATCTGATTCCAGCTTTTGTGTCCAATCTGTATATTCAAATATTCAAAAAAGCGAACTGTTTTTTAATGAAATTCATCCCACGAAGTTATAAGTTACCTACACCAAAAATAATTACTTGTATGTTTTTTTTTCTCATTTCGTTCGGTGAGCATTTCAACACGTAAATTCTACATTAACCTAAAATACCTGTGTTTTTAAAGGTCCTTGGACTGCATGTTGTTCATAGTGTTCACGCAACGTTGTAAGCATTAGTAAAAGTACTTACCTGAAAAAGAAAAGAAATACATTAAATTTTTATTCTGTCTGTCATTTTTTACACGCTAATTACATAACAAAGGTCCGAAGTTTGACATATTTTTATTTTTTTATTTAAAACTGGACTTGTCAAGAGGACATAGTAATACTCTCAAGTTTATATAAATCTGACATTTGCTTGTCTGGCAGGTGAGTCGTGTGGTTGTGACTGATAGCATTCATAGAGTGTCAGTAATTGTATGTTTCGAGTAATAGATATAGTGCAACAATGGCATATAAATCTGCAAAACCGTCGTTGTCAAGTCAAAACTTGCTATGTGGTATTTTGACAAGTTTTTTTGCAAATTATTTTAATATAGTACATATATTATAAACAATTATAGGTAATTGATTTTGTTACTGTTGGGCGTTAGTATAATTTACAAATACTCGAAGAATTAGCAGGTGATGGAGAGAAAGTAAAACAGAATATTTGAAACCCTCTAAAAGGAAAACCACAGCCATTTTAAAATTACTCAATTTACTGCCAGGTA
Source organism: Mongoloraphidia duomilia (assembly GCA_039654895.1). Lineage (NCBI taxonomy): Eukaryota > Metazoa > Arthropoda > Insecta > Raphidioptera > Raphidiidae > Mongoloraphidia > Mongoloraphidia duomilia. Next base: position 33,166,223 of record CM077517.1, on the reverse strand, counting down.
AGCAGATATGAGTTGAAATACCTACATTTTTCTCATTGGCACTGACTTCATTAGGGCTAAACTCATTCACTATCTATTTATGGTAATTGTTTCTCTAATAGCAATTTGAAAATCAGATGGTTGTATATTTTGATAAAATCAATATTCTAAGTATTATTATGTTCAATTTTGAAAGTGACAGGTCATTAGTACATATTTCAAAAGTGAATAGACGCAATTAGAACAAAAGGGCAATAATATGGATAATAATGACAAACGATAATGTAATTAGTAAGGTATTAATTTGGAATGTCATTATTTTCGTTTTTAAATACCAATTTGCCGATCATCAACAGAAAATTTTATTAATGGATACAAAATCAGTAACCTGTGGTTTATACAATGCATTCCATGAAATTCGAGAAAGCAGCGATGAATATTGTGCATTGAGTTAATTACAACATTTCTGATGCGCATTTTTTTTAAACAAAATTGATGTTTGGACATTTTTGTTAATTTGCTAAAAACGCCTTTAATTATACTGCCGTCTTAACCTAAAAAGCAGTATCTCCATTTTTTCCCCCATTTATAGTTAATTAACTTTCTAAGTTTTTTTATGGGAACATTCGATTATCCTACAACGTTAGAAGGCAGTAATTAGAGCACTAGTTTAACAAAAAATATCTTATGCAATTTGCAGTATGTGCACCTGACATAATCATAAGCTATAAGAACCTAAATGCGCGTTTTCACGACACTATAACTAGTTGTGAGATACTGCTTTTTAGGTTAGGACGGCAGTGTACTTTTCAATAATAGGAATCCGTTGATAATATTTCAATAGAGAAAAAATTGTCCGTTTTTCAGTTTTAAACTACTTTAGGGACTATGAAATTCGTAATAAAATTTTAAAAAGGAGTTATTATTTATTAAATCACTTATTCACTGAAGGCCACTATAATTGCTAGGATAATTAGGTACAATACAATTCCATATTTTCAACTGATTATTATTTATCATTTATTAATCACCTATTTAAAAGCTTATCTAGGCCTATTACTAATACATATTTTCATTTTATTATCATTTTGAATAACAAATTGAAAATCCAATTGATATTTTCAATAGTTTTTAAATTAGAACCTGGGTAGCGAGGATTTAGAAATTCCATGCACAAAAACCGGGATCCCTAAGATCTCGCGTAAAATTAAAAAAAAGACACTTAACAATAATATTAAGTGGAATATAGGAAGTGTAGAGTCTTCTTAATATTTTTTTTGCACTCTGAAAGTTCCGAGAAGTTATATAACAATGGAGAAAAATAAAAAAATGATTGACTTAAAAAAAACTTGTAAGAATGTAGATTATTTTGATTAGATTATTATTTTCAAAGAAATTTGCAAACAATGCAAAAATGTATATTAATTTAATAACACTAACTGCAACAAGTCTTAATAAAAACATAATAACACAGTGGATCGTCGATTATCCGACCCTAAAAAAATCCTCCAATACGTGAGTAATTGATGGAGTAGTACCGTTATCGATCGCTGATTTGAAAAATATAAAAAATGCAGGTAACTATTTTTAAATAAAGACCACCGAATACTAGAGTTATCTGGGCCTGGTTTCAGTTTATATTTTACCATGGTGAATTACATTATTAATATACTTTTTTCCGATAATCCGAACAAAGCGAAAATCCGAACTGTATAATAGGTACGTGGTATCAATTAGTTAACGGATAAACGACGCTCTGCTGTATTATGAGTGTATTCTTAAAATCGAAATTAGCAGTCTAATTAAATGCTATTTTAATAATCTTATTCTAATTAGATTTATAAGTATAACATGTATTTTACAAGTTTTTATTTAACTTGCTGTGTTAGTTAGTCTGTTAGTATGTGTGGGTCAAATCTTGCAAGTCAATTTTGAAGGACTTCCACGTATCCGATTGATTTGAAATTTGTATGTACAGTCGCGGACTTTATGAAGTTAACACTTAATTTTTCAGTGTAAGTTCACAAAAAGTCAGTAGCTAATAGCTAAACATAAATATCAAAATTAAAAAAAAATAATTGTCGTTTAAATGCCTCGAAATTATTAAAACGATGAAAAAAAAGAATTATTGCAAGACTGGAGGAAGGAATTTGCTAGTATCAAATATTATCAAATCTTTTAATGTTTATATGAATAATATTGAGTAATTTGGATTGTATAATAAACAACTGAGGTGTTTTCATAATAATTTTTATTGAATTTTTAGGATGTAACCTTATAGTAATTGATACATTACTATTAAAAGCCAAATTACAATTTGCAAAAATTAAAAAAAAAAAACGGTAACTAGATGATACAAGTGTAAACTTTTTTAAGTCCGCGACTGTACCTATGACTTCACAAATTTTGTAAACTCTGTGTTAAAAACATTAGATTTATATGTTGATTTTTACTATCCATATTATATGTGACGATAACCAAATTGTTGTGGAATACGGACGACGAAAAAACAAAAATTGAATTTCTAATTTAGCAACGTTTCGTTAATCAATGTTAACTTCTTCAGGCATCTGTAAATGTATAACAAATGCATAAATAATTATATATAATGTACAGAAATATAGAAATTTAACCTAACTTAATCGAGATTCGGATGAAGATCAAAAATTAGGAATGTATTCATTTATCATTACCGGCGCGAGTGAATTGTCTGGTTTTATATATTTTTAAAATAGTAAGAATTATACCATTCATCGTAATATTGAAACTATAATTATTTTTCAAAATCATGTTACAAACTTTTAATTGTGTAATTTTCCTTAATGTTAGTCCCTAAAAATAAACTTAAGAAAATTCTCGCAAATAATTGAAATTAAGAATACTGGTTTAATTACATTCTATTAAAATATTATCAATAATAGTCTAATGTTAAAAGTATATCTACACCCAAAAGGCAAAAGCACTTAAAAATCGAATTTATGTAGCTTTGTGTGTACCGTGTTCCCAGACGCAAATGGATTCAGTTGTCGAGGGTCTATAATCTACAATCTCTCTCTCTCTCTCTCTCCTTCCTTCCCTCCCTCTCCTCTCGCTCTCCCCTTTCTATCTCCCTAAATGTTCCTTTTCTAGGTACATAAATTCAAAATTTAGACTGAATTCCTAAACGAATTATTATTAATCCTTTAGTAGATGTATGGATCAGAGTATATTATTTTGTTGCAAAAAAAAAAGACAGAACCGTCGAATACATGCACTGAGCTATTTTCCTATGTTGCGAACACTAAGTGGAAAGAATTCGAAGTATATTTTATTTCTTAGCAAAAACGGTGAGGCTCCCTCGACGGCCTCATCGTTTCGAGTTGTATGGTGGTACATATGAATTTCATTCTACTTGCAACGCGTGATAGAAAAGTTCCTCGAGGCAGGTAATCGACAGAGCTGTCTTTTTCTTTGCTGCCAAAAACAGACTCTAAGAGATCTATACATATTTTGATGAACTATCCGTTTTGAAATGCAGTTTAAATTTGGAATTTATGTAGAGATGAAATGTTTTCACATAGTGTAACACAAAATAAACTTCTTATTACTGAAATTAATTATTAATTTAAAATTTTGTTCCGTTGTTTTTTTTTTGTCTTTCGAAAAACTTGCTAATATCATCAAAACCGTAGTAGAATCCGATTACTCTAAGAGTGATACCGCTACGTCATTGACAGAAAACGCCTATTTATCTGAACGCCGCCTATCTGACCCAGTGGCGTAGTGTGCAAAGGGTTACTGAAAAAAATGAAAAAAACAATAAAATTAGCTGGTCGCCTATCAGATAGTTTGTTGCTATGTGAGGGCGGCGGAGCTTTGACGCCAATACATTGATGACGTATCGGTACCATTCTAAGAGTAATACGATCAAAACATACAGTTTATTTATTTATTATTTGTAGTCCGATCATTAAACCATTTTTGTACTTCCACTCTAGCACTGCATCTGCATATAGTCAAGTTAAGAGTGGGATAATTCTAGCAAAGATCTACAGGAAAACTGTCTTATAAATGGAATAGATAAATATAAGGAAATCTTTATTTGGACAGACAAGTCTGTATAATACCCTCAACAGAACAAAAGAAGATATGCAACACGACACTATTTATTAGTGATGGGCAAAATCATATTATTTCGATAATCGGATTCTTATTTCTTAGGTTTTGAATGATTCTCATAATCGGATGTTTCATTCGAATTATATCAAACGATTCAAATTCTGTATTCCATCAGCTGAGATTTACTCACTAGCCAGTAATTCGGTGTTGCATCGACGTCAGACACACGCCAGACAGTAGAGTGTTGCCACATACATTGCTATTTTTTCTTTCGTAAGTTATATTTTTTGTAATATAAACTTCATACTATTAACTATTCAGGAAGATCGAGCAGGCAACGCTGCATCAATGTGACGAAAAAAGTATTTCAATGTTGTTACTTCTTTCTCTATATCATGTTATGTTATATTTATTTCACTCTGTTTCATTTGAATAGTCGATTATAATTTAAACAGTGTGAATTCAAGTTATATAATAATTCGAATTATTTCCATAATCGGATGTTACCGATTATTTAAAAAATCGGATTACTGATTATTTTTAATTCGAATTATCCCATAACTACTATTTATACAGATAAATAAAAAAATAAAACTTAATAATATAAAAAAAATTCGACTGATGACCAGTCCTATACTTCCCACCTAGTAAATATTTGCAAAAAATAAACACTCTTTTTTTTTTTTATTCTTTGACTAGGCCCAAATAACCTTAGGTGTTGGTGGTCTTTAAAACACAATTTAATTTTTATTCTTTGAAAAAAGCATGGCCCTCTTTTTTGTTTGGTGATCTACTGATGGCTAACTTAATATAGCAAAAATCATGGTTACCTTGATTTACGTACAATTTTTATTTTTTTTAGTAAAATATTTTTTTTCTCGAAAACTATACATTTTAGAGAAAAAAAATATTTACATTTTTTTCATATTATAACATCTAGAATTCATTTATATTTTTTTTACCTATGTTAATACGTGACATTGAGAACGTTTTTTTGAATATCTCAGGATCCACTGAACCGATTTGACTCAAAATCTAATCAGATCTAAGTTAAAGGCTGATAAACACAATAGAACAATCGGCATGCCCGTATGTTGTTCCGTTCTTAAGATATCGAAGGCGAAAAATTGACCACATACACACATACACACACACACACACACACACATACATACAGACATCAGTCAGAAAATGATCTTAAACGATTGCTAGGGTCTCAAAACGTGAAAATTTGTTAAAATCTCGAAATATTTTTTTCGGACTAAATCCATTACTTCCCTACCATAGTAGAGGTGGGAAGTAAAAATATATTTGAAGAGATTGAAAAAATTACAAAAAATTTAACATAAGCATCTTGCCTTTTAAGCACAGATATAAAAATACATTATGGATTCAATAGCTATTGTCTAAAATAGGTAGCATTATGCCTATATATTTATCTATTAGGCGACACAAAGTTGTCCTATAATAGCTGAATAACTGCAGTTCATTGAGATCTGACTGTAGATATGTCAAACAAACCAGTCTATTGCTCTGAAAAGGTATAATGTCCCACGAATTTGTATATGGAAATTAAGTAAAAGGATGGGAAAAATATATTTTACCAAAAAAAAAACACCAACGTATAATTATGAACTTCAATGCCGGTTTCACCAGAAATCATCAAGAGATTATCTTTGGATCAGTATGACCATGCCCATGGTGTGACGATTTTAATGTCAGCAAAGCATGCGCTTCGACGTCATTATTCACCATTTTTAATACACTTTTTCATATGAATAAATTGCTAATTAAAGTAGTTTCATTTCTGTTTCGGAATAAAATGCACAGGTCTAGTCCCAAGCAATATTCTCTTGTTCTATTGAAAAACGAGGGCCGTCCAGCTGCTTTATGCAAAGACATAGTCCACTATAACACAATGCTAAATAGTAGGTAGTTACAGTAATGTGAGTTGCTCATATCATATAATCAGTCTATCACATTAGTGTTTGAAACGATCATTTTGATAATTACCAATTTTCCCTGCATTTAGCCTCAACAAAATAAATTTAGCATTGCTTAGTCAGATTCTATATAAATGAAGATGTCAAGCGTAGGTCTCTATTTTTTGTTACAATAGATAAAATAAATACACATACGGCTGCATTTTTCAAAAAAATGTATTTAAAAATGATTGCGTCCCATGATCATGAAGCAGTTACAGTTTTAATTAATAATTAAATATCAATTGACATCTCTAATTAGTAATTACAGCAATAATATAGCTGAAAAACTTCAATCTCAGCACAATCAAAACTTAAACATCAATTAGTACCTAGCAATAAATTATTGTGCACTAGGCACTAAGAGCGATGACACACACAGCGGCTGCCGAGTCGACACGTAAGTTAGTGTTTCTCAATGGTGCAAAACGACTGAGAGCCGCCTGAGCGCCGCCTTGACACATCGTTTTCCACAAAAACCACCTGGCTGCCGCGTTGACAACGCTGAGTGTGTCATCGTCGAGGCGGCAGTCGTCTCAGGCGGTAAGTTGGCGCAAACCGCTGTGTGTGTCATCGCTGATTTGGATAAGTGATTCTATTACATCAACGTTCCAACTGAAGGGTCTCCCTAAATAGCTTTTCAATGTCATTTGTAATTAATAAAAAAGCAATTCTAAAATTATTAAAATTGTATTTAAAAAATTAATTTATGAGCGTTCTCGACTGTAGCCATCTTCAGATAAATGTTATCAATATAATGTTTACAATATTAAATCGTCATAATTTTTGTGAAGTATTACTAAATAAAGCTTCTAAAAAGTTATGTGAATTATAGCTGAGCAAATTAAGTACATAAATTAAAATATATAATTTTCTGTTTATATATCTAAGCCATTATTTTAACTGCATTAAAAGTTAGGTTCAAATGTTTGTCTGTATTTAAGCACAAATTTGAACTTTACTTTTAATACAGTTGAAAATAATGGCTTTTATATAAGGAGATAATTAGATATTTTAATTTATGGTACCCAATTAATTTGTTCGGTTATTCACATAACTTTTTAGAAGCTGGCCTGTTAAAATTGTTTGATATTTAATAATTTTAAAAATACTATAATTTTAAGATTTTATTTGGTAACACTTCACAAAAGCTATGACGATTTAATATTGAAAACATTGATTATATTGATAACATTTATCTGAAGATGTCTCTGTACATTCGAAAGCGCTCACAAATTAATTTTTAAAATAAATTTGGAATGGTTTTATTAATTATTATAAATGACATTGACATTCATATTTTTCAAATTTCTTTAATACGTGTAACACTACAATGATTCCTAAATATCTCCAATACTCTCAGCACAACCAAAACCCGAACGGCGAACGCCGAACACTAACTGATATCAATAATTATTATTAACGGGGTATCAGTTAATAAACTGGCTATTATCTTTCTTTTTCATATCCGTTTATTGTACTTTTAAAATATATTTTTTTACAATGTACATAAGACTTTCCTCAACCTTAAAGTCTTTGTGAAGATATCCATCGCCATCTACAATAGGTACCTTGATCCATGATTCATTGTTAACACACTTCCCACATTATATAGAGTGCAAAATAATTATTTCACCGTTCTTAGTCACATCCTCCGTGCTTGTATTCATTGTTAATTCATAGGTGACTCGTCTCATCTGGCTAATTAGCTATTATATGTACACACTCAGTGCTATATCGTGTCCTACTGTTGCATATTACACCATGCACTCTCTCAGCTTTCGTGCATTTTAACTGGATTCGTTTTTTATTAAATTAATGTCTTAATTTACAAATTTGTAATAAATGTGGATCTTTATGTGAGTTTAAAACAAGAGCGAAATGTTATAACGTTTGTAATATAAAAAGTGTAAAGGCTGTCTAGTCTTTCAGAAATAATAAGTTAAAACATTAATTGGTACTAGTCCTAAGTGATCATGAGAATTTTATATACACGGTGTCCCAACGAAAACTTGTACCCCCGTAAAACTCGGCAAAATAAACGTTTTGACAAAAATCCAAAAACACGTCGATTTTTATATCAAAAGCGACCAATTTTTATGCAAAAATCATTCTTGCAAGTCTAGCCCTGTGCGGGGGGTAGTGACTCCCCTCAAATTTTTAAATGGAACGGGGGGTCAAATGATCCCTTATTTGGAAGAGTTTTTCATTACTTACACAATTGTATTTGTTTTTTTCAATTCGATCGATTTGTTACCAAGAAATTGCTTCTTGAAGTTTCCAACTTATTGTATGGCAATTGGTGGAGGTCATTTTGAGCAATATATTCGATAGTTTAAACCTTTTTGTGCTTTTATTAGTTTTTTAACTTGGAAACTTTCTCGGTAACAAATCGATCGAATGGAAAAAACAAATACGGTTATGTAAGTAATGAAAAGCCCTTCCAAATTAAGGATCATTTGACCCCCCGTCCCATTTAAAAATTTGGGGGGTCGCTACCCCCGCACAGGGCTAGAGTTGCAAGAATGATTTTTGAATAAAAATTGGTCCCCTTTGATATAAAAATCGACGTGTTTTTGGATTTTTGTCAAAACGTTTATTTTGCCGAGTTTTACGGGGGTACAAATTGACCTATAAGACCGCGTAGTTAACAGTACCTTATACACACTATAGAAATAAAACTTACGCAAAATCTGCATCTAAATAATACAAATTGACATTTACACAGACAAATACAAAAAATCTAGTATATGATTTGTTTTTCGTTGCAATGGTTAGACCGTTAGAGCTAAATATTTAACGTAAACGTTAAACGGTCCGATCTCGAATAAGAATTTACACTGCAATAAATTAATTTAAATAAAGAATTGTTTGTTCGTGACGAGCCGCCTATGATTTTAATCGTATTTATGGTATTAACATCTAATCATCCTACAAACCAATCCAGTTTATTTTTATAACAACCGCATGTTTAACCAAATCCATTAGCGTAACCTGCTCATTTATTTATTCATATGGGTGCACGTTGCGGCTGTTAAAATTATACATTTCCGAAATTACTGTTGTCTGCAATTATAATTTTTCGTGTGAATTTATTATACAAAATTTATATTTTGTATAACAAAACTAAACAATTGAAAAACGGTTAACCTTATTCTCAAAGAACTTAAACAAGTAAGTAATCAGTTATTAATTAGAAATTATAGAGTACCACTACCACTACCTACTCAAGGTAAATACGTAATGTTTTTTTACATGTAGGTAATGGTTTAGATAATTTCTTTTAAAAAAATCACATGGTAAGTACGCAAATAGTAGATTGTATATCAATATTCGTAATGGGGTATATTACTGACGAGTAGTAATACCATTTCGCACGAGATATATGGTATTTTTTGCCATACCCACTACAAAATACTTACTTTTCACTTCATTTTCAGTATTTTCAAAAAAATTTGATAGTTCATTTGCGTCGCTATCTTTACATTCATAGCAGGCCATAAGTATATGTAATAGCAGGCAGATAGAGCGAATAAACATAAGTTACTATGGCAACAGTTTACTTACCGCATTAGTTATGAATTGAAAACACTTTCGGCACACCTACCTGTTAAATGATCCAATACAGGCCGGTATACATGCATGGAAAGTAGCTATTTTGTAGTGGGTATAACAAAAAAATATATACCTACCTTTAAGAATAATTTCCATATTGATTCATAAATTTAAATGAAGTGGTTGACATTTTTATTTATTCTCGTATACACAGGTGTCCATAAAGTCTCTATCTATATTTTTGGAATTTAATGTACGTGAAACGTTTACATTGCAAGCATTGATTTACAATGAATAAAGGTGTAAGTATATAACTTACTTAAAACGACGACATTTGGATGCAAGCGTAAAAGGATATCATAGGAAAGTAATCAGATCTATGGAAAAATCACAAAATACAACAATAATGACGTTCGATGCATTTTTCTCTAAATATGTATAGGTATTATCAGGGGTGGATCTACATATTGACTAATATGTGTCAAGGGCCAACAAAAATTGAATTATTATCAAAAATTTTTAATACTTTTTCATTAACAATGAGCAGTTATCGTATAGTAAAAATGGGGCCTCATTGGACTTCAATACGCCCTAGGCACCGAAAAACCTAGATCCGCCCCTGGGTATTATCGTAGGATCATTCTTATACGGGATCGACTAGTTATAAATTACTATAGGTTTTGAGGATAGCCAAGATTGTTGAGAAGCTAGTGTTTATATAGCATAATCATGGGGTTTGTCTATTACCATCGCTAAGTTTCCAGTCTAATGTGAGAACTGACGAAAATAATAGATTGGATTTTCAGTTCGTTATTTAAACAATAACAAATTATAAATAGATTAAATAATTATTTTTCTAAAATATGTATGAATTGGAATAACACTTACTTCATTGGATTTTTTTTAATCTTATATATAAATTCTTTACACCAATATACAAAAAGAGCTTTTGGCCGCAAAATTTAATGTAATCTATACTAATATTATAAAGCTGAAGAGTTTGTTTGTTTGGTTGAACGCGCTAATCTCAGGAACTACTGGTTCGAATTGAAAAAATATTTTTGTGTTGGGTAGTTCATTTATCGAGGAAGGCAATAGGCTATATAATATCACGCTACGACCAATAGGAGTGGAGCATCAATGAAAAATGTTGCAAAAACGGGAAAAATTATTCCTTTTGAGAGCTTCCGTTGCATGCGCTGCGTAAACGGTTAAAGTTACGCAAAAATCATGTATGACGGAATTGTTCCCGGAAGCTTTATATATATAGCGAACGAGCGAAGCGAGTGAGTAATGTAATTCCTAAACCACGCAACGGATTTTGATGCGATAGATAATTTTTCACGGAAGGTTTATATATATAGCGAACGAGCGAAGCGAGTGAGTAATGTAATTATAATATTCAAGCGAACGAGCGAAGCGAGTGAGTAGTGTATTTATAATATTCAAGCGAACGAGCGAAGCGAGTGAGTAGTGTATTGCACCCGGGTTTTCTTAGCACCCGGGCGAAGCCGGACGGGTACCGCTAGTTTTCTAATAAATTCAGAGCATAATACAATATCTTTAATTCAAACTTCTTTTTATACTCCGTTTTGCTTATCCTTTTTTCATTGGTGTTCTCTTTTTTCATGTATCTATACATAGTGTAGCAAAAAACACATCAAAGTGAAAAAAGTAGAATCCCCTTTTTTATTTAAGAGAAAAAAGAAACAAACTATGCAATTTTATTTTAAACTTGCCAAAAAAAAATTAGTAATTACCATTACAAAGTGCACAACATCGGTGTCATCGCAAACCAACTTTATGAATCACTAATTGCTCATATGAGTGGTATTGGAGTTATGATTCATTTTGTAAATTCTAACTGTTTAAAAACCAACTGTCAATTTCGTGTTCTAATTAGTTTACCTACGAATAGCAAATTAAGATGCATTAGCAGATACTACAATATACAAAACACTATCAGGTTTTTTTTAGAAATTTAGGACAATGGTGTTTCCGTTTCACACCACGAACAATCGATATACCAGGAAATATTAGTCACATGAGATTTAAAGTCGTTTGCGTCTTGGCTCTTGACTCTCGAGTAAAGCAACATGAGAGTACAGAACGCCTATATTGTTATCGACTCCATGGTCAACCAGCGAACACTCTTTTTTAAAACAGTTTTACCTTGGAATGACAAACATGATACAAAAGACTTGCAGTGGAATGGCTAGCACGCGTATAAAATTTATCTGATTCAAAACTATTGAACGTTAGAATCAAAATACAGTTATTGCATGTCTTTAAGTCGTTGCTCGTTAAGGACAGCTTGGTGTAATGGTCAGCGTGCTGGCCTTTGGATCAGACTGTCGTGAATTCGAATCCTACTTCTGCTCGTGTATATTTTGTGATAGACCCAGATTTGATGTATTTTGATGATACTGGCCAGATATCTTATATGGTGGAGCCATCCCCAAAGTGATATTCTCTTGTATATGCATGCATATTGCATAATAATATGTTCTATATAATATGTGGACATAATTCTATTGGATAACCTTAAAAAAGTCAGTGCTTCTAGCCATAGCTCATAGGCGGGATTTCAGCCATCTTATCAGGAGAGCAACATCAGGCACCGAGGTCTTTTAATTCTTTTACCATTCCAACTCCACAAGTGGGGAATGGTATCTACTAATTTATGTCAAAATTCACTTTTCAAAATTTTACAATATTTTTTCGTTTTGAGATCCCCCAAATCCAAAAAACATATTTTTCGAAAAAGTATGTTTGTCTGTCGGTTTAATATTTAATACTAGCCGTTACCCGCGTCATGGCACACGTTAACAGAAATTTTATTTTATTTATTATAATATTATGCCAAATGCCAGTATTTTTGAAGTTGGAATGGTCCCGTGTCCAATTGGCTGGAATTTTTTAAGTTGGAATGGTCCCGCGTCCAATTGGATGGAATTTTGAGTTTTAATTTCAGTTAAATGAACAAAGTTTCGCGTCTTTTTCAAATCAATTAATTACGATGATGAAAATGTTTAATTGAACATCGCGTTTTCAAGATAGCGATATAATCATATAAATGTTCTTACTTCAAATAGAATATCCTAAATATTTTATTTAGACTTGAAAATAAAATCATATTCTGAATAAAAAAGGTTAACACAACTGCAATAAATCAACAAATATAAAACTTGCAGACATTTTAACGCTCCATTTGACATACACAAAATTTCTATTTGAAATATTAAAGTTTATATCGATGCGACGCGACGGTCATCTAATTGTTGACAAGTTCCTCTCATTTGGATACTTCGTGGTAGTACTAGTAATAAACATCAATAGTTTTTAAACCACCAACTAATAGAATTATCTGGGGTTAGTACCAACTCTGATTTTTAATAAATTGAAAATCCAACTGATACCAATTCGTGGATAAAAGCATGGGAACTGTGAGTTTGGTATAAGTTTGAATTAAACTTATATTACCTATTAATTTTCGCAATTTGAACTTAGAAGAGTTCGCAACCAAACTTGCGAAATAAAACACCGATAATACAAATCAAACAGAGAACGCAATTTTAGAGTATAACGTGAAAGAAAAGAATAGCTCTAAGGTAATGATTCAGAATTTTCATTGATCATATAGAAATAATTACTTCAATGTGAAAGTAACAAAATACCAGACCACTGTGTCAATTCCGTAGCTGTTTTTATTATTTCTTCTTTTAACTTTTTTTTACCTCTCGTTTTCGTTACTATAAAGAATTTTCGTATTACATAAAAGAGTAGATACTGTTATTTGATTAGAATTAATACGTACCTACCTACTTGTAACAAGTAACAACTAATAATAAAAGCTAGTACCTATATCGCCTGTGGTCGAAATTCGACCAATTGTGTCTGTAAAACGTAAAAATTGTCCCTCCCTATCTCTTTGCCTGACCCGTTAGCGTTCTTCTTCGAGGCATAACACAAATATATTTTCCGTTTACTTTTAGACACAAACGTAAAAGCTTATACAACAAAACACAGCGGGTCCATCTCTCCAGCCTATGGCTTGTTTTACCTAGAGAAATATATATCTATTCTATTCTATTTGTCACATATCCCTATAAACACAAATTCAACATAACTGTACCGACAACGAAGAAATCCGACAAAAGTTTGTTTTGCCGATATACCCTCTACATATTGATAGTTCATAGAATCTCCGTGGTGTGTCACCAGGCGTTTTTAAACAGCGAGAGAAACAACGCTTTTGCATGTAATATTCTCTCGTGCAGGGAAGGCATACTTTCATTGGAAATCATGTTCACTTTATTTTACCTGCTTTAACGGCAACATACACACATGATTTTTTTTTTGTACACATCTATGGCACAGTACCTTTCGAATGATAAGTTTCATTCCCCTCCTTTTACAATAAATAGTAGTAAAAAAAGGTAAGACAATTTTCGATGTTCACGTAATAAATTTATTTTATGAAATACAAAAAAGAGTAGTACCTAGTTTTTTGGTTTCCATTCGTATAATTATATGTAACTTTTTACTTCAAAAATAATCATGATTGAATCTGCAATTTCTGATTTCTTCAAACTTGTCTGTTTCCTGATGCCGTTAACAGAAATATCTATCTAAAATTTAAAATCACGAAACACAATTACGATAAAAAAACATTGAAAAATGTTTTTAAAAAATCGAAAAAACTAAAAAACTGTATCATGTAGACTATAGAGGTAAGTCTATCCTATTATTTCCATTTTAAGAATTTTCATTATCACACCAGTCAAAGAAAGCGATCGACATATTTTTCACTTATGCGCTATAAACTATCCTTGACTTCGAGTTTCTATAGTGGGATTATATTTCTAACAAACAGAATCATAAACGAGATATTTTTATATAAAATTTAATGACACATATATTTTTACCTAGATCTATTTTTATTGCTCGATTAAACGTTTACACGCGAAAAACTAGCACCAGTAGGGACTGGGGGTGGTTTTCCACCCATCGGAGAGGTGGAAACTTTTAGGAACTTTGTGTGTTGTGATACATCTTTTAGACTGTTAGGTCTCCAAGTCACATATGAATAATAAGAAGTACTTCACAATCCACAACATAATAGACATAATATTATAACGTGTTACGAATACTCAATGTGTGTTTTATAATATAAGAAATTAACCACACCTGAAGATGGCAACTCGTTGCTGAAACGCGTCGTGTTAACAACACATGAAGTCACAAGACGGACACAAGGTATTTGTAATACTTCTTATTATACTTTATTTGTACCCCCATCGAGAGTTCATATCTAAAATTTAAAAAAGTTATAAATTATTTCTCTAGTTTCTCTGGACTATTGATTAGAAAATAACGCTAAGACGATACTATGATAGCCACCAATAGTTGTACTCTTTCTTTTTTGAGCGACACTTTATGTGGCCTGTTTCGCGGTTCATCTTCTATAGTCAATAGTTTTATACCGATCAACATCAGATTCTTGAAAACAACATTTTAATTTAACGATCACAGTGTCACGTTAGTTGTAAAATTATCACAGCAAGGAGATAAACATAGAAATGCTTGATCTATTCTCATTAAGCACGATATAAACAAGCTTATTACTGCTCATTAGTACAGGAGTGCCAGAAAGGAGCGACAGCTTACGTCATAAACTGATGCATTATAAATGCATCGAAATGTCGTTAAAGAGTTGCTGTATAAAGTACATCTGTGGCATCTAAACTAAATACAATGCACTAAACTTTGTGTTATGCACTAAAAGCACTACCGCGAACTGTGCCCTGTGCAAACTGAATCAATCTCTATTTATTTCCGCTTTAATAGCCGCTTTTAATTTGTACAGATTCAGTGCCTAACACCGCTTTATATTCGGCAGCCTATTTTTTTTTTTTTTTTAATGAGGGGTAAAAAATTCTTTACGAACACCCGCATTTGCGGGTAGTGTGGGACTCGGCCGCAGCAATACCCACTAAAAAGCCCCTCCTCTTCGTCCTGTCAGCCTGGGACCGCTTACGCATTACTTCGGGCTGGCAGGGGTCTCTTAATTAATATCTTCATTTGCCTTCTGTCTGAGAATGGACGTGAGCATTAGCTCCACCGCTCTCCAGCCCTTCTCATCCTTCAGCATTCTCGGCACGATGGTATCCGCAGTCAGCCATCCAACCTGGGTAAAGCAAACAGTACGCTCCTTCACCCAACGACTGCAATTACCGATCCCTGTGGAACTCCGCTGGTCACCTGGAATTCTTGTTTGGTTCCTTCCAGCTCTGCTATTATCCTCCGGTCACGCAGGTATTGTTGCAACATCCTCAGTAGGTACGGGCTGATACTCAGCCTAGTCAGCGCGTCGAGGATATGCTTCCATGGAGCACTATTAAAAGCGTTCCTCACGTCCAGTACAATTACTGCGGGGATACGGCGCATTTGTCGAGTTCCAGCGGCCGCGTTATCCACCAGTTCCATCACTCTCCCAATTCGGCAGCCTATTATCAATACTAAAAGTACATAAAATTGTAACGGAACTACTGTAATTTCGTTTTTATAACTCCTGCTTCTAAATTTCAATATTCGAGCCCTGTGAGGTGGGCGTGAAGAGGCGTATTTTAGTAAGCGTGCGTAAAAGTACTGTCACCGTGCGTGAAAGTCCAAAGCGTGTGTAAAAGTACCGTCACCGTGCGTAAAAGTACAATAACCATATGCGTCTCTACATCTTATAAATTCGAAATTTCCGCACTTTGTACAATACAAGCACTATTTACTGACTATCGATCGATGTGTTACTATATATAGCGACGCGCCTACAAAGTCCACATCATGACAGTAATGTTTTTAATGATTTATACACAAGTTAATAACTTTAATAACAAACTAAATCGTAATTTTGTCTGTAATTGTAAAGTTTTAAGGACTCGAAGAGCGAATTTTCCGTTTTCAAAATTTTTTTCCTGTTTTTCATAAACTTTAGAAGCAGTCATTATAAAAAATTATGTTCGATACGAACGCTTAAAGTGAGGTATCTAGTAGATTTAAATTGAGGCACTCGCTAAAGGAACTGACACATACACAACGAGATCTCGTTGTGTATGCGTCAGTTTTAAATTACTGGTGTTTAACATTTACCGCAGGTACTACTAATGTAATGAATTTAAACGGTGAAAAAAATAATAAAAAATCTTCAAGGATATAATATATTTTGTTAAGTTATGATTTTAGTGTTAATTTTTATGGTTCCGTTCCTCCGAACAGAGCCCTATTACTGAGCCTACGCTGTCTGTCCGTCCGTTCGTACGTCTATATCACAAGGTTCTATCTCACAAACGGTAAGAGGTAGCTAGTTGAAATTTTCACAGATTGTGTGTTGTGGCATGAATCCTGGAAAATAATGAAAATCAAAAAGTTTAATTCCTAGGAGGTTCGCCGGTCCCCACATATGGATATATACTCGTATATCTTGTATGTATCTCCATTGTTTTCTCTAGAATTGAACGCTTATATTACTAAAGTATATCTTGTTTCTGCTGTGCTACTGCAGTAAGTCTTGTAGCGCAATGGTTAAGGCGTTCGCATGTCACCCCGAAAATCAATCGGTTCAGATCCGACTGACGACATTTTCTTTTTTATTTGTTTTTTTATAATGTAAATGTTTTTGAATTTTTTGGAATAAGAAATGTAATTTAAAAATAATTTCAAAAAAACTAATTAAATTTAAAGTGTATTTTAATTTATCTCTTTCTTTGTTGTACGAATCCCTTTGCGCGCGTGTCGAATTCACACTTGACCGGTTTTATTTATTATAATTGTGAAAGAATATTATTTTTTTATTTTATAATTTAGTTCTCGAGTGAATTTTTTACTTCACAAATGAATTTTGTTAAAGTTGATGTTAAAGACTTTATTTTTACATAATTTATATATTAGTATAAGTTGCAGTGGGAAAATAATTAATTTTCTTGACATCGATAGTCAAGTTCCAAAATTTAAGATAGTGAGTCATGCACTTATACTTCACTATTTATAATAATAAGTAAATAATTGAATAAATACATTTGTTCCGTCGTTCTTTTATTTATGTATCTATTATGACGCGTTTCGGAGGTATGGAACCCTAAAAAGAAGAAAATTAAAAGTTAGACAACAGCGAACAAGCCTTTGTAGAACAGCATTTAAATTCCAATCACTTACAATAGTGAGATTCATTTTTGATTTAGTGCGCACGTAGGTTAGTTCAAAGTTAAACTTCGAAGGAAACTCGAAGCTTACATCAACTTGCAGTTGTACTGTTGGTAAAGAGAAATTAATACCACTACTTGTAAGTTGTGGCTGGTACTTGCAGAAAACAGAATATCAACTACGCTCTTAATTCCAGGTACCTATATAAGTTTTTCGTGGAAAGCATTCGTAATTGCCATTAAATCTATGGCAAAATGGGCTATGTCGATTTTTTGCTTATATTTTACCTTCTCCTCATATCACACGCGGATACTGCCAGGGATCTTTTAATTTTCATTTGGTTGGTCATGATTTGGTTTTGTGTTATGGGCTCTGACGTCACAAAATATCGTTTCAGAAAACCATGGAAGAATTGCCTAAGTCGACCGTTTCTGAGATATTTCGAAAAAAGTAATAAAGGTGGTAAAATTTCGTGTTTTTTTCAAGATGACGGATTTTCCCCCAGAGGGATTTTTTGGGAAGTTTGGAATATCAATCAGAACACTATTCTTTTACATTTCCACCAATTTTTAACTTGAGGTTTCAAATGTCCGGGTTCGGGCAACTTTTTATCGTATTTGCCTGAACTATACGCTTTTCGTCAACACTCACTACTATTATAGAATTAATACAATATGTGAGCAGTAACTTTTTTAATACTTTTACAAAAGAACCGCTCGAAGTGATGCATCTTTATAAAATTTATTTACTCTTTGGTAATAGTACATGCTAGTAAATAGATAGGTACTAACAGAAAATAATGCCTGCGACACTGAAGTTTTAAGCTGAACTAAATAAACTTTATCGAACTAGTTTAATTTAACATGTTTCGCGTGTCTTTCACAATTTATACAAGCTTTCACAAAACCCCATCGGAAAAATAAGAAAACATTTCTCTTCTCAGCGATAGTGATCAAACGATACCTATATAAGATATTTTGTAAGCTCTTAAAATGCTGATTTTAGTTTAATTTATTCCGAAGTATTATTTCACCAGTTTTGGTAACTGAGATAGAATTGTAGGAATATTAAGTAAAAGTAGGTAGGTATATTGGTTCCTGGGCACTCATCTGTGGTCAACCACTTTTATATTTATAGTTAACAGAATATAATAGCAGATAATTTTTTAAGATATATTTGTATGGGCAATTTCCCACCCACCGTTAATTACAGTATCAAATAGATATTGTAGATTATATAGACACTCAACAACAGAGGTTATAATACCAGTAATAATTCATTTTCAAACTTCTTCTTTTTACAACTTTCGATCAATAAATCTGAAAAGAAAAAGATTCGTGCTTTTATATCTAAGATTTTCTGAACATGGAAATAATTTTTGTTACAGTCAGTACATGTCGCAAAATACCGCTTGTGCTCACAAGTTACTAAGATTCTACCAGATACTTCCTAGCTGTTGCCTAGCTATGTATTTTCAGCTATTTTAAATTCATTTAAGTTAGCAGTAGGTAGCTGGTAGAGTTTCAGGCTGATATTTGGTTTACATTATTTCAAGCCTCGAAGTCGTTTTTTTAACAGATAATATTATTATTTTAAATTTTACCGATTTAAACAAATGAATTAGAATACCCTTCGGTTGCAGACTCAACTATCTCACTTTTTTAATTATATTACTAATTCAAATAAAAAAAAACAAATTTCATCGTGTCATTTCTTGTCCGAAGCAATAAAGCCTCTTATTTTTCAATATTGGGACCATAGCGCTCGGCTATCTGAGTACCTATACGAAGAATTAGTTCATAGATACAATACACGGTGTTTTCTGCTGTCAAACGGAATTTTCAAATAAAACCTCGATTTGTTTATTTTTTCAAGACCACTAACTTGCTAGAGCTATTCTGGGTTCAACAAATTGAAAATCAAGATGCTTTCACCAGTTCTCAGATAAAATTATACCACTTGCGAGAAACTTTTTATTTTAAAAATCAGTTTTTTGTTTCAAAGCTGATTTAGATTAAATGTTCGAAAATTTTGAAAATAAACAATATTTTATTTTTTTATGAAAACATTTTCGCTTGTATCAAATTATATTTTGCACATTGGAGAACAAACATGTGTTTATGCGTTCAGCTGTTTTTAAAGCCGTAGATGAAGTTTTGAAATGGACAACTTTTCTTTCTGTCGCAATAACGGGAAACCTGTCGCAAACACGCAACTTTAAACATGACGTTTCACAGTAGGTTAGAACTGAAAGCACGGTATTTTACAAGATGTCATTCATAAGTTGCCCCAGAAATTACAAGTGAGTGTCGACCCGTTTCAGTTCAACCGATGTCCTTTGTTTGTTCTTTTGTTCCGTGATTACGGCATAATACGAGTACGTAGACTAATTTTAGCAAAATTCGGCAGAGACCTTTTTTTTAATCTTAGCTGAATCAATGCTAATATTTAAAATATATGCAGGGTGTTTGGGTAAAGGTATTCAGAAATTCAAAGACATGTAATACTCATCAAAATAAGCCAAAAAGTTCATATAAACGTATGACCTAAAACGTAGGGGAGACCGGGGTTAGTTGACTATATGGGTAGGTTGACTAATTGCCGATAGTTCCACTATTAAGTATTTGAGGGCACTGCTATCGCGATGTTCAAGAACACAGGAATGAAGTTCATCATTGTATGTGCCGCCGTTATAGATATTCGCACGGTGTTTCAAGAAAAAATCAGAAATCTGAAAACATCAGCGATAAGTAATTATTTTTGTTCAAACTATTTGTGTATTATTGTCGAATAAATAATCTTTCACATATTTTCAATAATATTTTGTGAAAATATGCTAAGTTTTAATATGATTTAAGGTGTATTGTTTTTACCGAAGTCTATTAATTTCTGACGTACGGCGCTCAAAATGTCAAAATGGCGGATGGGGCTTGTTGACTAAGCGGAGTCGGGGTTAATTGACTAAGGTTAATTGACTAGCTTCAATGCACATGCTGCAATAGATGGGCCCACAACAAATGCACCAAAAACTCCAATTTAACATTTTATGTGTGCATTAACTGTGGCTCAGATGATGATTTGTAAACTTTTTATAATTGTTTTTTATTTTGTAAACTTTTTGTAATTGCTTTCTATGTGAAATTAAACGTTTTTTTCAATCATGTTACTGTTTTTACCCCTCAAATACATGGACGCACATAAAGGGGGGGTCAGCTGTCCCCCCCCCGACCCTATCTGTCGGCGCCAATAATCAAATATAATATAAAAAAACCTGTATAGTCAACTAGCTCCACCATGCAAGTCAACAAAACCCGCTACCGGGGCCAGTTGACTTACTTTGCTTGCCTGTCTAAATATGGTAAAAAGTTTTATCTCGGTTCGATTAAAGCGATTTAAAAATTAAAATAGAATACCTGAACAAATTTACAACCTTGTGGTACATTTTAATTTGAGAAAATATAAACGGTTAATTTATAAAAAAAATCTTATGTAAAAATTTAGTCAACTAACCCCGGTCTCCCCTACCCTTAGGGAAGTATACGCCCTTTTAAGGGGGTGGGGGCAAAAGCTTTTTACCCTGTAACTTTTTTTGATTTTTTTCTATAAATTTAAAATTTGTGGACATTTTTACGTAAGAAAGACATTTTTTTTAATCGATTTTGCCAACCGTGTTTAATTAAATTGGATTTGAAAATTTCCATGTTTTACAAATTATAATTTATTAATATTCTCTGCAAACGTTAAAACGTCTATTTACTCGAAAACTGTAACTAATATCGATTTAAACAAATAATACCTTTTTGACGTAGAAATATCTAATAATTGACAATTTATGGTAAAAATAGAAACAAATTTGAACAAAAAAAAGTTACAGGCTTAAACGAGCCCCCTCCCTACCGAAAGACACTCCCCTGATTTTAATAACCAAAAATGAACTGGCTCATCTTATTCACCCTGAAAAATTAGGTAAATACCCAGAAATTTGTTTAGTGTATTTGCCATATAATATGGCACATACACTATTGGCGTCGGTTTGATGGCGGAACCTAGGGGTCGGACCAAAATTTCTCGACGTTTCATAGCCTCCTGAACAATTTGGCACCATTTTTGAAAATGTTTATATATATATGTATGTATATATGTATTTATATATATGGATATATATTATATATGTGTGCGGGCAATAACTTTTGAAAGAGTTAATTAATTTTGACAAAATTTGGTAGGCACGTTGAAATCCATCACCGCACAAAGCCTATTTAAAATGGGCCCCATAGGACCATTTTAAGGGTTGTATTTAGGGGTTTCAAAAAGTTTTTGGGCCCAAAAATACCGAAAAAATTGTCAGAATCGTTTCAAAATTGAAATTTAACTCTTTAGTATAGATAAAAATGTGCTGCTAAAATTTTAATAAAATCGGCCTAACAGGACCGGACTTACAAATTTTATGAAAACACTGGTTTGTGAATAGTCATTTACTTACTGAAGGGTATTTAATTTGGTACAGAGGCTGGTTGCATTGATAATGATATTGAAATTAAGAAAAAAAATATTATTATAAGGGATGGATTAAGGGGTTAAATTTTTTATTTTGTCCAAAAACAAACTTAAGGTGACATAATAAAGCCACAAGGTCTGTATTAGCAAATACACTATATTGTCGGCAGGGTTTGGCACTGCGACCCGAGTTTTTTATCTTTTACCGTTCATCAAATAATAGAAAAAAAACAATTTCATGTGAACCCCTTCAAAAGCCTTTGCCTCCCTAAGAGTTAGTTTTAAGCTATATGTTTATATGAACTTTTTGACTTATTTTGATGAGTACGACATGCCCTTGCATTTCTGAATACCTTTATCCGAACACCCTGTATAGTAAAGGGGCCCTCTGTCGTTTTGTTTTTTGCAAGTTTCCCGGGGATTTCGATTATTTTACGCGGGAGAGCAAGATCTGGTTAAGATGGTTAAAACCGTCATTTTAATGCTAACGAAACCGGATGGTTTACGATCAAAACATCCATAGAGCTATAGGCTTATATTATTGGGAGGTCCGGATTTTAACCCCTCAGCCCGATTAGGTATCTTAGTGAGGAATTTTTATAATTTTTCCCAAAAACTTAAAATATCGAAACAGTTGCTTAACAATATTATGAAGTGTTGGAAATATCTTGTATTATGTCCGTCTTGTGCTCTTGTGATTTTACACTACGCGTTTTGGCAACGAGTTGCCATCTTCAGGTGTCGTTAATTATTTTTTAAAAAACACACATTGAGTATTCGTAACACTATATAATATTATGATGCTATGCACTGTGTATTATATGGTGGATTGTGAAGTACTGATTTAAATTTCGAGATTTTATGATTTAAATAGTAGGTAGATAAAATGGAAATGTGAGTGTGTGTGTGAGTATGTATGTAGACGATTACTGAGTATTGGTTGTTTGTGTGTTGTTAATTATTGTGTCGTATATTAAGTTCGATTTTGGTGTTAGTTTGTCATTAAGAATGTTGGTATTGTCGAATTTTGTGGCTTTATATATTTCATATTCTTCGAGGGTGTCCATGTGTTTACCTTTACTGCACATATGTAGTGGAATAAAATTTGTTTCAAAATCGTGATATTCATGATTTTGGTATCCTCTAAATTTCCGTATTATCAGGCCCATATCACAGAAGACGACCAAAAAAACTAATGTTCATCTCACACCTCTATTAGACACTCACAATTTTCAAGTTATATTCTGAAAATTGGTAAAGCATCAATTATTGGAACAATTCAATCGTATAGGTATTGTTAGGAATAATAAATTGAAAATATGAATTGGTACTTGGTCCAGACAACCTTGGCAGTTGATGGTTTTAAAAAACAGCCTGTATATTGAGATATGTATAATGTGTAAAGATATAAAAGGCATGTATACATATATATAATGTAAGTATACACGTGTACATTATGTACTGTAGGTATATTTTAACACGTGTACAAGACAGACTGTCTCAGGCATTCCATAACTTCGCGAGAAAATATACACGAAATGGCGTGGTAAATAATGCATCAACAATCTCCATTTTACGTACTATACTATTATATTATGTACCTAGTCGAGTACAGTAGTTATCCAGTTTTTGAGAACAAGCTACTGATCAGAATCTCATTGAACTATCAATACAAACCTTGCTTTCCTCGGACGCGCGACGGAGATGGGACGGAAGCCCGGCGGTACTTTCACGCCCGTGCGTCTGTTTGCGACGACACCATGTTTGTAGTGTTTTCCTTGGACGCGTGACGGAGGCGACCGACATTGTAGTGTGAGTAATTGTCTGTTGCATATAGCTATAGGTACCACAACCCACTAAAGAAAAAATACGAAATAATGCAGAGATCTATTTAAAAAAAATGGAATTTCCCGAATTGTGTTGCTAATTCTTTAGGTGGGAAGCATGTAAGAATATTTTGCCTTTATAAAAAAAGCTAATTGCATTTTAATTATAATGGCTATTTTTCTATATATATTTGCTAGCCCTATAAGTATGCGAGCGCACACGAGCCTTGTCTCTAAAAAGTGTTTTTTTACTCATATTTATTATACGTATAGGTACCTACCTATAGTTATTTGTAACAAATACTGTTTTCACTTTTCGCATTTTCTTTATACATTTTTGAGTTGGTTAGTTTCACAGACATTTTGATACCGGTTTTTAAATTAATGGGAGTTTATGTTCTATAATAGTATATTGTGTAACTAGTGTGCTAAATACATCTTTATACGTCAGGCGCGATATTTTCAGCACAAGTAGTAGGCGAGTACACACGAGCCTTGGCGAGTGTGCATCGCGAGCCGTGTACGAATGCTGAAAACATCGCGCCTGACGCATAAAGATTTAGCATACGCGTTGTACACTATACTTTATCCAACAAATTTTAGACTTTAAATGAATTAAAAATTAATAAACAAACACTTGAAAAATTCTACGCATTTATTCATCTCAACGATTGTTTCGGGTTTCTAGCCCATCATCAGGAGTTTAAACTAAAACTAAAATCTATAAAGTCTACAAACATTATATATAGTTACCCAGGGAAGACTGGGGTATCAGTCTTCCCTGGGTTACTATAAATGTTTGTAGACTTCATAAATTTTAGTTTTAGTTTAAACTCCTGATGATGGGCTAGAAACCCGAAACGATCGTTGAGATGAATAAATGTGTAGAATTTTTCTAGTGTTTGTTTATTAATTTTTATTCAATCATGTTCTACCAAGTGCCTAGCGATAATTCTATAGAATTTATTTTAAATGAATTAATGTCAAACACCTTAGATTCACTGACAGCAGTATATCTCATAATAAAAACATTGGCCTTGATACAATATTTATTTAGTTTGTTGCCATGATAACCATATTGAATTATAGCATCGAATAGAGATACATAATAGTTCATTATGTAACTGGGTTTTCAAATGTTTTTCATTATAGCATCAAAAAGCGTTTCATAATGGATCATGACGTTACCAGCCGATAAATTACCACAAAAAAAATTCTAACTGGGTGGTTACTTTATAAGGACCTTATCTGTAACTTTACATATTTATACGTGTACAGTTTTTCCACGTGTGCACCAATCATGCACATATATATTTTCCCATTCTTGAAAATACTGTTTAAAAACTGTCGCATATTTTGTGATACTGTTGTCTTTTATTTGCCATAAACATTTTTACCTTTTCTTTAACCACCATGTTTACAAACTTCACAGATTCAAAAGCATTTTTCTTGAAATATTTTTTTATCCGTGTTTTGGCAACAGTGTGGATAATTTGTGAACTCAAATTCTGAAGTTATGAAAATATTTTTTTAGATTTACTCTCAGAAGAATTATTTTAAAATTTTACTATAATTAAACACTACCATAATATAATTACATATTTTTAAGCTTAGTGCTAACTCCAAGCTGTTATGGGATTGTCATCGATTACCAAATGACGTGGGCGTGAGAAAAAAAGGTCACTTAATGTGGGTGCCAGGTCATGAAGGAATCCGGGACAATGAAAGAGCGGATACCCTTGCTAGACAAGGTCTCTGCGAAATTCATTGGACCCAAACCAGTTTGTGGGACTTCCTACAGAAACAGCCAACTGACTGTCAGGAGATGGACCTGCGAACAACATCTCTCTGATTGGAACCTGGTTTCAGCCTTCAGGTAACAAACATGGAAAGAAAATGATCGTAGGTTCCTCCCCAAGGCTCACTGAGGATACGATCAGATTCAGCTGGCTGACACTCAAGAAAGTGATTGGGCTTCTGACCAGTCACGCTTCTCTGAGAAAACACCTACATGACGTGATGGGAATACATCAGGAATCGACACTGTGTAGTTTCTGTGAAATGGGGGGATGAAACAGCCACACATATCGTGTTCGAATACCAGGTCCTAGCCTAGAGAAGAACAACCATCTTTGGTTACATAGATGAGGACGGAATTATTCTGCAAGAAATATTTGTGAATTTGCAGTAGTTCGGGATCATGTTAATATATGAAATAAAGTAGACCAAACCCAAAAAACGTTGTTAATATAAAAACATTTTTCTGACGATCGTTTCGGAATAAAAATGTTGGGGTTGGTCTACTTCATTTCATAGGTATATTTCCACAGGATAATGTATAGTGTCCAATCTTCTGGAGCTCATAAGAAGATCCAGACTATTTGCTGACTAGATCCAGTAAAAAGATGAAGCACAAAAATCATTGTAGGCTGTGGTGCACTTTTTAGGTCAATCTAGGACCACCCTTGTTTTAATCTTTTAATCTTTTTTAGTGCTAATAGCTTGTACCAACGGCCACGCTCGTGTTGTTGTCAGTTTTTTTACTACCTTTAATAGAGATGATAATTTATGTAGCCTATCCTGATGTGCAAGCACTAGCGTGAGAGTCCGATCCAAATCGATTCAGCAGTTTTTGATACAACCCGGAAGAAACAAAAAGACGCAGTCAGATAGAAAAAAATTATGAAAATGGCAAATTTGGTTTAGGTATAGGTTTCCTATAAACTGCATCTAAATCGAATTTTTTTAAAACTGACAATTTCAGATAAAACTGCGATTTTATTCATTTGTAGGTATACTGATTACTGCCATAGGTATTCGTACTTATTTTATGATACAATATCTGGGTGCCGAGCTTTGCTCGGATGAGTTCAATAAAAATAGTACTTGTATGCTGTGAGATATTATTTTCTCAGAATATTATTCCGAAACGAATTTATTTCTGAAACATAATTTAAAATAATTGTTTCTGTTAAATATTTTAACTACCTGTGTGTATTTTTAAGCGTAAAAACTAAGTATCAACTTGAATCAATCATTTTTTCCTGTAAATATTATTTAGGTCGCCATTTGCAAATCTACCGCCGTTATTGTTTTGATGACTGAAGAACTCGCAAAAACCGATTTTCATAGATTGAATATCTTGTAAAAATGTTCGAATCAGATGAAATTTTGCTCGCCCGTTGCCATTTTAACAATCCAATTTTAAGCATTGATACCAAATATCAACTTTATCGAAGTACTTTTTCTCTGTGATGTCATCTTAACAACTTCCAGTAAATTTCAAATATTTTTTTTGCATAGGTACCTACTAAAAAACTCACAAAAATCGATTCTTTTAATAACAAACGTCAGACTATAACCTGCGCAAAACTTTTTTTGCATGTATCTTCACCATAGTTTTTAAAAATCGATGTATTTTTACACAGACCCGCGGCGCCAGAAGTGCGGCCCTTCGGACCGCCGTTTTGTTATTATTTACATATTGTGCAAGACACTTCTTATATTAGTGTTCAATTACAATTTTAACACTTGTGATATATTATATAAAATCTATGTAAAAATGGACTTCGAATCAATCTGACTTTAATTGAGCGAGTTATAATAAATAAAAACACCTTTTTTTTAATTGCTCCCCTCTGGAACCAAAATTCCTACCTAGATCGATTTCTCGCCCCGAAAAATCCCAATTCTGTAAATTTTATCAGAATCGTTAGTCGTTTTTGAGAAAAAAAAGTCTAGGTAAGATTATACGTCATACTACATTTAACGTACTTACCTATACATATTTTATATAGGTAATATAAAAATAACATACCTCTTTATTTAAATTTTATCTAAAACTACTTACATAATTATGTTTAGATTTTATTGTTGCTATTTTTTTACTTTTCAAATAATTACTGATTATTTTAATAAGTTAAAGATTGACTGTCAGATTTGACATAAATAATGAAAATAGTTTGTTTTTTCCAAAGCCTACTCACAATACGACACTGTTTTATGACGTTAAAAAAACTGTTTTTTAAAATGATAAAATCGATAAGAAAACGAATTTTTCCAGGGATGAGACCTAGCTAAATCGATTTTTTGCCCCCCGAAACCCCTTTTCGGTAAATTTGATCAAAATCGTTAAAGCCGTTTTCGAGAAAATATTTATATAGATACATAGAAACATATATACAAGATTTACTCGTTTAATAATATAGGGAATAGCTTTTTCCCGTGGCTTTGCTTGCATGAATATCGTTTTTATCCAACACCTTACACCTGGGTATAATGTAGCCTACAATGTAAGTTTGGATAACAATTAAAATCTCCCACAAATTAATTCGGGGCAGCGAGAGCGTGAACGGGAGCGAACGTGGCGCGGGATCAAATTATATGGCGGGATATGTTAGCATTTATACTCAAGCGGTATCCCTCCAACATATCCCGCCATACAATTTCTTCCCGCGCCGCGTTCGCTCCCGCTCCCGCTGTCCCGCGTTAAGCAAAACAGTTCAGTCGTTTCCGAGTGATACTGAATTTGAACAATTGAGAATACCATAAATTGTTTTGAAAAACAAATAAAGTAAAAAAGTAGCCAAGTGCGTGTCGGACATGCATTAACATAGGGTTTCTTAGATTTTGTCGAAATAGAGTAGATATTATAAATTATTTTATTCAAAATAGACGTTGATATCTCTCGAAACCGTAACTATGAAACCGAAATGGTATACTTTCAATACGACTTGATACATTTATTATAATTTTTTAACACAAAAGATTGAATTCAGGGGAAAACTTTTCCTTCCAAACGATCTCGCGAATGGTGTCACAAAATAACAAAAATGTTATGCAACATTTTGATTCTATTTTTAAAGACCTATTCAACGATACCTTACTCGATGGGCAATTGTCATCCCAACTTTTTATGGATGAGGAAGTACCATAGGTACAATGTTTTTTCTGAAATTTCACTGCACGTCTGTCTTTGGGTTAACTAAAAGCATATACCTGCAGTAAAATTTCATCGAAAAAGATGAAAAAATGAAAGAATTACAAGGCTATAACATACGGATGGACATGACGAAACTATAAGGGTTCCTTAGTTTTTACGGAACCCTAAAAATATACAGGCAGGTACCTATACTCAATTTTATAAAAAAATATAGATATAGAGAGAAATATCAAATTGAAAACTTTCAATATTTTTTTTGTAAACGCCGAACGTTTATACAAGTTGACATATTATTACAATAATTTTGATCGCTTCATATGAGATATTTTTTTATACACACACGCACGTACTGTACGCCATCCAGTTCTATGTATTAGCATGAGACACGAATAGAAGTATTATAGAGCGCATACACATACAATGTAAAGCTACTTCGATCCATCAGAAATATAAGCAGTTTCAAAAAAGAGACTGGCGACTTAAACATAGCCGAACTGGAGTTCGTAGTGATGTAGTTTACGTGCAGGTTCACTCGAGTGCAAATCGTTATTTTCGCTTACTGCTCATCTTTGTGTTATTGTAGCGTAATAGTATACAGGGTGTCCAAGATAGATTTGGTTACATGACAGAAAATGTCCAGAATCTCCAGTACTTTCTAACTTACTTAATAAGCGAGTTATAAACAAAAAACGAAAATGGAAAAATCTCGTTTTTCAACTGTGTGTCGCAAGCCAAGCAAAATATGGAAAGTTTGACTGCGCAGGGTAGTCGTACTGGAGATTCTGTACATTTTCTCTCATTTAACCAAATCTTTATCTCTTACCGTTTAGGAAATCCCCATGTATTTCACGCTTGTCTTGGACACCCTGTATAGTACATATTATTTTACACGTCAAGAAGTAGACTTTTAAAGAGTAAAAGAATTTCAAATCTGATGATGCCAACATGGTTGTCGAAACGTACGTCGAGATTATTGTTAAACATTTTTGTGTTTTGTGGTTATTTTTAATATTTTGTTGCTAAGACAGACTGTTTTCGGTTCCATACCTTCGTTCTTAGGAATCGATTATACTACTTTGATGATCTCCGACACCAGCCGATCATGAACCGAATTTTAACGATCATAATAATTCTTTATATTAATTATTGAAAAGTGAAAATTTGCAAGAGAAAAAATTTCAGCGACAACCTTTATAATTACAACTACAGATATATCTATCTACCTTATTCGGTGTGGTAGAATACATGTTTTTCTCCCTCATCGCGTCTTATATATATTTCCGTTCGTTCTATTCGTACGATGGAATATGAAAGGTTACACACAACGTTCTACGTCACTCCGAGTTAATGTCATTATACGTCATCAACTATTGACAGCGTGAGTATACCTATATACGGTCGTATTAACAGTCATTGACTTGCCACAAACTTGAACAAGTTTTGAAGTTAGACTTGATTTTTCAGTTTATTTCGTTGAACTAACCCATTTTACAGTCTTAAGTGAGTGTTCAATTCAATGAGCTTAAAATGCAACAAATTTTATCATCGTTTTGATGATGCCAATGAATGGATCGGTGGTCGAAATAACATGTTATCTACTGATTATTTCTAATCTTAGAATCATATATTTATTAGGGCGTCCAAAGTCGGATCATCCCCAATTCCGGAACTGGTTGCGATATTTGGTTCTCAGTTCCGGAATTTCGATAATAGTTTTGATATTAAGAAAATTCTAAAAAATACTGCATGTAGAAGAACCAAAACATGTCTTTTTAAAATCGAAAAATGTTTACATATTATTGATATAGAAAACGTTGAATGAAACTTGACGCAGAAATTTTCAAACAAAAAAAATCAATATTATCGACTAGTACCTAATAATTAAAAACACTTCGAATATTAAACTTAATAAAAAATCTAGGTATAATTTATGTAACTCTAAACAGCGCATCAATCATTGGTAAAACTTCTATATTAAGGTTACTTTCTGGTCAGAAAATTAAGAAAAAATTTCTTAATTTTAGATATCCTTTATTCCGGAATTCCGATATTAATTTCTTCAGTTCCGGAATTGAAATGTTCAAAAATTTTGTCCGGAATTTCGAAATCTCGGTATGGAAGCGCTAATATTTACGAGTGTATTCAAATGTGGTATTCATAGATTCTCTACTGTTAAAATTTTGGGCAAAATCAAGCATCTTTGATGTCAGCGCGGTTATTTATGATAGCGTCCGTCGTTGTGCGCGCATCACGTAAAAACCACTGGACATATTTTTATGAAATTTTGCAGATCTATACCTTATAGACTGGGTCTTTATCTCCAATAAAAATTATTACGATATTTCTAATTAATATCAAGTAATTAAAGTTTTTTTACACGTAGACAGGGTGTTGCGTATATTATATATCATAAAAACAGCACAGTGTCAATACCTTACTATAGCCATGCGATTAGCATGCGTGCTTCGTATGGGGGAGAGATTCTTGCGGGGGGATAATAAATCATAAATTCTTATCTCTGGAACTACTGAACCGATTCTAAAAATTCTTTCACTAATAGAAAGCTACACTATCCCTGAGTGATATAGGCTATATTCTATTTTGATAAATTTCTCGCGGGGCGGATTAAATTAACAATATACTAAATATACGTGAGCGAAGCCATATGGGTGACCGCTCTTAAATAATAATTTCATACCACCCGGGCGAAGTCGGACGGGTACTGCGCTTTAATTAATCGTTCAATGTTTGTCATATTTTATAGTTCTGTTCAAAATGACGTATATTTTCGTTCTGCGTAATAAAAAAAACTATACAAATACTTACACTAATATGTTACAGTGTTGCACTATAAAAATGTTTGGCATTCAAGTTGATTTAAAGTTCTCAAATGTCGACTATAAATACGGTCGAGAGCGTATTGTTGTAGCAGGACTGAACGATTACGACTTATCTTTTGAGGTTGTATACGAAAATATATGGAAAACAACGCCATCTGCCGAAGCATAAAATATGTAGATATGGAAAATAAATCTGTGATGTATTAAAATCGTATTCTTTCTTACCATTTTTGTCAAATCAACTACAACAGATATATTAATTTTAAATTTTTCGAGGTTATTTTTATACCTCGAATATTCGGTTCGATATACAGAATAGTAAAAAAAACAAAACATTTTATTTTTATCAATATTTCATGATTTTATTTTGAGTAAGGTCAAAAATTATGTTTTGTCGATACCAAGTGGCGCGCGGTGGCACGCCAAGGTCGAAAACTTAGATTTTACGGTACAGGTTCAACATCTCCAAATATCTTAACTACCCGACCTTTTGCATAGCAAACTCCTATTTTCTGATGGATTTACTTGCCTGCAATAAATACCTAAGTACCTACTAAAAATAAATAATCACAAAACGTCAAAACACTTACACTTTTTTCTCGGGGCACGTTTCGCTAACCATGTTAACATTATCAGGAGATGATTAAATTTTTTTGATCAATTCCTGACGATGCTAACACCGTTAGCAAAACGTGCGTTGAAAAATTAGTAGGTATTAGTGTTCTGGAGTTTTGTGATTACTTTCTTAGTATTTATAGTGTCTTCATTCCATTGAGTTATACGAAATGAATAAATTTTGAATTTGAATTAAGTTTTCATCCCTCTTCAAGAGATTTCATTGATATTCGTCAATATAGTGAAATATGAAATTTGACTGTAATATATTTTTGGAGGGTTTTCCAAGGTTTTTGAATAGATGGGAGAGCGCGTTCTCAGAATATTTGTTCCTCTGTCTTTTCTAAAGACATGTATGTGTATACGTCTATCGGTAAGCATAAATTATTTTGTTGTTACAAAAAAAAAAAACTTTTTGAGAAGTAATTAACAACTAGAATGACTTTTTGATCACTTATAGGTATAATCCATTTCAAGATAAATCATTATTTTCACCTTGTTTTTATTTTGAAAATATCAAATATTCAAACAATACCTACGAATATGCTAGATTAATTCTAAATATTTTTCATGACTCCAAAAAATATAATAAGTTGATAAATAAAAGATTTAAGTATTTTTCCTTTTTTGATTTCAGAGGGACAAAGATAAAAATTAATAAACGTTTTCAAACCAACCTTCTAATTGAAAAAAAAAATGACAACTGAACATTTGTTAGCTTTGTTCGGAAGGAGAGTTGAAGAAGTCGAAAGGAAAATAGAAAAAAGAAAAAAATGCGAAAAAGCAATTTTCAATTTTTTGTTATTACGAACGTTTCAATATAATATGTATAGGCAATCTAATTGTAAATTTTCTTATCGTTTTCTTTCTTTGTGTAAAAAGGAATTTTTAATAGAAATTGCAATACCTAAGAATAATGCAACTATGTATTTTTCATCATGTATTTGTCATTCAAATATACTATTTATTTTTATTTTATTATTTCAATTAAGAATTCAAAGGGATGTTATGAGTAGGTACTTGAAAATGCGAGTCCAACTCCAGTATTAAACGTACTCGGTCGTCGAGTCGAGTAGCAAAACTACAAATTTGTAAAAAATCAAGTTAAATAGTAGATAAGCAAATGGACGTTGCCATCGGCTGCTAGTATTGCCGTCTAGATCTAGACTTTCTAGACTCTTGTCTTGTCTTGTCTTGTCTAGATTTTCAAGACAAGACAAGACTTGCTTTATCTAGATCAAGACTCTTGCCAAAACTCTAGACAATTTTCAAGAATCTATAGATAAACTAAGTAGTAGTATGTAAAGGTTTACTTTACCTACTACTACTAATCTAGACTCTTGAAAATAATCTAGAGTCTTGATATTAGACAAGACAAGAGTTTGTTAATCTAGACTTAGACTTAGTGAAGTCTTGATATTTCAGGACAAAACTTAAGTGAAGTCTTGTCTTGATATCTCAACACAAGACAAAACTTTGAAAGTCTTGTCTTGTCTAGACGGCAACACTATCGGCTGCTCAATTTTCAAAAATAAGAATGGCGGATAATCCAAAATGACTTGAATGTTTCGAATCGTGTTATGCAGGGAGACATTTTTTACAAAACTGTTTAAGCGCAATTTACTTTCTAAGTATAACGAATTTTATTTTTCAAGTCGATTTCAGTAGGTATCTATTTCATTAATACTCGATTGTTTGTTTGTGTCGAGTAAAAAAAAGTGGAAAAAAGTGCAGAAACTGTAAAATAAACTGTAAAATATCAAAAATCAGTTGGTGGGTACAAAGACCATGCAGTCTGATCTGAACATTTTCAGTGCGACTTGTAATCAACTATCTTTAACACAGTATGGGGTAAAATGACGAAAGTGACTTTTTGTGTTTTTATGTCTAGAAGAAATATTTATTTTATGAAAATATTTTTGTTACTTTACAGTGAAGAATATTATTTTTTGAAGTTTTAAAGATAAGCAGATAACTAAAATTATACGTTTTATACTCCGCCTTCCCCCACTACTCAATTGAAAAATCTAGTAATAAATAAATAAATACTCCACTCAAAAAGGCATCTACTATTCCCATACTCCTGCAATTTACTAAAAAGGTATAATAGTTCATTTTTTTGTGACATAAATATCTATAAACAATTTTTTCTCAAGCCAAATGTTTTTATCTGTTTTATGTCCCCAATTTAAATTATAACCACTTTAAGTCACCTCGAATGTTGATCGTAAAGTAGATATTTTATAAGACGTACATCAATATTTAAACGGAAAACATTTTCCCAGTTGGTAAGTATTTTAGCGACTTGGCGTTGGCAACGTTGAACGATTACGGAATCCAATTCTAACACAGCAGATAGATATTTACTTTATAGACGATGATGACAGTCAATTTAATCGAAAACCAATAAAAATAAATATCTCGACAACATCGATAAAACATCGATCTCTTCTAACGTTGTCCGCGTGTGAGAATTCCACTGGACTATTCTTGAATTCACACTTTTTAGGGTTCCCAACTCAAGGGTGTTAAAAATATTAAATAACACCGACAAACTTCGTGAGGTGGTAGAAGTGTAGAAGGTATTGATCGAGGTGAGTAATTTGCATAAATATCCGGCCGTTGACATGTTGGCAATACCTTTCCATTTTCGTTGTATTCGTGGAAAATCTCCATAGCCAAAATATTATAGAATATAGATAAAGGAAAACTAAAATGAATTTTACTTCTGTTTGTTGTAGGAAAGAGAAAAGTTTAAACAATAGAAACAATAGTACATTTTCAACACTTTAGATAGAACCGTAAGTACGATTTCTTTGTCTAACTTTGCGGCTTTGTTACTTAAAAATATATCTATATTATTCATTATGAAGTACCTTCCTCTAGTCTTCAAATCTATCTTCATATCGGAAGTCAAACGGAAGTCAAAATCTTTTTCTGAATTTTAAATAAACACCAAAACAAGACATTTACCATACACACGACGACATAGTATACGTCGGTCAAGTTAACGTTGGCTATATACAATCTCTAATCATCTTAAGAACAAGACATTTACTAGGTCACGTTCGGGAAGCTATCGAGAACATAGTTCGACTAAGGTAACGTTGGTCTTGCCGTCTATAATCACATAAGACACTTAGATGACATTGAGGTATGGGTTGGTCAAGTCAACGTTGGTCTTGTCAACTGAGATATCCGATATTTACGAGGACATTTAGATAACGCAGTGATATAAGTTGACTAAGCCAAAGTTGGGCTTGCCATCTCTAATCAACGTATGTATCGGATGTTCACGAGGACACTTGGATAACGCAGTGGCTGTGTTGATCAAGCCTCCGGTCATATACAGGGTGTCCCAAAAAGAATGGGACATAAAGTAACAGCTGATTCCTTACAAAAAAATATTGCGATAGACACCAACTTGTCTATTCCGAAAGTTGATATTAAAAGAGATACAAGGTGTCAAAGTTTAATTTTTATTTTTATCATTATGATGCGGCATTTTAATAAGAAACATTGAATTTTGAAATAAAACTGTCAAAATTACCATAACGCCGCGCCGGCGCCGTTGTTTTCAAAGCCACCTATGTTCATTTTCAAAATTTGCCATTTAATATTTTTACTTCCCACCTCTACTATGGTAGGGAAGTAATGGATTTAGTCCGAAAAAAATATTTCGAGATTTTAACAGATTTCACGTTTTGAGACCCTAGCAATCGTTTAAGATCATTTTCTGACTGATGTCTGTATGTGTGTGTGTATGTGTAGTGTGTGTGTGTGTGTGTGTGTGTGTGTGTGTGTGTGTATGTGTGTGTGTGTATGTGTGTGTGTGTGTGGTCAATTTTTCGCCTTCGATATCTTAAGAACGGAACAACATACGGGCATGCCGATTGTTCTATTGTGTTTATCAGCCTTTAACTTAGATCTGATTAGATTTTGAGTCAAATCGGTACAGTGGATCCTAAGATATTCAAAAAAACGTTCTCAATGTCACGTATTAACATAGGTAAAAAAAAAATACAAATGAATTCTAAATTTTATAATATGAAAAAAATTTAAATATTTTTTTTCTCTAAAATGTATAGTTTTCGAGAAAAAAAATATTTTACTAAAAAAAATAAAAATTGTTTGTAAATCAAGGTAACCATGATTTTTGCTATATTAAGCTAGCCATCAGTAAATCACCAAACAAAAAAGAGGGCCATGCTTTTTTCAAAGAATAAAAATTAAATTGTGTTTTAAAGACCACCAACAGCTAAGGTTATTTGGGCCTAGTCAAAGAATAAAAAAAAAAGAGTGTTTATTTTTTGCAAATATTTACTAGGTGGGAAGTATAGGACTGGTCATCAGTCGAATTTTTTTGTAAGGAATCAGATGTTACTTTATATCCCATTCTTTTTGGGACACCCTGTATAGACAGGTCTATACCACAGCTATGTTGTGTCTAGACACTGTGGTGAAGTGGGATAACCCTTATTTTAAATCATCAGGAAGACAAATGTAAGACATAAAAAGAAATAAAAACTTTTAAATTTGTTGACGCATTTTCTTTGGTTTGCGCCCTTTCTTTGATCTTTTATCTTTTTGCCTTCCTGATTGCACCGCCGGTATCAGGAACCGAAATTCTGACTTCAATAAGCAACCTACTCCCACAAATGCTAACCATATTACAGTGCGTAGACCTGTCTATTCGCAATTAAATCGAACAATAGATGCATGGGTAATATTCTATATAGGATGACCTTGTCCATTCAACACGTCAATGAAATCTCCATCCTGCTCTGACCTTTGATGATACAACTATGAACTTGCAAGGCTAACTTTATATGTTGCCACTATTGGAAAAGGAGGTGTTACTAGCTGTCCATTTCTATATCTACGATGTCTGGCTCTGATATTCAGCAGCGGCCATATTTGTTTTCAAGATAATCCTACTTAGGATAAATTTCAGTTAGCGACTATTGTAGAGGTCAGCCACTTTGAATTTAATCGCGAATACGCATCGTGGTCAAGCCAAAATTGACTCCGCCATCTGTAAAAACAGCTTAAGAATAGGACATTTACGAGGACACCTAAGACGATTGGAGCTATCGAAAAACGAAGTACATCAGAGAGTAATACGTTAGGAGTATAGACGAGTGTTGTGCAATTTACACTGGGATTACTTGCACATTCAGCAATGCGTTTATGTGTGTAGTTGTGCGCCAATGTAGACATGTGTAGGTATGGTGTATTGGCTCGCTGCATAGCATCCACATTACAGAGCAAATATCCGCAATAATATTCCTATAAACGTCGGGGTTGGCAGCACTGCCCCCTATATCAGACGAGACACTTCTAATATCTCCATTATAGGCAGCAAGGCTGTCTAATGTCGATAGATCGCTCAAGAACTTGACATGCATTTGCCATATTTTATACCTACTATAAGGTTAGGCTTACCATTTTTTTACCATTCCAACTTCACAAATGGGGAATCGTACTCTAATTTACGGCAAATTTCACTTTCCACAATTTTACAATATTTTCCCTACTCGAGGTCCCCGGAGTGCAAAAAACGAGTTTTGGAAAAAAAGTATGTTCATCTGTTTGTCTGTCAGCATGATTCCGCGGTCAAACGGCTATGCGGATCTAAAATATGTCTGCAGTTTTGCAAAGAATGAAACGATAGATGCGTAGTTAATAATTGCAAACCGTGACACAATGACAAACCGGTCGGGACTTCAGACTTATCTTGAAAGTTGAAACTGGGACAATCCGGTCAAACCGGGACATATTATTATAAGCTTATTTATAGGTACAGGCATTGAGTATACGAGGCTCAGGGCTGGATTTGTACTTGTTGTGACCAACCTATAAAACGAATGAGACCTTTCATTAACTAATATAATATTTATTACGGGATTTCTATCTGTAATTCTTTTTTCCTCCAGATTTTTCGGGTATTTTGTATGATAACCTAGAACGTGTTTAGAGTTTTTGTGTTTGCACAAGAAAGGCTGAATTATCCATTAGACACAGTATCTATAAGAGTCCACGAGACTATCGGATCCCATTTTATTAAAAAATAATCAAAATATTATTAAAAAGGAGGAGAAAATTAAATCCAAAACAAGACTATCCGTTCAATTTCTAAACATCACCCCTAATTATTCATTAAATAAAGTTAAAGTTACGTTCACGAAAACACGCTGTCTTTTATTCTGAAGACGTATTTCTAGATACTTAGAAACATTTCAGAAAGTGTGGCATCGTTATATATTTTTTGAATTTTTAAAATTAAAAGATTTTAATACTTCACTTTATCAAAGTTTATCACAAAACGCCATTTTTTATTGTGATGCGCTTTTAAGGAAACATTTTTAACACTTTTAAGTGTGATCTGAAAGTGTTAAATAGCGTTATTATAATTGCTTATGATTTTTTTAATGCAAATTTTTAAAAAATGTCTATTTACTTTCGCACATTGTTAATTTTTGTTGTCCAGAAGAAAACAATGCATGGCACGAAGAAAATACAAATAAATACCAAGATATAAGCTAAAATAAACAATAAATTATCTAGTGCACGTGGGAACCATTTTTTTTATTGTTGCGAGGAAAACAACGGTTACTTGTTTGTATGCTTTCTCAATCAGTATAGGAAATTAATTGTTGTTTGTCACGATAGCTTAAAGGCGAACATAATGAACACAAAGGGCGAACTGGATAAACACAGTGAACATAAAGTCCGCTTTACCTTACCTTACTTACTTCTATAGTTCTGTACCTTATCTGCGGCTACAAGACAAAATTCCTTTTTATATACCTATCTAATTAATAAAGAGAGCTTTTTTAAAAGTTTATTTACTTTGAACAGAATGATTTTAAAAACTAAAAATATTTTACCTTAGACAACTTACATAAACGATAATCTGGCCGCACGGCAGTTCATCCCCCAAGCCATATTGCCTATAGTATACCTTTTCTCGGAGTGATCCGGCGCATTTTTGAACCCTCATAACTTCGGTCTGCATAACACTTTAGGTCTCAAATTTTTAGCGATAAGGTGGGGCCACCAAAATTATGGAATGTATTAAGTTTCATTTTTATAGCCGTTCGTTATAGTTCGTTGATTTCGTTACTCACTTGATCATCAAATATCTAGGGTACTTCCCGTAGTCTTAGAAAGCTGAAATTTGATATGCAGGTTGAGTTTCGCGTACAAGTAGCGAGGAAATTAAAAAATCTGTGATTTTCCCCTCCAACTCCCCAAAGTGGGGGGTGCAGACTTCTATAAGTCTGTACCTAATCCTAGAAAGCTGAAATTTGGTATGCAGGCTGAGTTTCGCGTACAAGTAGCGAAAAAATAAAAAAGTCTGTGATTTTCCCCTCCAACTCCTCAAAGTGGGGGGTTCAGACTTCTGTAAGTCTGTACCTAATCCTAGAAAGCTGAAATTTGGTATGCAGGCTGAGTTTCGCGTACAAGTAGCGAAGAAATAAAAAAGTCTGTGATTTTGCACCTCCAACACCCCAAAGTGAGGTGTGCATCTTTCTGTAGGTATATAGGTAATAAAAGGGATATCGAAATGGAAATCCAATTGGCATGCTGGCTAGATTTAATGTACAGCAACATCCTACAAAAAGAATTGAAATCCCACAAAAACCATTGTAAAAATAAGACCAAGTCTCGCGATCACGTAGTAGTAAAAAGTTATGAGGTCTAATAGAGCCAAGTCCAATTAATTGTAGGTGAAAGTAGGGAAATCTAAAACTGGGCTAATTTCAAAGTTCCACTTCAAAGCCTAGCGCTTTAGTCATTCGTCTTTTGAAGTTAGCAAAGTTTTAAATTTTACTACTTTTCACATACAATTAATTGGACTTGGCTCTATTAGATCTCATAACTTTTTAGTTTTTACTGTTAAGCTATCGCGATACTTGGCCTTATTTTTGCAAGAATTGTTTTTGGTGGGTGATATTGTACAATTTACTAACTATTAAGCCCGACATTGCCAACGTCTATAACAGCAGTTGAATGCTAAGCTATAAGGGCTTATAATAAATACCGTCCGTAGTTAATACTAACTGTTAAACCCGGCGTTGTCCGTGCCACTCACGAAGTGATGATATATATATAGCCTAAAGCACATAAGCGATTTTGCCTTTTGGTCACAGATATAATATAGGTATTAGGTAGTACCTACCTATATACTTATACTTTTGCTCTGCTATCCAGCTCGATAACAAAAGTTTCATTTTAAAACTGGAGCAATATCCTATATATTATGCAACCGTATTATGTAAGAGTAGGTAGGTACTACATCAGTAAAACTGATTAGCTACTATAACCTTGCCTACAAGAAACCTCTTTAAGAACATCTTTAAAAAAACAATTACTGTGTAGCAGTTATTAAATTACTAATATCGCAGTAGTGCTCGAGTGGTGAATTTTCCTTTTCGAATCGAAAATTATACAAATAGTCGAGTCAAGTATAGTATGGAAAAAATGTTTTTGCCATACCCACTACAAAATAGCTTCTTTCCATGCATGGTATACCGACCTGTATTGGGTCATTTAACAGGCAGGCCGCGCAGGCGTGCCGAAAGTGTTTTCAATACATATCTCTATAATGCGGTAAGTAAACGGTTGCCATAGTAACTTATGTTTATTCGCTCTATCCGCCTGCTATTACATATTCACGGCCTGCTGTAAATGTAAAGATGGCGACTGTCAAAAATTTTTGAAAATACTTAAAATGAAGTGAAAACTAGGTACTCTGCAGTGGGAATGGCAAAAAATACCATATATATCTCGTGCGTAATGGTATTATAACTCGCGTGACTGTAAAAACTCGCTATAACTTGTTTTTACATACTGTTACAACTCGTCAGTAATAAACCCTATTACGCATCTAGATATACAATCTACTATTTCAACATTTTTCAGTATCTATAGACTTTCCCCCAGCACTTATCGATTCGACTCAAAAAGAAAAAAAATTGGTCCGGAATCGATAGCATTCTTTGTTCTCGAGATATGCCAGACGAGAAACATTTTACAACAATTTTATAGTAGTTTTTTTGTTATAAACAAAAAAAAGTCAAGAGGTGTCATGGAATACCCGACAGAAGCTATGCTTTTTACGCATTGTATATAAAACCGAATTTATCAAAGCTATAGACAATACAATTGAAAAGTTATTATTTGACCGCCATTTTGAAATCTGATGCAATTTTATTTTTTTGTGTCCTATAAAACTCTTAAATATCAATTTTCAAAAAGATCGGATAATTTTTACAAAAGTACATATGGCCGCCATTTTGAAATCTGACGCCATTTTATTTTTTTGTGTCCTATAAAACTCTTAAATACCTATCAATTTTCAAAAAGATCGGATAATTTTTACAAAAGTACATATGGTCGCCATTTTGAAGTCTGCCGCCATTTTATTTGTTTATGTTTTATAAAACTCTTAAATATCTTTTTTCAAAAAGATCGGATAATTTTTACAAAAGTACATATGGCCGCCATTTTGAAATCTGACGCCATTTTATTTTTTTGTCCTATAAAACTCTCACTGCGCGTGCTCCACTATATTACTTTCACCGCTGGCCATAGCTATAGATATACTTTTAATAAAATGAGCGTGACGTGACGTGAGCGTGAGCGTGAGGCGAATCTAAAAGGTTACCCCCTGCCAGAAATCGTCTAACGCGCCTATAGAAGCATAGCTTCAAAAACCGCTAATTGAAGTTTGCTGCAAACCTAATCAGCTGTTCATTATGTAATTATTATGTGTCGAATGATATTGGTCCGGAGTCGATATCATTTTTTGTTCTTGAGATATGCGAGCCGAAAAATAGTTCACCAACGTACGAATGAACGAACGTACTTACGTACACTAGGGCTGCCATACGTCCCAGAGTGTTGGTACTCTCGCCTGCGGCTCGCGTACCAACTTCACCCCTCGCATCTTATACTGTACTAGTTGTATAAACCACTATTTTATATTGTACCGACTTTTTATGTACCTATAATCCTTATTAAATGACTTATTCTACGCCATTTTTGGCATCTAATGAATAAACATTTATCTTATCTTATCACATAAAATACCCAATTAAAACTCAAAAGAAATTGAAATTACATATAGAGATCTTGTTATAATTTTGTTTAGAAGTAGTACTAGCCTTTACCCGCGGCACCGCTCCCGTTCATGTCGGTTTTATTATTATCGTAACCCGAGCGTAGCAAACAAAAATTTTGTAAATTTTTTTCCAAAAACCGGCAAGAAAAATGAAACTACAGACAGAGGTGCCGTTACTATTCGATATATTATATTCGTACCTATTGATTATGAGCGTTCTTAAGACAGAGCTAATGAACTTTTGTAATGAAATGAGTTTTAGAATCAGTGGGTGGAACAGAATTTTAACGAAATGTATTTTTGCACGTTATCCACACGTTGCATGTAATTTGTATAATCGCACTATCTCGATCGGTTCCATTATCTTACTATTCCGTCGACTTTGTTCTACAATTATTTATCTAATTATAGCTCCGATAGTTTTTATTTCACAAATTGCCATTGCCATACACCGTGTGTTTCTATAAAAAGATCCAGATCTGTGGCACTAGAATTATTTATTAATCAATACTAAAACAAAAAAAAACTCGGGTCGCAGTGCCAAAACCCTGCCGACAATATAGTGTATTTGCTAATACTGGCATTGTGGCTTTATTATGTGAACTTAAGTTTGTTTTTGGACAAAATAAAAAATTTAACCCCTTAATACAACTCTTAAATTAATATTTTTTTTCTTAATTTCAATATTTTTATCAATGCAACCTCGGTACCAAATTAAATACACCCTTCAGTAAGTAAAGCACTATCCGCAAACTAGTGTTTTCATAAAATTTGTAAGTCCGGTCCTGTCGGGCCGATTTTATTAAAATTTTAGCAGTACATTTTAATCGTTACTAAAGGGTTAAATTTCAATTTTGAAACGATTCTGAGAATTTTTTCGACATTTTTGGGCCCAAAAACATTTTTCAACCCCTAAAAACCACCCTTAAAATGGTCAGATTGGGCCCATTTTAAATAGGCTTCGTGCGGTGATGAATTTCAACGTGCCTACCAAATTTCGTCAAAATCAATTAACTCTTTCGAAAGTTATAGCCCGCACATATATATATATATATCCAAATATATAAATATATATATATATAAACAGACATTTCCAAAAATGGTGCCAAAGTGTTCAGGAGGCTATGAAACGTCGAGAAATTTTGGTCCGACCCCTAGGTCCCGCCATCCGACCGACGCCAATAGTGTATGTGCCATATGGCAAATACACTAAAAAAACTCGGGTCGCAGTGCCAAAACCCTGCCGACAATATAGTGTATTTGCTAATACCATTGTGGCTTTATTATGTGAACTTAAGTTTGTTTTTGGACAAAATAAAAAATTTAACCCCTTAATACAACTCTTAAAATAATATTTTTTTTCTTAATTTCAATATTTTTATCAATGCAACCTCGGTACCAAACTAAATACACCCTTCAGTAAGTAAAGCACTATCCGTCAACTAGTGTTTTTATAAAATTTGTAAGTCCGGTCCTGTCAGGCCGATTTTATTAAAATTTTAGCAGCACATTTTGATCTTTACTAAAAGGTTAAATTTCAATTTTGAAACAATTCTGAGAATTTTTTCGGCATTTTTGGGCCCAAAAACATTTTTCAACCCCTAAAAACCACCCTTAAAATAGTCCGATTGGGTCCATTTTAAATAGGCTTCGTGCGGTGGTGGATTTCAACGTGCCTACCAAATTTCGTCAAAATCAATTAACTCTTTCGAAAGTTATAGCCCGCACACACACATATATATATATAAATATATAAATTATAGATATATATATACATATATAAACAGACTTTTTCAAAAATGGTGCCAAAGTGTTCAGGAGACTAAGAAACGTCGAGAAATTTTGGTCCGACCCCTAGGTCCCGCCATCCGACGGACGCCAATAGTGTA
The DNA here is from genome assembly GCA_039654895.1 of Mongoloraphidia duomilia. Classification (NCBI taxonomy): domain Eukaryota; kingdom Metazoa; phylum Arthropoda; class Insecta; order Raphidioptera; family Raphidiidae; genus Mongoloraphidia; species Mongoloraphidia duomilia. The sequence continues at coordinate 33,121,675 of CM077517.1, read as the reverse complement.
TGTGCCATATGGCAAATACACTAACAAAACAAAAAAACTCGGGTCACAAAAACATTACCGACAAAATAGTGTATTTGCTGACACATGCATTGTAGCATTTAAATGTATTATTAAATGAACTTTTAAATGTGTTTTTGGACAAAATAAAAAAAATTAACCCTTAGTACGTTCCTTAAAATGATTAAATTTATCTGTTGCAATATTCGTTTTTATCAAATTGTTCACGTTTTTATAGAGCAAACAACATTCTAAGCCATATTTTTTTCCGATATCGAAAAGTTGATAAAAATTACATTTTTTTCGCTGTAAATACCTTTTATACGGAATATAAAAAAGTCCGTGTAGGAACCTATAGGAAAATGTATATCCCTAGTTGATGACATTTTATTCGATAGCTTGAGAAATTTGAACGACAGTGTAAGCATTTTTTTAATCGTTGTTCGCACAAGAGAGATATTAGTATAATTTTGCTGTCTGCGTCGGTCCAAGATAATATTTGCTCAAAAGAGGATATATTAATTGGAAAAACATTAGGATTCGGTCGGGACCTGCCAAACTGTCCGCGAAAGAGACGTGTCCGCTCATGAGACATTTCGCTGTAGGTATTAGTTCCCCTTTTGTGTTAAAAATAAATAATGAAATTTAAAAAAAAAACACTAAAAACTAAAAAGTGGAAAATAATTAAAATATGTTGAGGTCGGTGCCAATTTAATAAAAGGAGATATATAAAAAGTTTTCGTACCTAATTTTATTATTTTCCTCTTCTGGATGACTTTTTTTATAATTTTTTTTTATTTTTTACTTTTTAGTGACTGCAATATGTAGTTTATGCGTTATTAACCGACTTCTTTCTTGATATTTGATTACTAAACTAAAAAAAACTACTTAACCGACTTAATAAAAGTTATATGAAACCATTCGGTCATCTTCCTGAACAAAATGGGGTCGAAATTGTTCAAATAGGTTAACCTCTTGCGAGAAGCTATGGTTGAACATAGATACAAAAAAAACCAAAAAAAAATATAATATAAGTATCTACATAAACATAGGTTCTGCCCAAGGTTATTAGAGTACAGGTTGCCTCATTCCATCAGACCAATCAGCGTAAGCGCGGGAATGACGTCAGCTAGAATTTAGTTTAAATCAAGTACAAAAATTGTTGAAGATTATGCTTATTTATATTAGGTGCTTCGTGCAGATTTTTTCTTAAAATTGGCAGGAGACAATAGATAGAAGAATAGATGTTAAAAAAATAGGATAATTTTTATTTTTATTACACAATTTAGGTTTTAATATCTATAACATAAACAAACAAAAAATTAAATAATGCTCAAGAAATGGCAGATCTTGTTAATTACCTATTTTTTAAATTTAAGAAACGAATAGAATTAACTGACAAATTGATAAATTAATTATTTTATCTTTTATATTCACAAAATATTAAAAATAACCACAAAACATCATAACACTTAACAGCTATCGCAAAATTGACAACTTATCATATTTTTTTCATTAACAGAAGAATCATGTTTCTATTAGGTATTGAAAAATCATATCACACTACCATGGTTACTGTGATTTTTATTTCCAAAAATTAGCAGCGTCCATCGTCTGATCTTTTCTATTGAAGTGAGCAAGCATGGTATATTCTGAGTGACGTCATCCCCCCACTACTATCTATCGGAATGAGGCAACCTATACTCTACTAACCTTGGGTTCTGCCTGTGTTTAGGATTGAATAAAGATTTATCTTATCTTATCTTATCATGTCGAATTGACAAGTCACCAGAATAAAATTTACAAATTTCATATACGAACAAGTTTTTTTATTCTTAACAAAGAGTCCACAATGTAAAAATAAAAAATATTAACTCCGTAGTTGCAGTGCACCTGATAAAGCAATTTGGTTATTCCTGCGGTGTAAGATTATAGGTACGTACGAAGGGAGAGATAGTTTGTAATTGAATTTATTTCAAGATTAAAGGATTCGGGAAATATTGGAAGGCGGCTGGCAAACACGTGTCTGTATGGCTGTGTGCGAGCAGTAACGAAAAACCTATTTAAGTTTGGGGAGACTGTCAACTTCAACATCAAATTGCTCGGAATTACTTGATTAATATTTCCGCGCACGAACTACCGGGTGCTTAGAATTTAATGTCGGCGCATTAAAACACTTGATCAACAAACCGATGAAAAGTTTTAAAGGACAACCTTTAAATTCTCGCAAAGTAAGATAATCGTCGAACGATTATATTTCAGCTATAAGAGTGATTAATTATTTTTTAGGAACGTATGACTTTTTCATTAAGGCCACCAACAGTCAGAGTTATTTTGGCCTAGTACAAGTTCATATTTTCAATTTGTTGTTTTTTTTTATAATGAAATGAAAATCCAAATTCTAATTGATAGGTACCTACTTTATTAGGTACCCGTTTTCAGATTAGAACCTGGAAACTGGGGGCTTGTAATAGAGGAGCTATGGAAACACCATATAAACAACGGAACGCTACACGGCTCTGCTATTCTCAAGCCCGTGACGACTGCAGTTTGTGATGGAAAAAAATAAAAGTTAAAAAAACTAAAACCCGACTGTTTTGTTTTTACGCTTGAGTAAAATAAAACTCGATTTTCGTTAGAAAAAGAAAAGATGAATATTTTTATTATCAATTAAATTTTTTGCTGTTGATAGCACACAGTAAATTTTATGAATGAATTTTCAAAAGTATGCGTTTTACTGTCCATTCCAAGATTGAGATAAAGTTTGCAATGCCCTCTGATTATTTACATAAGTAGAGAACATTGCATAAGATTTTACAAAACTAAAAATACACTGTTAAAAAGAAATTAAATCATTTTAAAGAAACTACAAAACACCGACTACGTAAAAGAAGTAAACAAGCTTCCAATATGAAAGTTAGTTAGTTATTGTATATTTTAGACGTTCGATACTATGGTCGTTAACGTTTAATCCAATATGAAAAGTAGTCGGGCAAAAATATATTTGTTTTAGTGTCATCTCATTGGCAGCATACTAAAACATTTGGTAATATCCTTTTGCCCGGCTACTTATCCCCTATTTAACCCCTTTAGGTGATGAATTTTCAAAAATCCTTTTTTAGTGGGTGCTTACGTCACAAAAGGAACCTATCAATTTTCAAGTTTATATCTTCAGCGGTTTGACCTGGGCGTTGTCTGTCAGTCAGTCACTCAGGGAACTGTTTTATATAATACTAGCCGTTACCCGTGACTTCGCCCACGTATATTTAGATTTATGATTTATTATCCCCCTCCCCCCGCGAAAAATTCTCCTTCTGCGAGCTGGGCTAGTGGTGTTTATATTATATATTTACTGAGTATCTTTTATAGTTAGCCAGCTTACCAATTTAGCTCAGAGATCGCGCGTAGTGCGGGCTTTCTGACTTGTTTTACATAATATACATGTTCGCTTACTGATCTTCACCCTTTCGTCGTAGCGCAATGATATATCAGTCGAGAAGAAGTACACTTTTAAACAGTGAACAAAATTTTCAAATCAGTTCAGTAGTTTTTGAAAACAGCGTGGACTAGCAAATTGGGTTTTTAAACGAATTTTTTTTTTTACTTAAATGGAAGGACCACATCAAGTTTTATAGCAAAACTGTTTTTATTTAATTTTTTTGCTTACTAATTAAAAAGTTATATTTAAATAAAAATTAATTTTTAAACTCAGTTCCGATAACGCGCCGAAAGAATCCGAACGCGTGTGACGTCATTATGTTATCTATGGTCTTTGTATCCATGGTTACCAAGTTAAAAATTTATTATTTTTGATAGTATGTGTAATACATATACACAAATACCAACAAATGCAGACACATTTTAACATAACGACGTCACAAACATTCCTGGCGCGTTTTGAAGTCACGTGATATTTTTTAAATTTTTATACATTTTAATTAATTTTTAGTAATTTATCTATAGCTTTAAAAAAAATTTTCTTTTCGATTTTCAATATTATTTATGTTAAATTATTAGAAAAAATTAAAAAATTAATATTTTTTTATAAACTTAAATACCTAATTACATTTTTTTGGTGAGACTATAAAAGTACGACCTATTTTTTAAGTGAAATTTCTTACGCGGCGTCACTGCCTCGACGATTTGAAGGGTAAAATGCTGACTCGATGAAACGAAAATGTAGTGACGGGAAAGAATGTTTGGAATGTATCACCTCTTCTCGTGGGGTCTGTGTTTAATATATTATAATATGGTGTATAGATGCCTTCGAACGCCAGTTGTGGTCGGTCCATCTACTGGTACATAAATATAAACCTTGAAACAGCCAGTGTTAAGTCATTCGACTTCTTACTTCGAACGACGCACAGTGTACAAGTGCTCCTAGCCGTAATTATTGATTTTTATATTATTCATACATAAGAAGTTTCACTTCTGTCGTGTATGCTGCGACACATTCCTTTTTTATGTCAAAATAAAGACTCTCTGCAATTAAATACATCCTGTATGTAATAAAAATTGTGGAGGGAGTGAAGTTTTCTTATGAGAAAAGTTTTGTTTGTTAGGCCAAGTCAGTTACATTTTATTATAAATTGTTTTATGCAAACAGTCGGAAATGGGTATTTCACATTTACATACAACTTATTAAATTAATTTAACATCAATTAGGAATAACACAAAACGTTTTCCAATAATTAAAGACAATAATACAAAAGCTGGTAGTATTTAGTAATCTTAGAGAGACTTTAAATTAATTCGATAACATTTTACGAACAATAAAGAACAGAATAATAAGAAAAATATTTTTACAATAAAATTTAGTTAGCTTGTTCTTTATGCTTCTTTATACCGGTAATTAATAATTTTATATGATAGGTACCTTCTGAAATACAATAAAAAAAATTAATTACAAACCAAATATGAAGTCATATTCTTGTTATAAAGAATAACGTAACAACGTTGGACAATAATTATTATATTAATAGTATTGAGACATAAAATAACAGTAACAATCTTTTAGTATCGGTTAGGTACTGGATGTACCTACCCTTTAGGTTTTTTATGAATGCCTGATTCTAGGTCAACGGAAAGTACCCGATAGATTTGTCCCAGATAGACAGGAAAGCCAGTTAATTAAAAGCTTGTAATAATAACAATAAAAAATTTAAAATTATATTAGTTTTGATATCTCATTATGTAACTACAAAATGCAATTTAAAACTTTCATTCTGAGATAAAATACATATAGGTACTAAATGTTCAAAAATATCTTTTAATAGCAATAAGTCTGAAAATTTGTAAATCAAGTATACTACAGCTTTTCTTCGCTCTGTAAAATATATAGCTTTACATTGTTCATATTTTGGAGAAAATATTGATTTAAATTTAAAAAAATGATAAATGTTTTAAATCTACGATACTGTCCAATCATCTTCGATGAAGACCTAAGTATAAATGATTAATTGCATATCGAAACTGCTGGGTTACAGAATGCATTGTCAGAAAATATGGTTTGAAAATAACCTTCGATTGTGACAATGAATTGATTAAGAATGTTATGCAGTAGATTAACAACCATCATAACGTTGATCACTTCTGAAAATCGACCGAAGTTTTATGAGATTGGCGAAGTCCAAACACGTCTTCTCTGTACATTGCCCACCAATCATAAATGACTACAATCACTCAGAAGCGAAATTTGCAAATGTACACAGGATTTTCTGTATTTACACCCAAAATAAACAGTTAAATGTATAGTACAATACAAAGTAGGTATAGGTACACTTTCCCTATCTCTTTTAGCGTAGATATTTTCAGCAGATTCATTAAGATGTCACAAGGCGCAACAAAAAGGGAATTTTCACAAAAATTAATATTTATAAGACAACAAACAAGTTCAGGGGGTCTGCAGAACAAGGAGGCATGTGGAAACAGTTGCCGGTGCATGGTAGACGAGAGAAAGCATTGCAAAACAAAAGGACGAGTAATATTTTACAGGAAACGCTTAAAGGATAATACCAATAAGTTTATTCTAACCCATTCCCAACCGGAATAAAACTGCTGGTGTGTGAAAAATGGGATTTTGATCAACGATATTGTTTCTGTCTGCTGTTTTTATTCATTTACTGAAAAAAGAACAGGTCATTTCAAGACGTAAAAAATATCTTTCAATTATATTTGAAACATTCCTTGTATTAAAAATATCTTCTTATTTAAATTTCGAAACAGCTTACCCTTTTTTTTATATTGTAATTTTTCTCGAAAAGGTTTTGAATTAAGATACTGAGGCGGTTTTTTTGTTCAATGATATGACAACGATTAGGTATGTGCTTTTTTTATTCATTGATTGAAAAATAATAATCGAATATTTGAGACTAGACTTCAAAGAGCCACCTAAAACGACAATCAGTTCCATGGCTCCTCTATTACAAGCCCCCAGTTCCCAGGTTAGAATCCGAAAAGTGGTAAAAGTACACGTCAACTAGATTTTCAATTTATTGTTGAAAATAAAATTGAAAATATGAGTTGGTGCTAGATCCAAATAACTAACTGTTGGTGACTTTAAAAACAAAAAAAAAACAGTCAGTTCGCAGCGAGTTTGCAGCTTGCCTGTCGTTTTAGGCATTCTGCAGACTTGATTCGCGAATTGACTGATTTCGCACATAATATACAATAAGATAATAATAGTTTTTTTATACGGCTGAAATGCAATTGAAAGATTTTTTCGTTGGAGAGCAGCCAATTATATAATTGTTTCGAAACATATAAGAAAAAATCATTTTACCAACCAGTGGTCACAATCAGGATTCTAACCTGAACCTTTCCACTTTCGCGGCGGAATGAGCTTACAATACTCAATCGTGACATAATTGCTAAACTAATATTCTCCATATATTAGCAATTTTGCCACGATTGTAAGCTCATTCCGCCGCGAAAGTGGAAAGGTTCAGGTTTGAATCCTGATTGTGACCACTGGTTGGCAAAATGATTTTTTCCTATATGTTTCGAAACAATTATATAATTGGCTGCTCTCCAACGAAAAAATCTATAATATACAACTGCATTCTAGCCTACCATATTTTATAATTATATCAAAGGACTGTTAAAAACACCCTTGATTTGCTTTGTAAAAAGTGTAGGAAAAAATAAAAACGCTGTCATTTTTCTGACATATTGTACAAGAAGTGTATTATATCGAGGTAAAATACTTACCTCTTTAAACGTTTCCATCTTATAATTGACTTGGGCATTGAAGGGTTGAGAGATAATACCTAGACGGATAGTAATGTAAGAGAAAGAAAAGTAATTTAGGAGCTTTCTCTGTCAACGGATTTGCGAAATCCTCACTCAGAGCGTCGTTTTCCTGGAGGTCGGGAAACAATTTTTCAATTTAAGGTGTAATTTCAAGCGTGAGAGAACATGGTTAGAAATATACAAACTGTCTAAATTTATTATGTTCACGATACAAAACAGACATAAAATGCATAGTACGATGGATAGAACGAAATAACAGTTAACGTGAGTAACTGTTACCATAAAACAACTTGTTCCAAAAATAGCTCATGCCAGAATTATTTCTGTTAAAAATAATAAGATATTATTGACCTGATATTTGATAATAAATAACCTGTTACTAAAGAGTCGTTTCCAAAAAGACCTGTTACCGAAATTATACTGTTAAGATTTTAAGAATAACTTGTAATAATGTACTACAGGCTTGTTCCTACATTACCTGTTACCAAAAGCATGATGTTATACATAAATAAAAAGTTATTAAAGACCTGTTACTAAATAACCGGTTTAAAAGACTTGCAACTAAACAACCTGCTATTAAAACTTGCAACTATTTTAATCGGTTATTAAAAACCTGCTAATTCCCTAAAATAACTACAGAGTTAATTAGTACACGCTGTATTAAAAGTAAATGTTTGCGTTGTACGGAACCATTCTTGATTTTTTTATAATATGTCAAAAAATTCGAAGTTTCATTAAAATCGGATTAGTCGTTTTTGTGCCAATTCGGAATACATAAAACCACACTTTTATTAATATTGATAAGTGATGGAACGAAAATATATAACAGCAACAATTATTTAGGAAGTTTTATAACAGATTATTTTTAAATAACAGCAACACCTGTTTTTATATCAAACAATAACTTATAACAGTTTTCCCAATCACTATTTCACATACGTTTAGAAGTAGCCTTTCTACAAGTCGTAAACACATATCATGTTTCGCTATATTAAAATTTATTGTCATTGGAAAAAAAACTCCACCTTTCTTTGAGACAACAAAATTGAATAAATCAAAATATTATGCTACAACATTCTGTTATAGTCAGTTCCATGTAAAAATTTAATGACGTAATCAAAATGGCAAAACTTTCTATTAGTCCAGGCGCTTAATGAAAAGCCCCAAAATTTCGTATTAAGTTTTTTTGATTAACGAATATGTTTTAGGATATGATTCACTACAAGACAATGCATGATGACAAACTGTCATCTCTAAGCAACTGAAGATATACGCTATTTAGTGCGGTGAAACTACCCCCAAAAGTGTACGGGATAAAAACCGTGATTTAGAGCGTTCTTTTCTCTATAAAAATATGTGTTTTCAATTTAAAATTCGATATAGAACATAATAAATACAGCGGTAAAAAATACATTATACGTTTTCGCCATTGGTATCCAAGGCGACGCCGCGAGGTAATTTTTTCGGTGCCCTGACAGAATATACGAAGACAAAATAACCGCGACAAGATAACCGCGACAAAATAACCGCCGACAAAATAACCGAACGACAAAATAACCGCGGACAAAATAACCGAACGACAAAATAACCGCGGACAAAAAAACCGGACGACAAAATAACCGGACAACAAAATAACCGAGGACAAAATAACCATGGACAAAATAATTGCACAACAGAATAAATACAATATCAATTTACTTTGAAGACATAAATAAATCCAAATATATTTATCATGAAAATAATAAATTTATTAATTTTTAAACAATATAGATACGTGTATTTGACTTATACAAAAATATTCATATTACACAGAAATTCATTAAAGAAAAGTAACACTTATTTTCAATTATAATCAATTAAATCACATATTCTTAACTCATTATCACGAACATAATTAATTTTTGGAATTCTAATACATATTTTTCAGGATGTTTTGTGTGTGAAATATAATAGATGGCACCACATCGTTACTTACCGACAGCAAATAATGAACCGCGAATTTATAAAATAAAATTGAAAAATAAAAATGATGAATAAAATACTTCTAGTGCATATTTTTCAGGATGTTTTGTGTGTGAAAATAGTGTTGTCAAAAATACTCTAGGTGCATATTTTTCAGGGTGTTATGTATGTGAAATTCATCATTTTTGCGATTATTTCTCAGAAAATATGAATAAACATGTATATAAAGCAATATTTTGTACAAAAAAATCAAATATTCGGTTATTTTGTCCGCGGTTATTATGTCGTCCAGTTATTTTGTCCGCGGTTATTTTGTCGTCCGGTTATTTTGTCCGCGGTTATTTCGTCGTCCGGTTATTTTGTCGCGGTTATCTTGTCGCGGTTATTTTGTCATCGGATATTTTGTCGCGACACCAATTTTTTCGCGCACTCACGTTCAGTAACTATTGAAGATATATTTTTTTAATTAGGTACGGCATTCTGTTCAAAATTTTATCAGCTTTAAGATTAATAATGAACTTTTTTGTCATAAAATAGATAGTTTTCTAAACACTTTTGGGGGTAGTGTCACCCCACTAAATAGCGTATATCTTCAGTTGCCCAGAGATGAAAGTTTGTCATCATGCATTTTCTTGTAGTTAATCATATCCTAAAACCTATTCATGAATCAAAAAAACTTAATACAAAATTTTTGACTTAAGCAAAAATTTCCATTTGGCTGCCGGACTATATTGTATACAGTAAAGTTCCCCTTTCGCGTCTGTAATAATTTGTGAACCGCTGGACCGATTTTCTGGGAGCGCTTTAAGCTGCAGACCCGGGCACGTCGGGCTAGAAATAAATCAGCTAAAAAATATATATAAAGGTGCGCGTGCTATATACTCATTGGAAAAACAATTTTTTATATCTTCTTCAAATTTTCCGGAAAAATACACAATCATTCCAATAAGCAAAAGAAAACTTCTGTATCTCTTTTAATTTAGAAACTGTGGACGTTTAAATATCTTTGAAAAACTTTAAATACCTAACCATAGGTTCTAATCCAAAAGAGACACATAGATTTTCATGCATCTACTGACATAAGCGTCTATTTATCTACAAGCTTGATTTTGAAAAGTATCTGAGAAACTATTAAGTTTTCTAAAAGGTTTATAAAAATATAAAAATGTTTTTGATCTAATGTAAATTTTTAATATTTTTTATAAAGTAAACTTACCAAAAAAGTGTAAGCGTTTGTATTAGCTTTAAAACTTACCTGAAACAAAAAAAAAATCTCGTTAGATACAAACTGTATATTATAATATTATACTAAAAACCAAATCTATTTGAAAACACCAGATTTGGTTATACTTTGTTAACTGTTTTGTTGTAACAATTATTATTGCAACAAAACAGTATCCAAAGTAATCAGATTTGGTGTTTTGGTTTTTAGTATACCCACTTTATAAAAAAAAACACACACAATTTTAGTTAGCTCAGTCGATGAGTGCTCTAAAGAAGGGTCTAGCCGGAAAGTCAAAAAGCGTAAAAACCGACTTCGGGACTTTGTGCTGGTTAGTAAAAAAACATATTAAAAGTCCTTGACCCTCGGGTGGACGCAAAAGGAGGGGGAGGCACTTCAAAGGTCTCTTTTTTTGGTGTTTCGCGTATATCTCGAAAACGGTTGGTCCTACGGAAAAATTCATAGCGTGAAAATTGTAGCTGACAAAATTTCCTACATTTTCTATATTTGAGGTTTTTTCTATCTCCAACCGTTAATGGATCAGGTTAAGATAAAATGGTAAACTGATATACCATTTTGAAGGAAATTTAATTCTCTACAACTTTTTTTTTGTAAAATGGAAGGTTGAGGCGCTAGAGAAAAAAGTTCGGCAAAAAAATGTGGTGCGAAAAATATTTTTTCGAAAAATAACAGTTTTTAGAAGCGTGTAACTCGTTAGCAGTTGGAGATAGAAAAAATCTCAAATATAAAAAATGTAGAAAATTTTGTCAGCTACAATTTTTATGCAATGAATTTTTTCGTAGGACCAACTGTTTTCGAGATATACGCGAAAAACCAAAAAAAGTGACCTTTGAAGTGCCTCCCCCCTCTTGCGCCCACCCGAGGGACAAGGACTTTTAATATGTTTTTTTACTAACCAGTCCAAACAAAGTCCCGAAATCGGTTTTTGCGCCTTTTGACTTTCCGGCTAGGATCATTCGTTGACTAGACTAATCTGAAAATTTCAATTTAATATTAATAATTTAAATATAATATTTTATTCAATATTAATAAAAAAATTAAGTTTATTACATTCAAAATTACACAAGCAAAGTTTCATCTTTCACAAAATTTCTTTTCATCGTATGAATGAAGCGAACTCCTAAGTGGTGAATGATGATTAACAAAGCTGTTTCCATACATTGCACGAGCTTTTACGAGTGCAATTATATACGAGTATAGCCAATGTATAAGCAAGTTAATGTCAAAAAAAAACTATACGAGTGCCCAGTCTACACTACTTACGAACATCTCCACTTGCAAATATGCACGTTGTTGTGTGAGACCTACTTCAGTATGGCAATGATGTTTTTATACCCACTGCCATGAATAAAATGTTTCTTAAAGAAGTCCTACACTCTTCCTCCCGCTGAAAGCTTTAATACACGCTCCCGATCGCATTTTTGATCCGAAACTGGATTTTTTTTGCGTCAAATAGACGTTAATTGTTCCTTCTTAGAGCGCTACCGACCAATTTTTAAAAATGGTTTTTGGTCAGGGCTACTAAAAAAGCTTGTTCTGCAGCGCGCCTAGATATATTCTTTATTTTTAATTTAAGACCAAAACGGACCCTCTATAAGTTCAAAAATAAGATCGGGAGAGTGTAAATAGTGTTACAACAAGCGATGTATAGTACCTATTATTTTTTGTCATTTTCGGTTGCATTTTATCTCCATAAGGTATATTTTATTCGAGTAGTATTATAATCGGTATTTTGTGTGTAGTGTTAATCGAATTTGGTCATCAGTCAGAGAGCACTCTTAATGTCTGTTCTCACAAAAAAATACATGTACGAAAATAAGCGAAGCAGGTTCACACAAATAAATCAAAAACCAAAAAGATGTTTGTCATTTTTGTAGTTCATCTTTAGATACAAAAAGCACCATAGTTCCTCTCCTCACCACTCATATTCCCTGAACTAGGGATGTTCCGATACTAGGTATCGATCTGGATCGTATTATAAAGTATCGATACAGTATAAAATCGCATTATAAAAGATCGATACTCAATATATCGATACATTATCTCGATCCAGTATCCCAGAAAATAATAAAATATAGACGAGCAAAAAAAAAAACTGTAATCCGGCTAATAACCATTCTAAAATCTAAAAGAACTAGACTAGACAATGTATCGATATGCACCAAAATGTATCGATACTAATTATGTATTGCATTAAAAAAATCGATACAAAATATCGAATATCGTAAGCTAAAGTATCGGTACACTAAAAGATCGATCCGTATCGCGCATCCCTACCCTGAATTTAGCCACATTATTGTAAAATTACCTGAATCAGTGAATCAAGTTTGAAAAAAGGGCTGAGTTTTATATGACGACATATGATGGAACTCAGCTTTTCATGAAATGACTAGCGTTTCGGGAAATAACCATTAGAGAATCTATGGCACGCGACAGAATATTGTCGGCACGGCATTGATTGAGGTACAAAATCGAAATAATTAAAAATATATTAGGTGTTGTCAAAAAAATTTGACTATCATTCAAATAACAAATACGATATGATGAGATCGATACAAGTAGACGAAAGTTTCATGGCGCTCAATGCATTATCAAAATAATTCTTTTCATCTACGTTTGAACTTTGAGATCCACTAAATTTCTTTGGTTGCTTGTTGGCCACATTTTTCCAAAAAATATGACACGTAGATGTGAAATGGTTAGCCATCCCTGGTCTACACATTTCATGAAAAGTTCAGTTACATCAGATTGGTACAACATATTTATGAGAAAAAAGAATCGACTATTTGTAGTCTTTTTTTCCACGTATCGATGGCGTTTTTAATAGAAGAAAATCATCGTTTTTCAGTCATTCTGTATAATTTATTACTAAGACAATCTGTACTGTTATCAATCAATCAGTATATTGAAGTATGTGTTTGTGTATAGTTTCATTGTAATTTGATTCAAAATGATGAAAGTTTCCATTCACTGAACGTGGATTTTATTTTTATTAAATAAATATAGAAGTATTGAATCCACATTTTCATAAAAATGGGTACTTTTCCTTTTATGTCATCACAGTAAATATTATACCTACTGATATTAAACCTCAAGAGTAGAAAAATCATAAATAAACCAAACATGAATATTGATTCTATGGCAAACACTGTCACTAATTACGACGAATATTGTATGTTTGCTTTTTCTATAAAACTACAGTGAAATCTCTTTTTAATGAATATTGTACAACATTTTCTGTGTACAGTAAATATTGTCCACGTTTATTAAACACATGTTTTGTGTACAAGCCCGCCGGTTCCAAGGATTCTTGTTTATCATATACTTTTTTCGCCCCCTCATATTAGGGTCTGTTAGACCCCTTGTGATATTTTTGATGACATTTAAACGACCATATTTTGTTTTTGAGTAAATACTATTTGTTTAATGGATATCCAAGCAGTTGTCCAAGATGAGCTCGTGTGGAAAATGTAATTTCATTATAACTTTAGAAAAAAAAAACTATTGTTTGTAACCGCCAAAATAGTACCCGTACTATGAGAACTTTTAAAATTAATTTTTGGAGAAAAAGTTTTAACAACTAATACCTACGTTTTTATATGGCAGCGGGAAGGATAAGCACGTTAAAAATGAGCCCATTGTGTTGGCCCAATGTTAATTTAGGTTTCAGACCAGTCCTGTGCCTAATTCATCTAATCTTAGATTTAAATTTATTATAAAGTAATATTTATTTAAACTATATTTCCAAATTATACAGTAAAGGAGAAACAAAAAAATCAGGTGCGTCATGCTCACACACGGTAGAAGTCAAACTTTTTCTTTAATACGATTTAATTATTTGTAAATACATCCTGTGTCCATGATTTATATTTTTTTTGTTTTTTCAGTAGAATTGTCAATCAAATACATACCAGCATATTTTATGTTTATACAATGTGTCCGGTGAAAATATGTGTAAAATTAGCGACAAAAAACTTGACAATGTCATCTCTTTAAATTAAAAACTTACAGGGTGTTTAAAAACATTTTTTTTAATTATAAAATCGATAAGAAAAAGAATTTTTCTAGGGATGAGACCTAGCTAGATCGATTTTCTGCTCCCCGAAACCTCTTTTCGGTAAATTTCATCAAAATCGTTAGAGCCGTTGTCGAGAAAAATTTCATCCTTTCACTATTTGTTGCAGCGTTCCATCGTTGCATCGTGCGCGCGCATCGTAAAAATTCACTCTCACCATTTTTTTATAACGCGCCTAAAGAAGTACAATAATAATAATAATTGATTAATAAATAATAAATTATTAATTATTATTAACTTCAAAAAAATAAAAAATATCATGTAGGTACTTAATAGGGCCTTTTTTAAATTAAACTCCTTTATGTACTTACATTTTAATTCAATTTTTTGTCCTATTTTCTTTACTTAATTGCTTTTATTAATTATAGAATTTTGAAATGTGCTTGGTTGTTTTCACTTTTAGGCGTTAAAACAAAGTAATAGTATGAAAATAAGTTAGTTTTAATCACCAAAATTTAAAAAATGAATACAGATTTTTCAAAAAGAATTAAAGTACTACGTTCAGAAAAAAAATTTTTAAACACCCTGTAATTTTTTAATTTAAAGAGATGGACCATACATTGTAAAGTTTTTTGTCGATAATTTTACACATATTTTCACATGGCACTTCCGGTCACTTGACCACCGGACACATTGTATATCAACAGAGAATAATTAAATACGCTAATTTTTATTTTCAAAGAATATGCGTATCAGTTGTAATTTTATTTTTTCTATTATAAACCTTTATCCAAAATATTGTCATTATTAAAAAAATAATGTACAATTCTGGATTTGAACCTGGGTTTGATATTTCCAACAGTCGGTATTCAGTAAGCAGCCGCGCTAATGACTAAGCTAACAAATGTTCTTAATGCCCTTAAGACTGCTATACAAATTGCAGTTTTTTATTTTTCAGGATGCGGTGTCACTAGCAAATTTCCGTTACGGAAAACTCTTGCTTACTGCGAGCTAAAAATTTTCATTCAAAAAAATGAAAAACAGACAATATTTTATTTTGTATTTTTGATTTTATGTTGTTGAATTACATTTGACCTTTTTTAAGCCACCCACAGTAACGATTACTTGGGTCTAGTACCAATATTCATACTTTCATACTATACTTTTTTTTAAATTATGAATTCAAAATGCTATTGTTATGTTCATAGATTATAAAGTGGGAACTGGTGGCTTCTAAATAGAGGAGCCATATAAACAACGGTATCTATTGCTACACGCTCTGCTTTTCTCAAGCTTCGACTTATTAACAATAAGATTGAAGAACTGAAATGTATTTCAGCGAATTCATAAAGAATTCTTTATCGCCTATTGTGGCAAATACGTGCAGGTCAATGAATTCCAACAAAAAAGTTCCATTTAAGGTATTTTTCTATGCAAATAACAGAATATACTGCCTTTTTGAACTGAAAAACTTACAATTCTTTATGTGAAAAAAAACAGAGCCTGAGTAACAATTTTGTAATAAATAAAATAAAAACCTGAATTTTAAATACAATTTACTTATTTTAAATATTTTATTATTAGTTGTTTTGAAGTCATATTTTTTTGTTCAAATATTGTTTTTAAATCATGAGTCATATTACTATTGCGTCAATACATTTTTTTTATTTAATAAAATGGCAAACTTGTTCAAAGCCCCCAAAAGTTGTCAGAACCTAAAACAATTCATGTTTTCAAATAATTAATAATAAATTGAAAATCCAAAATTGTAAACCGACAGATTTTAATTTATTTTAAAAAATAACAATGAATTGAAAATCCAATTCATAACTTCGTTCAATTTTCAGATTCCAAATTTCTGGGTAATTAATTCGGTGAAATGTCACTTTCGTGACATTTCACCGAATGTTGCGGAAGTGACGTTTATGGAATAATGGAGGGCAGTTCTAGTTAGTTATTGTAGATTACGGTCATTAGTGTCTTGAAGTGTTCTACTGGAGTGTTTGCTATATTCTAGCAACCTTGGTCAGCTGCCTACTAATAGTGAATATTTTATCTATATTCCAGTGTATTCGCATATTTGTGCTGTGAAAATAATTTTTTTGAGGTTATATGTAGTTGTCATTTGGAAATTGGAGATAATATGTCGAGCTATGGAAATGTCATACAAAACACTAGCAGCTCAAACAGAGCTGGTCAGTGCTGAGAACTAAGTGCTTACAATAATGCTTTAAAACAGATGCTCGATGATTGATGCTTAGAGCACTTGCATAAAAACTTGGTGCTTATTAAGTACGTAAGCATTGTAAATTGACTAATAAGTATTCAACAAGCTTATTATAAGCATTTGGAATGCTTCACAAGCATTTTAAATGCTTAATAAACTTTTTTTATACTTAATAAAAAGTTTTAATAAAACGTTAATTAATCAAACATATTTCGTTTATCTTTATCTTTTTTTGATAAACAGGTTTATCTTTTGAACTTTGGAGTTTGTACGGTTATAATGTTGGAACTTAAGAAGTTACTTTATAATGCCTAGGTACTGCCTAATTTTTTCAAGCACGAAAGTGCTTGATGCTCGGTGCTTCAAGCACTTAGGTTCGGTGCTTTGCCCAGCTCTGAGCTCGAGCTGGGTTATTCTCAAGCCCATGAATTTATTTATTTATTTTTAACTTATGTAAAACGAGGACCTTTTCAGACTCTGAAACGGCCAAATCCACCTCTGTATGCAGACTATACACAGTAGAACGACAAAAAGGTTTTTGCCGGATTTCCTACATAATGTACCATTCACGACGTTATACAGCCTAACAGTTTCATTGTGTGTTGACCATGCAACGGTAACGATTCTATCTAGAAACACGCGACAATTGTTCACCTCTTCTAAATAATACTTCACTTTAAGGCCATCGTTAAACTTAAACGCCATCAACTATCGCGTTTCAATTTCAACGCTCGGTTTACTTTACATTAAGTTGTACGTCCTGTCCTTTCCAGACACCGATTTAGTTTCAAGTTTATTCAATAAAAACTGTTCACCGCGTTCAATTTTATTATTGACTAACGGTTGCCCGTGGCTGTGCTCACGTATTTTTAGATTTTTTTATGCCCAGTAATATACAATCCTGTATATATTGTTAATTTATTATCCCTTCCCCGCGAGAAATTCTCCCCCTGCGAAGCGAAGTCGGGCTTGAAATCACTTGAAAATAGTTTGCATTAACGGTGTCACAAAAATAAACAGTCCACCCAATCTAGTTATATGTTTGACCCTATGTTTTGACATTTGCATTAACGGTGTCACATAAAGCGCGCGTGAGACGTACTTTAAAATTGACATATCTTTTTTATTTGTCAACCGATTTAAATGAAACAAACACTAAATGTTAGCCCAAGCTTATCTCAGTACCTACATCACTGAAAACCACACCCAAATTGGTTCAGCCATTGCGGACATTAGCTTGCACAAACAGACAAAAAGTTAGCGTTTACGATTTTATTATATGCAGTATAGCTTGGCTTTTGTTTGCAGCTTTGCTCACGTGAACGTCGATTTTACCCACATATTCACTCGCGTTAATGCTAGTTTCCACAAGAATCATATTATCCCAAGCCGAGCGTATCGGACGAAAAGTACCTACCCTATAATAAGTACTTGAAGTGTAGGTGCCAACTAGGTCCTAGGCCTACCAATCTCGAAGTCTCGGGATTCCTAAATTTCGAAATCCCAATTAATTTTAGTGCTTCGGGATCGGTATCAGGATTCGTAAATATACCGGCTGGTCACCGTGACTTCCGAATATAGGACTTTAACATGTAAAATCAACCTTTCGTAATTTCCTGTTTCCCTAATTATTTTAGGCAAAAAATCTTCAAATAAACATTTTAGATTCTGAATAAACAAAATTTATTTTGCGTGCTTTGTAAGTTGTAACGGTAGAAATTTGATATGAAAATATCGAAAATTACCTCAGAAATAGATAGCGATAGCTATAATGCATATTATACTTTATGCTCCCGTACGATATTGACAAAACGTCATCATTTTGTTTAAGTTTCATGGCTATCGGTATCTATTTCTGAGACCTTAACATAGTTATACATTCTGTATTTTGTTTCACATGTCAACCACTTCCGACTCTTTCCGTTACATATCATATTTCTAAAATGCCACTCGCAAAATGAGACATTAGACTTTATTCATGTCAAAACCGGTACCGTCGTTTTCGAGTGATCTTGCTACAGAATAAAATTCTGGAAACACGTATGTTTGTCCGTTTGTATTAGCATCACTTGGGAGCGACTGAACCGATTTTGTTGAAACTTGGTACCCAAAATTTATTTGTTAATTGACTACTCTCAGGTTAAGATAAAGTGTCTGTCAAAACTGACACTATAACCTGAGCGAAGTAACGAGTTAAGGCTAGTTCTTACAAGATAAATTGGCTTGCCTGACAAAAATTTAGAAAAGGTGCAGTAGAACTGTTTCGAGTTAATTAAATTTTGTTTTCGGGCAACACAAATAAAACATTGTTTTGAAGTAGTTAAACCACTCGTGGTGTTTTTGTTCGATAGCTGCTGGTAAAAATAGCAGAGGACACGAATATCATGACTTCCAATTGAATTGTAACCAAGGTATATAATTACACGATGAAGTCTCATGGGAAATCTTGACATAGTAGAGAAAGTGTGGAAAAACAAATCTCCATTTAATTGTTTGCTACAAAAAAAGGTCTTGTGACATATTATCAGCAACTTGTATATTTGGGTCACGCAGGTTGATTCAAACTTTATTTTGAAAGTCTCTTTCTTGAAGTTTCCATTTTGAACAATCTTTTGCTATGGAGAAAAAATCTATCTAATAATTGGATTTTCGATTTATTTTTAAAAATAATAATACATTTCAAATGTAAATAGGTATTAGGTTCAGACAAGCCTAGCGGTTGTTGGTTCTAAATGAAAAAAATAGGAATAATTTCTGTAGGATTAAAGCATGTTAGGAAAAATATCAACTAGATGTAAACCTATTATAACTTCGGTTTAAAAAAAATATCTAAAAAGATGCTTCAATTGCATATTTTTGACAAGCAAAAAAAAGAAAAAAAAAATTAATTCTTCACACGGCCACGGGTCTATTTACTCACACTTCACACCTATAAGTACAAATAAGCCAACTTTCAACTCTTCGGCTCCTGGAGTTTTTGGATACATAATTCAGTTTTCTGATTTAGATATACCTATATGTACAGCCTAGCCTTTACCAGCGCTTTCCTTCGTGTTATTAACCCGATATCGATAGCCAGATAAAAAGTAGCATGTACAAAAAAATAAAGTTTGGGTATCAGTAGATAGGACACCAAGTTTATTCAATACCAGTCCAGCTGTTCTAGAATAGTGTTAGTACAGAGAGATAGAAATTGTGGAAATATGTTTTTTCCGTAATTTAAGTGTCATACAAAATATCTAAAACGGTTGCAAAACAACGAGATTTCAAACAGAGGTCCCATTACAATTTTTATATTAGTACTTTTGAGATAATATATTGTGTAAACCTCAAAAAAATTATTTTTACAGATGTGCTAATACACTAATAATATTCTCTATTAGTAGACAGCTGACCAAAGAGGCTGGAATATAATAGCATACGCTCTAGTGCAGTCATAGGCAAAGTACGGCCCGCGGACCAAGTGCGGTCCTTCGGGCTAGTCAATCCGGCCCGCGACATGGTTTCGAATAACCCCTACAATTACACATAGGACAAAATGTAGAGCGCACGGTGTTGCTCGGCTAAGTTCGGAATGAATCGGCGCTAAAAATGTGTTTTGTTCAATTTTTTTTTCGGCCCGCCTAGATAATTTTTTATTTTATCTGGTCCTCCCCTTAAAAAGTTTGCCCATGTCTGCTCTAGTAGAACCCTTCAAGACAATTCTAATGACCTTAATCTATAAAATCTACAATAACTAACTAGAACTCTTTAAACTGCCCACCATTAACGTCACTTCCGAGACACACTTCCGTGACATTTCTCCGAATTATTTAACACAGAAATTTGAAGGAAGGGGCTAAAACGTTTGTAATTAAAACAAATTTAGCCCTATTTGAACATCTAATTCAGCGTAACTATTTAATGATTTAAAAAAAAACATTCGGTGCGTCCTTTGTAAGGTTAATTGTTACTTATGCAACGTAAATTCCAATTTAAACCGGATGAAGAATCTGAGGATACGACGCTAGAAAATGATGTTTTCTTTTCATTACAGTGAAGGCAGATATGGCTTTGAATTTTGTACAGTTCACCCTAAGTATCATCATGGCAATAGTCGAATACTTTAACAGATTTAAAGATATTCTATTGAAACTTGTATATTTTCCAAACATTTTTGAAATGGCAATAATGTAACACGATTATTCTGAAAATGTTACAATTTACCTTCGGAAGCTAAAAAACAAAAGCAAGAGTAAACTATGTGAAACAATTCTTGTGTTTGCAATAAACAAGATGGACGCTTTAATAAAATCTTTTTAAGCTCTGGCAGATTTATTCGCAAGCAAAAAATACCACGGAACGACTTAATCCTTTAAAATGTACACAGTCTTTATTTTGCTGTTCTACCTAAACTAAAATACCTTTCTTTTTCTACGGAATAAAATTGTTAATAGTTTTCATTGATTAAATAAATAAATATAGGATAACTAGCCACTACCAGCGGCTTTGGTCGGTTTTGATAGAAATCTTTCTGACCTAATCGTAGCGATCACATCTAGACAACTTTTAAAGCAGTATAGTAACTATAATATAACGCGTTAAATTATCCCTAACAACTAACATATTATTACCAAAAATGGATGTCAGTGATAACTAAACCGCATCTAATTTGTATAAAGAAAAAATATGAACTTGAGTTCATTCTGTGCTTTCCCACTAAAAATGTTTGCACCCACCGGTTTGAACACCTTTGGGTTAGAAACAGCATTGCCAGTGGTAAGATTTTTTTAGTAATAGATGGGTCTGTCAATTCGTGCTAGATGGTAAAATTTCGTAACTAAAAGGTTCAAAACTTTGCATAAAGGGGGATACCGTGGGGGAGATTTACAGGTAGCTAAAAATAAACCCGATTATATGAAAAATAGCGGGCGGTAAAATTTGCACACTGCACAGAAAAGTTATCTATCATCTAAGTCTGTCATTAATCTTTGCTGCCAATGCAAAAAATTAATTTATTCCTCGACGAGAATTTGGGAAACTATACGTTAAAAATTCTCCATATTCTCGTCATTCCAGCAACGTTGTCTGCAGTTTTGTCACGTTCAACTGTTCAAATTTAGTTTCAAAAATTCAGACAGAAAAGGTAAATGTATAAATTTTTTAATGTTTTAAAAACGTACTAGATTTTTTTGCGGCTTACTGACGTAATAAAAAATAAAATGTAGTATTAGATCTAGTACGAACGTAATGACACTGACAACGCTTAATACATTATTATTTATCAAGCAAAAATAAAAAATATATATATTGTACTCTATTTAAATTTTTTAGGACGCGTATTTTTTCAAAGACAATTTTACTTTACTATTTTGTTATGAAAACAAAGAGAATGGCAAAATCAATGACGCCATTAACCTAGTCATTTGAAACAATACCGGAAAAAATCAATATCATATATAAACTTCTAAAACTCGACAAATTTATATTGAAAAAAATGTCTCTTCTCTACTTGGCGTAAGAAAATTGACTGATGACTTTGTATCGAATGTAATAAAATTAATTTGTTCGAACTGTTCTATTATAATTTTGTTTGTATATAAAAGCAAATAATAAGCCGCAGTCATCAATTTTTTTGTCAACATTATTTAAAGTAATAACAGGGAAAAACACTTTTCTTTATTTAATGTCATTCATATAGTTGGTATTTACACAATAATTCTGTGGCCAAAAGGCAAAACGGTTCATGTCGAGTTATAAATACGTTTGACGATGACGAAACTGTATAAAAATCGCCCGGCAAACAGTGATCTTAGTTGGCATAGTAGGTTCTGTATCTGGAATGCAAGTTTGTGAAGTGCGAGTACGGTATAATGAAATCTCCCTTGAGCGGACACCCATGGTTCATCAAATTTTGTCCGCTCAAGATAGTTGTCCGCCCAAGAGAGAAATAAACAAAATAAAGAAGCAATTTTCTCAAATTATATTATGTAATATTTTTTATTTTAATTGTGAAATGATATATTTCAGAAAGTTATAAATTGGTTGATAATTATTCCAAATCTCGAGCATCGTCATTTTTTTTTTTAATTATAAATTGTAAAATTGTAAACAGCTTCCCGATATGACTTAATCACAGCATTATCATCTTGAAGGTCAGTTTTCTCATTCAACTTTTCAATATTGTGAGTTGTGACTAGATTAGGTACCTTATGGTAGTTTTTCAATGGATTGAATCATTGGTCTTCTTCCACCAATTACATTTTTATCGATATCCAAAATTGGGGTCAAAAAAGAGTTCATCACATGTCTAAAATTAGGGGAATACTCTTGAAATCGATGACACGCATGTAGGTATGCACTGGACCTGTTTTCTGCACTGAGATTTCAGTATAAATTTTGCTGCCCGCGTTCGTTCAAGAGCGAGTGTACCTATTACATATAATATGCAAAAGCAATTACAATAGGTCTACCAAACTGCCTGCTCAAAAGAGGTGTCCGCACAACGGAGGTGTCCGTTAAGGTAGATTTCGCTGTACAGTTTGAACGACGAGGCGTAGAAAAAAATACAAAAAATTCAACATAAGCGGTTTTGTCTTTTGCCACAGATATATACATTGTATCAATGATATGACATGGTATTCAATCATTTTTTAAAGTACGTGCATACATAGGTAAGCAGTTACTATACACAGGATGTTTCACGAAGAAAAGAAAATATTTCTAGATGCGATGGAGTCTCATTTTAAACAAAATAAATATTAGTAAAAAAGACTTTTTAGAGACAAGCTTTTATTAAAATGCACTAAAAAGGAAAAAATAATTTTAAATAATTTAGGTTCATAATTATAAAAGCGTGGGTTGTGAACTCTATGATAGTTTATTAGTCATGATCCACGCTTTTATAATTATGAACCTAAATTATTAAAAATTATTTTTTCCTTCTTAGTGCATTTAAATAAAAGCTTGTCTCTAAAAAGTTTTTTTACTAATATTTATTTTGTTCATTTTAGTCTTTCAAAATTTTACCCCTCTTTGACACCCGTAGGGGGTTGAATTTCGAAAAATCCTTTCTTAGTAGATGCTTACGTCAGAAAAGGAACCAGCTGTCCAAATTTCAAGTTTCTAGATTCAGCGATTTGGCCTGGGCGTTGATTAGTCAAAAAAGCCCTACATCCCCGTTTGAACCCCTTAGGGGTTGAATTTATTTCTAAAAACGATTTATTTATGTATTGTCATCGGGCATACATATGTGTACAAAATTTCAAATCAATCGGATACGTGAAAGTCGTTCAAAACTGACTTGCAAGATTTGACCTGAACAAACACACAAATAAACACAAACTAACAAACATACATTAAATAAAAGCTTGTTTAAAACGGACTGTATCGCGGGTATAGACAGATGACGTGAATACCTAAAATCAAATGTTCGTAAAATATATTAAATAAAAATGTAATTGTAATTTTATTTTTTTATATTTTAAATTGTTAAATTATTAAAAAAAAAATAAATAAAAAAATATTAAAAGCCTTCGGGATTCGAACCTGGGCTTGGCGTTTGTACCTGTTAGTAGACTCGTACTTTTCCGCACGGCCACCTGGCTTACCTGTGCCTGAGACCTTAGAACATGCTGTGTTTTGTTTCACATGGCAACCACTTCCGACTATTTCCGTTTCATCTAATATTTCTAAAATATGCTACCTCAGTTTGAGATATTAGACGTTATTCGCGTCAAAAGTTCATATGAACATGTGTCCGAAGCTGACTGGTTAAGGAGATACATCACTTTTTATTTGGAAATAAAAAAAACGAGATAAATGGTACGATTACAATAAATGTTCACAGTCAACGTCAATTCATTTCGCAACTCGCGGCGAAAGGTTGTATATGTTGTTAATTTAAGTTCGTCTTTCCGTTTCTTTTTATTCGAGCAGCACAGTAAAAATGCGAGAGATAAGCTCGCCTCACATAATCACCTTAATCTTTATACAAACCTTGCATCCTTCATTCATTTCCATAAATAATAATAAATCATAATTCAGTATTTGACACAATATGTTCATATGAACTTTTTGAAGTTATACTACTTTAGCTAGGGTAGTGAAATGGAATGATCTCGACTCAAAAATTAAAGAAAGGCTCTAATGTAACGCTGACAGGGATTAAACGACTCTAACGATTTGGATGAAATTTACTGAAAAGGTGTTTTGGGGAGCAAAAAATCGATCTAGTTTGGTTTCTTTCCAGAAAAAAATCGTTTTCTTGTAGATTTTATAAAAAATTAATTTTTTGACGTTTCAAAATTGTGTAATATTGTAAGTAGGCTTTGGATATACATGTATATAATATATACAGGGTGAATTCGACCACCCGTATCAGTCGTTTTTTTCGAAAACGGTTAGTCGTAGAGAGTTGTGTCAAAAATTTGTATTATAAAAGCTTTAATAAAGAATCGAATGGTGATAATTTTTTTTCCCGGGAAGGTCGGCTTCCCTATTAGTTTGCTCCAGAATGTCCAGAACTCCGGAATTATAAATGTAACGATAGGTCGAAAGTGGTATTGTTGAAAAGATCTTTAAAAAATAAGCAAGTTTTGTACGGATTTTTTTTTTATTACTGCCACCACTGTTAAGTAATATTTGTTTGAAATTACTAAATTGAAATGTCATAATAACGGACTTTTTAAAAGTCCGCATTTAAAATCTAGTTACCTATCTATCGACCATTAAACACTGAAGAAGTACACTCACAGTATAATCAGAAGAGCTCAGTAGTATGTACTAAAGAGTAAATGGAAGACAGTTCGAACACTTGTGACAATGTCTAAGGTTGCTAGATTTTTAATGCCGACTTCGATCGTTATTAAGAAATTTTGATTTAATAATTTCAAACGATTGTTACTTAACAGAGGTGGCAGTAATTAAATAATTTTTCCTACAAAACTTGCCTATTTTTTAAACAGCTTTTCAACAGCACCACTTTCAACCTATCGTGCTTTCTAAAATTCCGGAGTTTTGAACATATAATAACTTATATTTATATTTATAGAAATTTACAGGGTGGCAGTAATAAAAAAAAATTTCCTACAAAACTTGCTTATTTTTTACAGATCTTTTCAACAATACCACTTTCGACCTATCGTTACATTTATAATTCCGGAGTTCTGGATATTCTGGAGCAAACTAATAGGGAAGCCGACCTTCCCGGAAAAAAAAATTATCACCATTCGATTCTTTATTAGGGCTTTTATAATACAAATTTTTGACACAACTCTCTACGACTAACCGTTTTCGAAAAAAACGACTGATACGGGTGGTCGAACTCACCCTGTATAAAAGATTTATTGTCATTAAATAAAAAACATATAACACAATTTTTTTACATGGCGGTTCCAGTTTGGCTTTGAATACTTATGTATAGATGTTATGATATCCATGGATTTTATTAATAATAATTACATATCAATTTTAAAAATGTTGAGAGGGGAAAAAGCAAAAATGTCAATGTCTGAATTAGTACCTATAACTTCGACCGTGCGCTTATGTGAGTGAGGCACAAACCCTTTTTTACCCGACTGCGCCAGAAGGAGGGTATTGTTTTTCGAGTGTATGTATGTATGTATCTATGTATGTATATTTCTTTATCACGCTCTGTAGCCTAAACGGCTTGACGGATTTTGAAAAATTAGGTGTCATTAGATTCGTCTGAATCCCCAGAGTGACATAGGGTATATGGCGTCACGGAAAATTCAATATGAAGGACGCTAGACGCCATTTTGTCAGTACGCAAAAAATCGGTAAAACCTTGTGTGTGGGGTATCAAATTGAAAGGCTTGATGAGTAGATTCAACTAAAAGGAAGGAAATAAAAAATTTATTAAAAAAAACAAAAAACCCGACTGCGTAAAAATCGGACATAAAAGATGGAAACAAGATCAAATGATAACATGCAGTCGGAGGCATAGTAGTAACAAATTGAACAGAAATTCCTGATGTTACTACTATGCCTCTGACTGCATGTTATCATTTGATCTTGTTTCCATCTTTTATGTTCGATTTTTACGCTGTCGGGTTTTTTGTTTTTTTAATAAATTCTTTTTGTTTAAACTGACGTACTCTATCGCCTCGTGAAATATTTCTCTTTTCTCGTGAAACACCCTGTAGACAGTTACATTTATTATTTAACACTATGTATTAGATATTAAGTACAAAAACGCACAATTTGTACATTAAAAAAATCAAAACGGAATATACGAAATTTATTATTTAAGACATTGCTTTACTTCTGAAAATTTGTACTAAATCAATAGTATTAAAGACTCACTCTAATAAAGTCGTTCTTCCATCAGTAATACGCGACCGCAATGCCACTGCGACATTTTACATTCTTTCGAAGTCTATAATTATGTCGAAGGAATATTGTGAAATATACCGAATACTTATTACAATATCGTAGGAAAATTATAAACGTACGGATCATTGTCAATCGATTTCAAAACGTACAATATTACTGGCAGATTTTAGGATTATTATAATAACTGAGCAGTCTTAGGAAAATAAACAGTAAGATAAGATCTTTTTTTCACAATATTACTGATTTGTCCCAAATTAAGTTAATATATTAAGTTTACTTATTTTTACTTCCCACCTCTACTATGGTAGGGAAGTAATGGATTTAGTCCGAAAAAAATATTTCGAGATTTTAACAGATTTTCACGTTTTGAGACCCTAGCAATCGTTTAAAATCATTTTCTGACTGATGTCTGTATGTGTGTGTGTGTGTGTGTGTGTGTGTGTGTATGTGTGTGTGTGTGTGTGTATGTGTGTGGTCAATTTTTTGCCTTTGATATCTTAAGAACGGAACAACATACGGGCATGCCGATTATTCTATTGTGTTTATCAGCCTTTAACTTAGATCTGATTAAATTTTGAGTCAAATCGGTTCAGTGGATCCTGAGATATTCAAAAAAACGTCCTCAATGTCACGTATTAACATAGGTAAAAAAAAATATAAATGAATTCTAAATGTTATAATATGAAAAAAATGTAAATATTTTTTTTCTCTAAAATGTATAGTTTTCGAGAAAAAAAATATTTTACTAAAAAAAATAAAAATTGTACGTAAATCAAAGTAACCATGATTTTTGATACATTAAGTTAGCCATCTTTAGATCACCAAACAAAAAAGAGGGCCATGCTTTTTTCAAAGAATAAAAATTAAATTGTGTTTTAAAGACCACCAACAGCTAAGGTTATTTGGGCCTAGTCAAAGAATTAAAAAAAAAAGTGTTTATTTTTTGCAAATATTTACTAGGTGGGAAGTATAGGACTGGTCATCAGTCGAATTTTTTTTTTAGAAATTGCGCGAATATAAATGAAAGGCTATTTTCTGATAGATTATAGGCGCCTTTTTTGAGATCTCGTTCTATCGAAAGCATATCAGGTAAAAATATTCTAGGTCAAAATTACCAAAAATAATTCCGGCGGAACTTCTAAAAAAAAAGTGTTATTCCAGGTTTACTCTAAATGGTGTGAGAACCGTATTATATGGAACAAAATGCCATATTAACAATTTTGAAGAATTTAAAATTTCCTACAAAAAAGAGTCAACTACGGCGTATTCTATACAAAAATACGATTTTTTGTTGCAGGTCCTTATTGTATATAACGTGCTACTACATCATGTAACCCACTTTGCTACCAGAAAATTTGCATTACCTATGTGAAAGATTTCTGAAACAAAATAGGTGAAGTCTTAAAAAAACCTTATAAATGTATGCCTTCGTGTTTACTGAGATTTTCCGATCAATAATGTCAGAGTTAAAGTGCTTACAAACCCATTACTCTACCGAACTAGTATGTGTACATAATATACTAACTAGAAACTTCAATTCAACAAAGTAGTTAAAGCATTTGACAATTGAGGCAACAGTAAACATTATAAATTATTCATAGCCACAAAAGTTGTTTGAAAATTAAATTGATTTTCAAAATATAATTACATTAGTTTAATGACACAACAATAAAAGTTTTTTTTGTCAAATTATATCCACTTTACCTACTTTTCAAGATGTCATTTTTTACATGTTTCGTAAGGAAATGCGGAAGTATGGTGATAGGGTTCGAAAAATCGTGTCCGAAGATCCTAAATGCACTACCCTCTAAATGTAAAAAAGCGGGTGTGTGACTGTCTGTGGAATATTATTTCGTTGACAATAGCTTCTTAAAAAAAGACGCTATTGACCTCAGTTGTCGAGCTTCTATAATCTACAATCATTCTTAAAGACTGCACCGATTGGAATTGTTTGTCTCAGTAAGGACTCCAGGAGTATTGATTTCGGTGTCAATCGGATAGAAGTATATTTTCAAAACAACTTACCTGATCCGCACCAAAATCAGTAAGCCTCTGGTGTCCTTACTGAGATAAACGTTTGAAAAAACTTATTCAAATCGGTTCAGATACACAGACAGACCAGCGAGCCAGCCAAGTCAGTCCAGCCAGTCCAGTCAGCCCAGCCAGCCAGACAGACAGACGTAAAAAGTAAAGTAAAAAATTGGAAGAGATTCGCGAAAGCTTTGAACGAATAAAAAAAAAAAATATTTATTGACAACAAACTGAATTCTTTTAACGTTGTAAATATTTGTATTGTGTAAATACCTTCCTTCCTTTATTTCAAAGCGTAAAAGAGCTAAAGCAAGTAAAGTGCTGATAAGGTTGTCGACCTAGCAAGTGGAAGTTTCATAGTTGTAACATTTAAGTAAAGATTAACCTAATTTTCAGTGCAACTTGCCGTCTGCAAGGCTCCTTATACCCAACAGAATTGAGTATACAAGCAAACATTAATACAGTATATTGGGTGTCCGTTATAACTTTTCAGTAGGTATAATATTTGCCTACACATAGTTGATTTTGGTGACATCATTCTTTACAACTCGGTATCATTTTGGAAAATGTTTTTTGCTTTGTATGGGGCAATTTCGGCATAAGCGGTTTAGTATTTTGGCCACAGATATATATTTTTTATTTTTTTTGCTAAGGTCATATGGATCTGTCGTCACCCTACTTCACTACTGAGTCATGAGTGAAAGTAATGCACGCAGCATTTTTAAATCAGCTAACCACCCGTAACTACTAAAGTTGCGTAGTCGCAACACATTTTAAGTTATGCCGTTCTTTTAAGTGCATAAGTAGGTATAGATTAATTATACATAATATTCGAAGGTGGCCGAAATAATGAAATATTTGACATTGTATGATAATACAATGGTACATTAATGTATGTACCTAATATTATACCTTAATGATCCTGCACCTGCAATTTTGTAAAATTCTTTTTAAATTTTTATTGCTTCGATCAATATTTTGAAATTAGATACATTAATTACTCAATGATTGTCTAATTTTAAACCATTGAAATATCATGATTCACGATGTAAAGATTATAACGAATAAAAAATAGTGTGTGTGTACTTATGTACGCATGTCAGAAGTTATACTTCTTTGGCGTAACAAAACAAAAATAACTCCAAAAATTTTATCCTGCGTACCAGTACTAAACGTTTGTAAAAAAGACGATAAAATAATAAAATAAAGATATTAAATAAATTAATTTAACTCAATAAATTATTAATTTATTAAATATATTTATTTATTATATTTATATCCAATTATTTATTAAAAAAAAAACATGTTTGTGTTCAGATTCGAACCCGAGACCTATTGCGTATGACGCGGCGACGCTATCCATTACACCACGGCACATCTTACATAGCACTGCTATATAATAAGGTATTACATTCATGAAAAATAATAACGTAAACAGTACAGTGTTAGAGTACGAACTCATATTTAACGAAATCGGCATAAACGAGCATTTGTATAGCAATAGCTTTTATTAATGTTATTCAAAAAATCAAAACTGAAAACGCTTTTGTCACATTGTGACTGGTGATAATAGGGTATAAATAATCATGAACTTCCGACTAACTTCATGACGTTAAATTTTCGTGACGCGAAGCGCACGCATCGTAAAAATTCACTCTCATCATTTTTCCATAACGCGCCAAAAGAAGTATAACTTCAAAAATTAAAGAACTTAATATAATTATTGTATTTGTATGGCATTTAAGACGAAAACGAACCGTTTTCTTGATTATAATTAGAAAAAACTCGGGTCGCAGTGCCAAAACCCTGCCGACAATATAGTGTATTTGCTAATACTGGCATTGTGGCTTTATTATATGAACTTAAGTTTGTTTTTGGACAAAATAAAAAATTTAACCCCTTAATACATCCCTTAAAAAAATATTTTTTTTCTTAATTTCAATATTTTTATCAATGCAACCTCGGTACCAAATTAAATACACCCTTCAGTAAGTAAAGCACTATCCGCAAACTAGTGTTTTCATAAAATTTGTAAGTCCGGTCCTGTCGGGCTGATTTTATTAAAATTTTAGCAGTACATTTTAATTGTTACTAAAGGGTTAAATTTCAATTTTGAAACGATTCTGAGAATTTTTTCGGCATTTTCGGGCCCAAAAACATTTTTCAACCCCTAAAAACCACCCTTAAAATGGTCCGATTGGGCCCATTTTAAATAGGCTTCGTGCGGTGATGGATTTCAACGTGCCTACCTAATTTCGTCAAAATCAATTAACTCTTTCGAAAGTTATAGCCCGTACACATATATATATATATATCTAAATATATATATATATATACATATATAAATAGACATTTCCAAAAATGGTGCCAAATTGTTCAGGAGGCTATGAAACGTCGAGAAATTTTGGTCCGACCCCTAGGTCCCACCATCCGACCGACGCCAATAGTGTATGTGCCATATGGCAAATACACTAAAAAATAGCAATTACGGTTTCTTATTATGCTATATACCTATATAGCTTTTACTTAACGCGTATTTGTATTGCGTGATTAAAATCGAGCTGACAATGTTTTGCGCTACGGAATAACCATGTGCATTCAAAAAATGCTACCCAGCTGAAAATAAGTACCCGCGCTACTTAAGTGTTTGGTCATCAGCTGTGTTTTTCTCATAACCCTGTTATTTTTTCTGTTCGAATTTCCATAACGCAATGATTTTTAAGAACAAATACAACGCGTTATAGGAGAAACGACTATGTATTTTCGTGTTAAGAATAGGTACCTAATATCTATTTAAGCTTTATCATACTTGAGTGTGCTGGATTTCACGGAGCAGCTTTCAGTAGTTTACATGTGTTGTAACGTAGTTATTTCCATTTATGCTGCGCGATGTCTCACTTCAACACTCGGCGTAAATAGAACTAAAATAGTGCCTGTTATATTACTGTTTAGGCTCTAGTTACCTAAACTTAAAAAAACTGGTAAAAATCGATGAGCTTCTAGCTGCAATGTGCCCTCCTTGTGTGCCGCAGCTGACAGCATTGTTTAGAAGCAAACAATTGTCTATGATCACACAACCTGCTGAGATCGAGACACTTTGGGCGAAGAAAGTATCGAACAAAACATCAAACCCAACGTTCGTCAGTGTTTTTTTTTCTCTTTCAGCTTGTTTTATTTATCAATGACAAAAGCTACTGCGGTAGCGACGTTTCATTTGTAATAAAGTATATTGTTTTGTTCTTCTGTTTTTTTCTCAACAGAGACCGTTGTTCTTTTTTCCCGATAGTCGTTTGTATATTGATGCGATCAATATGGCTGAAATGAAATAAAGAATTCAATATAATCATTTCCTTTTTCGGTATCAAGAATTGAGGTTATGTAATCACAAATATGTAAAAAAATCCACAGTAAAAAAGACAATCAATATAAATTTTATGAGATGAAAAAAGTAAAAAACGAATAGCACATAAAGATTCCCTTTTTCCGTTCGGCGACAGTCACTTGTTATGTAGTCGATGACACTTTTCTCTTTCTCACCGCTATGCTATTTTCTAACAGGGGTGGGTAAATTGGGATTTTTATTGACACTTTAACGACGTAATTTAATTTAATGTTGTTTTTTCGTTTAGTAAAAGAAACTTCGAAAGTTTTTTTCTAGTTGTCAAATTAACGTTTATTAAAAAAATGTTAATATGTTTGTTAAATTAATTTCTTGTTATTTTTTTCGGAAAAATCACGATTTAAAAAAAGCAATTTTTATAATTAGGTATATTTTTATTTTATGTATAGCAATATCCTAATTCTTTGTTTACTTTTCACTGGGTTCTATAACTTTTATACTTTTTCAACGAATCTATTTTTATAATCTTTTCGATCGAAACATTTTTTCGGAGCACGAATACAGGGACTTTCGTTTATTCTCGTTTAGTAAGTTCCGATTTCTCCGTGCTGAGCTAGGCCGAACCGAGTCGAATCAGTCAGCAGTCAGTACTAGTCTTACTTAAGAATACGGTGTACTGTCAGGACTCAGGACATCTCTAAGCCCTAATATAGAAACAAAAAGAAAACGATCAATCTAAATGTTTATGTGATGAGGAAAAAAGAAAAAGAGGCGAAAGTCGGTGTAATTTGTGAGTTGTGCTAGAAGCAGACAAATGGGGAACGTGAGTTGTAATACCTATGGGTATATTAGCGCCATAAGTGGCCTCCACCATCCAAAGAGAAGACGTTTTCGGCAACAATGGCAGCAATAATGAGCCGCTATTTCAACCCGTAATATGTAAGTATCTCTACCCTTAGTATAAGACTGGGTACTAAACGTCTTGCATGATTGAGAACCACATTTTTCCCAGACGTAATTTATGTATTCGCGAATAAATTGATGATGATAACGATATCACTGATTTCCGACTATAAAAATAAGTTTATTGCAAAGAAAATTTCATTTCAACAATTTATATATTGTGCTCGGATTTATGGATCGATTATATTATGTAGAAGCATTTTTCTAATACTTTATGATAATTAAATTATCGGATATTACTTATATGAAATTACTTTTATGAATTTGTTGCAGGATACAGAGAAAGGTTTGAAGCCACTTTTAATTTCATAATCTTTATATTTTTTAGGTAAAAGTCGTGAATTAGTTATAAAAATCATTATAACGATATTATTTTTAAAAAATCCAAGAATTATTATTATAGCTTTTCGTTATTATTAAATAGTTAATAATAATCAAACGATTTAAACATGCATAACGTATTCTCCCTCAGGGGAAACATTGCAATGTAGTTTGCATTCCAATGTTTTGTGGGGATTAGCACTCCCAGGGACCCGAGCTCGTACCAGTCGGTTTGTGTATGCCGGCTGGCGGATTCTAATACACCAATGGATTTTTTGTTGTGTTGAAGACGCTAATGACCTGAGTTGTCGACGCGTCTATAATCTACAATAAATAAAAAAAAAAACATAACGTATTCACTTAACAATTAGTGAATCAAACATTGTTATTCACTAATTGTTAAGTGAATACGTTGTGGATATTAGAGGTTTAAATCGTTTGATTATTAACTAGGTATTTACAGATTTTTTGATGATTTTCTGTACCTATAAAAATATTTTACTTTTCTTTTTTAATACCTACACGTTCAGCAACTAGGTCAGCGATGATTCTTAAAATATATTCTGAATTCTATATTAAAATGATTACCCTATAAACGCTCACGAACAATTAAAAATAAATATATCGTATAGAGAAAAATCTATCCTATAATTAATTCTTCATGAACGTTTTTTGTTAAACCATTCGTTTATGAGTTATGACGTATTCGCAACGAAACAATGCAACAGGCGCCTTTTTAGTTGCGCGCTAAAAATTACCTTTGACTTTGAGCCTTTATTGTAGGCCTACCTTTAGGATAAACAATCATGAATAGGACAATTTATTTTAAATTTATTGGCAAATATAGTTATGTTCCCGTGTATCGTTTGATTAACTGTTCGGAAACTAGATGCAGTGGGTGCTCACTATGTATGACGTCACTTTTCAAAATTGTTTTGTATAGTGCAAAATAAATCGATCTATCTATCTATAGGGATAGTTTTTCGCGAAGAGGATGAAACCAGCATAGGAGAATTTAGA
Source organism: Mongoloraphidia duomilia (assembly GCA_039654895.1). Lineage (NCBI taxonomy): Eukaryota > Metazoa > Arthropoda > Insecta > Raphidioptera > Raphidiidae > Mongoloraphidia > Mongoloraphidia duomilia. Next base: position 33,086,970 of record CM077517.1, on the reverse strand, counting down.
ACTTTTAGTACGTACTTATAATATTTTTTTAACTCAATTTTGTTATGATTCAGTTCAGTATCGTACTCTAGTGACATAAGCGCACGACATTAAAAGCTACTGAACGCATTGAATGTTCCCTGAACCATTAGAACCCTGAAGGAATCGGCGTTATTCAAATATGTGGATATTCTTCACATATTATAACATGTCGTTTTTATTTTTTGTTTCAAATAGTAAAAACGACCTTGACGTTATTTCAGCTTAAAGCATGATTCACATATTATACCCAAACTGCACAGACCAGCACCGGCACGTAACAGACCGACCAAATATTGAGCAATGTATTGTATAAGGCGCAATCACCACCTATACTGCTGGCTCCGCACAGACACAGCACGGGACAGCACAACATCCTCCAGCATTCTTTGAAAGAATGTTTTGCTGGTGACGTTCGGTGTAGTGTGAATGATAAACGTCGAAAGTAGCTATCATGGCCAAAATTTCCAATGATGGGTGAGCGAACATTTTCAAAAGCTGCAAGAATATCCGCGCAGCCGGTTGCTGCAGTACTACCTGTCTTTGATCAGTTAAATGTGAATTACAATTTACAGCTCCACTTGCAGGTCCCTTTACGTGTCGGTGCAGGTTGGGTATATGTGAATCATGCTTTACTCAGGCTTTAGTTTCTAGAGTCTTAGAGCATGCGTCCCGCGAAAGGTGTGTGCGGGACGCCAATTGTCCCGCTTTATGGTACGACTGAACTTTCGGGCAGAAGTAGAAGTATTTATTATATTATTATACTTTTTTAAAATGCCAAAATAAAAAGGTACCTAGACGTACAAATTTTTGTTTATGTTTGTAAAAATAATGAAACACTTTATATATTTTATTTTTTTTCAAATTATCGTAGTTATTGTTTTAATTACCTATATAAACAAAACTGATGAAAGACTCCATAATAATAATTAGTATTATTTTTTTATTAGTTTGCCTAATTATTTCAACTTTTGTTAAGTACCTATGTTGTATCATGTATGCCAAAGTAAAATATATTCAATAAAACTTCATAATGTGAAAGCTAAATCTGATTGTATTTCTCGCCTTTCTATACTTTGACAGCTAGGTCACGCTTTTTTCGCCATGTCCCGCATTTCGATTGCAAATTTTCTGAAAATCCGTGATCTAAGGTTGGCAAGCCTAGTCATGTCCCATAATGCTGGACGATCCTGTACTTCGCTTATTAATTTTTCTATATCGAGATTCGTCTCTATGAACTGCAACACTTCTTTCGGTTTCGAAGTCATTTTGAATACTGAAAACCTATAGTTGCGTAGTTGTGTTTGCGAAACAACGCGTTGTACCCTATGTGTGTGGCAGCGCGCAACCAATTTTTTTAGAGTCAAGTGTCAGTGTCCTACAGCTAACAGAACTCAAATTCATTAAATATAGGTACTTTGAATAAATACTGGAATAACTTGACTAGAGTTACTAAAATGCGTCTGAACTATTTATGTAACATTTTTTTCCAGAATTTATTCTGATTGGAAACCTATTTATATCCCGTCTGTACAGAATCAAAGAAATTCATGCAAATGTTTAAAGAGAAATTCACATTGTAGTAAAAATACCTATTTCTCGTTTTTCAGGGAATATAAGTTTTACAAGTTGTGATTTCTAATACATATAAAGACGTTGAAATTCTAATGTACATTATTCATGTACATAATTGTTGAATATTTAATACCCTTCCATTTCTTCCGTTTTCTACAACCGACTATTTAACAACTAAACAGTTGTTAAGTGTATCTATAGATGCGAAAAGTATCTGTTAAGAGGCCTGCATACCACGTGATATTTTGTTTCGGTTTAGATTTTACGAACGTTCATTACAAATTTTTAAATGCTCATATAACTTCTAAACTAAAAGATAAGTTTACTTGTATTTATTGGAATCGGTAGGTATGTCTTTTTCTATAAGTAAGTAGGTACCTATACTATTCGAAAATGCAATTTGGTAGGGTGAGGAAAAATGCAATTGATTTGCACTCATTTTTTTAAAATTGATCAAACAATTATTATCAAAAAATACATGCTGATTCTAATCAGAAAATGTATGTATTCCATGAGTTAAAGGGTGTTTTAGTTTTTAAGTTTTTCTTATCCTTATTGGGGTTGCATTGAAACCACATAAGGTATTAGACCGAGAGCTAGTGACAATTTTTTGGTGTTATTTATTCAAGGCCTTATTTTTGTGAAGATGTTGAGGGAGGCATATTAAGTGCCCTGAGTAAGGGATTTTGCTATAGATAGCGGTATGGGGAGGGATGCACACCGTTCTAACATGTAACAAAAAAAAAATGGTCACAAGGCTGAAATTGTTTGTATAGCTTGTCGGTGACCCAATAATGCCATTATAATATTTGCAGATCGATTGGTCAGTATTAAAGGGGTGGCAGATCATCCTAAACGTGTCATGTACCCGACGAAATTTATATTATTAGTTCAATTGGTTCAAATTTTAATATATTGTTACGGCGGCTGTTTTAAACATATATTTCAATTTGCAGAACAAAATATCGGTATTAACCCCCTCTCTTAGAAGGAAACTTGCTCGCCTAGGTGTTTATATCGTTCTGCAAGGAGGTTAATACCGACATTTTGTTCTGAAAATTGAAATATATGCTTAAAACAGTCGCCGTAACAATATACTAAAATTTGAACTTTGAACTAATAATATAAATTTCGTCGGGTACATGACACGTTTAGGATGATCTGCCACCCCTTTAATACTGACCAACCGATCTGCAAATATTATAATGGAATTATTGGGTCACCGACAAGCTATACAAACAATTTCAGCCTTGAATCAATAATAATTGTGACCATTTTTTTTGTTATATGTTGGGGACGGTATGCATTATTCGCATACCGTTATATAGCAAAATCTCTTACTCAGGGCACTTTAATATGCCTCCCTCAACATCTTCACAACAATAAGGCCTTGAATAAATAACACCAAAAAATTGTCACTAGCTCTTAGTCTATATATTTTATTACAGTCATTTTATAATGGGTATTTTGTGTAGGTATAGTGTTAATCGAAAGGTTGTATTTGCGGCCATCAGTGAGAAAGCCCTCTTAAGTTGACACGTAGATTACATGACTGTAAATTTAAATAAAATCTGCGTCAGTTCTTGTACCTGACATTTACTTTTTATATACTAGATATTAATAAATTACCATAAAATAAAACTGTACAGTCATCAAGTTAATACGGACTTATAAATATGTATTTTAGTTATTTTTAAAGCTTTTTTTCCTTTTTTAATTAGAATTCATGACCTCCCATTGGTGTCTGTGTCTACCATGAATCGTGTGATTTAATCTTATAGTTCCCGTTTTATATTAAAAATATCGATTAGTTATAGTCTATTTTATTTAATACTTGCTTTTTAACGAAATATTAAATATTATTAAAAAGTTGGTATATTAAACATTTTTTTCGTGAAAATTACGTGCTTACAATATTCACGACTAAAAAGCAAAACCATGTTGAATTTTTCATAATTTTTTCAGTATCTTCAAACAGATTTTTTTACATAGACTCAAAATTTAAATTACATTTCTAAAAGGCGTATTAAAAACCTCTGACCATGTATGGCAATAAAATGACGCAGCACCGTCGCGCGTCGGTCATATGCCTCGGGGTACCTTCTTACTATACGAGTGGCGCAAACGAATGAAATTCATTTACCATCGAACATTTAGAATGGTGCCTCCTCACGAAGTCTCACCCTTTAAAATTTACGTTGATGAATTTTGTTCGAATCGTTACCAAATACTAAGGTGTGTATATTAGAGGTTAAACTTTTTATTGTCGTTTTGACACCGAAAAAATCAACAGAAATGTTTTAAATTCAAAATTGAGCTTCTTGATATTTTGAATTACATATACCCTTAAAAATTTAATGAAATTTGCACAAATTTGCGGATAGTTAATTCGGCTTACTGCTGTATCTACGTATATACAGGCTGGTTCTGTTTTAACACTGAATATTTTGACAAAATATTCTCCTTGTCGTTCTGGTTCTGAAATATATAAAAAAATCCTAAGTAAACTTGGTGTCAAATAATTAATTTTTTTATCACATCTTTCCATTACATGGCTACCTCGGAATTTTTTTTTGCTAAATAGCTGAAAAATAATAAAATTGCTGGTAAATTTCGGTAAAAACCTCTCTATTTTCAAATTAAATGTGGATTTTGAAAAATTGACAAAAAATCAGGAGTAGCATTTTTTTCTTAAATTAATAAGGTCGTAACCTCATTGTACACCACCGGTGTGTCACATTTGGATGAAAATATCCGCAGAAAATAGCCAATCATATAGAAAATATGCATGCAAAATTTTGTTCGATTTGCAGCTTTTCCCCGGAAAATTCCCGGGAAAATCTGCAAATCGAACAAAATTAATAATATGATAAAAATTATTTATTTTTATAAACTGTATCTTACCTAGGAAACGAGTGGGAGGATTTTTTTATATAAGTATATTTCAAAATCAGAAAGACGAGGAAAATATTTTGTCAAAATATTCAATGTTAAAACTGAATCACCAGCTGTATACTGATTTTATGCAAAAAATATTAAAATGTTAGCGGTAACTGGAAACATTTTATGGGACATAATTAAAGGGTTAGATTTTTAGTCGACATTCAAATGTCATAATGAATGTATTAGAAAATACAGTATCTATTTTGTAGGTAGGGTTATGCACTGCGACCAGTGTTTTTCTGTCCATGTATTACTATTTCTTCCAATTTTAAATCTATAATCTAGCAGTCAGCATTTTTTTCAATATCGTGCAGAAAGTTCAATAACCTAGTTCGTATTTATTATCAGTGTGGGGTTGTTCCACTAATAGGATTCGATTGGTCATCCGAATTTGCAGTAATGCAGGCAGCGCGTGAATCGATGGACTTGCTTAAATAGTTAAGGTGGGTCGTAGCTGGTGGGCATTATCCTCCCGGTGAGTAAATATGATTTAGAAACCGTTCATGGGCAGGATGTATATAAATCAAACAGGAGGCTACCTTTGGAGCAAGTAGTACATAGCTACCGTAAGGTGGAGGTTTGCTTTGCTCCAAGGCTAGATGAGCGAAAGGCCGCGGGGAGGGCGCGTGGGAATCATAACGACCCTACATATACTACATTTACTTCAAGATTTCGTTAGGTTTTCTTTCCTTACGGTATTTTTGTTAAGCCAGTGGTATACGTATACGCAGTAGACAAAAATACACTGGTCACGGTCTAAAACCCTGTTGACAAAATATGAACATATCTATTAATATATACCGTGCTGCTTGATATTTGGGACATTGGGAGCTAGCATGTAAAATTATTTAAGTACACCTTAAAATTAACGAGAAAAAAATTATTCGTTAAATAAAATGTTTATATACAGGGTGTTTTCAAAGACACATAACACACTCCTACCACATGTTCCTGAGACCAAAATAAGCCAATTTAAGCACACTTACCTTCTTACAAAATTGCTTAGTTTGGGCGCTATACGACCTTGAAGTTACAATTTTGAAATCGTTTTTTTGTAATAAATTTAAAACGACTTGTGCGATTTTGCTAAAATTTGGCAAGTTGACATAGTTTCATGGAACAAAAAAACCCATATCAAAATTATGAAAGTATTAATCCATATACGTAGAACTCGGGTTTTTAGTGTATTTGCCATATGGCACATACACTATTGGCGTCGGTCGGATGGCGGGACCTAGGGGTCGGACCAAAATTTCTCGACGTTTCATAGCCTCCCGAACATTTTGGCACCATTTTTGGAAATGTCTATTTATATATATATATATATATATATATATATATATATTTATATATGTGTGTGTGTGTGTGTGTGTGTGTGTGTGTGTGTGTGTGTACGGGCTATAACTTTCGAAAGAGTTAATTGATTTTGACGAAATTGGGTAGGCACGTTGCAATCCATAACCGCACGAAGCCTATTTAAAATGGGCCCAATCGGACCATTTTAAGGGTAGTTTTTAGGGGTTGAAAAATGTTTTTGAGCCCAAAAATACCAAAAAAATTCTCAGAATTGTTTCAAAATTGAAATTTAACCCTTTAGTGAAGATCAAAATGTGCTGCTAAAATTTTAATAAAATCGCCCCGACAGATCCGGACTTACAAATTTTATGAAAACACTAGTTTGCGGATAGTGATTTACTTACTGAAGGGTGTATTTAATTTGGTACAGAGGTTCCATTGATAATAATATTGAAATTAAGAAAAAAAATATTATTTTAAGGGATGTATTAAGGGGTTAAATTTTTTATTTTGTCCAAAAACCAACTTATGTTCACATAATAACAGCACAATGCCTGTATTAGCAAATACACTATATAGACGGCAGGGTTTTGGCACTGCGACCCGAGTTTTTTTAATATTTGAACGTTTCAAATTTCTACGCCAATGGAAGAAAAGAGGTATAAGTATAAAATTTAGATTCAGTAACTTATTTGCTACAAAAAAAGTACTCTTAATACGACTCGATTACCCTTATGGTTTTGAGAAATTTGTATTTTAATAATTCACTGTAATTTTTACAAAATGAAGTAATGTTACTAAAACATGAATAGAAATAAATAAATATGTCATAAAAAGTGGCCAAGCCCAAAGTGTCCACCATTTTCACGCATACAAAGATTTATACGACGAAGAAAATCAATTTACTCTTTGCATAACTTCTTCATTATCTCCAGTTTTATTCTTAGAAAAAAGCATGGCCATCTTATTTGTTTATTGTTTATTATTAAAATACAAATTTCTCAAAAACCATGAAAGTAATCGAGTCTTATTAAGAGTAGCTTTTTTGTAGCAAATAAGTTACTGAATCTAAATTTTATACTTAAACCCCTTTTCTTCCATTGGCGTAGAAATCTGAAACGTTCAAATATTAAAAAACCCGAGTATTACGCCCATGGACTAATATTAAACATAATTTTGATATGGGTCGTTTTGTTCCATAAAACTATGTCAACGTGCCAAATTTTAGCAAAATCGCACAAGCCGTTTTAAATTTATAACAAAAAAACAATTTCAAAACTGTAACTTCAGGGCCGTATAGCGCCCAAACTAAGCAATTTTGTAGGAAAGTAAGTTTGCTTAAATCGGCTTATTTTGGTCTCAGGAACATGTGGTAGGAATGTATTAAGTGTCTTTGAAGACACTCTGTAAAATATACTATACCTATAACCTCTTCCATTATATAAGACAAACGCCAAAGTCATGGTAATCAATGAAAAAATGTGTCAACTTTCCTAACGTGTTTTATTATTTTTAAAGAAAAAGGCGAGGAAAAAGGTAATGAAATTTGTGTTAGTGTAGAGAAAAACATTTTCTATAGATATTATCAATGTTTAATCAGTCAATGTGAAGTTAATGTTCTATTTATTTTGAAATCGATAGTAATGTGTGAGAACTTATGGACTAAAAGACCCTTGAACCCAGTCTTAAAGATCACTTTTACGTAGCCAACCAATAGATGTTATGCAGAAAAAAATGACATCATATTTTGAATAAAAATCATGACACTTTGAGGATGAAGGAATTTATCAAATGTTGAGATATTTGGCATATATAAAACAGGCTTCATGTTCCACATGTTTTTCTTCTTTTTGATATTTATTCGCTGATGGTCTACTTTATCTTTCTTTCTTTTGTCTTCCTTTCCAGCGCCTTCGTCTTTTCGTTCATCTGTAACGTTATTTGATTTGTGTACTTGGTTGTGACTCTTCACTATATTTCCCGGTGTAGGATACATTAATGTACAAAAGAAAGTGGCACTCAAAAAAATTTTAAAACAAGTTTCATTGAATAGAATATTTATTAAACTTTAAAAATGGAGCATATCGCATGCAGGTACATTATAATCCGATTACAATTTATTCTTAAGGCCCAAGAGATGTAAGATTTGGTAGTAATTATTTTTATATGCGCTGCAGAAGTTGATTTTCAATTTTAGGTCGAGGCGGGGTCAACTATTTAAAAAACACTCGATTTTTAACCCGAATAGTACGTGGCAAAAACTTGATAGATACTGAAAAATATTTTAATCATTTTTCAGTAACCTATTTTTTTTCCTGTAGGCACACTAATTACTCAAAAAGAAAAATCTAGTACTTATCAAATACTGAATTCGACTTGAAAAGGAAAATTCAGCGAATTTCGCTTAAATTTTTTCTTCCTGCACTTCTCAACCCAATGAGTCATTATCTTGAGAGTAGCTCTTTCAGTTATCCACGAGGGACAGCACTTGTGTTAGAGACAAACATTATTTATTCCCCATAAGTGTCGTGACATTTTAGTGGTATAATTTAATTATTAAATTATAATTATTAAATTAATTAAATAATTAAGTTATACTACTAAAATGACACGACACTAATGGGGAATACATAATGTTTGTCCCTACCACAAGTGCTGCCTCTTATCTTCTGATATTATTTTTGAAGATCGAGCAGTCAACGAAAACGTTACTTTGTTTACAACTTGACTGAATTTTTTTAAAATTATCATTATTATTTTTCTACGTGACTCGACGATTGAGTATACTTTTGCGATGCGGTCAGTAATTTTTTTGTAATTAATAAATTGTGTTTTTTACTCTATTTTTAGAAAAAACAAGATACTATTAATTTTGAAAATATTTAAGAGCTGGTGTAGCAAAGAATATCTATCGAATCTCATAAATTTTAATGTCATTCAATCAGGCAATATTATGTAAATGTAATATTTATATTAAAAATCTCTTGAGAAAACTAATGAATTGATTTCCTTAAACTCTAGCTGTCTCAAAATGATATTTCTTTTTCCCAGACGCGTCCTTACACACGCGTATGACCTTGTGCAGATGTCCTTCCTTCCAGGATATCTGAACGAATTGATTGTTAGATTACATCCGTTTGCCGGAGGACATGTTCAGCGGTAATTAATTAAATCCTGTTAATTGCATTTAACAGGATATACTAAATGCCATCTACTTATCTTCAAATGTAAACACCGAAACTTTCTTAAAGTTCGAATTTAGTGTTTATTCTAAGAAAACACGCGTTTGAATTTCATCCGTTAAGAAAATCGATTATAAAGCTGCGTACGCACTAGAGGTGAACGAATAAATAACCGCCGAATAAAAACAATGAGTCCTTGGTACTACGGCTATGCTATTTGGGAAATCGATTTTCAATTCGCTAAGAATATCGATTGGAATTGATTAATCGAATTGTTTATTACAATTACTATTGATGTGTAAAACGATTACGTGATGTCACTGACTAAGCAGATTTGCAATAAACAATAGAAATGGATGAATGGAAGAATGGAAGAATGAATGGGACGCGAATGAAGAAGGTGCGCGATGAAAGAAGAATGTTTGAGGGTTTAGAAAAAAAATTTGTAGAATAAATAGAGTAAGCTTTAATTAATGAATAATAATAAATATAGAAAAATGACGTGGCTAATTACGCAACTAAGCGTGGAAGCCAATTATATATATTAAAAAAAAGCAGATTTGCTTAACTAAAGCGATCAATATTCAGCTTCAGAGAGTAAATATTGAGTTAAAAAATTTTGGAGCATACAAGTAATTCAAGAATTACAAGGCGCGATATTCATGTAGGTATTGTGTGTAAACGGTTTTACCAAACATAGGGACAATAACACTAAGAAGAACAATTTTGTAGTAGGCTATGGCCATAAGACCTAATGTAAATGTGTATTGGATTACATAGAAAAAATAGTGCAGTGAATTTTTGAAACAATTTTCCATAGCAACGGTTAACTATTAAGCGAAACTCGGAACCTGCTAAATAAAAAAAGTCATGAGGTGTCGTAAGATACCCGACAGAAGCTATGTTTCTTACGCATTGTATATAAAACCGAATTTATCAAAGATACAAACAATACAATTAAAAAGTTATTATTTGACTGCCATTTTGAAATCTGACGCCATTTTATTTTTTTGTGTCTTATTAAACTCTCAAATATCAATTTTCAAAAGGATCGGATAATTTTTACAAAGAAGTATATACCTATGGCCGCCATTTTAAAATATGACGTCATTTTATTTTTTTGCGTTCTATAAAACTCGTCAATATCTATTTTCAAAAAGATCGGATAATTTTTACACAAAAAGTACATACTGCCGCCATTTTGAAATCTGACGTCATTTTATTTTTTGGTGTCCTATGAAACTCTCAAATACCGATTTTCAAAAGAATCGGATAATTTTTACAAAAAAGTACATACGGCCGCCATTTTTAAATCTGATGTCATTTTATTTTTTTGTGTCCTATGAAACTCTCAAATACCGATTTTCAAAAGAATCGGATAATTTTTACAAAAAAGTACATTTGGCCGCCATTTTTAAATCTGACGTCATTTCATTTTTTTTTATTCTATGAAACCCTCAAATATTAATTTTCAAAAAGATCGGATAATTTTTACAAAAATGTACATACGGCCGCCATTTTGAAATCTGACGTCATTTTATTTTTTTGTGTCTTATGAAACTCTCAAATATCAATTTTCAAAAGGATCGTATAATTTTTAGAAAGGAGTACTACATATTTCCGCCATTTTGAAATCTGACGTTATTTTATTTTTTTGTGTCCTATAAAACTCGCAAATATCAATTTTCAAAAGAATCGGATAATTTTTACAAAAAAGTATATATAATGGCCGCCATTTTGAAATCTGACGTCATTTTATTTTTTTGTGTCATATGAAACTCTCAAATATCAATTTTCAAAAGGATCAGATAATTCTTACAAAAAAGTACATATGGCCGCCATTTTGAAATCTGGCACCATTTAATTTTTCTGTGTCCTATGAAACTCTCAAATATCAATTTTCAAAAGGATCGGATAATTTTTACAAAAAAGTACATATGGCCGCCATTTTGAAAAATCTGACATCATTTTATTTTTTTGTGTCCTATGAAACTCTCAAATATCAATTTTCAAAAGGATCGGATGATTTTTACAACAGAGTACATGTGGCCGCCATTTTGAAAAATCTGACGTCATTTTATTTTTTGGTGTCCTATGAAACTCTCAAATATCAATTTTCAAAAGGATCGGATAATTTTTACAAAACAGTTCATATGGCCGCCATTTTGAAAAATCTGACGTCATTTTATTTTTTTGTGTCCTATAAAACTCTCAAATATTAATTTTCAAAAGAATCGGATAATTTTTACAAAAAAGTACATATGGGCGCCATTTTGAAATCTGACGCCATTTTATTTTTTTGTGTCCTATAAAACACTCAAATATTAATTTTCAAAAGGATCGGATAATTTTTACAAAAGTGACGTTGCACTACTTCGTGACGTGACGTTTCACTTTTTATTATTTAGGTCCCCATCTGAAACGTGCGTTAAGAAGCATAGCTTCAAATAAAAATAGGTAAAAAAACTTTTAAGTTAAACGGTTTTATAAATGTTTTAAAAAGAAAAAAATAATATTTAATTTAGGTTCATAAGTATAAAAGCGTGGGTCGTAAACTCTATGATAATTTATTACAGTCACGACCCACGCTTTTATACTTATGAACCTAAATTAAATTTTATTTTTTTCTTTTTAGTACATTTATAAAACCGTTTAACTTAAAAGTTTTTTATCTATTTTTATTTTTAATTTTTTAGTGTACTTTATTTCCTTAGTCTGATTTTATAACATTTATCCGATCCACTGAAACGTTACCGGAGAAAGACCTTTTGCCTGTGAAAATTCAAAAGTACGATTTGCACCCGGAAGAAAGCCGGGCCGGTCAGCTAGTTATCATAATATTGTATTGTCACCGGAGCTACACCTGTGTGCAAAATTTCAACTCAATCGGATCACGGGAAGTGGGTGAAAATTCAAAAGTACGATTTACACCCGGACGAAAGCCGGGCCGGTCAGATAGTTACCATAAATTGTATTGTCACCGGAGCTACACATGTGTGCAAAATTTCAACTCAATCGGATCATAGGAAATGGGTGAAAATTCAAAAGTACGATTTGCACGCGGACGAAAGCCGGGCCGGTCAGATAGTTATCATAATATTGTATTGTCACCGGAGCTACATATGTGTGCAAAATTTCAACTCAATCGGATCACGGAAAGTGGGTGAAAATTCAAAAGTACAATTTACACCCGGACAAAAGCCGGGCCGGTCAGCTAGTTACCATAATATTGTATTGTCACCGGAGCTACACATGTGTGCAAAATTTCAACTCAATCGGCTCATAGGAAGTGGGTGTATGTTCAAAAGTACGATTTACGCCCGGACGAACCGGGCCGGTCAGTTAGTTACCATAATATTGTTTTGTCACCGGAGCTACACATGTGTGCAAAATTTCAACTCAGTCGGTCGCAAGATTTGTAACAAATATACGGGATCAAGCTAAATAAAACCACCGTTTAAAAAACAAAGCATCTACTACCTACTTACTTTTGCGTGATGCCAGAATATTTTAAAACTCGCAGTCGCATAAGAAGTTATTTACTTGAAAAAAAATCATGTAAATCGGATCAGTGGTTCTCGAGTTATAAGCGTACAAAGGGACATACAGACAGAGAAAGTCAAATTGTTCGGGAAGGTATGAACGTCGAGAAATTTTGGTCCGATCCCTAGGTTTCGCCATCCGATCGACGTCAATAATTAGTTACACGTCATTTTAACTCAGTAGGCCAGGGTTTTTAAACTTAAATTCAAACAAATTAAGGAAAATCGCAGGATAGTGGACAAATATTTGATTTATTAAATTAAATGTACGACGTTTCGTTTATATATTTAAACTTTTTCAAGTACACAAAAATAACAATATTTATTTTATTTTCATAAATATTGTTATTTTTGTGTACTTGAAAAAGTTTAAATATATAAACGAAACGTCGTACATTTAATTTAATAAATCAAATATTTGTCCACTATCCTGCGATTTTCCTTAATTTTATTATAATCACGATGGACACGATTTCTAATTTAAATTCAAACATCAGCAGTCAAAAAATTGAATAACTATATTAAAATAATGCAATATAAGACAGAGCATACGCTATCTTCCAATATCCATATCACACTGTGCAACAGACAAGGACAACCGAAACAAGTTCGCGATTTATTAGATAAAGTCGCATTTATTTAGTTTAATAATCATATAAATCTGTATAAAAAAACTGTTTTGACACAATATTATACATGAAATCTATCTAAAATTTTCTGCTCTTTCGTTTGAGACAGGTTTCGAATCGATCTGACTTAAATTGAGCAAACTATAAGCAAAAAACACCGTTTTTTCTAATTTGCTCCCCTCTGGGGCCAAAATTCAAAAATCGGGCGACGTTAGGATCAAATAGACCCCGAGAGGAATCGAACAAAAAAAAAGTTTTTGAAAATTGGTTCATCCGTTTGGGCTGTACGCGTGACACAAAAAATCCGTTACAGATTCACAGATTCACAGACAAAGCGAGTGTATATAGGCGCTTCTAGCTTCGCTAAGATCGCGCCTAAAAAAACAAATCTTGCTTTTACCAAATACCACAGAGATATTTATTCAATAAAATTCTAAAAAAACAAAAAAAGTACGGGTTGTGGTAAAAACAACAAATTCGAATCATTTGAACGTGTTACACAACGGTGGTTTTTTTTCCAATCCTGTTCGTATTGATGAAGTAAATGGTTTGAATAATGACACGTATATTGTTCTGACATTTTTGAAAGATGAAAAACAACGTTTTATCAAATCTATCAAAAAAGCGTCAAAGTAAATGTCTGAATATAATGACACAGTCGAATGGCATCAATATGTACAATATGTATGGTAACAGATAAGTATTCCACGCACAGATTTCGTCACATAAAGCTAGATATTGCAGAACAAATCGTCAGAAAAATGAAGGTTTAGTACATAAGAAGTGAGCTTTTATTTTCAGATTTGAATCGAATGTTGGATATTCTTTTTTTATATTTTTAACCGACTTCAAAAAAAGGAGGGAGGTTCTCAAGTCGACGCGTATATATATACAGGGTGTCCTGAAAGACACTTAACATACGCCTACCACATGTTCCTGAGACTAAAATAAGCCGATTTAAGCAAATTTACCTTCTTACAAAATTGTTTAGTTTGGGCGCTATACGGCCCTGAAGTTACAATTTTGAAATCGTTTTTTTGTTTTAAATTTAAAACGGCTTGTGCGATTTTGCTAAAATTTGGCACGTTGACATAGTTTTATGGAACAAAAAACCCATATCAAAATTATGATTAATATTAATCCACAGGCGTAGAACTCGGGTTTGTTAATATTTGAACGTTTCAAATTTCTACGCCAATGGAAGAAAAGGGGTTTAAGGATAAAATTTAGATTCAGTAACTACTTTGCTACAAAAAAGCTACTCTTAATAAGACTCGATTATTCTCAATTCTCATGGTTTTTGAGAAATTTGTATTTTATAATAAGTTGATCAATAATAATACGCTGATAATAGTAAGTTGATCAATAAACAAATAAGATAGCCATGCTTTTTTCTACGAATAAAACTGGAGATAATAAAGAAGTTATGCAAAGAGGAAATTAATTTTCCTCGTCGTATAAATCTTTCTATGCGTGAAAATGGTGGACACTTTGACCAATTTTTATGACATATTTATATTTTATTTCTATTCATGTTTTAGTAACTTTACTTCATTTTGTAAAAATTACTGCGAATTATTAAAATACAAATTTCTCAAAAACCATGAGAGTAATCGAATCTTATTAAGAGTAGCTTTTTTGTAGCAAATAAGTTACTGTATCTAAATTTGATACTTAAACCCCTTTTCTTCCATTGGCGTAGAAATTTGAAACGTTCAAATATTAAAAAACCCGAGTTCTACGCCTATGGATTAATATTAATCATAATTTTGATATGAGTTTTTTTGTCCTATAAAACTATGTCAACGTGCCAAATTTTAGCAAAATCGCACAAGCCGTTTTAAATTTATAACAAAAAACGATTTCAAAATTGTAACTTCAGGGCCGTACAGCGCCTAAACTAAGCAATTTTGTAAGAAGGTAAGTTTGCTTAAAACGGCTTATTTTGGTCTCAGGAACATGTGGTAGGCGTGTGTTAAGTATCTTTGAGGACACCCTGTATATTTTAATTCCTTTTTTTATGTATGACCACGGATAACTTTTTACAAAGTAGTCCGATTTTAATAAAAGTGAGTGACGGCGTGTGATTCCTTTAAGGTAAATGTCACTTTTTGACACATCACACAGCGTAAGAAGTCGGTTAAAACGTTTGTAGAAGTGAATCTATTGGCAAGCGACTAAACAACGCAGGTATATTGTAAAGCCACTAAAAAGTAAAAAATAAGAACTTTTTAACAGAAAAAAAAACTTCTTCAAAAAAACCAATAAAAAGAGGAAAATAATAAAACTTTGAGGTCTACGCCAATTTAATAAAATATGAAATCCATTAAAAAGAAAATTTTAATCACTATACTGTACTTTTTAACAGCTATTTACAAGATCGCCTCAATGGCAGACAGCATCGTCTACTGAAATTGTATCCCGGACGTAAAGAAAAGATACCCGTCTATACATGCATATTTATTATGACATGTAAAGTCTATACTAAGCATATTAAGGTATCACTGTCAACAATTAGTTTCAATTTTTACTACACGATAAAATATGACAATTGGCGTTTGAACTCAAGTCATTCTGCCACCTGCAATACACGACTACGATGCCACCGCGACTCTACGACCTACGTCCTTTCAACATATCGACACAAAAAACGAGTTATCATTAACTTGACGATTTTCTATCGGCAGATATTGCATATAACGTGCCGCTATATGTAACCGACAGGCACCTAAGCTACCAGAAAATGATCCTTAAATAGTGATAAAACTTGAACAACGCGGAGTGTACATATTATAGTCACAATGTGCGTCACGCACCTATAGCAACCAGCAACCGTCACTGACCCGGAGTTCCTCTACATATAACGTAAATCGGAGCGAATTGAGAGCTGAAATATTGTGTTTTACGTTCAACTAACCAAAGCAAACACCATGTCAATTCGGTTAGTTCACGATTCAGGGTTGGAAAAGTTAAAAAAAAAATCTCGTGTATTAGAGCACCACAACGCAGAGCATATTTTAAGCAATTTTTGCTAGGCGGCACTAGAGTACAAGTTAGGTCTACTAAAAAAATTCGACTGATGACCAGTATACTTCCCACCTAGTAAATATTTGCAAAAAATAAACACTCTTTTTTTTTATTTTTTGACTAGGCCCAAATAACCTTAGCTGTTGGTGGTCTTTAAAACACAATTTAATTTTTATTCTTTGAAAAAAGCATGGCCCTCTTTTTTGTTTGGTGATCTACTGATGGCTAACTTAATATAGCAAAAATCATGGTTACCTTGATTTACGTACAATTTTTATTTTTTTTAGTAAAATATTTTTTTTCTCGAAAACTATACATTTTAGAGAAAAAAAATATTTACATTTTTTTCATATTATAACATCTAGAATTCATTTATATTTTTTTTTACCTATGTTAATACGTGACATTGAGGACGTTTTTTTGAATATCTCAGGATCCACTGAACCGATTTGAGTCAAAATCTAATCAGATCTAAGTTAAAGGCTGATAAACACAATAGAACAATCGGCATGCCCGTATGTTGTTCCGTTCTTAAGATATCGAAGGCGAAAAATTGACCACATACACACACACACATACACACACACACACATACAGACATCAGTCAGAAAATGATCTTAAACGATTGCTAGGGTCTCAAAACGTGAAAATCTGTTAAAATCTCGAAATATTGTTTTCGGACTGAATCCATTACTTCCCTACCATAGTAGAGGTGGGAAGTAAAAAATGTGGCGAAGCGTCAAGAATAATTAAAAAATACGCAATTTTAAAGCATAGTTCATTTTATTATAGGTATTTAATGAATAAAAAACTAAAAACTATAGTGTGGTGTCTTTTGAATCTTAACCTGCAAAACAGTAAAAAAGCAAGACAACTACAAAAAGAATATTATGAATGAATGCAATAAGTAATGCAACTCTATAAACGCGTCTACCCCTCATAGTGTAGTGTGTAGACTGCAGATACAAATATATGCCGAAAAATTAAAATTCTAATTCTTGTGCCGCCGGCACAACCGACTTTCACTAAGCGGCACAAACTCGTCACTTATATGTTATTTTATGCTCTGCCACAACGAAATATCAAATAACTTTTTAATGTCGGTTACATAAAAGACTTAAAAATTGGTTAATAACTAATAGAAAACTCTGATACTTCAAGCGCCACAACCCGGAAGAGATGGAAAAGTTTTCTTATGCACTAACACATAAATATTTTTTAAATTAGTTGTCTCGATTTTCAAAAATCTGTACAGTTTTGATTTTCTATACAGATTTCACAAAACTATTTTTGTAAATATTTACCTACGTGCTGATATAGGTATAGATGAAGATTACTTATCTATCGAATATTACAAATTTGAACTTATGATTGGCGACTTGATTATTTTTAATATTAACCAGAGAAGAATTAAAAAAATCCAAGAGTAATTTTTGTTTGGGTATTTTACATTTTATGTAAATTAGATTATAGATGCTCGACAGTTGAGGCATAAGAATAAAGATATGAAATTGTAATCCAATAAAAAATTGCGTTTTGAACAGATACCGCAGTTCTGGTTAAATCATTTTACTGTCAATTGTCTGGTGGGGATGTCCTCAGTTGTGAAGACACCGTTCGGAGTAAACACCGCTAGATTCGTCATTGTCTACGTTTCCCGTGGAACCGATATAAACTAATGCTGTCTTTTTTTATTCAATTAGTGTTTGCAACACAAAAAGAGACAACAGTAGTATTATCTCGGTTCCACGGGAAAAGTAGACCATGACGAATCTAGTCGAGGTAAAGTGTATTAAGACTGGTGTTTACAAAACTAGGGACACCCTAATCACTGAAAAACCCGACTAGTTTTCCGACCTCTATCTTTACGGCTGTGGTTATGTTACACATTTGCTGAGAGCATCGGGGACTCACTGTCTTTTTTCGCCCAGGTGCTATGAATTTATGATTTATTAATACATTACTCACTCACTAGTCTCGTTCGCTCAAATTTATGATTAATTAATATATTAAGCTGACTCGCTCCGCTCGTTCGCTCGAATTTCTGATTAATTAATACATTACTCACTCGCTCCAGTTATTATAAAGTAACACCTATCAAACAGTGAAAAAAAATTGGAAATCGATACTCAGATGAATTCAGATTAATCACAAAAATTGATATTTTTAACTACTATTTTGGCAGTAGCTAATTGAAAATACCTATTTTGACAGTTAAAAATGCAATAATCTGTTTTCCAAAATACAGAAATACATGATGCGTAACTATGGAAACGTAGAATGTATCTAATTATAATTCATGACCTCCTGTCTTTACACCATAAATATACACATTAGTGTGCGGATAATGTGGATGCTCTCTCTCGGCAACAGTTTTCCAGGATAAAAATAGCCTATGTCCTTTGTCGAACTTCAAGGAATCTCTTTGCCAATTTTTGTCGAAATCAATTCAGTTGTTAAGCCGTGAAAAGGTAGCAAACAGATAACATACTTTAGCATTTATTTTAGTTTGGATGTAATATTGATAATATATAGGTACTAAATTATGACCATTTTAATCTTTAAAGAGAAATCAAATAAAAATTTATTCGAGAAATCTAAAGGCTTTAACGGTAATTACTGTCAAATAAACTTTTATAATAATATTTATATCAACGTATACAGCAATTAAATAGTGTAAATGAAGTCATTGTGATATCAATAAAGATTTATGAATGTTACTCAATGCAGAGGGAGTTCCTTTACGAGCAAATTTCACGAATGAAAAGGCTGAGAAATGAAGAAATCGGAAAACATTTTAGACAGTAAAGAAAGCAATAACTGGCGAAGGCACGGTTTGAAATGATTCCAGTAATATGTATATATGTATGGATCAAATGTTTCCTTGAATACCGTAGTCTCTGAGAACAGAATAGGGCTTCGATGTGTTCGAATTTAAGTATAGTGATATTACCATTTTAAATTCAATTTTGAAAATCGGTTCAGTTATTTGGGTTGTAACTTGTACGCGTTATGCAAGCGATTTTGCAGATATGATGAGATCGCGCCTAGAATGATGTGTCCAGTTTGAGAATAGTTAAGATAGTTGTGATGATGGTTGGACGTTGGTCTATTATTATTATTCCAGAGATATAAGAATATTACCCCCCCCCCTCGAGAAATTCTCCCCCTGCGAAGCGAAGTCGGGGTGATGGTGTTTATAATATTAGTAGCATTCCGCCTATACGCTAAAATGCAAACGAATTTCAGAGTTATGTTTTGTAACTATCCCACAGAAATTGCCCCCCCCCCTCCCGCGAGAAATTTATTAAAATAAAATATAGCCTATATCACTTAAGGATAGTATAGCTTTCTATTAGTGAAAGAATTTTTAGAATAGGTTCACTAGTTCCAAAGATAAAAATGTATGATGTATGATCAATGATCAAAATTTAAATTTTCGAGATTTTTAATGTGGTATAGATTAAAATTGTCACTTGTATAAAATATAACCACTGGAAAGTGCTATAAAAGGCGACAAAAAAGAAAAATTGGTTACCTATAACATGTATTTTATACAAATGACAATCTATATAATAACTATCTATCACACCCCTAAATTCATGAACCCTTTTTAACACGCGTGAATAAAAACGACAACTGTAAGTTTCCCCCATCCTTTTTTTGCACAGGCGACGTGAACTAGTTCGGCGTAAATAAACTGATTCGTCGTCAAATGATTGATGGTTTTGATTATTTGCTTTAAATATTCATAATTCGATTCTTTCCATGTTTTACTGAATCAGAAATCAACAAAGCCTACGCAAGGTAGTCGAGATGAAGTACGACATTCGATTTTAGTACACGAGATTATATGTCAACATAGTCCTCACCTTTAGATACGATATGCAAATATTGCCGTCGTCCTCAAAGCTCAGCCAACCTTCATACTTACGTTATGTAGCCGCATGAAAATAGAGCACAATAGAATACAGTTAAACGAGTTAAGCTGGCCACCTCTGAAACTTGGCCATCTACTTAAGTTGTCCACTTTTGCATGGAACCAGACGAAGTATATCTTTGGCTTCATGACTCTCAATAAATTGGTCACCTACGTCTAATTTGGTCACATTTTGGTGGAACCGTAGGTGACCAACACACATACAGTACTGTGCGAATTAATGTGAACAGATCATAATTTTCTCATTTTTACATCTGTTAAAGAAGATGTTCTGGGGCTGCTTTTCTTATAAAGGCACCGGATCCCTTGTGCCAATCGAAGGCATGATGAACTCGCAAAAATACAGAGTACTTGTTAGACCGGAGATTGGAAGCTGAACTAAGAAAAGTTGATGCACACGATCAAGCAGTTTTTCAACAAGACTCAGCTCCTTGTCACGTGTCCAAAGTGATGAAGAAATATTTCAAGGACAAAAAGATACCATGCCTTGAATGGCCGGGAAACTCACCGGATCTTAATCCGATTGAAAACTTGTGGGCTATCGTAAAAGCTAGACTTCGTAAAATAGATTGCACAACAAAAACAAAACTGATTGAGGCTGTAATCCAGACATGGTTTCGGGACCAGAAAATAACTGAAAGTTGTAAAAAACTTGTTGATTCCATGCCAAAACGTGTTCAAGAAGTTATTAAAGCCAAGGGAGGACATACTTCATATTAAAACAATTTGAATTGTATTAGTTTTTTGATTTCATTCATATATAACCAATAAATGTTATTTATTTAAAATTATCCATCGTGTTGACATTAATTCGCACAGTACTGTAAGTATAGATTTTATTGTATTATAGTTCGGCAATAATTTCTACCTCAAGCAGGTCGCGCTGTGCGCACTCTATTCGATCCGGAACGGTACGGAACAATCGACACTTTTACAAAACATAAGAATAAATGAAAGTCCGCGGATTTAATAGGATCTGTACTGCGCCAAACTGCAGACCTAACTAGAAGTTAGGACTAAGGACGTACATCGAATTGACTCGATTTATCCCGAAACGCCAAGGAACAATTGGCACTTTAATGCGTAAGAATACGCGAACGTTCGCGTACTGCATTGAGTCTGCTCAGTGACAAATCTATACCTAACTTGGACGTATACCGATTTGACTCGATTTGGTCCGGAAGAATCGACACTTTTACAAAGCCAGCTTAAAATCGAAAAATAAAAAAAAACGATCAAGAGCGAGTGGGGTTTCGCGCAATAAGTGTTCCGTACTTCGAAATACTAAACTTTACAATGTTGCCTAATCCTATACCTATGCTTTTTGATCAATGTTGACTTTATGATACACTTGCGAAATTTATTTAAGATTTTTCCGAAAACACTTTAGGAATAAATGGGGTGGGATAAGCAATTCTCGCAGTTTAAATTTTTTTTTCTTAAGCTTTAACTCGGCTTTAACCAAATAATTTTAAAAAAATCTTATTGTTTTCTATGGGTCACTAGCTTCCATTAGACACCCTACTCGATGGGGTTGAATTTTTTTCATTTTTTCATAACCTGTTTTATCCACCATTATTACCTATAATTATCCGATTTATTTATCCATATTTAAACCACAGTATTGGGCCAGAATAAGCTTTAACTATGCTAAATTTCAAGTCTCACGGATGTGAGACCAACTATGTTCCGTTTTTCCATTTTTGGTACGGAACACTAATTATGCAAAGGAAAATTTCTTTTCGATTAGCAAACTTCAAATCGAGTGAAAATATTTTCTACGTGTAATTATGTAATTTATTGTCAGACAGAGTTTCGCGTCTTTAATGTAATAATCTTATAATAAATAAAACAAGAATATTTTATCTGCATTTTTTTAGAGGTTCATATTAACTCAAGATGTTATTTTTCGCGTTTGTCAAAGAAAATAATATAATATTTATAATCAATTTCTTGCTAGAGAGTAGAGATGCAATGAACAATCTCATTAGTATAAGAAAACATGACAAGTTTTGTTTGTGGCACTCAGAACATTTATGCTGCTTTTACTGGAAAAATTAAAACGATGAACTTGTTTAGAACATTTTTACTAATCAACGTTTCGAAGCAAATTGCCTCTTCTTCTTTAAGACCACCCGAGGATATATTTGAAAAACGAAAAAGGACAAATATCGTCTTGATCTCCTCTCAATTACCATCTCGTCTCATTCTGGACTCTGGTTATCGTTTTATTAAGGGCCAACGCCATGCTACTTTTTATTTCACGATTGTGCGATTAAGTCGCTTGTGGATCATCAGATGCAGCTCCAAACACTGTAGGGCCGCACACTATTCGCCGACATACACAACTGATTTATCATAAATAGCACACATGTCGCAGGTTCGCGCTACTCTATGCTATGAATTCTGATATGAGACTGAATTGACCGCGCGATTGAACGAGAAATTTCGAATAGCTGAGTAATCGTCAAATCGCGATCCGCAGTTGCTAAATCGAACGTTTTCGATTCAAAAAGTATCATGTGTGCGCTGGCCCTTATACGCTGACGATCTCCAAGCCACTTAATCGCAAATTCGTGCTACAAAAATAGCATATTGTGCGTGTTGACGCAGTAATGGCCATCTCATATCTTATTCTCAGCAACGTCTCATTAACGGCCAGTTCGTTTCTCATCAATAAAAATATACAGATAAAATAAAACTTGACTTTTGTCTATACCGTATAGCGTCAAAAAAAAAAGTGAAAATCTAAAATATAAGTGTTCGTTGTAAGAGTCATCTATTGTATCTAACCCTACCCCGGCCGTTCTTCTTCCTGGCCATCTTGTTTGTCTAATACCCGCTGAGCATGGCCCGAGGCTAATCCATGCCCCCTATCCTAACATCCCTACGTTTTGTCCCTCTTGTGTCCCTGTCATTTATGTTGTGTTCTATCGCGTCGCTTATATGGTTTTTAATTATCGAACTTTTAAACCCGCACTGGCTAATTGCTGGTCAAAGCAAAGGCCATTCCGTTAAAAAAAATACAGATAAAATAAAGTCTGATCAATAGCATCAATAGCTAGTCAAACTCCACATTGTCGTTACATAATTCTTTAAAATACGCTTTCAGCAACTATAAGAACAACACTCACCGTATCCGGACTGATGTCTTAAAAGCCTACTACCCCTACTACTATATACAAAAACATAACTTGTCCGCAATATTTTGCATCATTTTAGTCTAAACGTCTACTTTATATATTTGGTTTTATATCCACGGTCGTTTTTTCGCGTGATGTACGTGTTTGCTTGGATGGAAACTGTTGAAAAGCAAGAAAAGATGTTTTCGTCGTGGTCCTGCGAAAACTCTCCTTAGTTTGTGAAAAATATGCAGTACAGGTGGATCTTATAACGGTTTAAATGCTTCTTTAGTAACATATGCAACACAGGTGTCCCAAATACATAGTTTAAAAATTATTCAAAATAGAATTTGTTATTTTCACTCATTGAATTTATAAATTCTTTCGATGTATTCCTCAGTGCCAATTATAGACACTAAATATACAAAATCAAGCCACAGAAATCTCAAAATCAAAATTTTCACTAGGTGTAGTAGTTTATTTGAAAAAAAACAATCAGTTTCGAGAATCTCACGGAGGCTCGGCCCTGCCACTACAAATACTTAAAAATTTAGTTTTAAATGTCACCGTTTTATCAACCAATTTATATTGCAGTTTGCTCCCTGAAATAATATTTTTCTACATCCCTGGTTAGATATTAAAAAAATTAAATCGTCCTTCAAATAAATATTTTCTAATTTATAATAATTGTCCGTATTACATACTAGCAACCCGGTCCGGCTTTGACCGGGGGCAAATCGCTATTTTGCTCACTGTTCAATCCCCTTTTGTTGTAGCGTAATATAATATATAACTATTAAATGAATGCATAATGATGCAAACAGTATATGAAACACCTATTGTAAGAACAATGACGTAACACAATGCTGTAATCAGGAAAAATTCATTAATTCAAACCTATGTCACCGTAGGAATTCTAACCCTAAACTTTCCACTATCGCGGCGGACTGACTCAAGCCGCCGGCTTACACGGATATTTCTATTTCAATGTTCTTCGGCAAAAGCGGCTGGTCTAGCCCAGTTTGGTGAAGATCTTAACTGTGAATAATGTTTACTAAAATAAAAAAAATACTGCTTTTATGAAACTACGGTGCAAGCGAAACTTTATTGTCATAACCATAAATACTTTTAACCCGAAATCGCCGAAAGTAAGTACCTATATAATTTTTTGTTACACTTGTTCAGAAAATTTAATTTTCGAACACTGTGTTGCGTCCCGTTATAAGTAGCTGCTTATGAGAAACCCTACTTTATAATTTACTTTACCGGACTAGGCCGCAAAGCGATACTTTATTGTACTATTTTTATTTTACTGGTTACTTTACCGGACTAGGTCGCAAAGTGACATTTTATTGTACTATTGACGTGAATAACGTCTAATGTCTCATACTGCACATTTAGAAATATTAGCAGTTAACACAGTTTTTCATGTATAGACGAAATTTCATAGCATATCTGTATATATTATATAGTTACCACTTACCGGTATCAAAAAAACCACACCAAGCGACCGCCCGTTTACTAAACCGCGTGTATTTTGAAAGCGATTCGTTATTTTCAAAAACCGTTTCTACAACTTGTTAGGGCACTAATTTAACTATTTAAATTTGTGAAAATAAACACTTCTAAATGTATAGGTACGCACATACTAATGTGAAAAATAAAAGTGTAATTTCTTGACACTTCAGGCATAATTATTGCATGTTTAATAAATAAAATTACAATTTTTATGTAAAGCTGTAAAAAAATTCTACTTTATTGATCGATGAATTTGAATACATTTTTATTATAAGCTTCTATTTCTCTCAAATTAAATTTTCTGAGCAATAGTATAACAAAAAATTCGACTGATGACCAGTCCTATACTTCCCACCTAGTAAATATTTGCAAAAAATAAACTCTTTTTTTATTCTTTGAAAAAAAGCATGGCCCTCTTTTTTGTTAAGTGATCTTACTGATGGCTAACTTAATATAGCAAAAATCATAGTTACCTTGATTCACGTACAATTTTTATTTTTTTTAGTAAAATATTTTTTTTCTCGAAAACTTGTACCTACATTTTGGAGAAAAAAAATATTTATATTTTTTTCATATTATAACATCTAGAATTCATTTATATTTTTTTTTTACCTATGTTAATACGTGACATTGAGAACGTTTTTTTTTAATATCTCAGGATCCACTGAACCGATTTGACTCAAAATCTAATCAGATCTAAGTTAAAGGCTGATAAACACAATGGCCGTATGTTGTTCCGTTTTTACGATACCGAAGGCGAAAAATTGACCACATGCACACACACACATACAGACATCAGTCAGAAAATGATCTTAAACGATTGCTAGGGTCTCAAAACGTGAAGATCTGTTAAAATCTCGATATATTTTTTTCGGACTAAATCCATTACTTCCCTACCATAGTAGAGGTGGGAAGTAAAAATATTGTATGAAACTTGTCTGCAAAGTGGCGATTCAGGCAGCCACAATTTTTACGACATGCTCATGTCGCAACATGGCGACTGTCTGTATTTATTTATTGTAGATTATAGACGCTTCGACATCTAAGGTCATTAGCGTCTTTCAACTACACTAAATAACAATTAACTTAAAACTAAATAACATCACAAAACATACATGAGCGCAGGTGGGATTCGAACCCACGGCAGTCCAGTCTAGAGGTTGCGGCGCCACGCATGCTAACCACTAGGCTATACTGCTCCCTGCGACTGTCTGTAAATCGCCACTTTGCGGACAAGTTACATAAAATACTATTATTTACGTGGTTTTGGTAATGTAATAATTTGAACTCTGATCAGTATGGATACGAACGTAAGAATCCAGATTTTGTGGCTGGTGGTCAATTGGTATTTGATGTGCTGCTCGACTGAATATTCGTACGATATTAATGTATAGATGTACAATATAGTTAGGAACATAAACGTTGCTGCTTTTCGATGAGTACTGGTCTGGTCGATCGCTTCGATTGAACGTGACGTGACGCTCGAGTCTCGACATGCGTATAACCGAACAAGAAAAAAACGATGTTAATAAAGGTTCACTTTAATAAATAATACTGTTGGATGCGTTACTATCGAACCGATAGTAACGCATGCAATGGCAAGTCTGTATATACAGGGTGGTGACCGTGACTGCTGCACATAGGGATCTAACCCGTAAAATCAAGCTTTCGCGATTTCCTGCTTCCCCAAATATTTTAGGAAAAAAATCTTCAAATAAAAGTTTTAGAACATAAAATTCTGCATCTAAATCATTAAACAAAATTAATTTTGCATGCTTTGTAACTGCAGAAATTTGATATGAAAATGTCAAAATTACCTCAAAAACAGATAGCGATAGCCATGGAACTTGAACAAAATGATGACGTGTTGGCTGTCAGAATAATTTCTAATCATTTTGTTCAAGTTCCATGGCTATCGCTATCTGTTTTTGAGGTAATTTTGACATTTTCATATCAAATTTCTGCAGTTACAAAGCATGCAAAATTAATTTTGTTTAATGATTTAGATGCAGAATTTTATGTTCTAAAACTATTATTAGAAGATATTTTTCCTAAAATAATTAGTGAAGCAGGAAATCGCGAAAGTTTGATTTTACGGGTTAAATCCCTATGTGCAGCAGTCACGGTCACCACTAGTGTTGCCAGGTGTCCCGATTTACGCGGGACGTTTCGATTTTCAGGGGTATGTGGACACGTCCCGATTCAACCTTGATCGGGACGCTGAATGTCCCGATTTAGGGTTAATCGGTAATTATAAAAGGTTCAAACTTCACACATATTGTTTTGTGACTGCGAATAGCGCGATGACGTATCCCGCTCTCCCGTTTTTTTCTGCCGTCGCGTACGATCCAAAGATTATGATGACATTATTTTGATGATATTATATAAAGACATTATTTTCACCACTTAATAATAAAAATAAACGTTCATTTATGAACACCTTGTTTTTTTTAGTTGTCCCGATTTCAGAACCAAAATCCCGATTTTTTAGCCTTCTGTCCCGAAATTTGGCAAACTGGATCTGGCAACACTAGTCACCACCCTGTAGATACTATAGCTGCATACTATAATATTATACAGTATCTGCTGAAGGTCCTTTACTCAGAGCAACGTAAAAAGAACAGGACAAATACCTATAGTCGACATCTCCTCGTGGAATCCTTATTTACAACGACTTCTATAAAAACTTAAAACGAGCATGCGCATATATACTTTATGATTTTTTAAACAGTGTTTTGAGTTGGCAAAATATAAAAGTTAAACGGGTTAATGTCATCATTTTTCAGGATAGACTTTTCCTTGTTACGTACTTTTCTACATTCTTTTTTTGCATTTCTTTTGATAAAATATGAGCACATCGTACTTTTTTTACATGCATAAAAACAAGCTTACATATTCTGTCAATATACATAAGTATGACGTCATGTCCGGTTTCCGTGAAAGTTTGCAAAGATATTCTAAGTAGGAAGATATAAAAAAACACGAATAATGATTTTCTTAAAAGAAAATTTTTGTTAGTTGTATACGTTTCATACATTCACTAACTTTTAATGATATGAAATGTTTGAAAGTAAAAAGTTACGTAATATAAAAATATTTAGGGCTGTGCGAGCACCGAATTTTGTTTTTCTAGTCGAGTTGAGTCGACTATTTAATAAATACGCGATTTTTGAGTCGAGTAGTATGGGAAAAGAAGTTAATAATATACACGTTTTCTGCGAGTTGAGTCGAATCGCGAACGGGGAGAATTTTCTTCGACTAGTCCAGTCAATTCGAATTTCGAAATGAAAAAAACGAATATTTATCAGATATAGGACTCGATTTAAAAAAAAAGGAAATCCAAAACTTGGTTCGATTCAAAACAGTCCGGCTCATCTATCGACCTTATTTTTGTAGACCGAGCAGACCGGGAAAACGTTCTTCATTTGCTTACTCTCAACCCAATTTTTTAACCAACTTCAAAAAAGGAGGAGGTTCTCAATTCAGTTTAGAATAGTCGTGGAACTGACACTTTCAGAGCGTAGGACCGGAAAACCCTACCGGACAATTTGTAGGACAATTTAACCCTTCGATTTCAAAAATATTAATTAAACAATAAACTAAAAATCAGCCCGTTAGTAATAAAATTTCAGACCTCGTTACTTTTTCATATTGTAACGAAAACCCAGATGGATACGCCACTGGCAACAATCGATGCTTCTGGAAAAAGTAACAATGCAGTGTAGGCGTGGCAGATACGCGGAGGCACGAGAACGTTCCAGAAGCGCGACGAGCGCGGGTGGGGGTCGGGCTGCAACCCTATATAAGTACAGCGGACAGCGAACTACGGATGTGTACAGCCGAAATAAATATTGTGCTAACAAGTGTTTTCACTTTGTTTGAGAAATACTGTTCGTGTATATCAGTGTTGTATATTGAAATTGACTTTTCATTGTTAATAAAATTATTGTATATTTTTGTATACATTTTTAATTATTGAAATAAATAATTTTATTCCGCCAAATTTAAAACAGTTTTGTTACAATATTAAGGACGGAGAACTCGCCAGTCCACCCATCGCTTTTATAGGACAAGCGCAGCTTCCTGTTTTTTTATAAATTATCTGGCAATTTAACTGAAAAACAAAGTGTTATGTATAAAATTTAAAAACTCGCCAAATCAACATATTTAGCGGCTGCGCAGAACTTTGCATACCTCTACCGAGAATTGTCGCGGAGAGAGATTTGGGGGACTCGTCAAAACTAAGCTACTCACGAAAGTTCAGCCTGTTAGTAATCACTTTAAAATATTGGCGCTGTACCCCTGACTATTAGTATTTCATATTAATTTCAACTTGATATTTCTATCCGTTCCTGAGAAAATGGGTCTTGACAGACGGACACCCAGACGGACAAACGAGTGATCCTATAAGGGTTCCGTTTTTTTTCATATTAAGGTAAGGAACCCTAAAAATGAAAAACTTAAAAAACTCCTTCAAAAAAGTCACCAAAAAGAGAAAAATAATAAAAATTTTGAGGTCGGATGGTCCACTTTATGGTGGCTTTTTTAGGAAGGTTTTTTTATGTGTTTTTTTTTCGATTATTTTTTCAACTCGACACAACGATTTGATATTCGAGTTTTGGAGTACTTACAAACCCCTAAAAATATTTCAACATTTAATGTTTTCAAGATGTTTTAAATTACAACTCAATATTTCTGATTATTTTTTTATTTTCAAACGT
Source organism: Mongoloraphidia duomilia (assembly GCA_039654895.1). Taxonomy (NCBI): domain Eukaryota; kingdom Metazoa; phylum Arthropoda; class Insecta; order Raphidioptera; family Raphidiidae; genus Mongoloraphidia; species Mongoloraphidia duomilia. Next base: position 33,057,457 of record CM077517.1, on the reverse strand, counting down.
ATTGCATGTTGTTATAATAATTCTGATATCAGATATAGAATAAAGTAGGAAGTAGGCACTCGTAAACAAACAAAGTCGTTTATGGATATTTTTTGTACGTGGTTTAATTCATTTCAACCAGCTGAAAAGTCTAATGGCATAGAATAATTTTAAGCCAAAGACCGGAAATGATGACCAATTTAGCTAAACGTATACAATGTAACAATATACATATATCTTTTGAAAAAGGACCTCTGCTTGTTTAATGGCAGTATGTAGAACTATAAGTATGGCATGCGTTAATAATTTATTGTAAATTAATTTTATAAACAAACCAACTTTTTTCCTACAGATTGAGCATGTAAAGTCAATATGTTGGTTGAAATCAAACGCACTGTATATGTATGAAAAGAAATGTCCTGACTGATTGACTAATGATTCATCAACGCCCAGGTCAAACCGCTGAAGCTAACAACTTGAAATTTGGCAGGGACAATGTCACAGTAGGTTCCTTTTATGACGTAAGCACCCACTAAGAAGGGGTTTTTTGAAATTCAACCCCTAAGGGGATGCATTGCACAGCCTAAACCACTCAAGATGACATGAAACATGAAATTTGGAAGTTATGTTACTTACAGGGTGTAGAGGTGCACTAAGAAATGACTTTTCGGAAATCAACCCCTACGAGAGTGAAATGGGGTGGTCTGTCTGTAATATCGAAATAGCTGCCTTTTTTAAGCTTATATATGGTTATGTGTATGCTATTAAAACACAAACGACCGTTAAAACTTACCACCAGCCCGAGTTCGCTTCGCAGGGGGAGAATTTCTCGCCGGGGGGGAGGGCAAGAAATTAACTAGGATATACTAAATATAAGTATAAACGCATCTACGGGTGACCGCTATTATATCATAATTTTATACCACCCGGGCGAAGCCGGATGGATACCGCTAGTTAAATATAAAGAAACAATTCTGAACACTCCTTTTTAACATGCTTGTGTGTGAATCGGGTTTCATCGGAATATGAATCGGATTCAGGAACGTTCAAAACGTGTCTTTATAATAATATAAACAATCAAAATTATTTGTTTTATTTCTAAGATACTTTTTCAAATATTCTCACTCCGTCAAATTTCGACGGGATCAGTCTAGTATATAAAGTAAAGATGGTGGTTCCAACTTCCATGGTATGATTGAAGACATTCATTTGTAAGTAAGAAGGGAAGGTGCGTTGAGAAGCACTGATCTAGTCGCAATGTGTTGTAGCTTGTAAGGGACATGAGATGAAGACGTTTCGTTTGTTCATATTCGTGATCAGATATTGAAAGTTGAAACTCGTAGAACGTGTTCCAATATGTAACGGATTTAGTTTCATTTCAAATGAACAGATTGCCAACCTGTGCAGACATATCATCACTATCTTCAATATTATACCAACTGCATAAATAAAACTGCAGCTTGATAATATACTTTTTATAAGGCTTCAAAAAAAAACCTGTGTACCTATGCGTTTTACATGGAACTTGTTTCCTTGTTTACTTTCTTGTACCATCATTACTCTTGTTCTACGCGACGTAGAACAACAAAATATGTACCAACATTTTCAATATTATGAAGTATTAGAAATACCTTGTATTATGTCCGTCTTGTGACTTCTTGTGATTTAACACTACGCGTTTCAGCAATGAGTTGCCATCTTCAGGTGTGGTTAATTATTTTTAAAAAAACACATTGGGTATTCGTAACACTATATGATATTATAATGCTAAGCATTGTGTATTATGTCGTGTTTTGTGAAGTACTGATTTAAATTTCGAGATTTTATGATTTATATAGTAGGTAGATGAAACGGAAATGTGAGTATGTGTGTAGACGATTACTGAGTATTGGGTGTTTGTGTGTTGTTAATTATTGTGTTGTATATTATGTTCGATTTTAGTGTTAGTTTGTCATTAAGAATGTTGGTATTGTCAAATGTTGTGGCTTTATATATTTGATGGCAACTCGTTGCTGAAACGCGTAGTGTTAAATCACAAGAAGTCACAAGACGGACATAATACAAGGTATTTCTAATACTTCATAATATTCATATAAGGACTTGGAGACCCAACACTCTAAGAATGTATCACAACATTTTCAGCTACACCCAAGGAGTGCTCCTAAGTTATTTCTGTAGCTCTGGTCTTGATCCGCCATTTTGTTTCAAAATGGCGGCCATTTAAATGTTGAAAAATTCATAACTTAGAGTCTAGGTATCGTAGAACAGTAAAACGGGTACCGAATTGCTTAGTTATCTTTGAGGAGCGTTCCTAGAAAAATTGCAATCCAGAAATTTTTAAAAAACGCCCGTTTACAGTTTACACTTCTGTTCATAATGTTATGGACCATGCCACCATGTGATTAACTCGTCATTAGGTATTCATAATGCTCGGTCAATATGAAAACTTTATAATTTAATAGATAGAAGATTTAACAAATTGTTGTTGATAACTACTTAAGTGTTTGTTGATAATTAGTAATTGTTAATTTGAAAATGATGATATAAAAAAAATTTAAAAGAAAATTGATAGGTACGTGTCAATTTTGATCTGAAACATCTTTAGGCACGACCCGGGTGTAAAATCGTTTCAATGGAACGTCGTTCAGAACTCACGTAGTTACGTCTCGTCTTCCCGCACTATACTGTACCATAGTCACTATGTTACGTGTGTGTGTGTAAATATCTGTGTATTGCTGTTTCAATACTTTCACAGGGAGAGGGTTTCTAATAAATAATAAATCATAAATTCTTATCTCTGGAACTACTGAAGCAATTCTAAAAATTCTTTCACTAATTATCTTCGCAGGGGGAGAATTCTCGCGGAAGAGGAGTTATAAATCATAAATTCTTATCTCTGAAACTACTGAACCGATTCTAAAAATTCTTTTACTAATTATCTTCAGAGTGAGAATTTCTCGCGGGGGGGGGTTATAAATCATAAATTCTTATCTCTGGAACTACTCAACCGATTCTAAAAATTCTTTCACTAATTGTCTTCACATCTGCCAGGCGAACCACGACGGCTCATATATTTTTTTTAATTATTTTTATTTCCTCTTTTAACATTTCTCTGTTCAAATGTTTTTTCAAAATTATTATTTATAATCACGGTAAAGGTATATTTAGATCCAAAGCAAATGCACCTAAAATCGTAGACCGACTGTTGAAAAATATTGTTATTGTAGTAAACTATGTGCCTATGGAAACGACTATAGGCAAGATGGCACGTACCGTCACACACTATTATTTTGTGATCACATGATATGATTTTATTTAACATTCATTTATATTTGAAAGCTATTTCTTTGCTTACACACAATAAATTTCACAATTATTGATTTCAATATAGGTCTCAAATTAGTATTACTTATTTCTCAAGATAACGCAAGTTTTAGGTGTTTTAAGATTTATTCACTTTCCTCATTGGAGTAGAATGATGTGGAATAAGTAACCCGTTACAAGCACTCAAAAAGACTATAGCCTTCAGTATGAGAGGAATCACTGGGTTTTCTGAACGAGATAAGAAGTAGTGTAAATGTGAAAGGATACATCATCTATCGTTTGCAGCTCTTGTAGTACATTTGCGCCACCAACTGTGGTCTGTTCCAGATAAAGCAAAATATCGTTATTTTCGATTAGCCTTGCGCAACTGGCACCTTAAGTACTATTACTTAAAAAAATTTTTTTACCACTTTCGCAGCTTCTCACACCCACACCCACCGCGGGTGTGCCAGCTGACGCTTGGTTTACTTATTAGTCATACCAGATGTATCGAAAAAGATAACAATCGATCGGCGTAAAAACACTACCTAAAATGCCACGCAAACTCCTGAGCTATTACTTTGCTTTAATGCGCGTACAACCTTAGAAAAATAAAACGATTTTACACTAAATTCTTTTTCTTGACAATTGTTTCGTCAACACAGTGACTTCTTTAGAACTCAATCTTAGACTAATTTTTATTTTTTTTAACAAAAATGACAACAGTACAGTTTTTTTTAAAGAAAATAGGGTACATTCTCTGACCGCGCCCGTGCACTGTTTACTCAGAAGTCAGAACTTTCCGGAATGTCACTTTGTGATAACCTGCATTGTCTTGAATATCATATATTTTTTTTTTATTTAAGACAGGCGCTCAGCTACAAAGGCTATATGCGCGAGTAGGAGTGTATGAGTATGTAGCGCATTAATGACCGCAGTGGATGCGCATACTTATGCATACGCGAATGCATACACAAAGAGAGTATACGCATACAGAGCCATCTCTATAACCACATACTCATATGAATAGTTAGAATACAAAGTACAGAATATAGAGAACTTATAGTAAGGTACGTATCTATGATAATTTGGTAAGTATAAAGGTAAGTATTTATGTTTTATTATTAATTTTATATTTATATTTATTTTAGCTTGTCTTGATTAACTTGATCATATTTTGAATTTTAGGTTCGTAAGTTCAAGAAACTGTTGAAGCTTCGTGATGGTGCCTTCGTCGTCCTTAATAATATCCTTTAGTGTGGCTGGTATGTTAGAAATTATCCGTTCTTGGTTGTATTTAGTGCAAGTAGATAGTATGTGTTCAACTGTAATTTGTTCATTGCAGGTATCGCATATATTGGAGGAAGATCCTTGTTCAAGATGTGCCTGTGGGTGATAGATCATATTCTTACACGGAATTTACTATATAAAACTACATCAGTCTGTAGTATGCACAGTAAATACAGAGAAAACAACACTTCTTATTCTGAAACACTTGACTCCTTCGCAAGTTCCGGTTTTACTTGTACACTATATATTACATCCTTAAATTGTATCTCTGTCTCTCTTTTTCCTGTCACTCTCTCTCTCTCTCTGCGCTCACAAAACAATGAACTCCAACCGTTCACAATATAGGTATTAGAAATGGTTAGACTTAAATACATATCATGTTATACATACAGAATATTAATAAATCATACCTGAAAATGTAGAGAATAGATGATTTGATATTTTCAATGAGCCTATAAACGACATTTATATTTAATAAGTCATTGGAATGAGCTCCGTCTAACTTAAATAATGCCGTTGATTGTTAAACATTTAAATTTAAAAATCCTCACGCATTCTAGAGATTTTTATGAGTTGGCACACGTCTGAGTATTATTTTATAGAAATGTGCAAGAGAGAAACTATTTTTAGAGAGAGAAACCTATCTGAAAAGCACCCATGTAATATTTCCACCCTGCGTATACCTGCGTTCTTTCAGACTGTCGGCTACACGGGTGTTGAAAAAAGGGGGTAAAATATTTTAGGGGAATATAGTATGACCCAAAATAAGTCGAAAAATTTAAATAAACTTAGGTCCGCTAACGAACCGTTAGTGAAATATTTCCACTTATATGTATGCAATAGCGTAAGTTAGTTATCATCCATTTGTCGATATAATAAAAGAAACATGCTTTTTAAATTTAATTTGGTTTATTTTATTTTTATTTTATCTATGCAGAATATGTTCAAAATGCCACCTTCCATGTCCACGCAGGCTCTAAGCTGCGAGATCCGAGCGATTGAAGGTGACAAATAGCCTACTATTTTGTTAACTCTAAGCTGCGAGATCAGAGCTATAATAATAAGTTATTACACACATAAGTGGAAATATTTCATTAACGGTTCATTGACGGATCTATGTTTATTAAAATTTTTCGACTTATTTTTGACTTATTTATATTTTACCCCTTTTTCAACACCCTGTATTATAAGTGATGCCGGCTCATCTCGTCTCGATAAGAAATCGTCATTCTCGATCTTGTCTCGAATTTTGAGACGAGAAATGTTGCGACTCTCGTCTCGTTACTTTCTCGAGGGTGTCGTTCTCGTCTCGATATAGCGGCAATTCTCGTCGAGGTGAAACAACATAAATTAAGAAACTTAGTACAAAACTACTTGTTTTTGCTCGCCTGAACGTCGATTTTAGCCGAAGATTTACTCGCGTTCATGTAAATTTTGAGAAGATTCATATCATCCGAACGTACCTATCTACTTTTATGAGTTTGGGTACTAACACGATAGCGTACCATGTTTCATTAAAATAGGTCCAGTTGTTTTCGATTGACGCTGGCTTGTCGTACACTCCTGATAATCTGACATAGGTAACATAATAACATTCATGGATTGCAAAGATTATTACTCCAATGAATAGACTGTTGTTTTGGTTGTGGAGTAGGATTTAGTTTGGTCTGATGCAACTGGTTCGTTTCTTCGAACGGACACATAGGACCAAGTGGTAAACCAGTGAAGGGAAACTGATATACGTAATGTAGGTACGACGGGATAATACTCCATTTCCCACGCTGTGCAATAGAATCTTAGTATAAAGTACAACAGGGGAGTAATAGATAGAATAAAAGCAAAAACAAACCGAAAGAGACATGAAAGCCCGTTTCCAGGGACGGATTTCAGAAAGCAGATTCTAGAGCCCCGTGGTTTTATGCTACTACATGCTTATATGCAAAAAAGAAAGAAAAGAAATAATAATTTACGTTCAGTTATAAAATGGACTATCACATTTAAACAACATGACGTTTATGTGCCCGTTTTGGCAAATGAGACTTCTTTTTTTTTTTTTTTTAATAAGACGCGCAGCTACTATAGGCTATATGCGTCATTATAAGTCTGGAGACCTCTTTTAATTGAACGCGTTTCAAATCTAGTTTAAAAAAAATAATCAAAGAGGATATTTTTGACGAGAAATTACTCATTGTATTTCTCTAAAAGTTTTATTTGTCATCAATTTAAATTTGGTTTCATTATGTATAAAGTCGTTTAAAAAATAAAATGATACTTCTGACGCGCACTGTTTAATCAACTTCTTATGTATTTTAAAAACCTATATAATTTTGATGGATGTATTTTTAAAAACAATTGTCTTAATAAGTATCTTCGCAGTCCATTGTTGCCAACTTACTCATGCGAAGAATTATATGGTGTAGTGTGCATGTTTATTCCATTATCAAGAAAAAACTACATTAAATACACAGAATATTAATGGAAATAACGTGGGAACCAACTACTGTGTTTACTATATTATATACAGTACTAGCTTTACTAGTTCAGTCAATGAGTGCTCACAAGGGGAATGTGGATGGAAAAGTCAAAAGCAGAAAATTTGACTTAGGAACTTTGTTTGGACTAGTTAGGAAATAAACATACTAAAAGTCCTTACCCCTCCGAAGTACGCCCGAGGGGGGTGGGCACAAAGAAGGTCCCGTTTTTTGGTTTTTTGCTTTTATCTCGAAAACGGTGCGTCGTACGAAATTTTGTTGTACTACATAATGAAAGCTGATAAAATTCTCTACAGCTTTAAATTTCACACTTTTTATCTATCTCCATTCTTTGCCTAGCTATGAGCTTCGAAAAACGGCCGATTTTCAAAAATGTGTTAAATTCTCTGTAGCACACTGTAACAATACGAATTTGCCAAAATCATTTCTTATTGCTCATCCACCTTATTAAAAAATGTATTATTTAATTCGCTGCCTCTTTGGGCGTGACGGGCCTGGTTGTGGTTCCTCAGCGTTTGCCTCTTGTTCTTTCTCCTCATCTGTCGAATCTACGGCTTAATTTCTTAGATATAAACTAATTAATAATTAATTTTTATATTTTTATTTTTTTAGCTCGATTCTGAAGAAAATCCTAATCCGGATCGATACGTCAATTATTTTTGTTAATACATTGTCTGAAAAATTGGTCGAGAATTTTATTCATTGATATTATTGGGAGTTTTATCCAGTTTAAAAGTAAACTGTTTCCGCCTTCACCGCGTGGAGGTACTCCCAGCTTGTTATTTTTTAATAGTGTGTGGGTGTTTTTAATAGTGTGGATGAGCAATTAGAAATGATTTTGGCAAATTCGTATTGTTACAATGTGCTACAGAGAATTTAACACATTTTTACATTTTTGAAAATCGGCCCTTTTTCGAAGCTCATAGCTAGGCAAAGAATGGAGATAGATAAAAAGTGTGAAATTTAAAGCTGTAGAGAATTTTATCAGCTTTCATTATGTAGTACAACAAAATTTCGTACGACGCACCGTTTTCGAGATAAAAGCAAAAAACCAAAAAACGGGACCTTCTTTGTGCCCCCCCCCCTCGGACGTACCTCGGAGGGGTAAGGACTTTTAGTATGTTTATCTCCTAACTAGTCCAAACAAAGTTCCTAAGTCAAACGTTCTGCTTTCGACTTTTCCATACACAAATTATTCGTTGCTTAGGCTATTACGTCCCAGTTTCGCCTAGATTTTTGCTTACTGCTCATCCTCATTCAACGTCATAATATACATCATACAATTCGTCTAGAAAGAGTGGACTTTTAAATATGAAAAAGTTTTCAAATTTCAAATCACTTTATTACTGAAAAATAATAAATTGAAAATATGAATAGCGCTATGCCCAAATAACTAAAAAATTTAACTATTTATTCTCCATGTTCCGCATTTAGCACAAAGAAAAATTGTCACCATGGGTAATATTTAAAGCTTTTAAAACGTTCGAATCATATAGATAGACCATTAACGTTCTTTTTAACAAGCCAGTTCTTACTTCACGCTTCACCACCGACACACATAATATCATATATGTTCACAAGTGTCTGATAGAAGGGTATCAGATATAAACATATGTAAATCTGACACCTCCCTCACACATGCAAAGAGAAATCCTGTGCAGGTATGACAAACATGTGGGTTACATGAGTACGGGTTGTCTAATGAGTAGTGACACGATGCATTGGAAAACCTACATTACATTTTCATTTGAGGTGGGACCATAGTCAAAAAACTCGGGTCGCAGTGCCAAAACCCTGCCGACAATATAGTGTATTTGCTAATTGGCATTGTGGCTTTATTATGTGAACTTAAGTTTGTTTTTGGACAAAATAAAAAATTTAACCCCTTAATACATCCCTTAAAATAATATTTTTTTTCTTAATTTCAAAATTTTTATCAATGCAACCTCGGTACCAAATTAAATACACCCTTCAGTAAGTAAAGCACTATCCGTAAACTAGTGTTTTCATAAAATTTGTAACTCCGGTCCTGTCGGGCCGATTTTATTAAAATTTTAGCAGAACATTTTAATCGTTACTAAAGGGTTAAATTTCAATTTTGAAACGATTCTGAGAATTTTTTCGGCATTTTTGGGCCCAAAAACATTTTTCAACCCCTAAAAACCACCCTTAAAATAGTCCGATTTGGCCCATTTTAAATAGGCTTCGTGCGGTGATGGATTTTAACGTGCCTACCAAATTTCGTCAAAATCAATTAACTCTTTCGAAAGTTATAGCCCGCACACATATATATATATATAAATATATAAATATATAAATATATAAATATATATATACATATATAAACAGGCATTTCCAAAAATGGTGCCAAAGTGTTCAGGAGGCTATGAAACGTCGAGAAATTTTGGTCCGACCCCTAGGTCCCGCCATCCGACCGACGCCAATAGTGTATGTGCCATATGGCAAATACACTAATTATGCCAAAACACGCTGTCTTTTTTATTACAGCGTAACTTCTCATGCGAGTTAGGGCTGTTGAACGTTTGCGTTAAATATTAAACGTTAACGGTGTAAACAATTCACATATCTTATATATAAAATTCTCGTGTCGCGGTGTACGTTATTATACTCCTCCGAAACGGCTGGACCGATTTCGATGAAATTTTGTGTGCTTATCGGGTAGGGTGGAGAATCGGACAACATCTATTTTTCATCCCCCTAAATGTTAAGGGTGGTCCACCCCAAATTTTTTTTTTTTATTTTTTGGACAAAATTTTTTTTTTTAATTTTTTCATGTATTCAGCATTGAAAAATACATACAACTCTAAATTTTCACCCTTATACGATCAACCCCTGATTTTTAATCGCGATTTTTATATTAAGCTTTAAAAAATACATATATGGCGAACGAGCGAAGCGAGTGAGTAGTGTATTTATAATATTCAAGCGAACAAGCGAAGCGAGTGAGTAGGCGAAAATATTCAAGCGAACGAGCGAAGCGAGTGAGTAGTGTATTTATAATATTCAAGCGAACGAGCGAAGCGAGTGAGTACTGTATTAATAAAATTCAAACGAACGAGCGAAGCGAGTGAGTAATGTAATTATTCCTAGAAATTATTAACAACGTTTGACGGATCAGCTATACTAAATATACGTGAGCGGAGTAATGGGTGACCGCTATTAAATCATAATTTCATACCACCCGAGCGAAGCCGGGACGGGTCCGCTAGTTATTCTATATAAATGTCAATTTATAACATTTAGATGCAGATTTTGCCTTCACTTCTGTATTGTGTAAAAAACATTTCACTGTTTTCAGGACGGCGTTCGTATAGTTCGGCCGTCGCCGGTCGAACTGTATACCTTTTCTCACTTACAAATTTGCGTTCCAGATCGTTGACTAGAATCATTGTTTGCCGGATACCTTCATTACAGTTAGGCCGTTGCCGACTGAACTTAAGTACTAACTTTGCCTACTTACAAACTGGTGATCCAGACTACACAATTTTTTTTTCAAAATCTATTTAATGAATTTGACTTTAGTTTACTGTAGGACACAAGTTAAGTTTTGAAGAGCAGTGGAAAGCCGCTACAAAAAAATCGTATTTCTAAAATTAAGTAAAAACTAAAAATTCTAATTATACACAATTTTGTCTAATTTTTATACAGTGGAAAAAATGAAAAATAACAGATTTTTACTGAAAATTAGAAAATAAACTAAGGCAGGGTGTCTTGGCATAGGTGGTCATGGTTCCACTTTAAGGCTAGAATTTCATAGAACTACATTGGAAGATAGTAAGGCGTCAAACCAAGTAAATATATTATGTCAAATAACGTTACAGATGAGTGCAAAGACGAAGGTGCTGGAAAAGAAAACAAAAAAATGGTAAAGAAGACCATCAGCGAATAGACATCAAAAAGAAAAAAAACATGTGTAACACGAATCCTGTTTTTTATCGGTCAAATATATTAATGTTTGACAAATTCTTTTATCCTCAAAGTGTCCCAATTTTTATTCAAAATATGATGCAATTTTTTAACGCATTATGTTTATTGGTTTGATGGTTATAAGGTCCACAAGTTTCCTCAAAATACAGTAAAAATTGTCCAAGAAAACTCTTCCCAGGAAAGATATTCTCCTCAAAACTCTGTGACATATAAGGAAATAAACTGTACCGACTATTTTTTAATAATAAAGCTTTGAAATTTGAATATGTGTAGAGTTGCTCTATATACCTACATAAAACTTTCAGCAGCAAATTCTTTGCTTCCTACTCCTTGAAAATATACCTAAGCTCCACCTACTTTGTAAAAAGCGGAAAGACTAACCTGAATAAAGACATGTCTAAGAAAGGATAATTTCAGTCCCAAAATGGGCATGCTTTTCATTTATCTAGCTCCCAGCGAATCTGCAGTCAATTTGGGTCGACTCATATAGATGCCAAATGGAATGACACGAGGCGCAAAATTACTTATGAGTTTTTGCATATAACAAGCGGTACTTTGGTAATTTATTTACATTTCTGGGTCGAAGCTTTTAATTATCGCAATTGGCCACTAACCGCGTACTTTCCCATCATTCTTTACGTTGACTTGACATACCTCAATTCTTAAAAGCAGAATTTACATGAGTCGATTTATGTCGCTGAGAGATAGCGACGCAGATCAAATGAAAAGCACTTTTAGCGACACAAGTCGGCTTTTCCGTAAATGAAAAACACCCAGTCTGGTTCTCAAATAGGTCTGTAGATTTGCCACTACTAGTAAAATCGTCTATAAAATTCGGTAAAGGATGTAATATAATATAAACTAACACCGCCCACCTACACCGTCACAGTATTTCCTACACTTGACATCTTGACTCCATGTGTAGCATACATGGTTATATACAATCTAACGTTCTAACCTATAAATACTGTCATACCATACGCATATTATGTAAAGTATGCATATGACGTAGATAAACACTACTCAAAATTGAGATGCTGTAAGGTTTTATGAAACCTAAAACTCATCGTCTAAAACAGTCACTAAGATATTAACTAGTGTATCACGAAAATAAATTAACAATTAATTTGGGTATAGGGATGGTTCGTTATTTATTTGTTGTCACCAACTGCCAGTATTATGATTATCTAGGTTCTAGGCCTAGCACCAATTCAGCTTAGAATTATTATTAGTGTATTTGCCATATGGCACATACACTATTGGCGTCGGTCGGATGGCGGGACCTAGGGGTCGGACCAAAATTTCTCGACGTTTCATAGCCTCCTGAACAATTTGGTACCATTTTTGGAAATGTTTATATATATATGTATATATATATTTATATATATATATATATATGTGTTCGCGGCATAACTCTCGAAAGACTTAATTGATTTGAACGAAATTTGGTAGACACGTTGGAATCCATCACCGCACGGAACCTATTTAAAATGGGCCCAATCGGACCATTTTAAGGGTAGTTTTTGGGGGTTGAAAAAAGTTTTTGGGCCCAAAAATACCGAAAAAAATCTCAGAATTGTTTAAAAATTGGAATTTAACCCTTTAGTAGAGATTAAAATGTGTTGCTAAAATTTTAACAAAATCGGCACGACAGGACCGGACTTACAAATTTTATGAAAACACTAGTTTACGGATAGTGATTTATTTGCTGACGGGTGTATTTAATTTGGTACGGAGGTTGCATTGATAATAATATTGAAATTAGGAAAAAAAATATTATTTTAAGGGATGTATTAAGGGGTTAAATTTTTTATTTTGTCCAAAAACAAACTTAAGTTCACATAATAAAACCACAAGGCCTGTATTAGCAAATACACTATATTGTCGGCAGGGTTATGGCACTGCGACCCGAGTTTTTTTTAATATTAGATCTGTTGCAAATCCAACGAGGTCATAAAAAATAAAAAGAAGTCGTGAGGCGGGTCGTTTATTAGGATTAAAGTTACTTTTAATTGGGATTCACAAGTGCGACCCTTGAGGTCCACACGACGAACTTCCCAGTTTGATAAATATTGAATATTATTAATTAAATTAAAAATTGCACAGAAAAGTAATTATTTTAATCATTAAAACATAATTATTATTTATTTTTAACAATAAATTAAGAAGACGGCTGGACCGATTTTGATAGACACATCAACGAAGTTGATAAATTTTTTGGGCGAGATTTCGTATAAAATCTTCTTTTTTGCAGTCGTTTTATTTAAACAAAAAAAAAACGGCTTGATCGATTTTGATAAAATTTCTTTCGGATCTTGTTGATGTTAATATGCTTCTATTTGCATTCTAACAAAGTCTATATCATTTTTTATTCGCGAGATTTCGTGTAACAACTGCTTTTGGCAGTCTTTTTCTTTAAACAAAAAAACGGTTGGGCCGATTTTGATAAAATTCCTTTCGGATCAAAATAACGTTAACACGCCTTTATTATACAGGGTGTTCAAAATAATGTACTTCTTTTACCTAACTTCAATCACGTGTAACTTTTGATTGTTAAATACAACGAGGGTATTTTTTTGCTGGAATTGTATTCTTTAGGATATTTACTAACACTTTTATTAAGGGTTGTCCAAACCTAAACCTAATATTTTCGTATTAAAATAATAGGTTTAGGTTTGGACAACCCTTAATAAAAGTGTTAGTAAATATCCTAAAGAATACAATTCCAGCAAAAAAATACCCTCGTTGTATTTAACAATCAAAAGTTGCACGTGATTGAAGTTAGGTAAAAGAAGTACATTATTTTGAACACCCTGTATAATAAATTCATTTTTTTTAGGACAGACATTGATTTGTCCGTCCATTATCTAGTGATCCTCAAAATTTCAGTTTGATAAAGGTTTCTGTTTTAGCTATGTCAAATTTTAGGTAAAGGTCTGCACGTGTCAAAAATTTCTAAAAAACTTGAATAACTCAAAAATTACTGAATTTTCGAGCATGGCTTCCCTTACAATTTCTATTCACATTTAGGCGCAGAATTAAAAAAATTAATAAAAACAGGGTGCTAGGTTAAAAAAAACATAACTTGGGTCTGCCACGCTTAAATGAGACAGGCTGTATAATTGAAAATATTTTTAGGTTATAGACCATTAAAATTTATACAACTTTTGTATTGAAACTTTTTTTCTATCTTCACCCAAAATCAATATATCGGCCGACAACGCAAGTCTTGGACACCCTGTATATGTATTAGGACTGTTTCCTATTACAAATCAATGCCACAAACATAATGGCGTTTATTTATTTCGGCGCGGCGACACAAATTTTTAAATTTTAATACTTGCTCACATCACTATTCCCGCCGCGTTGGGTTATTATAACGTTTATAATCAGGCCGCCTATCATCCCTGTATACTGATTGCGTCGTCCGTGTCGCTATCAATATGTGTCCTGTATTAAATTATAGGCAGTAGTAGCTCGGGCCGTGATATTTGAGGCTGGTGAAAAATATAGGTGTGGTCTATTTTAATAACCAACTTCAAAAATTTATTGTCAGTTCTAGAAAAAATCCAACGGCATTATTTAAGTTATAGACAGAGCTCTTTCCAGTAATTAAAAAAAGTCGTTTATAGACCCATTGAATGTTGTATCGCAGTTCTCAAAATAGAAGCTAGATAAGGGATGGCGAACCTTTTCACATCTACGTGCCATTTTTTTTTTTTCAAAAAATGTTTAATGTGGCCATGATATGCCAACAAGCACCTGAAGAAATTTAAAGGACAAAAAAATTATTCAAAAGTAGTTGAAAAGAATAATTTCGATAATGGAGTGTCATGAAACTTTCGTCGACTTGTGTCGATCTCATAAGTCATAATATAATAATATGTGATTTAAATGATAGTCAAATTTTTTCGACTGCATCTAAATATTTTCAATTATTTCGATTGTGCACCTCAATCAATGGCGTACCGACAATATTCCGTCACTAACCATATTCATTAGATGATTAAAACTGTTTTAATTATCTCCAGATGATGCTAACATGGTTAGCGAAACGTGCATCGAGAAAATATTACTCGTGTATTGTGGAAACCTTTTAAGTTTTTGGTGTGCACCAGGGTTGTTACGGATGCAAAAATTTAGACATCCGCGGATGCAGATGCGGATGCGGATTATTAGAAGTTCACATCCGCGGATGCGGATTTGATGCGGATGCGGATTTTGGGATTTTAAAAGGATAATTATTTAAATTTTAAGTGCATAAATAACTGAAAATCAATTTAATTTTAACTTTTTATTTATTTAATCATATTTTTAGCACGTGCCACTCTGGCTCCGCCCACTTTCTTTACATGTAGTTACTTGTTGATGTGAATCTGCATCCGTAAAAACTCCGCATTGATTGATGCGGATGTGAATACGGATGCAGATGTCTGAATTAATGCGAATATTCCGCATTTACGGATGCGGATGCGAATATTCGTAACACCCCTGGTGTGCACTGTGTAGTGTCTTTACACCAAAGATTCCATTCCTCTTCAAAAAATTCGTTGATAATGTGTAGAAATCGCGGTGGCGTAGTTGTCGCGTATCACTGGTGGGAGAGCGGCTTTAGTTATAAACAGTCAACACATAAATTTGTAACACAATAAAAATGCCGATTCCAGCGAAGACAGAAACGGTGTAAAGGCAGTACATATTATTATAATGTGGATAAGATACGTTAGCTGATACTACGGCATTAAGCATAATACCTTCATTATACCGTGTCGTTAGTTGTAACACATATATCTATGGCCTAAAAACAAAATTGCTTATTTCGATTTTTACAACATTTTTAAATATCTTTATAGATTTTTTTTTATTGAAAATTGTCATCCAATAGTCTTATTATACAGTGCGAACGTTGGATTTAAATGAAAACGTCCCGAATAATTATCTGCGACTAAGAACCACGGAAAATCAGAATCTGTCAAAAAATGGAGGTTGTCATTAAAAAAAAATGCCAATGACGTCATTGTGTAAATGGGGCGGGGTAGACAACTATCAGAAAAGATGCGTGATCAAGAAATAAGGTTGACATGTTCGAGGATCTTGGTCGCAGATAATTGGAGAAGTTTTTATTTGGAGCGTTCTACAGCCAACGTTTGAACCGTATAAATATAATTGCTATAAAATTAACTTATCTTACAATATTAGAAATCTGAACCGGTGCAGGGAATTAAAAAGTTACTATTGACCGGAGTTTTTGTTCAGTTAACGATTTTTTAAATTATCGCTATTGAAAATTGAAGATCTTAAAAAATTCGGGAAGTTATTGGTTTCAGTCCGATTTTCGAAAATCGAGTTTTTAACAGATCTCGACGTTTTAAGGTCCTAGGAAGCTATTCTGACCATTTTAGGATGGATTTCCGTGCGCGTCTGTGTATGGATGTACCTATATAAACAGAAAATATCTTTGGAACGAAAAGATCGATTTGGACGATCAATACGGCGATCAAAAGGGTTTATCAAGACTTAGATCTGATTAAATTTTGTGCCCAATCGCACGAGTGGTTTGAGAGAGTTATACGTCAAACACGTAAAAAATATTTTTTTTTATTTTTATATTTTCAATAACTTGAAAACTACTCGTGCAATTGGGCTTAAATTTGAACTCTTTCAATTGCCGCAAAATCGGTCAATTGGTTCATGAGATATCACTGCACGATTTTTTTTTTAATTAAATTTTGTTTTCTCATAATTAATAAAGAAAATATTTTTTAATATAATATATAATAATAATAATAAATCTTTATTAATGCCAGTGCAAGATGTGAAGGAGTTCTTTCTATCAATAAGAAAATATTAGTTTTGAGCTCAAAAATATATAAATAATAACGTTTTCGAGCTCTTTTACCTCGAAAAAAGCGGGAAGCCGGTTTCCAGATTTTACATTAATATTATTTTAACTGATTTTAATTATTATTAACTTTACAATATGTACCTAATATTTATGTATTAGATGTACTTTTTTATGAGGAAAATAATATTATTTGTTATCATTCAAGACCTTTCCTCACAATTGGCATATTATTTATGGAGAAAATAAGGTGTAACATTGTTTAAAACCGTTTCATCTCTAGGTAAAATGAGAATTTAAGCTGCTTTTCACAATACGGCTTATAATAATTATTAACACTTCAATGGGTGTGTGGATCAGTCTGAGGCTATTTTCCCAGAAATGAAAAGGGACAGCACCGTCGGTCGCATGCATCGAGGTACCTTTCTATTACATTAACGTTGCGAACGCCGATTCGAATGAAATAACTGGGAACGATTAATTTCCCCGAGAGGTCCCAGCGTTTTTCGAGTTTATTTATAGATTTAAATGGATGTTGATAAAGAATTTCATTTAACTCGGCATTCACGACAATCTTATGCAGCGTCGTAGTTTCGTAGCTATAGGGCCTGATAACCGGGACCCGCGCCAGGGGCGTTAACCCTGGAGAGGGCGCAATCAGCAAAAATTAGCGAAATCAGCGATGCGAATATAATTATTTTCAATCAAAGAACGCTGATCTTATGAGAGGAATATGCCTCGAAGCACGTGTTAGGCAGTGCTGTCTCTTTTCAATGAAACGAAAAATAGAGAACTGAATCTTTAATGACTGTTTTCTCGTAGCTTACATACCATAATGCCCTTATAGTAAAAATTGTTTTCGAAGTGATGTGACACCACCGTTAAGGTAAATGTCAAATATCAAGACAGAAGTCGGTTAATAACGTGCAAACTACGTATTCTGAATCCACTAACAAGTAAAAAATAAAAAACTTTTTAACAAAAAAAAACCCTCCTTCAAAAAAGCCACTAAAAAGAGGAAAATAATAATATTTTGAGGTCTGCGCCAACTTAATAAAATATGAAGTCGGTTAAAAAGTATAGTATAGTAATTAACATCTATTATTTAACCGACTTCATATTTTATTGAATTGGCGCAGACACCAAAATTTTATTATTTTCCTCTTTTTAGTGACTTTTTTGAAGGAGGTTTTTCTTAAAGGCCATAAATGAACTGGATGAATCAGTCGTTAATAATTTTATTTTAGCATCGCCATAAACGCTTTTGTCTTCTGACCACTGATGCACAGATATTCATGTAGTGGAAGGGATGGTGGTAGTGGTAAGGCATCAAAGAACTCATCAAGGGAAACATCACAGAGGGCGCGGCGCGTGTTCAGTGTCTTATTTGAACATTAAGTATAAATACATAGAAAACATAAACTGGAGTTACAGCTCTGTCTACGTACCAGTATAATATTATGGATGTAGCTGTAGGTGCACTGAAAATTGTTAAGGGATGTCACACATAGGTGAGAATCCAATCAAGGATGTTGGGGATGAACTGACTGACGGCATATAAAAGCACGAACTCATAACAATCGAAAGTAGATATCATCATGATGATAATCTTGATTTTTTTTATGTAATTCGTAATATAAGAGTAATTTATTAATAATAAGAGTCCGCACCAGTTGCAGCCCAACCACTAGAAGCATTGGCGGCAATATTCTACTGACCCATACTGCATTCTGCACTCATAGTGTATTAAAACACCATAACGAAGGTGTAGATATACAAAAATTCAGCTAACTGGGAATTATTCCGCAGTGGAAATCTAAAATTACTGGACTAAAATGGGAATGAAAATACAAAAACAACCCACTTTTTGCCATTAAAAATAATTTGTTTTTTTTTAAATTATTGTCCTTTTAGTTTGTATAAAATATGTGAAATACGGTGAAATACTACCAAATTAAAATCTTTATCTCAAACTAATTTAGCAAGATATTTAGAGAACTTTGTTAACTGAGTTGATGACACTAAAATTAAACTAAAAGTATCAAATTTGATGGTTGCATTCAATATATATATATATATTTTTAAACGTCTGTGTAAAATATGTGATATAAATACAATTTCAAATTTAGTTACTTTTTGCTGTGGTTTCTGTCTTTAGCGCCGTATATTCAGAATTTTGTTAATTCAGCAAAAAAAATCAAAGATGGTGATTGCTCAATAACTCTACATGGCATTATAATATTTTTTTAAATATGTAAAATAGTACCTATCGTTTGTTTTTGCATTTTAATACGAAGCTTTGGTTCCATCTTCAATAGCCTAAATTTAGTAACTTCATTAACTGAGTTGGCAGAACTAAAGTCAAGCCCTGTTAAAAATAAATGTACACACTAAACATAAACCTAACTACATATTCTTATTACATCTTGTAAGTGTACTTACAAGTTAAGCTCGGAATCTACATTTTATACAGCAGATTATTACCTCCAGGCTCCTCCAGGAAGAAGAAGGAGAAGCAAGGGGTAATGGAGTGATGGTAGGCATTATATAAATGTACCTCAAACAGATTAAGGTACATAGAACTGCCTGTTTAAGCGTATATTTAATGTTATTTTAATACGCGTCTCAACTCTGAATTCTCTAAAATGATTAATTGACAATGATAAAAGGAAACGATGATGGAAATCCAGAATATACTTGTCACTCGTGATAAATATTGTGTATTTCCTTAAAGGTGTCAATATATAGGTACCTAGTTAATATTTAATCCGTGCGCCAATATTAAATTTATGAAGATATACCATCTGTGGCCAGAATACAAAATTGCTTATGTCGATTTTTTTCTTTATAGGAGTAAAGAAAGTCTTGTAATGGCGAACGAAATTGAATTCGAGATTTCGATGGATTTAGACGTTTCATGATCCCTACATATCGAAAAAGCGAGTTTGAGATGTCCGTTCTTTCATTCGTCCATCCGGCCTGACTGATGAATCGAAACCAAATTTCAAACTTAGGGTTTTTAGAGGATTCGTCAAGGTTCTTTTAATTTACCCTCTACTCTCTCAAATAAGGCTAGTTCACTGATAACCAAAAATTAAAATTTTTTTCGAAAACGGCTCCAGGGATTTTTCCTGTCACCAAAATTATCTAACTTAAGGATTAATATTTTGAATATCAAATGATGCGTGTAGAGGTGAAGTCTAAGCTACAAAATAATCCATTTTTTTGTATCTTACTTCAAGTACTTTTGACCCTTCTCATATACCTAGATTATCTATTAAAATTCTCAATACCTTTCGTAATAGTGATTATAATAACAAGATAAAAACAGTATGGCAAAGTTAATACCAGTTTGAATCTAAACGACAAAAAAGTATTCAAACTTCAAACTGATTATACTTTGTCATAGTCAAAGAGTTGTCAACTATAGCCATGTCTGCTTCTTACAAAGCACTGTGATCGCTTTATTAATAAACAAGCTGTCGAGCTGTTTATTAAAGAGGTGCTAATTAGATCAAGATTTTTAATCAGAGATGAGATGATAAGATTAACTTTTCTATTGGAGCCTTCAACCTGTTATACAGATATAATGAGTCAGTATTAAAATGTAATTTTCAATTCTAGACAATTTTAGATATTTTCAGGTCAATATTTTCAAAAGTGCATCAAAATAAAAAAATATTGGTGAAGTCACATGTTTTGGTGTATTTCCTAACCACTGTTACAAGTAAAACGTGTTATTTAATATAAAAAATTAAAAATTTGAAAAACTTTCGGTGATGTTTCTGAATATCTAAAGAACGCATCTTTAAAAGCACATTAAAATAAAAAATTTCAATTTTTGGTAATGTCACATTTTTAATATATTTTCAGAAAATTGAGATAAAACTCATAAAATTATTCCAATTGTATTGTTTATGTCAAACATACGCATAAAATTAAAACCTACAAATTCTACCGACGACATAGGTATAAGGTTATGAGTGAAAAATTTTGAAGGAAGAATTTGGAAATTCCTAGGCTTCGAGAAAAAAAGTAGATCTCAGTCAAGTTGGTCACTGCTGGTCTACTGTACCGTAACTAACAACATGTAAGTTCTTTGATATAAGTAAAGGGTCCGGCAATCAATACCGGCAGATTAGAGTAGCCTACGAAAAGAAAAAAAATTGACGTACGACTGTCAGTTGCCCGTAATTGTTAAACTTATTTCATGCAATTTGTTCAGTTATGAGTCATTTTCCAGTAAATCAGCGTGCTTTCGTTGTTGAAAATTGTATTTGAACACAGAGCATTGTGCAGACTCAAAGGAATTTTAGACGTGAATTTGAAGTTGCCAGGCACGGAATAATACCAAAACGGGACACAATTTTGAATTGGGTGGGTCAGTTCCGAGTGCATGGAACGTCCACGCACATTTCAAGATCTGAAAAACGCAACGAAAATAGAAATATTGGACTTGATTTATTATGAAGAGTAATGAAAAACTTTCTAGAAAGATGCCAAGAATGTTTAAACTGCAATGGCGCTCACTTAAGAGATGTTATTTTCAAAAAATAGTGTAAATTAATAAATTGCATATACCGAAATTAAAAATAAAGTCGTTGTTATTTATTGCCGAACCCTTTATTATGTTAAAACAAATGGCTGTGTCTGATATCTCGTGTACAGTGTACACGGAATTTCAGCTAAACCACTCGCGCTCCGTGCGCACGGAAACTCAGATTTGTATGTATGTTCTGTGCGCACGGAATATGGGCATGCATTGAAATTGAAAACAATTTAGATGAGGTAAATTTGAAACATATTTGTAAAAAAGTATTTTATACGACATACACAGCAACTCTTAAAGATTTTAACTTAATGATAGAGTGTACAGCGTCCTACTCGAAGGACCAGTGCGACTCACTTGAGGACGTACGTAATCGTCATACTGTAGTATTTTACGAAGTGATATCAGGAAAATTTTATAGGTAGATATATGTTCATAAACTTATGAATTATCAGCGGAAATTTTAGGCAAAACTGTAATATGTTTTGTTGACCCGATACAAGAATTTTTATACTTTTACATTCTTGCGTATTTCGAAAGCAGTTGCAACGCAAAATGGTACGTGTAGGAGATCGTGTCAGTATTGCCAGCAGGGTGAAAGAGTCCTACTTGAAGGACTCGCTTATGAGCGGGAATTTGTCCTAGAAGGACACTGTACTTCTTTACAAAAGTACTTACAGAAACGCTACTAGCAGGACAAGCGTTTGTACACTCGCTATCATTAATGTAGGTAAGCTAGCAATTTTCTTTGCAGACACGACTCTAGTCTGTGATTCAAAGCTGTATTTCATTCTGCTCACCCTGTAAAGTGTCTTCATTTTACAAAGTGAATTCTCTATAATTACGTATACAAATAAGTTACATATTAAAACTAGCTCTTAAAATAACTTAAGTATAAAATTAATGACGACACAAGTTCATTCTTCATCAAAAATTCCGTTGCAGTGTGGATACAAAGAGTTTGTAAGTTTTAAAACATCTACTTAAAGAGTGCATCTTATGATACAAGAGGTCTCACATGATTCGACGACGTATTTAATGAAATTTTAAACATTAAAGCACTACTGAGATATACCCAATAAAAATAATTTAATAGAATCATAAGCGTCATAACAATAATATTTTTGTTCTTCATCTCAAATATATAGGCCTCTCACTTCTTTCCATCTTTTCGAGTCAAGTTTTATAACATTTGAAAAAAAAACTTTAAGGTTCAAGGGTCCCAGCTAACAAAAGTAGCGTCATTACAATAAAATTCTGGAGACGCATTTTTGGTTTTCATCTCAAATCTTTTCCTTTCTCCTCCTTCCGCTTAATTCGAAAATGTTTTTATATTTTGTTTAAAAAATTTGTTAGTGACTAGGTGTCTCAGATCATAAATCTCCCATTAGATAGCATTATGATCGATAACATATTATGGTAAATAAAACAATTTTAAGTAAATGTCCTGCATAGTTACTTCAAATTGTGCGCCTGCCACTTACTCATGATCTTCATGGCATACTGTAAAAGTAAAGATGGCAACGCAAATGAACTGTCAAATTTTTTTGAAAATGAAGTGAAAAGTAGATATTTTGTAGTGAGTATAGCAAAAAATACCATACATATCTCGTGCGTAATGGTATTATGACTCGTGTGACTGTAAAAACTCGCTATAGCTCGTTTTTACATACTGTCATCACTCGTCGTACTATAGTCAATTACACATCTAGATATACAATCTACTATTATTAAATGGTATTAAAATTAATCAGATTTGGTAGAGAATGTTTTGTATACACTAGCACATAAATACTTTCTAAGGTATATTTTTTTATAAAGCTGTACAGAAAAGTAAAATTTTGAATATATTTATCTGTTGTTATAAAATAAGAAATTTTTTACCGAATCTTGTGATTGATAGGTTTATGAACAGAGCTCAGAATATGCGAATTCGGAATGACTTTTTGCATAATTTTCATTATCATTATATCAAATAAAGGTGGTTTAGTCCTTTATTTGTTCCTTAAACTATTTAGCATCGTTTCATATTGGTGTTTGAAACCTGTTTGTAGACATCAAGCACAAAATGGGATGTGTATATTTTACACAAGATTGTAGATCTTCTTTAAAGGAACACGGATGTCCGGTTTATAATAATCCGTAAAGACAACAGGGCCGTATTTGGTATATATATAGACTATAGAGTTTCGATTATATGAATATCATAAGATTTACGGAAATAATTTTTTGGTAGGTGTATTTTTTTCGTAGTAAGCATATTATTTTAAATTTTATTTTTACAATATTCATCAAACTTAAAAAGTTTGATGAATAAAAATTCTAAACAAATAAAAACATTCTAATTTTTCAAAAACGAGTCATACACAACAATGGTCTGCACCTTTTTATATGACATGTCCTATGTAGGCCGGCAGCTCAATACTTGATTGTGTATCAAGGGCGTAAGGAAGATGATTTTCGAAGAGTGTGACGTTTTGTTACACGAACGCAGCGAGTACGTAACAATCAAAATCAACACAGTCAAAATCGCATTCCGCCCTTCATACACACTGTATTTTTGTCCAACACCCTATAAAATAGCAACTTTTGTCGTCACTTCCAGTATTTTCAACATTTTCAGCACTCGTAATTTAATTTTTCACGACTATTTGACATTTCACTTGTGTAGCAAACTTAAATTCAATAATGAATAGTAGGCTACTGTAAATACTATGTTTACGTACGCTCTTTAAGGCCTAACCGGCATTCCGGTGTGCCTATACGTATAGCTCAGTTGATTAACGCGTCGAGCAGCGCACGCTATGTAGTAAGTATTATACGGTTATAACATTGTTAACAAGTTCGCAAACTCGATTCCAGCTACAGGAATATGAAATAATATTAAAATTATTGAATTTTATTTTTTCGTCCGTTATAAGCGGTCAATAAAACTACGTTAGCGCCCGCATAGTCACCATGCTTGAAATCAGTCTTTTTAAGACCGATTTATATGCGTGAAGAGCAGCTATTTTTACAGGGGGTAGGACAAAAAAGTAGTTTTTTGTTTTACAAAATAGCTGTAAGCGGCTTTATAACGTAATTCGATTATATTTATTTTATTCTAGAATAGTTCTCAGAAACATGTTTTGCAAAATTATTCTAAGTTTCTTCCATTTCGATGTCTAAAGTAAAAATTAGACTGATGACCAGTCCTATACTTCCCACCTAGTAAATATTTGCAAAAAATAAACACTCTTTTTTTTTTTTTTCTTTGACTAGGCCCAAATAACGTTAGCTGTTGGTGGTCTTTAAAACACAATTTAATTTTTATTCTTTGAAAAAAGCATGGCCCTCTTTTTTGTTTAGTGATCTACTGATGGCTAGCTTAATAATAATAATAATAATTCGCTTTATTTCTGTAAATACTACATGTGTAGTGTAGAAAACGTCATTACAAAATACATATGATACATTCTATAAGACATAAGAATAATTAAGTTCTCTTGGTAAAGTTACACAAGAAAAACTCGTCAATACTATAAAAATTATGACATAGCAACACATCTTTGAGCTCATTTTTGAACCTGTGTAGGCTTAGATTTTTAATTGAAAGAGGCAGATGGTTAAATATTTTTATAATAATGTTCATGCAGCCTTTGTTGACGGTGAGAAAAGTTGTTATGTAGTGGTTTTTAATTCGGGTACTGTATTCATGATGGCGTAAATTGTTCATAAAAAGCTGCGGATATTTTTTGCAGAAGATAGAGCATTCATAGATGAAAATATCATGAATAGTGAGTATTTTTATGCCCTTGAACAACGGCCTGCATGATTCTCTAGGTCCAACATTTACTATAGTTCTTACACAGCGCTTTTGAATAACAAAAAGTTCATGAACATACGGAGAATTACCCCAAAAGATAATTCCATAGCGAAAGTTTGACGCCACGTAGGCATTATAAACATTCAGTAACACAGATCGTGGAGCGAAGTTGCTTAAAGCTCTCAAAAGATAACTATATTTACTGATGCTATTACTGAGCTGCTCGATATGATATTTCCACGTTAGGTTTTTATCTATTAGGATGCCAAGAAACTTTACTAATTCATCTAATTGGATGTTGCTGTTCTCGGGAAGAGTCAAAGTTGTGTCACTATCGCCATATTCACCAAATTTAATAAATTTAGACTTGGTCAGGTAAAGTTTAAGACTATTTTCATTGAACCAATTTTTGATTGTAGACACAGAACTGTCAATATTATATAAAAGGTCTACTTTGCTTTCGCTGTCATAAATGGCTGCCACATCATCAGCGAACAATATTATATTGCCTTTGACACATTTAGGAAAATCGTTGATGTAAATTAGAAACAACAACGGGCCAAGTATCGATCCTTGTGGGACTCCTCGTGAGTTTACTAAATCGCATGAACATACAGTTGATGTAAAGCCATTATTCGTTGTGTGTAATTTAACGAGTTGTGTACGGTCAGTGAGATAGGACTTGATTAGATCGAGAGCCGTACCTCTTATACCAATTTCATTAAGTTTCAATAGAAGTAAGTCATGGTGCACGCTGTCAAATGCCTTAGATAGATCGAAAAGAGCTGCCACACTTAAACTCTTTTTGCTCCAGGCTTCACTGACACTAGTTATAAGTTTGAAAATAGCGGCACTAGTAGAATTGCCAGAACGAAATCCATGTTGTTCTATACATAGTATAAAGATCTTTTTGACTTGATTTAATAATATAGTAGATCCTTATATAAAATTATAAATAAATAAATAAAACACAACAAAATTTGATTTAATCAAGACGAGTCTAAATTTACGTCTGATCACAACGAGATTATATTTTTTTATTACTTGTTTGTTTCAAAAGCGTAGCTAATAGAAACTGCCAAAACAAAACAATGTTGTGTCGACAATGTAGGGTATTATGTTGACTCAAAAAGACACAACAATAGCACACCGTGAGCATCGAGAAAATGATTTAGTCGATTTAAGATAATTTTTTCGAACACTTTAGACATATTGCTAAGAAGAGCTATCGGTCGATAATTGTCAATGCATGAGGGATCACCTTTTTTGAATAGTGGTTTAACCATTGCTAGTTTTAGCTTGGATGGGAAAATACCTTGGAGCAGACAAAGATTTATAATGTAACACAAGGGTTTAACTATAACGGTAGCACATGATTTTAGTATATGCGTAGGAATATTGTCCCAACCCACAGACTTCTTATTCTTTAGTGATAAAATTGTTGTGTATATTTCTTGTTCATCGCAAGGATATAAGAAAAGGCTATTCGTATTATTAGGCTGAGTAAAATTCAGTTTAAAGGAGGGATCATTTAAATTTAGAACATCTGTAATATTCACGAAGTGTTTATTAAACTTGTCTGCAATTTGGCTTTTATCTGAGATTTTTTCACCTTCAACATTAATACAGGTTATATCATTGTTTTTGGTGGAATTATTGGTAGACTCTTTAATAAGGTCCCAAGCAGCCTTAGATTTGTTACTTGCATTTGAGATGATTTCCTTGTAATATTCCTTTTTAGTTAAACTTGTTAATCGGGATGTCTGTTTACAAATAGTTTTATAATAGACAGTAATATCAGTAGTATTTACTCCTGCTTTATTTAATTCCTGTATTAATTGATATAAACTTCGCTTGTATTCAGATAAATATTTAATGTCAGGTGTAATCCATTTAGTTTTTGTTTTGTTGTTTTTAGCAATTTTAACCGTTTTATTTACGAAAGAGATATTATAATAATAATTTAATATATCTTGAAAGCACTCAAAAGCTTTATCAGCATCAGATTCATGCATCACTGTATCCCAATTTTCTGTTGACATCACGTGGTTAAACATGAAGAGTCTATCTTCGGAAAAAGGCGTGATATTTTTATGCGTGACGTTGTTAGCATTTTGCATCTTGTTTATTTGAAATGTACACATAACAGCTGAGTGATCGGATAATGCATTTGAAGTATTACTAGTTTTACATAAATTCAGGTCTATATTAGTAATTACATTGTCGATTAGGGTTGACGATTTATTGGTAGTGCGAGTAGGTTCTTTGACACAACATACCATATTATAACTTATAAGTAATTTTTTAAATTTTTTAAGTTTTAAATCTGAATGATTTAGCCAGTTAATGTTATAATCACCGCATATAAACGTTTTACATTTTAGTTTAGCTATAATAATTAAAATACTTTCAAATATAATTAAAAATTCATTGAAGTCACTATCAGGTGTTCGATAAATCGAAATAATTATTACATTAACATCTACACATTTAACTGCACAACATTCAAGTACTTTTTCGTTACATAGTTCATTAATTTGTACTAAATCTTGGTATATAATATTATCTTTGCCATATATGGCGACACCACCATGGAGATACTTAGTTCTACAAAAGGATGACAACAAAACGTAATCACTAATGACCAAACAGTTAATCTCCGCAGATTTGAGCCAGTGCTCTGAAAAACAGATTATATCTGGTTTAGCGTCACTTAAGAATATTTCAAGTTCGTTTATTTTATTTCTAATACACTGAATGTTTTGAGACATTATAATAATTTTTTTCGAATTTGAGCAAGATTTAGCACTTTTTGGATCACTTAGGTTGTTCTTAGTGTCCGATTTCGCAACTGAAAAAACCTATTTACTCGGACTCCTTTAGGCCATATAGCAGGATGAGATATCTCTTCAAAATTGCGCTCTGGTATCGTCAACTTAAACGAAGCGTATAGGTGGGGATGTTTAGAATCCATTTTTTCTACTTGTACGTTATCAACCTTGAGCTGATTTAGGTAAGAAGTGAGATCTTCTATTGTAGTTTGGGTATCAAGACCCCAGACATGCAAGAACACTTTTTTGGGTGCACTTTTAATAGTTATATTATCATCTTCACAAACGCCCTCAATAAGTGCCCGTTTAACCGTTCTGTCTTTACGTTTTTAAACTAAAGTCCAGTCAGCTTCATCTGACTTTTGGGTGACTTCATCAGACTTGGTCTGAGGTACAGTATTTTCTGGATCAGAAGCACTAGTCTCATCTGAAGCCAAATTTACGTCGACATTGTTATTGCCTAATATTTTTTTAGAGTTATGAGCACTCCAACCTAAGCGCTCTATTGCAGATTCCCTTACGATTTTAGCACTTTTTTTTTCAGATGCAATCTCTACATTACTCGCTCGATCGGCGTTTGAATTTGTAGACGAAGTAGCAATGTGATTATCAGGGGGTTTGATAACTTTTTTTTTTGATTGCTCAATCACTTCTTGATGACACATTTTTTGTTTCTTTAGATGTGCAATTTCATTTTCAAGTTCTTTTATTTTATTATCTTTACACACATTTAATTCAAATAGATCACTGACCTTTTTAGCTAAATCCGATATTGTATTTTGTAATATTATTTGATTATCTAAAATAAGTCCGATTTTCATTTCCAAATCGAAAGATTGTACACTACTATCAGTAGTAATCATAATTCCAGAGTTTGCACTAGTAGCATTTTTATTACATTCAGTAATTGAAACAGATTCGTCACAATCGGCATTATTATTTTTATTAGGTTCACAAATCTGTCCATTCCATTGTGAACATTTCCACTCAGAAATGGATTTATCAATTTTTTTGTTCGAAAACTCTTCTATAGAAATATCCACACAGGCAATGTGAAAACTATTTTTGCAGCTTCCATTACAGTCGATTACCTCGTCATATCGACGAAGTTTATGACTACACTTGCCACATATTAAACCACGCGTTGACATAATTTGACATATATAATTTACCTATACGGAGGAACACTCCATTACTCAGAAAATTACAATCAAATTTAACTACTGTGGTACTCGTTGAGAACAATATTATATCTATTTTTACACCAGTGTGAGCAGGCAAAATTACCTAGTACTTTTTATTTATTTGTTAACATTAAGCATTCTTAACTTAACACTTAACACAAACATTTTAAAAACTATATAGCAAAAATCATGGTTACCTTGATTTACGTACAATTTTCATTTTTTTTAGTAAAATATTTTTTTTCTCGAAAACTATACATTTTAGAGAAAAAAAATATTTACATTTTTTTCATATTATAACATCTAGAATTCATTTATATTTTTTTTTTACCTATGTTAATACGTGACATTGAGGACGTTTTTTTGAATATCTCAGGATCCACTGAACCGATTTGACTCAAAATCTAATCAGATCTAAGTTAAAGGCTGATAAACACAATAGAACAATCGGCATGCCCGTATGTTGTTCCGTTCTTAAGATATCGAAGGCGAAAAATTGACCACATACACACACACATACACACACACACACACACACACACATACAGACATCAGTCAGAAAATGATCTTAAACGATTACTAGGGTCTCAAAACGTGAAAATCTGTTAAAATCTGGAAATATTTTTTTCGGACTAAATCCATTACTTCCCTACCATAGTAGAGGTGGGAACCCAATAAACATTTCATGTTTTATAAGAGTTAACAACATTTTCCCATCACCAAATTATATATCTACAAGTGATATAAGACAGTGTTAGAAACGTTGTCATTACACTTATATACCCCTTAAAGAGCTTATAGGGGTTACGGAAACCAAAATTAGGTGTTCTTATATAACTTTAAAGTCTTATAATAGTGGTGAACGATACATTACCGTTACTCTTATATAACTTGCACGGTTACCTCTATAAATATTTTAAGTTTTTAAAGGTCCTGCTAAAGTAGGTTCAGTTACCATTGTAAAGCTAAAGTATAAGTGCATCTCTTTTTCACAAGGTTCTTAAAATAGTTATGTCTTCTTCTTTAGTTTTACAATATGGCAACTGGTTAAATGTAGAAAATGCTAAGTGAAATTTTCATTAATTACAGAATATTTTGCAAAAAATATTATAACCCACGTAAAAAACCCAAAAATAATGAAGTGCCGAGTGACATAAGATTTCTTCGGTGCATTTTTCATCTCACCAAAATTAACACTTCTGCTTTGTAAAAATGATTGCATCGCATGGCGGCTTGAAAAATATGGCTACTTTCATTATATAACTCTAATCACGACTACAAAACTATTATAAACCTTATTTTTATATTGTGGCTCCATATATGATCCTTATATAGCTTTAAGTAATTTTATACATCCTATAGTGTTGTTATATACCCTTAGGATTTATAAAGGTGCAAAGATTTCCTTTATATAACTTTAAGTTAACTTATAAATCTACGGTTACCGTTATATAACTAAAGGGTTTATAGGACACTACCGTTACCCTTATATAACTACAGAGGGCACCTAGTTTTATAAAGGTAACGGTGGCCACCCCTTTTTGATTTTTCGCCAGTTCATATTTACGCACAAGTTAATAAAAAAAATAGGTATACAATACTCATTCAATAACAAACTGCACAACTCGAGCAACGAAAATTATCCCAAGATAAACATTTCTGGTAGTTTTATAAAAAGTTGAAAGCAGGGTGCCGTTTAAGTTATATAATGGATATCTCAACACCTATAGTTTTATAGCTGTTACCGTAGTTACTAATATACACAATCATGATTACCTAAAGTTGTGTAAAGGTTTTATAAGCGCACTGATCACTGTAGGTTTTATAATTGTTGTCAACGCTATCGTTATATAACTTGAAATTTATAGTGGTAGCGATAAACACTACAATATAAGTATAGTTATATAACGAAGTGATTGCAACTGTTATATAACCTCTTTATAAAACTTTAAGCTCTCGTTACTTCTAGTAATATAAGAAGGTAACGTAAACTTTTACAACACTAAACTTATATATCTTTTGGTAACCATGTTAGAAGGTAATCCAGGCGTCCGCAATATAACAGTTATAAAACGTTGGTTTTGAGCAATACTATTATAAACCCATTATATAACTTAAGTGTTACTACAAGTAACCAGAAATGTTTATTGGGAAGTAAAAAGTGTCTGACTACACAATTCGGGCCTGTCTTTTTATCTAAAAGACGATGTTTAGTAATATCTAATAAGCTTATTAAGCAAGCACAAAGTTCTGTGTCAACCTGTGTCAAATGATGACAGACTAGACCGCAAGAACCAGACTAACATAATAGCTTTAAAGCTCGCACAATGAACAGGAAATCACCATTGGCTCCAAGACCCCAAATGTTCCCACTGTTACTCGTGTTTTGTTTTACTAAAGTGTTTGTGTCAGAAATATTAAGCTTAGAACTTCAAGCCTCGGGTCTCAGTCAATATGTTCCCTCAAGAGATCTGTATTTCCACAACTGCCCTTTAAAATGACATTAAAATTTATACGATTCGATAGAAAATGTTTTCCATGTACACCATTTTAAAATTAGTAGCTTCCTCTTTCATAAATCTGTACCAGTTCTTAAAAATTACAAGAATAATTTTGAAAATAATTATGAGTTGTATTTCCACAAATTATATAATTTGTAAGTGTTCCGCTAATCTATCTAAAATTTAAAACACAATCAGTTTTTTTCGCCAGCGGTCTATTACTCAACCGATTTACATCATTTCTTATTATATGAAGCTTTTTGTTCACAGATACGTCATCGCTATTTTTGTTTATTTTTGTTTATTATTGTTTAAATTATTATAACGAAACAATTCTGAATCTTTTTTGAATCGGGTTTGATCACAACTACTTGATATTGCTCAGGAAAATCCAAAGCGAGCAACCGAAAACACGTGATGAACGGGGTCTCATCTAACCGCTCAATGAAAGCAAAAACAAGCACCAAGCATGTTAAAAAGAGCGTTAAGAATTATTTCTTTATAATAATAAGTATAAACAAGTACAATAATTTCTTTTCCAAATATCTTCACTCATCGAATTTCGATAGGGTCTGTCTAGTTAGCAATAAATAATTATTAAAAATAGTTATAATAATTTGGGTGGACTGATGCGTCTAAAGTCTAAGACTATATGAACTAAATTCTAAGCAACGATGCAGGTATACATTATAAAGAAGTGCTGTGTGATAATATTGGCCCCATGCAGAAGAAATGATTATCCTCATTAAAAACAACTTTAGAGTCCGATTGTGTTAAGATGAATAAAATTACTGTATTTTATAATACGTCATTATATCGTAGCACAGAGAGAACATCTTCTTTAAAAGCTATTATGTTTTTATTAAACAACAAAGACTCACGTTATGGTTCGTTGATTGTTGCATTCAGTTCTATTCACTGGTGGCAACACTGGGTCACTTTTGTCATCAAAGATGTTTGTTGTAATTCAATATTCTCCGGATGCATGGTTGCTTTTTGCGTTCAGATAATGATTTCCACTTCTCATTAAGACAGTTTAGCTTCCCTTTAAACACCACGCAAGAACTATGTTTCACATTTTAATATAGGACCATTTTCTGATAGCATGGACGCTAGGGTTGCCAGACCTATATTAATTAATAGAAGTCTTCTGTATTCAAAGAAAGTAACTGTAATTACGACAGAAATAAAATTAAAATTTGCGTGTACACCAGTTGAAGTACAACGGTGTGTTTCGACCCAGGGTTCCTAATTTAAAATTCTAGACATTAGAAAATGCTTGTCTAGAAATTAGTATTTTGTAGGTTATGTTTTTAACACTATATAGGTACCTTTAATATAAAGCAAAAAATCTGCAAAATCTAACCCAATCCCAGATGAGCTGCAGAGTTGAAATTTGGTATTATTTATAAATCTAAAGTCGTCCCTCAAATTCCATAATTATAAATAGATAATATTTTTAAAAAACTTGAACCGGCCTCAAAAAAGGAGTCAGAGTGTCTCTATAAATGATAAAAGATTTATTTACGCCGACTTCTAATGAACGTAGATGAGGGAAAAATTATTCCTTTTTTGAAGTAGGTACATTTTTTTACAATATTATTTTAATTTCACACAGAATTGCATATTAAAATGAATAAATGGCCGCCAAATCTTGGTCATGCTGTGTTGTTCTAAGTTGCGTATAGAACAGAAGTTACAAGACTTTTTTTTAAAGCTTAAAAAAAACCTTTAACCCAAGGCGTGTGAAGTGGGGATTCAAAGAGCCTGTGCGGAAAACGGACGGTTTTTCTGATTTGATAAGACACGTTGAACACGTAAGTCGTAACTGTTTTAAATAGCGGATTTTTTTGCCAATTTTGAAAGAAAATATTTGCGCATAGCAAAGATTAATCTATGACTGGAATAAGCCATGTTCGATAATGATATAGTAACAAAATAGTTAATACGTGTGGACATAATCATAAGGTTTAAGCTATTTGTATCAAAACAAGTTACTGAGTTATGTAACACAAGTATGCAGTTACTAAGTCACTCATTAAGTAGCTAGCTCGTAATAGTAGACAAGACAGAAATTGATACCCATGATTTTATACAGGCTGATACCTCGGATCCGCTTTATAATTTACAATATGTTCATACATTTTTTGATATTTCTTTTATAATTTCATTACAAGACAAGACACTTTGGATCAACCTCAATGTTACCAAAGGATTTTACAGACATCAGTTTAACCAAGATACTAGTATAACTATAGACTATGTACTTAAATAGTCTGGGTCCTGGGAATACTGAAGGGCTGATGGAATATTAGGGGAGCACAATAGACCTTATATTGGATTGGTCGCAGTGCATACCTTCTCTGGAACCTATAACGTTAGTGTGAACTCCGAACCACGAAGAATAGTTTTGACGTAGAACTACGTCTTTCCCAGCGGTATATAGGGGGTAAAACGATGCGTTTATCATGTATGTTGCATGTTAATATTTTTTGAAAGATGTGACATCAAAACCTATAGAATTAAGTAGTTCTACGTCTTCGGTTGCGGAACAATCGTAATTACTGTGCTCCTTGTCATTTTTTTGGCTAGGATTTGGAAACGGAACTTTTAAATTTGAAAAATATTGGAGGCGATTCGAAACTTGACGACATCACAATTATTATTTTATTACTACCTTCTGTCTGGAATCGTTCGTGTGAAAGTAGATTTTGTAACCAACATTTTGTAGATGAACATTTTCTTAACCCAAGCGTAGTCGAGTAAAAGATACCTTATACAAGTTTAAATACCAATCGGTAGTTTACCGAGTTTCATTTAAATAGGTTCAATCGTTTTCGAGTGATTCCGGTAAAAAAAGATGGATTAACAAAAATTATGATATATTACTGATTATCTGACTGGCTATGGATTTAGCATTTATAAAAAGAACGCACTGTATAATTATTTATACTCCTATAAAGAAGGCTCTGTATTAAAAACATTGCTCTTTTCTATAGTGGTTTTTATTAAGCTCATGTGTTAGGGTTGTGAAAACTCATTTAAAAGAAATGCATACACAATAATAAGACACTAAAACCTAAGAAACAAGTAAACTACCAGTGATTTCAAGTAGTGCAGTGGAAGGAACAGACAACAGTCGCATGCTTCAAACACAACTGTGATTGGTGGTCTCAAGGTCGAAGAAATTGTAGTACAAACATCAAAGTGGGGATAGAGGAGCGATTCTACTATAATAGATATTCTTTATACCTACACAATCGATGTATTTGATGAATTACGTAAATTTTATTGAATACCAAATTATGAAATAACTTGTTTTTGAAAATGTTGCCACAGGTTTCTAAAAGTGTTTTGAAATGACATTTTAAGCTATCCATTGAATGTTTTTTATAAGTTAAATATACAGAATGAGTAATTGATTTTGTAGATTTTGTGTAAATTTTTATTTTAATTATTATTAAAAGCTTTTATTTAACTTCACTTGTATGTATCTATATATGTATGTATATACTGGAATTTTGTAATCAATATTTCACCCACTTCCACTGAAGCTATCGGGCTGAAATTTTGTACACACATGTATTCCCGATGACAATACATGGATAAATCGTTTTTAGAAATAAATTCAACCCCTAAGGGGTTCAAACGGGGATGTAGGGTTTTTTTGACTAATCAACGCCCAGGCCAAATCGCTGAATCTGGATACTTGAAATTTGGACAGTTGGTTCCTTTTCTGACGTAAGCATTCACTAAGAAAGGATTTTTCGAAATTCAACCCCTACGGGTGTCAAAGGGGAATAGACGTTACAAAATTGCGATTTATCATTTCCACAGCAACCCCTATGATATGGGTATCAAATGAAAGGGCTTGATAAGCGAAACACAATAAGTGCATTTTGGGGGAAATTTAAGGGGTGTCGAAGCAGTGGCGGCTCGTGGGGTAGTGCCACAATGCCATGGCACTACCCCTAATTTTTCAATTTTCTCTAAAAATATTTTTTGTTAATATTTTTATTAATATATTTTTTTTAATCAATTTATAAAATTATCGATCGTCCGGACAGCAGAGTTCAGCCTATAAAATCGCACAAATTTCCTAAAACATTTTCACCACGCGATCAGTAACACGTATCCTGTGCCATTTAATAATAGGCACAGTGTAAACAAAGCATACCTTACGGTCCTTACATGTGAGCAAGAGAGATAGAACTATGACTCATGATTTCCCTATGCTGTAATGCTAAATCTAAATGAAATGTGTGCCAGGCACATTATTGGCGATATTCTGTTTGGTCATTGTTGGAATTTACAAGCATTGTTGTTTCGGTTAAATATTATTGTTGATAACAATTTTGTTTTATTATTTGACGGTTTGCTTTGTCAACATTTTTTTTTTAGTTTGTGTAGCTTTGTAGTGAGTGATTTGTGTGACTACTGACAGTATCGTCTTAACTCTTAATTTCCTTAGTTTGTTTTGTATATCTATTGGACATTATTGATAACTATTCGCCGCTATGACCACAAACAAAGTGAATTTTTTAAAAATCTCTTTTAGTGCGCTCTCTTTAGAGGAAAAACTTCAAATATAAGAATTAGGGCAGCCATTACCTGATTTAAAAATTGAAAAACAAAGTGGAAGTGGACAACAAAAATCTCGATGTCGCAAATTCAATAAAAATATTTATGATAAAAACAATTGGTTGTGCGGGTGTGAGGAAGAAAAAAAATTTAGGTATGCTATCGACGGAAAAACATTTTGTTAGTGGAATTGACAATTTTAATAATAAAGTAATTGAAAAATTTACAAGAAATAAGGAAAGAAGGATGGACTTTATTTATCGGAAACTTTACGTCATAATTTATGTGTTGCGTAAAATATATTTCTTATTTTATTATTTTGCCAGAAATGTGTAGACTGTAGAGGTCTTGAACTTTATTAAACTGTTTTTTTTTCGGATTTCTATTGTTGCACTTTGTGTCAGTGTGTACTTGTTTAGTCAAACATAGACAGTTGCGTGGATAGTCACTAGGTAAGTTATTTTCTATGTTTTATAGGTACTTCTTTTCTATTTTGACCTTCATTTTGGCACCACCTGTCTAAACAGGCACGAGCCGCCACTGTGTCGAAGGGGGGTAAAATTTTGAAAGACTAAAATGAACAAAATAAATATTAGTAAAAAAAAAACACTAAAAAGGAAAAAATAATTTTTAATAATTTATTTAGGTTCATAGTTATAAAAGCGTGGGTCGTGAACTCTATGATAGTTTATTAGTCACGACCAACGCCTTTATAATTATTATGAACCTAAATTATTAAAAATTATTTTTTCCTTTTTAGTGCATTTAAATAAAAGCTTGTCTCTAAAAAGTTTTTTTTAATATTTATTTTTTTCTAATATTTATTTATTAAATATAAAGCAACGAACACAAACTTGAGATTAACATCAGCCTCCTCCCTCAAATAAAATCCTAGCTACATTACTAAATACTATTGGGTAGTTTCGCACACTCCTGACTCTTAAGCATATGTGTATAAGCGAATGGTCGGCTACTACAAGTTCAAGGTGACGAATGTTAAGGTCTACGAGTTCATAGACCTTGCTAAAATATAACTGCGGTCGAAAGGCAAAACTTCTTACGTACAATTTTTGGTAATACTTTCTATAACTTCAGATTCTATTTTGTGTACCATTGCTTGAAAATGTCTCCACAAAAATTTCAAATTTAATCTACATTTCAAAACGACTTAATAACCTTCTAGTCAGTGCATAAGTCACCCAGAGTTCATTTTTTATTTTTTCATGAAAAGCGTCTAGGTACAGACCCCGTCTTTCGATTTAAAGCTGCTGGCTACCGATTCATGGTATAACATAAAACAGGTGTCCATCAAGCGGCTAGGATATATCAATAGGTATAGCGTTTGGGCTTGAGAATGACCGAACGTGTAGCAATGCTGTTGCTTACATGGCGTTGCTATGGTTTCTCTATTACAAGTCCCCACTTTCCGGATTCTAGCCCGAGAGCTGGTAAAAGTGTAAATTGGATTTTCAATTTATTATTAAAAAAAAATAATGAATTGAAAATATGAATTGGTGCTAGGCCCAAATAACCTTTGCTGTTGGTGGTCTGTAAAACACAATTCAATTCAGGTATAGCGTTTGCTTTGTACGCAGAAAGTCGCAGGTTCGAATTCGAATTCCGTCGGCGCCATAATAATATTTTTTGTTTTTTTTTACAACTAATTCATATTCTACTTGATAGTCATTCTTTATTTCTTTATTTTTCTTATACAATTGAACTAAGCGTGGTGTGCACTTTTAGTTTCTCGCGGGAGAGTGCTGGTATGATAACGTTTGTTACGGGGTAAAAAGGGGGGATGCTGGGGAAGTTCTCCAGAAAACGTACGCGGAGGCTACACGCATACGCAACATGTTCGCAGTTTTAAATCGAAAGACGAGGTCTGCACCTACATAAACGCTTGCCCTTCCTACCACACGTACACGAGCGTCGCAAACGTCGAATCGAATGAAATTAACATTCTATAACCTATAATCTAAAATAACTCTAAACGGGGTGACCTCACCGTTTAAAGTTTATTTAGATTTTATATGTAAGCTTGTAAATTCTGACACTTCTATTACGATTTTTGCAACCCCCCTGCCCGACTTAAAAAAAAACTCATTCCATGTTAAATATTTATTTCTGACTTTTTATAGATAGATACTTATTCATTTTTAAATAGGTAGGTATTTTCTTTTTTTAGTCAGTGGTTTTCCAAGATTTTTAATTTTTCTTTTTTATTGCAGCGAAACATTGAGAATTTAATTATTCAGTTGCCATGAACCAATTATTTTAGCACAAATTCGACATAAGCGGCTTAGCTTTTTGACCACAGATATACATATTATGTAGGTATGTACCTACATTAAAATACATAAATGTCGAACCTGAAACCAAAAGTACTACATATTATTTAATTACTGCCTACTCCCCGTATCTGAATAGATACTTTTCATGTTAAAAAAATTTTAAATCTTAGATCGAATCTATGTGTTTATTTTTGTGAAAAAAACGCTCAGCTATAGATGTAATTTCATCTGCAAAAAGAATATATTGAAATGGCGAACTGAAGCAATATCATTTTAATAAAAATGTCAAAATGTGTGAAAATTATAGATAAAATTACATGAAACCACAGTGGCGCCCCCAAGGAGGAAAATATTAAAAAAAAACTCATAACCTGCATCATAAGTTATTGTGAATAATCTTTTTAAACACAAAATATATTGTAATATTAGAATGGTGTCTGTCTGTCCCGTCGATTTTGTCTAGCAGTTCCCAAATCTCAATGATCTTGATTCTAGAAAGCTGAAATGTTGTATTTTTATAGAGGAACCTCGAACTGGTCCGTAAAATTGGATTATCTAAAAGGCTATAGAAGTACACCTAAATAGTATGTAGCATATGAAAATATCCGCATTCGCATTCGGTTTCGAAACTTTTATTATACGAATGTTTTGCGTGCCAGGTTATTGTCGTGTGGCGTTCTGATGAGAATAATAATAATATAGATCAACGGTGGCTCGCGAGCCGCATGCGGCTCTTAAAGGTTTTATTGTGGCTCAACTAATTTTTTTTTTAATTTTTAAATCTTGTAAATACAAATACACCTTTTCCAAAAGGATAGATACCTATATTTAATATTATAGCAAAGACATTCAAATTATTACTTTCCTCGCTTAAAAAGGCCGTTTCAGAATCGAATATTCCCCCTTCAGTCACATTAACTTTAATTATCAAAATAAATACATTTTGATTCAGATTTTTTTTTATAGGTACCAAATAATTAAGGTACGCTCCCAATATTTTCAGGTACTCTAGGCTGCAAAAAGTCTGGCCATTATGTTACTAAATTTTCTGATTATTTAATTTTTATTCGCAATCGCATTATTTATAAGTATATTTATTCGTTTCAACCCTAGATGCTTATTCCATATTTACGTTAGATAATAGATAATAAATAATTAAATGATATGATATTATGTTACAGCGTAACTTCACGAGCAAAACATTTTTTGACATGCCGGGTGAGGCTTAGATAAATAGTTCAAAATATATTTTTAAGCTTGTAGGCTGTAGTACTGCGGCAAAAAATATGATACGTCATTTTTAATAATATTTAATTAAACTACAAGCAAAATTATACGCAATAAATTTTAAAAAACCGCATAATAATGTGATTACAATCTCAACTATATAAATAAACTGATAATTTTTTTTATCTTATTTGTACCTTTTAGCACTTAATAGAATTTATTTAAACTGCTTAAAATAGTTTTCAATAAATTTATAGATGCTTCATATTTTGCGAGTATGTGAGTAGTATCGCGAAGTGAGGTTTACTTGTTTTTGTTTGTGATTACATAGAGAGTCTGATACTGACTCAATTTCCAAACTTGAGGTCGGGCGTCTATAATTTACAATTCATTAATTCCAAACTTGAGTTTTAAGAAGAAATATCACATTTACACATATCACATTTATCAAATTTACACACATTTACACATTTATCAAATTTACACATACCTACTGAAAAAGGACTGTATCAAAATACAGACTAGTAAGGTTCAAGATTCAAGTTAAAAAAATATTTTAAATAGTTTTACTCAATCTTTTAAATAATTTTATAGCTACTCTATAAAAATCAATCATAAGTAAATTATATAATATAAATTATATAATTATATTTAGACCAGGCGTCAAGTATAACTTGGAGTAGGAAAATTCATATTGAATTTTTTTTCACATAATGGTCTCTTAGGATGTCCGCAAGAAATCCTGAAATTTCCCCCCTTCAACCAGGTCCGCTACTCCCTTGGGGTAAGGAACGAAACTCAGGTTTTAACGGTAGGCATCGTGTAAAAATATTTCAACTCATTTTCGCTAAACTTGAAACATATCAGGAATTATTAAACATAATTAGTAATACTTTCACCCATTTTTTTGCCATCACTGGTTTTCAGGAAACCGTTATAATACT
Source organism: Mongoloraphidia duomilia (assembly GCA_039654895.1). NCBI lineage: Eukaryota > Metazoa > Arthropoda > Insecta > Raphidioptera > Raphidiidae > Mongoloraphidia > Mongoloraphidia duomilia. Next base: position 33,016,690 of record CM077517.1, on the reverse strand, counting down.
TTCAAATTTCTTATGAAATTTCTATAAAAAGTTAACCGATAGAAAGAAACCGACTTCTTGTAAGTCTTGTCCACATTAATAAATATTTGTGTTGTATGTTGAACTTCAAAATTAAGACTCACAGATTTTACCGCAAGTTAAAATCTATTTACACATATTCATTATGCGGCACGTCCAAATTCATATTAATTTGTTGATAAACGCACAAATATTTTATGTCAAATACAACATTATTATTGTGGACAAGACTTTTTACAAACAAAATTCCCACTTAAAAAAACCACAAAATACGTTATATAATGTTTGTGTTGAAATTGCGTCAGATTGAGTACATTCGGAGTTATTGTTGTATAAATGACATATAGGTATATGAATGTTTAAATAGTGGTAATTTCATTTTTAAAAGGATGGACAAAAATAATATAGAACTCCAAAAAAAATATCCGTTTTCGGGCCCTTGAATTTAGAACCGAATTATGTGTAAAATGATTAGTTATATGATAAGCCTATAATCACAGAGAAATTTTAAGTTGGGCATAATGTGATAAATTGTTTTAGAAATTGCAGATATAGTCAAAGTGGGCACCCGTCATTTAGGAAGTATGACTTTTATATTTTCACTGCACGAATGTTCATGCTGAACAAACGTTTCTGACAGTATGTAAAGGTTTTTTGTTTCGCTGATTATTTCTTTTTAAAAGCTTATTGGGAGCCATCATATAATTTTATACATATATTGCTATAGATTGTTTTGATGAATCAAATGCAGCGTGAACAATAGGGTTGTAGACACTAAAAGAAAACAAATACATTTTAATTTTTTTTCGATAGTCTATGATATCTAAACACTGAAAATCATATAATTTTTATTTATATATTCAACATATTTTTATAATAAATAAATAAAAAATTAATAATTCCTTCTTGTTGTCACGTGAACTCAAACACCAATCACAGCGCGTGACGTCACTCCCTGGTGACCCTGCAAACATTCTGTTCTGACGTTTGACACATCAACATCAGATATATTGCATTGTGGTATTTTTTACGAACTGAACAGAAATTCTTTGATTAACCTGCGTTATTTTAAGGAATATATTATTATATAACAATGGAGCCCGGATTTATTAAAGGAAGCAGTTCAAATTTGCCAACAATTGACCTATAGATTAAAATAATTTATTATTAAGAATTCTTTGTATTAATCTATGGACTATGAACTAATATCACACAATATCTATTTCTATCCAGAAACATAAAACTATAGATTCTAAGCTGTTAATTGTTGAATATTTAAATCAACGGTTTAATTGTTAGCTTATATTTAGTAGATGTATTTTAATAATAATCAGATTTACTTTCTTGTTTTGTTGAAATGCAACTGGCATTTTCAATATAAATTACTTAAATATTAAATTAGATTTAGGGTGTGTTTAACACATATGAACGAAAGCAAAATATAGATAGATAGATAAATATTTATTAGTTACAGTGACAGTGATGTATGTAACAAGTAATTTACAATAACACAGTTTAAACATATAAGAAATATTCATTTAACGAGTAAAACTCAGCATCAGCTATCAAAAAATTAAACACTGACTTTTTAAATAAAGAAAACGTTTTTATTGATCTTATAGATCTTGGAAGGCTCTACTAGTGATAAGAAAGTGATAAGTACTAGTGATAAGAAATAAATTACTAGCGAAAACATAATATTCTGGTGATCTACATGCAAAAAAAAACAATTTTCAAAACTGAATAATTGAACAATTTTATTATTAACTTTTGTAACAATTATTATTGTGCCGGTTTTTATATTTTATAAGAGATTGCGTATCGCATTTAATTTTGTTTAGCTTGGGAGTTTTTTTTTGATACCGTTTATTCGATACCTACTACTTTTGGATCGATCCGCCGATACTTCGGAAGGACAAGTATCGATACAAAATATCGCGTATCGGATTCCAAAAGATCGATACGTATCGCCCAACACTAATCTGAAATAATAAAGCATAGAGAAGAGTAATATAATAAAGTCCACTGATGACATAACCTAAAAATGTATGGTTGCAATCACATTAATATAATATTTACTTCTAAACTAACTATATAGGTACCATCAAATACCATAGAAATGTAATAAAATAGCATTTACGTCAAAGTGATCTTCACAAAAACAGGTTGTTTTGGATCACAGTACAGAGAATTTTTGGATGTTAGTGGTTTATCTCTTTTAGCAAGCCGAAACCACTTTTTACGCATTTTTTATCCTCTGGTACGTGCATAAATAGTTTCTGAGGTGTTTTTGCAGAAGTATTTGGACACATGGACACAGCACAACACTTGTGTATTTATGCTTAATAATTTGTACTTTAATTTTATACGAAAAAACACCCTACCACAGAAGAAAAATGTCCACGTTTACCAGGGAGTGACGTCATCTTGACACCATGACAGCTTATGAACGTTTTAGTGGGAAATTTGAAAGTAAGAATACAAAACACATTTTTTAAATAAAAATGGGAATATAAAATTATGAAATATATTTTTTAGGTATAATATACATAAAACTACAAAATAAAAGCATTTTCAAAAAAGTGTCTACACCCCTATTAGTGCAGTAAAAATCTATTGGGGTGAACACTTCTGTAAATCTAAAAAAAAACGGTCAAGTGCGAGTTGGACTCGCGCATCGAGGGTCCCGTACAACAATAAAAATAAGAAGTTTGGATAGGGGTAATATTTGAGATAAGCTTGCGATAACATTTAGTGTTTGTTTCATTTAAATCGGTTGAAATAAAAAGATATGTCAATTTTAAAATGCGAATGTTTTATCATGTGCCACCGTTAATGTAAATGTAAAAACTGTTAAACATAATAAACTGTTTAGTCCTGCTCACACTTGGTCGCCTGGTCGGTTTTTATTATTTGTTGTTTTAGTTAGTTTTCACTATAATCAGACCAATTTTGACGCTTGTATGTATTACCGTTTTTACGATAGAGTAAAAGCAAAAGAACGTTGAAAAAACAAGTTTTTTGTATAGGAACCCCTCTTAATTTTTACTTATTGTTTTTTTTTTTATTATTTGTTAGGATATCCGCCGCATAATAACACATATTCTGTAAAAATGTCAAGCGGCTACTTGTTATGGTTCAAAAGATACAGGACAGACACTATAGACAGACGGCGTAGGTTTAGTAATAGGGTTCCTGTACGGAACCCTAACAATCATATTATGCTCAACGTAATATTTTTCTGTGATTATTGTCCCGTCATAACTAATCATTTGACACATAATTCGATTCTAAATTTAAGGATCCGAAAACGGGCGAAAAATAAACTTATTTTTCGGTCGTTCCTTAGACTTAAATGTAGTACATTTTATTTGATGCCTACACCGAATTAGCCATTTTCATAATTTTATATTTATGTTTGCGCCCTCCGGATTAATTTAAAAACTGTTGAACTGATTTTGATCGGGCTTTCACTATAGTGTTTGTTATGCATCATGAAATAGAATAAGTTATGTGATCGCTCTCCTACTATAAGGAGGTTGTAACTTGTAACCGACAATAACGCCAGCGAAACCGAGGGTAGAGATAGTAAATGACTATGATGATAAAATATACGTTTCTTTCTTAATGTCAGAAAGCTGTAAGAACTATACCTACTACTTTTAAAATAGTCGTTTAGATGTCATTTAGTACTGCACTATGAAGGGTACCAAAACATAATGAATAAGGGTACCTAGTTTTTATCTAGCAACACTTGGCTTAATATAAGGTTCCTGTCAAAATCGGCATTAACACGAGCGAAGCCTAGTAAGAAATAAAATTTACTTCAACATCAAACTATTATTAAAATATGAGTGTGAACTGTGAACTAATCCTAACATATAATTTAAAGTGGGATTTGAAAAAAATTACCTATCCCTGAACAACACGCATTATTATCACCATTTTGCGTTGTTAGAAAAACACATAAATCTGACTAAGCAATGCAGAAAGACAATTGAGACAGCATCCTAATCAGTTCAGTCAACATGTTGGGTTGGAAGACTCTTCTGGCGGCGGTCTGCGCGGTACTTTTGCCCGGTACTTTGGGATGCTTTCAAACGGTGAAAGAGTGTCCGAATGAAAATGTCACTTTTTGGCTTTATACAAGGTATTTATTTGATTTTTAATTATAACTTTTATCGGGGTTGAAAATAGCCGAGATCGTGGAATGCTGCTGTTCATATAGCGTTTCCAAGACTCGTCTATTTCAAACCTCCACATAGCTGCAGATTCTAATATACGGTGAAAATATTTTCTATTTATTATTAATTAAAATACTGAATATTAACAGTAACCATAAAACACCAAACCACTTATTTCTACTAGACGTAAGTTTTGCTAACTATGTTAGCATCACCATTATATGACGCTAACATGGTTAGCGAAACGTACGTCGAGAAAAAACAAGTGTAGGCTTGGTATTTTGTTGTTACTTTTAATATTCAGTGTCTTCACCCTTCATGAATCAATTAAAATAATAGGCATGGAGAATAGTCGAGCTCGTAGAGATTCAGTTGTTTATATGACGTTTGCATAACTCGTCTATTTCTACTATGTCTATTTTCCAGGTCCTTAACTGAAAACTGGGGAATTTTCAGGTCCCAGCTTCTTATCTGAGAACTCGTTAAAGTATTTTTGCCATATCCACTACAAAATAACTACTTTCCATGCATGTATACCGCGGCCTGTATTCGGCCATTTAACAGGCAGGTGTGCCGAAAGTGTTTTCTTAATACATAACTAGAGCGGCAAGTAAACGGTTGCCATAGTAACTTATGTTTATTCGCTCTATCCGCCTGCTATTACATACTCACGGCCTTCTGTGAATGTAAAGATGGCGAGGCAAATGTACTGTCAAATTTTTTTTGTAAATACTGAAAATGTATTGAAAAATTGGTATTTTGTAGTGGATATGGCAAAAAATACCATAATGTATATCTCGTGCGTAATGGTATTATAACTCGTGTGACTAAAAACTCGCTATCGTTCGTTTTTACACACTGTCATAACTCGTCAGTAATAAACCCCATTAAGAAACTAGAAACACAATCTACTATTTCAATTTATTAGGCGCGATCTTAGCGAAGCTAGAAGCGCCTATATACACTCGCTTTGTCTGTGAATCTGTGAATCTGTGAATCTGTGAATCTGTGAATCTGTCACGCTATTTTGTGTCACGCGTACAGCCCAAACGGATGAACCAATTTTCAAAAACTTTTTTTTGTTCGATTCCTCTCGGGGTCTATTTGATCCTAACGTCGCCCGATTTTTGAATTTTGGCCCCAGAGGGGAGCAAATTAAAAAAAACGGTGTTTTTTGCTTATAGTTTGCTCAATTTAAGTCAGATCGATTCGAAACCTGTCTTAAACGAAAGAGCAGAAAATTTTAGATAGATTTCATGTATAATATTGTGTCAAAATAGTTTTTTTATACAGATTTATATGATTATTAAACTAAATAAATGCGACTTTATCTAATAAATCGCGAACTTGTTTCGGTTGTCCTTGTCTGTTGCACAGTGTGATATGGATATTGGAAGATAGCGTATGCTCTATCTTATATTGCATTATTTTAATATAGTTATTCAATTTTTTGACTGCTGATGTTTGAATTTAAGTTTAAAAACCCTGGCCTACTGAGTTAAAATGACGTGTAACTAATTATCGACGTCGATCGGATGGCGAGACCTAGGGATCGGACCAAAACTTCTCGACGTTCATACCTTCCCGAACAATTTGACTTTCTCTGTCTGTATGTCTCTTTGTACGCTTATAACTCAAGAACCACTGATCCGATTTATATGATTTTTTTTTAAGTAAATAACTTCTTATGCGACTGCGAGTTTTAAAATATTCTGGCATCACGCAAAAGCAACCGAACTGATTCTCAAATAAAAACGTATGTTCTGACATCACGCAAAAGTAAGTAGGTAGTAGATGCTTTGTTTTTTAAACGGTATGGTTTAATTTAGCTTGATCCCGTATATTTGTTACAAATCTTGCGACCGACTGAGTTGAAATTTTGCACACATGTGTAGCTACGGTGACAAAACAATATTATGGTAACTAACTGACCGGCCCGGTTCGTCCGGGCGTAAATCGTACTTTTGAACTTTCACCCACTTTCTATGATCCGATTGAGTTGAAATTTTGCACACATCTGTAGCTCCGGTGACAATACAATATTATGGTAACTAGCTGACCGGCCCGGTTTCGTCCGGGTGTAAATCGTACTTTTGAATTTTCACCCACTTCCCGTGATCCGATTGAGTTGAAATTTTGCACACATGTGTAGCTCCGGTGACAATACAATATTATGATAACTAGCTGACCGGCCCGGCTTTCGTCCGGGTGCAAATCGTACTTTTGAATTTTCACCCACTTTCTATGATCCGATTGAGTTGAAATTTTGCACACATCTGTAGCTCCGGTGACAATACAATATTATGGTAACTAGCTGACCGGCCCGGCTTTCGTCCGGGTGTAAATCGTACTTTTGAATTTTCACCCACTTCCCGTGATCCGATTGAGTTGAAATTTTGCACACATGTGTAGCTCCGGTGACAATACAATATTATGATAACTAGCTGACCGGCCCGGCTTTCGTCCGGGTGCAAATCGTACTTTTGAATTTTCACCCACTTTCTATGATCCGATTGAGTTGAAATTTTGCACACATCTGTAGCTCCGGTGACAATACAATATTATGGTAACTAGCTGACCGGCCCGGCTTTCGTCCGGGTGTAAATCGTACTTTTGAATTTTCACCCACTTCCCGTGATCCGATTGAGTTGAAATTTTGCACACATGTGTAGCTCCGGTGACAATACAATATTATGATAACTAGCTGACCGGCCCGGCTTTCGTCCGGGTGCAAATCGTACTTTTGAATTTTCAGAGGCAAAAGGTCTTTCTCCGGTAACGTTTCAGTGGATCGGATAAATGTTATAAAATCAGACTAAGGAAATAAAGCACAAAAAAATAAAATGGCGTCAGATTTCAAAATGGCGGCCATATGTACTTTTTTGTAAAAATTATCCGATTCTTTTGAAAATTAATATTTGAGAGTTTTATAGGACACAAAAAATAAAATGACGTCAGATTTTTCAAAATGGCGGCCATATGAACTGTTTTGTAAAAATTATCCGATCCTTTTGAAAATTGATATTTGAGAGTTTCATAGGACACCAAAAAATAAAATGACGTCAGATTTTTCAAAATGGCGGCCACATGTACTCTGTTGTAAAAATCATCTGATCCTTTTGAAAATTGATATTTGAGAGTTTCATAGGACACAAAAAAATAAAATGATGTCAGATTTTTCAAAATGGCGGCCATATGTACTTTTTTGTAAAAATTATCCGATCCTTTTGAAAATTGATATTTGAGAGTTTCATAGGACACAAAAAAATTAAATGGTGCCAGATTTCAAAATGGCGGCCATATGTACTTTTGTGTAAGAATTATCAGATCCTTTTGAAAATTGATATTTGAGAGTTTCATAGGACACAAAAAAATAAAATGACGTCAGATTTCAAAATGGCTGCCATTATATATACTTTTTTGTAAAAATTATCCGATCCTTTTGAAAATTGATATTTGCGAGTTTTATAGGACACAAAAAAATAAAGTAGCGTCAGATTTCAAAATGGCGGAAATATGTAGTACTCCTTTCTAAAAATTATACGATCCTTTTGAAAATTGATATTTGAGAGTTTCATAAGACACAAAAAAATAAAATGACGTCAGATTTCAAAATGGCGGCCGTATGTACATTTTTGTAAAAATTATCCGATCCTTTTGAAAATTGATATTTGAGGGTTTCATAGAACACAAAAAAATGAAATGACGTCAGATTTAAAAAAGACGGCCAAATGTAGTTTTTTGTAAAAATTATCCGATTGTTTTGAAAATCGGTATTTGAGAGTTTCAAAGGACACAAAAAAATAAAATGACATCAGATTTAAAAATGGCGGCCGTATGTACTCCTTTCTAAAAATTATACGATCCTTTTGAAAATTGATATTTGAGAGTTTCATAAGACACAAAAAAATAAAATGACGTCAGATTTCAAAATGGCGGCAATATGTACTTTTTGTGTAAAAATTATCTGATCTTTTTGAAAATAGATATTGACGAGTTTTATAGAACGCAAAAATATAAAATGACGTCATATTTTAAAATGGCGGCCATAAGTATATACTTCTTTGTAAAAATTATCCAATCCTTTTGAAATTTGATATTTGAGAGTTTAATAAGACACAAAAAAATAAAATGGCGTCAGATTTCAAAATGGCAGTCAAATAATAACTTTTTAATTGTATTGTTTATATCTTTGATAAATTCGGTTTTATATACAATGCGTAAGAAACATAGCTTCTGTCGGGTATCTTACGACACCTCAAGACTTTTTTTTTTAGCTGGTTCCGAGTTTCGCTTAATAGTCAACCGTTGCTATGGAAAATTGTTTAAAAAATTCACTGCACTATTTTTTCTATGTAATCCAATACATATTTACATTAGGTCTTATGGCCATAGCCTACTACAAAATTGATCTTCTTAGTGTTATTTTCCCTATGTTCGGTAAAACCGTTTACACACAATACCTACATGAATATCGCGCCTTGTAATTCTTGAATTACTTGTATGCTCCAAAATTTTTTTAAAAATAAAGACGTAATATAAATTTTTAAAATGAAATTTAAATTGCAGTATGGGATTGAGAATTGCTGATGTAATATTAGACGCTAATGACCTCAGCTTTCGAGCGTCTATAATCTACAATCTCTCTCCCGCACGTTCTAGTCTGGAAACTATCGATACATCAACCTGCATGTGAATACCAATCTATTCATTAAAAATAACAATTGAAAATATGAATTGGTATTAATTCCAGGTAACCCTGGCTTTCAGTAAATATTTCAGTGAAATATATTCTTTTTTCTTTTTAAAAAAAAGCCGGGTCTCAAAGATTAATAACTTCTCATAATAAAAATGAGACGTACTCGACGGCTAAAGCATATATTTCTAAGACATTGGACACTAAAAAAATGAAACAACGTATTTTTAAAAAATTGCCGGCCTTTCTCAGTCCTTTAACCGCCATAGAAATATCATAGATAGAATTATATAGAGAAGCCTCCCAAAAAAGTGGATGCAAAAGATAGAGATGGAGAAGAAAGCAGTTCTTTTATCTTTTTTTATCACAAATACATAACCATGGTTACAGATGTCAATTAACAATACCTACTATACATTTTTAAATTCATAAATGCGTCAGAAGACAAGGAAAAAAGAACTGCTGCGTTTTCTATCTCTCTTTTCCAAGGTAACACTGTCACTTACAGTTGTGCGATATATCTCTATGATAACCGCACCGACAATACAAATGTTCGGCATTCGATCGACGCGCCTCTACCGATGGTTAACACAATTAATGACTGTTATACCTATGATACGATCGCAGCCATCGTAATCTAGTACAATATAATCATAATTGGGGTTTAAATGGAACAAAAATCACATTTTTGCTAAAATGACCGAAAGGAAGATACATAGCAAAAAAACGGGACTATTTTTTATTAAAAGAAAAACTTACCAGAAGATGCAGCAATGTTATAGATAAATATGATGACACTTACCTAGAACAAAAAAATAAAGTTAAAAACAAATATTTAATTTGTAAACAATATCTAACGCAAATTTTTACAACCTCTTATCAACTAAATATCGTATTTTCACAAAATTTCAATGTTAATTCGCAGAAAATAAAATTATCATAATTTATTTACTGAGTAATTAAAACAAAAAAACAGCTTTGGGCTTTATTTGGTGAAAATTGTTTTTCTGACAGGATTATAGTTAATTATTATATGTATATAAATGACATGCATTCTTTTCATGAACAATTTTAATTATATTTTTGCCATACCCACTAAAAATAGCTACTTTACATGCATGTATTGGGTCACTTAACATACAGGTGTGTTGAAAGTGTTTTCAAACACACTAGTGTGGAAAGTAAACAATTTTCATAGTGATTTATATTTATCGCTATGATCCGCCCGCTATTATACCTATACAGTTGACAGCTACAGCTTACGACCTACTATAGAAGTGAAGTTGGCGACGCAAATGAACTGCCAAAAAATTTTGTAAAATGAAGTGAAAAGTAGCTATTTTATAGTGGGTATAGCAAAAAATACTATATATATATCTCGTGCATAATGACTCGTATGACTGTTAAAACTTGCTATAACTCGTTTTTACATTCTGTCACTACTCATCAGTAATATACCTCATTACGCCACTAGATACACAATTTACTATTTTAGGCTCCAGATAAAGACAACAGGGGTAGTTTCAACATAAAACGGACGGCAATGACGCGAAAAAATATATTTTTTCAATTATTGCATGTTTACAACGCAGTGCCCGGCGAAATTAAATGCCTAGCTAGCAAAATGTTTAAAATAAGTTTAAAATATACGCGATAGAACAGTGCTTTTACAATACAAATGATTTTATTCAATATGTTCCAAGTAATATTGTATTTGTATTGTTCCTATTATTTGTTTTATTTGAGACATGTTTTGGTTACACAAAATAAATTTATTATTATGTCATTACTTCAGTTTCACCCTTTACTTTTATGACCTATACCTAGATATTTTTCATATGAAAGTTAATACGACAGATAGGTGCAATAATTGTAACCACAGTATATTGGATCCAAAATATCTCGAAAAAACTATTATTTGAAAATAGCTCGAAAACAGTGTTCTAGAATAAAAAACGTTAATTATATCAATCTGAAATCTGATAAAATTCTGCACAAAATGACGTCTTTGTTTTCAAAAATATCATTTTACTGAACAAAACGCGCAAAAAAATCACATCCCCTTATCGAAAATTCATGCTTGTATCATCACGTATCTGCACGTATCTGCAGTGTTCTAGGAGTCCAAATTTAAGAAGCACTCTTTCTCATCTATCTATTCGCGCTGAAATCAATTTGACTTGAAATATGTTTTTAATAAAAATAATTGCCTCATCCTTTTTCTTAGGCTTACACAGTATTCTCCGATTTTATTGTCGGTCAATGATCTGAATGGAATAAAGAGGGCGCTGAATAATTCAAGTATTCCACTCAAAATCATCATTCACGGTTTGGGAGGCAATCAAAATGATTCAACAAATCAAGACATCAGGCCAGGTAAATAAAAATATAAAACTTCGTTTGAAAATATGTCACAAAAATCAATTTTGTTGTGAAAATAATCAAATTTAACTGACCTTATTCTTTCGTTACATTTATATACAGGGTGAGTTCGACCACCAGTATCAGTCGTTTTTTTCGAAAACGGTTAGTCGTAGAGAGTTGTGTCAAAAATTTGTATTATAAAAGCCCTAATAAAGAATTGAATGGTGATAATTTTTTTTTTCGGGAAGGTCGGCTTCCCTATTAGTTTGCTCCAGAATGTCCAGAACTCCGAAATTATAAATGTAACGATAGGTCGAAAGTGGTATTGTTGAAAAGATCTTTAAAAAATAAGCAAGTTTTGTAGGAAATTTTTTTTTATTACTGCCACTCCTGTTAAGTAATATTTGTTAGAAATTACTAAATTAAAATGTCATAAATCATAATAACGAACTTTTCCAAAGTCCGTATTTAAAATCTAGTTACCTATCTGTCGATCATTAACCACTGAAGAAGTACACTCACAGTATAACCAGAAGAGCTCAGTAGTATGTATTAAAGAGTAAATGGAAGACAGTTTGAACACTTGTGACAATGTCTAAGGTTGCTAGATTTTTAATGCCGACTTCGATCGTTATTATGAAAATTTGATTTAATAATTTCAAACGATTGTTACTTAACAGGGGTGGCAGTAATTAAATAATTTTTCCTACAAAACTTGCCTATTTTTTAAAGAGCTTTTCAACAGCACCACTTTCAACCTATCGTGCTTTCTAAAATTCCGGAGTTTTGAACATATAATAATTTATATTTATACTTATAGAAATTTACAGGGGTGGCAGTAATAAAAAAAATGTCCCTACAAAACTTGCTTATTTTTTAAAAATCTTTTCAACAATACCACTTTCGACCTATCGTTACATTTATAATTCCAGAGTTCTGGACATTCTGGAGCAAACTAATAGGGGAGCCGACCTTCCCGGAAAAAAAATTATCACCATTCGATTCTTTATTAGGGCTTTTATAATACAAATTTTTGACACAACTCTCTACGACTAACCGTTTTCGAAAAAAACGACTGATACGGGTGGTCGAACTCACCCTGTATATTTAATAATGAAATTTTTCTTTTAAAAAAATATTTATTACAGACAAAAGTCTCGAATATAATGTATTATCGACAATAAATTGTACATTATATCAAAAAACCATTAAGTTCAAAGGCATCATTTCATTAAAATAAATACTTTCTTATCATAATTCAAGGTTATATTGGGTAAGGCAAGACTATAGAAAGCAAGTGACTATTAAAAAAAGTATTTCAATGTTTGTGTTGCATTTACGTTAACCTTTATAAGTGGGATCAAAATAAACAATTTTTTTTCGAAATTTTCTATCTAATTTTGTGTTTCGATTTTGAAGTAAATTTTCAGCAATTTTTATATCTAACACGAATTCTATTTCTGACTTATAATAAATTATATTTTTTTAGGGTTCCGTACTTTATAAGGAAAAACGGAACCATTATAAGATCCTTCGTGCGTCCGTCCGTCTGTCTGTCACAGACGTTTTTCTCGAAAACATGCATGACGTAGGAAATTGATATTTGGCATGATGCTATAGGTCTTTGAAACGCGCACATATTCGATAATCAAAGGTTATGAAATATTTTTGTAAATATTTTTATTGGGGGTAAGTTTGGCCTTCTAAAAAAAAGTTGAATTTATTGTATCGTATGGAGTATCGTTGGAAAGAGGTACTTTTGTGGATTTCAAAAATATTTTTTTCAAATTTTTTGGTGAATTGGTTATAAAGATATAGCTTAAAATGCAAAAAACAGCCCCCCCCCTCCCTTATCTTCCATTTTCTAAAATTAAAAATTTGACATTAATTAAGTTATAGATTACAAGAAAACTGCCACAATTTTCGTCAGTCTATAATTAGAACGGGAGCCAGTGATAATTTTCATACGTCATAGTGCTGATTCGCCGTTTGCGGAGGAACAGATAGAAGATACCGAGCACATATTGTAACTGGTCAGTTAGCTCAAAGTGTTTGCGTTCCGCCCCTATTGATTTTTGAAAGTGACAGAATTTCAGGATCATTAACGTCATATAGATGATAAAAAAATTAAATTGTATATGAAAGTTTAGCCTCTGCAGATCAAAAAAACGACCGTCTGCCATGTCAAAGCGTTTGCTGTCACCGTCTGTCAGGGTGTCAAAGTTGCACAAATTACACGTTGTCACCGTCATATTGGGAGAATCGTTTTGAATACGACCTTCAATTTTGGAACTCGTTCGTCACTAATGAAAAGCTATAATTCTACACTGGAAACAGATAAATCACGGGAACAAATCACTTTTGATACTTAAATAGTGCAATTTTTTTTTATCATTCACTAAATTCTAAAACTGAGCACACATAATAGGAAATTTTAAAATCAATAGATTTTATCTGTCATAATTTTTTAGTATGACTTAAGATTTTCCTGAAAATCGATAAAAAGTAAATACGAATATGTTTGATTTTCCTTAAAACACGTTAACTAAGCCTACTAGGAAAATAAAATATTTTCGCATTTGGTTTTCATCGATTTTCAGGAAAATCATAAGCCGTACTAAAAAATTAGAAGTAGACAAAATCTAGTGATTTTTAAATTTTCTATTACCATGTGTGCTCAATTTTACAAATTAGTGAGTGATAAAAATATATTGCACCACTTATTAGTGTCAAAAGTGATTTGTCCCCGTGATTTGTCTATTTCTAGTGTGCCGTGTTTCTCCAAATTTCGTAAGATTATAGCTTTTCATTAGTGACGAACGAGTTTTAAAATTGAAGCCTCTATTCAAAACGGTTCTCCCAATATGACGACAATAATGTGTAATTTGTGCAACTTTGGCACCCTGACAGACGGCGATAGCAAGCGCTTTGACATGGCAGACGGTCGTTTTTGTGATCTGCAGAGGTTGAACTTTCATATGCAATTTAAATTTTTTGTTAGCAATATGACGTAAATGATCCTGAAATCGATAGAGGCGGAACGCAACCACTTAGAGCCAACTGGTCGGTATCGTCTATCTGTTCCTCCCCAAACGGCGAATCAGCACTATGACGTATGAAAATCATCACTGGCTCCCGCACTATATTGTTTCTGAAAAAAAAAATGTTTTCTGTAAATTATAACACCATACGACGAAAGCAACGACAAATTACGCCACTCAGAGTAGAAGCGACGGTGGAGCAGTGGTATCTGTACTGGCCTCATAATCGTAGATAGCCGGTTCGATCCCCGGGCGGCCCGAAGTTTTTTTTTTTTTATATAATGTAGGTACTTAAATATTTTAAATTTTTTAGAATAAAAAATTTAATTTAAAAAATTTTTTAAAAAAAAATAAATTAAACTTAAGGAAGTATATTTTAATTTATTACTTTCTTAATTGTACGGAACCCTCTGCATGCGAGTCGAACTCGCACTTGACCGTTTTTTTTTAAATAAATTTTGTGTGCTCCTTGGTTTCTTCTTTTCGAAGATTTCCATCAAAATGAAGGCAGGCGCATGCGCATAGTCTATTTTTCAGACTGTACATGCGACTGTGTGCGTACGCCTCCTATCATTTTGATGGGAATCTTCAAAAAGAAGAAACCAATGAAAACATTCAATATCATCTATAAACTTTAAAATTAATGACCAAATTTATGAGAAAATTGCGAAAATGTGCTTTAAATGAAATTAGCATTTATTAGTAAGATCAGAGATAGAAAAAATGAACCAGGATAGTCTTTTCTTTATTTTTTATATAATATTTTCTCACAATAAATATTTGTTATTTTATAGCATTTTTCAAAGTGGGCGAATTCAATGTGATATCCGTGGACTACAGTCGCTTGACACGATCCGGATGCCTTTTGGATTCCACATACAATGCTCATGTCGTCGGTAATTGTACGGCTCAATTGATTGATACGATTATCTTATTCACCCCCTATCGACTGAGCGACATCCATATTATCGGCAGAAGTCTAGGCGGACAGACCCTAAAGTTCGTCTCGCAATACCTAAGATCAGGACCCCCATTTTGGTTGACAGGTAAACTCATTCACCCATAAAAAATTCTGATATTATTATTTAATATCTGGGTGGCCGAGCTTTGCTCGGATGAGTTCAATAAAAACAGTACTTAATATGCTGTGAGATATTATTTTCTCAGAATATTATTCCGAAACGAATTTATTTCTGTAACATAATTTAAAATAATTGTTTCTGATATTTTAACTACCTATGTGTATTTTTAAGCGTAAAAACTAAGTATCAACTTGAATCTAGCATTTTTTCCTGTAAATATTATTTAGGTCGCCATTTTCAAATCTACCGCCGTTATTGTTTTGTTGACTGAAAAACTCGCAAAAACCGATTTTTATAGATTGAATATCTTGTAAAAATGTTCGGATCAGATGAAATTTTGCTCGCCCGTTACCATTTTAACAATCCAATTTTAAGCATTAATACCAAATATCAACTTTATCGAAGTACTTTTTCTCTGTGATGTGATCTTAACAACTTCCAGTAAATTTCAAATACTTTTTTTGGCATAGGTACCTACTGAAAAACTCACAAAAATCGATGTGTTTTTATACAGACTTGCGGCGCCCGAAGTTTTGTCGTTTGCCGTTTTGTCATTATTTACATATTGTGCAAGACACATTAGTGTTCGTTTACAAATTTAACACTTGTGATATATTATATAAAATCTATGTAGAAATAGACTTCGAATCAATCTGACTTTAATTGAGCGAGTTATAATAAATAAAAAAACACCTTTTTTTTAATTGCTCCCCTCTGGAACCAAAATTCCTACCTAGATCAATTTCTCGCCCCGAAAAATCCTCATTCTGTAAATTTCATCAAAATCGTTAGTCGTTTTTGAGAAAAAAAGATCTAGGTAAGATTATACGTCATACTAAATTTAACGTACCTACTTACCTATACTACATATTTTATATAAGTAATATAAAAATAACATACCTATTTATTTAAATATTAGCTAAAACTACTTACATAATTATGTTTAGATTTTATTGTTGTTATTTTCTTACTTTTCAGATAATTACTGATTATTTTAATAAGTTAAAGATTGACTGTCAAAGTAATTTTGACATAAATAATGAAAATAGTTTGTTTTTTCCAAAGCCTACTCACAATACGACACTGTTTTATGACGTTAAAAAACTGTTTTTTAAAATGATAAAATCGATAGGAAAACGAATTTTTCCAGGGATGAGACTTAGCTAAATCGATTTTTTGCCCCCCGAAACCCCTTTTCGGTAAATTTGATCAAAATCGTTAGAGCCGTTTTCGAGAAAATATTTATATAGGTACATAGAAACATATATACAAGATTTACTCGTTTAATAATATAGGGATTCCTAGGATTTTTCCTTATACCTGTATAGTATCTACCCCTAAAGTAACGGAAAAAGTCAAAAAATCGAAAATTATTAAACCAAAAGGTATGAAATAGGAACTAAAAAGACCTGTACAAAGAACGATTGGTTTTTTAAGGTAAAAAAGAAAAAATTTTGGTATCATTTTCAAATTTATGTTCTTATTTTATAAATCATTTAAGGCACTACAAGGGTCTCAATGCTTTAAGTTCTCTCGAGATGTTAACAATAACTTCACATTGACTTTTAAAATTACTTCAAAATTTACATTTGGTGTTACGGTATTTGGGCACCTATGAGATTTTTATTTTCGTTCGAGAACTCGTTCGAGAATATTCTTTAATTTTTTACACCTACCACTAAATTCTTTAAACTTGAACTGCACAACATACAAGCACATTCTTGAAACATGATTTTTTCCTGACTTTTCTGATGGTGAGATTAAAGAATGAAATCTCGATACCCCAGTTCATTGTTTCCTAATCTGTGTTCCGCGGATCCCTGGGGGTCCGCGAGCATATGTTTGGTGGTCCGCGGTCCCATACGCATCTATCTTACTTAGAGCATGAACAAAAATAAATAAATTACCTACGCCAAACATCTCGTAATTATTAGTTGCAAAAAAGCAGCACCAACCTTCTCATTAATGTTTTTCTACGAAAAAGATTGTTTTTTGTTTTTTAATTTAATGAAGGAATACTAAAATATAATATTGTCCGAAAATTGCACCTTTTTTTCACTCAGGGGTCCTTGGCATTATGCTTGATTTCCTTGGGGGTCCGCGGCTGAAAAAGTTTAGGAACCGCTGCCCCATTGCATGCTTGATATGCGGTTTCACCCTGATACTGACGTATTAAGGCGAATTTACACGTGTCAACTAGCTATTACTAAATCAATCAGCTAACATTTTTTTTTTGTTTTGTTGTTTAGTATTCAGATTGTAAAAACATGATCGCAAGTATATAGTTGTTCGTATACAAAAAAAAATAAACTCTTCGCACCTACAGTTGCTTACTTGGCGTTTAGTTGGTGCGAAACAGAGGTAGGGAATACCACTTGCTCAAGAAAATAGAAATGGTGTCTATTCACTTGGTTTTGTTAGTTTACTAAATACTGTAATTAATCAAGTACTAAATCAAGTAGTTTACACGATATAAGTAACTAAATTTTGTTATATGGTTTAGTGATTTGCTTTAGCTACCTACTTGACAAGTGTAAATTGGTCTTAAGAAAAAGTAAACAATCATGACTTGGTCCGCTACACACAAGAGATGTGTAAACATTCAGATTAAAATACGATGACAGCTACATATAGATAACCTCAAAAAAGTTGACGGATGACCAAGAAGGGTTGAATATATATCTAAGAATAATTGAGCTTTGCGTCACTTTTTTGACACACTACTTCCATGACATTTTTCCGAGTCATTTCAGCAGAAATGTGGGGGGAGGCCAGTAAAGATGTTTTCACATCAAAAAGGTCCTAAGTAATTTGAAGAATATGGTGAAAGCACTCCCGACTACTTTTAAAAGTCGACGTCTATGACCGAAACTACTCAGATTTAACCTTAAGTGAATTGTATTCTTTAGATTTTATGACACACATGCAAAACATTAGGTACAGTAAGCCATTGATGAATAAAAAGTTTGCCCATAAATGTTCAAGTTTCAAATTTCAATGTTCGTGACATTATTTTGTAAAGTTAGTTCCAAGCTAAGCATTATTATTGATTTAGTTTCTCGCAATTAACTGTTCTAATTTAACTTCAAGTTTGATAAATTCCTATTAAGTAAGAGATGCAAGTGACTATTTCTTAACACCCACAACCACAATTCACGAACTTATTCGAAGCTGACTAGATGGGACTGGGATATAAAGTTTTAGGTCGATAATTAGTTTTATTTTAAAACCTGAAGAAAATAGAAGTGGACATTATGAACAATACGTTTAATTTGAGGAAAAACTTCTACATACTAAGATCAAAATAGCTATTGATTAAAGAACTAGTTTATGGGCCTAGTAATTAATACCCCGCATCAAGAATTTTTTTTAAACAATAATTTGGTACATAACTATAATTTTGGAACGCAAAAATATTTGGAGTAGTTTTTTATAATTTTCTGACTTCAAAAAATTGCAAAATATTTGGAATTATAATTCTGTTAGGTAATGTAGTAAGTTCTAATGAATTTCAAAATAACTTGCAAAGCAGTGCGTTTGCAAGATTTGAAAAATCCCTTAAAAACTTTGAATGGGGGAAAACTAGGATGAAATCGCAGGTGAGAGAAATTGTTGCGTCCAATGTATCTGAATTGCGTCTGAAAATTGGAGTTTGATAACTAAGTGTTAATAAACTCAGAATTTAAAATTGTCTTTAAATTATTTGCTCATTTTGTGAAATTTGTAGCATTAGATCCAGCTAATCTAATTTTCCAAGCCGAGGAAGAATTTTTAAATCCAAATGACGGAGTATTCATCGACGTAATTCACACGGACGGTGGTAGAAAAGGCGTTATCAAGCCAATTGGAACTGTCGATTTTTATATCAATGGTGGGATAGAACAGCCTGCTTGCAGGCTTAATGATAGCAACGATGCTTTAGGAACTTGTTCTCATAAAATATCGTCTACTTATTATGGAGAGGCAATTGCGTCATCGCTTGGATTCTACGGAAGACACTGTCCGTTGGGATGGCATTTTTACTGGCTATGCAAAATATTGCATAAACCTATCCAAGTTGGACTGAACGTGCCAAAAACGTAAATATCCAAATAAAAACACACTTTTAAAATAGCAATTGTTAGGGTCTCTAGGTCTAATAGAAAATCATATTTTCAGTATTATTATTATATTAAATACAATTTTAAAGCTGCAAAAAAAAATTTATCTATAACGTCATAAAACTGACATTATTTTTCAACTCTATTTTCATTTTGAATGTATTAAAAACTATATACAAATAGTAAATCAAAAAACATTTTTGTGTCTCCAATTTTTTCCAGCGCTTCCGGCGTTTTTTACGTGAAGACTTCGGACACAGCACCCTACGCTCTAGGACGTTCGGCGTAGAAAATAACAACAGAACGGATCAATAAATAATTCACATTGTACAAATAAAATTGTGTATATATGTTACGGTAAAAATTCTATTTCTATAAATGCAATCTTTCTCGAAAGATCAAGGTCACATCTGTAGGTAATTGAGATATTCTTAGTTTTTATTTTTGTGTATACAATTGAAGTAGGTACCTACATACGAAAAAATAACTCCATTTTTTCATGAAATACTTACATAATTTAACTGAAACTAATTTGTAATCAAATATATAATAATTATTGAAATTTGTTTACTGTCTATAAAATTGTCATTTTTCAATATTATTGAAAAAATCCTGTAACATGACATAGTTTTAATACAAAAAGACATTATTACGTAAATACAATTTTGAAAATAATCGCTCTTGATTTTTTATCCCCTGCATTCTTGATGTATGTTAAAATTTACATTAACTCTAGAGTATCTTATTCTTATGACATTAAAAATTTGTTTACAAGCTTTGGTAGGTCAATTCTTCTATACAGCTAGCACATAAATCTTTTCTAAATTAGTTGAAAGAAAAAAAAGTTTGGTGTATTAGATACAAAGTGTGTCCTCAAAATTGAAATTACGTATTCCTGGGAACATTCTGAACCCAAAAGTCTTAATACACAATATATAGCTACTATACTATAGCTACTATACTAGCTGTATCTTAACAATGCTATATACACCAAGGTATAAGCTTTTATAATAAAAGTATACAACTTTTTGGTGAAATTTCTAACTATAACGCTTTCAAAAGCCAACTTTTTAAATATTTAGTTAACGCCTGTTTATACTCAGTAAATGATTTCCTGCAGTAGAATATATCAGTATTTGCGTTGTCTAGAAATGTTGAATGAATGAATTGTGAATTATAGACGCTCGACATCAGAGTCTAGAAATGTTAGTTACAGTGTTATATTATGCTGAAATATATGTAAATTGACTAGCCTAATAACACAGGTTCTGCCTGTGTTCAGGGGTTTTAATAAATATTATTATTATTAGATGAATGCATAATGACTGCAAACAGTATATGAAGACACCTGTTGTAAGAACAATGGCGTAACACAACACTGTAGTCAGGAAAAATTCATTAATTCAAACCTATGTCACCGTAGGGATTTTAACCCTAAACTTTCCACTATCGCGGCGGACTGAGTTGACATTACTCACACAGTGACATTTTCAAACGATCGATAGTGGAAAGTTTAGGGTTAAAATCCCTACGGTGACATAGGTTTGAATTAATGAATTTTTCCTGACTACAGTGTTGTGTTACGTCATTGTTCTTACAACAGGTGTCTTCATATACTGTTTGCAGTCATTATGCATTCATCTAATTATGTATTTGTCACGACTTACGTGTTAAATTTGTATTTATTATTATTATTATTATGCCCTAAAGTTTACCGTTTGTAAATTATATCAACAAAAAATTGAAACTATACAAACAATTATAACGGCTTTATATCTCATTAAATAAAAAATACTTTTTTGTCATACCTACTAGAAAATAGCTACTTTCGATGCATGTGTACCGACCTGTAATGGGTCATTTAACTGGAAGACGTGCACTAGTGCGGTAAGTAAACGGTAGCCATAGCACCTTCTGTTTATTCGCTCTATCCGCCTGCGTGCGCCTGCGATTACTTACTCACGACTTTCACGGCATACTGTAAAAGTAAAAATGGCGACGCAAATGAACTGTCAAAATTTTTTGAAAATGAAGTGAAAACGTTTTTAAAAATACGAAATACATTTTATTTCGAATGGAATAAGGTTAGCTGTCAAAAGTAATAATAATAATATTAATTATAATAGCATTAGAGCAAAAATAATCATAATTTAAAAAAAATTTTGAACATTTATCTGAATTTACTAAGAAATAGTAGTGATTTATATTATTTTTAATTTCTAAAATCTCAATTATTTTATAAATCATTCTTAGTAAACACGCTGTAAAGTTAGGTTATACATTTCTTGCTTTTTCTCATTTATTTTATTTTTTTTAATTTCCAACTAGCAGTTGGAAATGTGTAAAATTTGCAGTTACTATTTCTGCCTGTATTTTTACAATTAACTACACAACTATTATGCACTTTTTTTTAATAACTTTTTATTTATTTATTCACAACGTGAGAATGATTTGACGCTTATTTTGTTCACAGCGTACGCTGCAGTCGTTTATGTTGTCCCCACCATATACTCAGCACCCTGCCAATAGAGCATATTATATACAATATGACTTTTAGGTTCAGAACGACCGCAGTAATACGTAATTTCAATATTAACCTCACATAATAGGACGTCCTGTATATAGATTTAATAAATCAATATGGAGTAGGTACATATACTAGCTTGTTAACTAAGATGTCAAAAAATATAAAATCCAGTGTACTGCTCATTTGAAAGAACGTACGAATCTTTGGAATTTAGCCTTGATTTTGAATTACAAAAGAAAATCGGGTTTTAACAATAACATATGTACAACATTTATAAATACTAGATAAATTGGAACAGCCCGGTCAATATTTGCTGAGTCGCTCATCAAATTCTCTTTTATTTACATTAAGTATAGAATATTAACTTGAAATTGGTTGTGTACTACTACTTCGGTCAATCATGACATGCCTATATTATATAGTATATGTATCTATATTTCGAATAAAAAAAAAAACAGTTCTGCGCTTTGGACATTATTTAGAAGCTTTTATTTAACTTGCAATGTTTGTATGTCAGTTTATTTGTTTAGGTCAAATCTTGCAGGTCAATTTTGAACGACTTCCACGTATCCGATCAATTTAAAATTTGGTACACATTCGCATTTCCGATGACAATACATGAATCTATTGTTTTTAGAATTAAATTCAATCCCTAAGGGGGTAAAACGAGGGAGTAGGGTTTTTTTTTGACTGTTCAACGCCTGGGCCCAACCGCTAAAGTTAGAAACTTGGAATTTGGACAGCAGGTTTCTTTTGTGACGTAAGCACCCACTATATGAAGGGATTTTTCGAAATTAAATCCCTAAGAGATTCAAAAGGGGATAAAATTTTGAACGACTAAAAGGAACAAAATAAAATATTAATTAAAAAACACTTTTTAAAGACACGCTTTTATTTAAATGTACTAAAAAGGAAAAAATAAGTTTTAATAATTTTAGTTTCATAATTATGAAAGCGTGGGTCGTGACTAAAAAAATATCGTAGAGTTTACAACCCACGCTTTTATAATTATGAAACTAAATTATTAAAACTTATTTTTTTCCTTTTTAGTACATTTAAATAAAAGCGTGTCTTTAAAAAGTTTTTTTTACTAATATTTTTTTTTTAAATAGAAACAGTAGGTATAGTGGAATTTCATGTCATATTATGTAACGCAAGCACGATAGTGTACACTTTCTGTCCTAATTAAAGTAAGGTTTAACTAAAACATCACATTTTAATTTTGTTTTTATTAAAACTCATAGAAATAGATGAGTTCTACGTTTAAACTATATTTAATGAATTTCACTTCTGTTTGCTGTTGAATACAAACAAAGGTTTGACGAATAGCGGAAAGTATCACATAATTAATAATTGTAATATTATTATATTTTTAAGTAATTCTTTAAACCTATGCATGTATAAGTACAGTGCTTCTCAGACTATTTAATGTGATGAACCGTTATTATTTTTACTGATGTATGACGGACCGTTACCTTTTTTTCCCTGGGGCAGATAAAATGGTGACCATGCACAGGACCTGGTGCACATTACCTTGAGATCCTCTGTTAGCCCACTGACCGGGGGGTCACCCCCGAAAAAAAATTCAAAAAATAGGACCCAAAAACGCAAATTCGAAGCAAAATTTATTGAATGTCAAAGTTTTTTTTCAATTATAACAAATGAAACAATAACGAAACAAGTATTTAGTTTATACTAGCTGCGAACCGACAAAATTTTGTTCACGGACTGACACCGGTCCTCGGACCACCATTTTATGCATTGCTTTATCCGCCAGCGATAGATGGCGCAACATGTTTTAGGCGCACATACATTTTTTGGATTATCAATAAATTAAATAAAAATGCACTTTCATTGTGTTTTATTTGCATTCACCAGTCTGAATAAAAAATATAAAAATGGCTATATCAAAAATGATGTAACTTTTCATTTGTTCTATACGAGAGCAACAAAAAATACCTTCACAAATCATTCTCTCTCTGACTTTAATTAATGATTTATGGATTGCCGAAATGAAATGCATACATAGTTTGATCGGGTATTTGGCCACTGCGTTGCAATGTTTTATTGCTATCACAAAAGAATTACATCCAATAAACTGGATAAAAAATGAATATCGCGCTGTTTTTAAAACTATTACTCAGGCTGTAAAAGTCAACGAATTTTATGTCCCGAAGGCCTATGTTTTTAAATGGAAAATATAATGACTAAATATCAATAATTATAAAAGACAGTCACGTAGGTAGGTATTGTCAAATTTTTTGGTTGATTTTTCTTTTTTCATTTTCAAAAATATGGATTAGTTTATAGATTATACCACGTACACACACATATAGTAACTTTATTCGTAAAGACAGTAAGTACACTGCATCAATTGCGTCAATTAAATAAATATAAAATACCTACAATTTACCAATGTAATAATATCAAAATTTGTATTTTGAACGTTAGATATTAAAAATTACAGAAAAAATACTTATTGAGGTTGTAATTGCATTGACTTATTTACTTTTCAATGAAATCAGTCCAGATGTTTTCAAGTGAAGAAGGCAGATAGATAAAAATTCTAGAAATGCATTGTCCCATCTAGACATCATCCAAAATACCTATCAAAAAATTCTCAAGAAAACAAAATTTTAAACAGAAAAATCACGTTATTATTTTATATTTTAGAGTATAAAATTATTCATTGTAATTAATAATTACCTACTGTCTTTAAATAATTTCAAAGATTTTATATCAAAACATACGGTAGGTATAAAAAATGATGTTATTTCTGAAACAAACAAAAAATACAATCGGACCTACTGGCAGCAAACCAGCACTTTTAATGCGGAAATTTAATTATGCACATTATTCGATAATATCTTTCCAATTATGGGAAAAGTAAGAAAAATATAATTATAAACTGCGTACGAAATAACTTAAGGTGTTTTAATAGTAGATTGTATATATTACGACAAGTGATGACAGACGACAGTATGTAAAAACGAGCGATAGCGAGTTTTTAGTCTCACGAGTCGTAATACCATTAGGCATGAGATATAATATATGATATTTTTTGCCATATCCACTACAAAATACCTACTTTTCACTTCATTTTCAAAAAATTTTGACAGTTCATTTGCGTCGTCATCTCTACTTCTACAGTACGCCGTGAGGTTCGTTTACTAGTGCGGTAAGTAAAACACCTTCCGCACACTTGCCTGTTTAATGGCTCATTGAAAGCCGCTATAAATACATTGAAAGTACCTATTTTGTAGTGGGTATGGCAAAAAAGTTATGACCTTGTCCTTTATCCATGTCTTTCTGTAGCACATCATTTTCTGTTCTTATCTTATTAGTGTATTTGCCATATGGCACATACACTATTGGCGTCGGTTGGATGGCGGGACCTAGGGGTCGGACCAAAATTTCTCGACGTTTCATAGCCTCCTGAACATTTTGGCACCATTTTTGGAAATATATATATATGTGTGTGTGTGTGTGTGTGCGGGCAATAACTTTCGAAAGAGTTAATTGATTTTGACGAAATTTGGTAGTCACGTTTAAATCCATCACCGCACGAAGCCTATTTAAAATGGGCCCAATCGGACCATTTCAAGGGTGGTTTTTAGGGGTTGAAAAATGTTTTTGGGCCCGAAAATGCCGAAAAAATTCTCAGAATCGTTTCAAAATTGAAATTTAACCTTTTAGTAACGATTAAAATGTGCTGCCAAAATTTTAATAAAATCGGCCCGACTTACAAATTTTATGAAAACACTAGTTTGCGGATAGTGCTTTACTTACTGAGGGGTGTATTTAATTTGGTACCGAGGTTACATTGATAAAAATATTGAAATTAAGAAAAAAAATATTATTTTAAGGGATGTATTAAGGGGTTAAATTTTTTATTTTGTTCAAAAACAAACTTAAGTTCACATAATAAAGCCACAATGCCAGTATTAGCAAGTACACAATATTGTCGGCAGGGTTTTGGCACTGCGACCCGAGTTTTTTCATTTTTTTGAAGTGTAACTTCTTATGTGATTTCGAGCCGTTTAATGCGTTAAATATTTAACGCTAACGTTGCACCTAACCGACACACAATTTTTTGTTTAGGCTTTGTTTTGATTGCTTCATGCTTGACTATCTTTTTATTTTTTTTTACATGAGCTTCTCGTGATGGCAGCGCTTCTAGTCCTTCCCCTCCTAAGTGCCGTTGCACACTCACGCGGACGGTATGCGCTACGCGCGCTGAAGATTTGAGACCAGCATTTCAGTATGCATCCGAGCGTAAACACATAATGAGTTCGCTGCAATTGAAGGCCATCGCAGTTTATTATATTTACAAAAAAGAAATTTCAGGCGTCAGAGAAAGTTTTGGGTGCACCCCACTGTTTAAACGCAGATCTCGATTCTTGTACCTACTCTCTTCATTATAGATGCATCCCATATGTCTTCTCTATCAACTTCACTAATTAATATTTCAATATCGATAGACATATTGATGGATAATGAAACACACTGCAGTTGAACAGTTTTTTTAACATAAATGAATTTCAATCCGCGCGTTATCCGCAGATCTGTGTAAGCATGTACCTGCACTTTGTAGATATCACTGACGCGGATGATCCGTGTCGCGGAGGGACCACACGGACGGCTCCTCCATTTGCGGACCATTCGCGTATCTCCTGTAAGCTCTACATTATGACAATGGAACTCTGTCCGCGTAAGTGTGTAAGGCACAAGTCTTAAAGTTACTGTTTTCAACCGTCCCAACTTCTGATAAAGAGAGGGATATGGGGGAGGGATAGGGGGGTAAGGGAGTGGGAGGGAGAATGGAAGAGAGAAAGTAGATTATAGACGCTTGACAACTGAGGTCAATAGCGCCTGTCTCAACTTCTGCATGCCGTTGAAAGGCTGTAGTAAGTTATGTCATAGTATGTTTAGTTTGGACTAAAAAGCAATAATTAAAGAGACTGCCGTTAACTTGGCGTTTTCTTCCTCAACGGCAGCCGCATATACACGCTGACTTAAAAGAGTCTACTGTATGTATAATTACGCAATTTAAATGATTTATAATTAATATCCTTACAGTTAATATTATATGAAATAACAAGATGTAAATTGTTTCAAGACCAGATTGAAAGGTCAAATTGATGATTACAAGAAAATTTTCCATGTTAAATAAATAAGTATTTGAAACCGTATTTTTTAAACTAGATACCTACGTAATAACATATTTCTTAAAAAAATAAATCTGACTTCAAAAAAGCATTTAGAATGCTTCTAAAAAGGATAAATTGATTTTTCCCTTCGTTACCTTCCCTACCTATTATATGTTCAATTAGAAGTCGGCGTAATTATTTCCTTATAGTCATATATTAGATTAATTACAACGACTTCTAAATGACTATAGGTAGGGAAGGTGATTGTAAAACGAAAAAAAATATTTTATATTATTTTTTTGAAAAGACATTCTAAATCTTTTTTTTAGTTGGTACTACCTAATACAATTTTATGAATTATTTTAACACTGTTTAGAAATGAATCGTTTTAAATTATTAATAGGTAGGTACTATTATAGGCCTTGATAACACTGGTCTCCGGCAGTTGGTGGCCGTAAACAAATTTTCTTGAACGTGTGCATAAATCGGAAGCGCCAAGAGAAAAGTTATAATGATGCATAATATACAATAATAATTTTTTGCCCCTGAAATGACTTATCTCAAGGATAGCTAGAATTTGAAATAATGGATTTTACTGTAAAAAGTACAGTGACGTCGCGTTTGAAATAATATTTAGCTATATATATCTCTACATACTTAGTATAAAATGAAGTCGCTTTCCCCGTCTGTCTGTCTGTATAACCGCTAACTCCTAAACGGATTTTGATGCGGTTTTCACCATCAGTTAGATAATTTTTCACGGAAGGTTTATACACAGTGTGTTTCACTTTACATGAGGACACTTAAATAACTTTTTCATTTTAAAAGCAATCATTATAAAATTTTCAGCAGTAATGCAGGCCATTAAGATGCATCTTTTTGTAGGAACAAAATTTTTCAAAAGTCAAAATCTAGCCAACTACGATTAAAATAAAAAGTAGGGTTTCAAGTAAACGCATATGTGCGATCAAGATAGAGCAAAATTTTATTGAAAAACGTTGTTCAGAATCACAAAAAACTCTAAGTATGAAGTTTCGTCAAAAAAAATCATTTCTTAAATTTCTCAAAATATTAATGCAATCTGTAATTTATTTGCTTCATGGCACTCTTCTTAATAAAATAACAAATAAATTACAGACTGCATAAATATTTTGAGAAATTTAAGAAATGATTTTTTTGACGAAACTTCATACTTAGAGTTTTTTGTGATTCTGAACAACTTTTTTCGATAAAATTTTGCTCTATCTTGATCGCACATATGAGTTTACTTGAAACCTACTTTTTATTTTAATCGTAGTTGGCTAGATTTTGACTTCTGAAAAATGTTGTTGCTACAAAAAGATGCATCTTAATGGCCTGCAGAACTGCTGAAAATTTTATAATGATTGCTTTTAAAATGAAAAAGTTATTAAGGTGTCCTCATGTAAAATGAAACACACTGTATATAGCGAACGAGCGTAGCGAGTGAGTAATATAATTATAAGTAATATTCAAGCGAACGACCGAAGCGAGTGAGTAGTGTATTGCACCCGGACTTTCTTAGCACACGGGCAAAGCCGGACAGGGCCGCTAGTAATATTATATTATTTGAAACACAATAATGTTACATGTTTCCCGGCGATATTTAGAGGGGTAAAAATGTTGTCTAACGAAAAAAACGTGTCGAACGGTTTTTTGCTTATAATTCGGTCAATTAAAAGTCAGGTCAGAAAGAGAAGGAATTTTTACATAGACTTCGTATATACCTATAGAATGCGTCAAAACAGTTTTTTTTTATACATACTTCTTGGTTACTTTGCCTACCCAACTATGGCAGTGCCACCAAACGCGTTGCGTGTAGTTCATAAATAGTGCGGCGGTCGTTGATTGTGCTCTTTCTTTCTCAATCTATCTCTATCATGTCGCTTTTTCGTTTTGTCGCCTCACAAACTTACCCTCGCTATAGAAGTTTCACTTCAAAAAATATGCAAAATTGCCACCCGCCTCTGATCTATCGTGAATATTTTAGTTAAGTTAATCTAAACAAAACGACAGCGTAAGTATAAAATATCTGCGTGAATTAGCCTTGTCTCAATTCTAATTTGGACATCGATACAGTGAGTTCGCGGTCAAAGAGTATTTACGGATTAGTGATAATGTCGAAATTGGCGATTTGGTGGTCTGTGTTTGTCCTGTCACCGCTTCTGCTGGTGCATCGTTCGCAACAACTAATCCCCGGCTGTATCGTGCCGGACAAAGAATGTCCGAACGTAAATGTTACCTTCTGGCTTTACACGAGGTGGGTACCATATTTTATTTTGTTTATTTTTTCATATTTTTAACAACAACAAGGGTTATCTGCGCTTTGTATTATGTATTTATAATATAGGTAATACTAGTTTTCCGGGACGGTTTCGACCAACAGACAAGCCAGACTTGTTTTTTGCACTCTAGGAATCTCACGTAGGAATAATATTGTAAAATTATAAAAAGAGATTTTTGACCTAAATTAGTATCATTCCCCACCTTGTAGAGTTTGAATGGTAAAATATCTAAAACAAAGTTATTATGAGAGTGATTTATAGTGTTACCACTCCAAAGCCACAAGTGGAGATTGAGGAATGGTACTTATAATTTAGATCAAAATTCACTTTTCACAATGTCACAGTACTTTCCATATTTGAGGTCGCCGGAGTGCAAAAAATATGTTTTTTGTAAACAATGTTTCGTTTTTCTTTGTTTGTTTTTTTTTTTATGTCAACACGATACCGGTCAAACGGTTAAGCAGATCTAAATCACATTGTGGTAGGATGTTTGATACGCAAATAGGAAGAGCTTTATTATTTTTGGGAAAAATCGGTGCATGCACAGAAGCGATTTCTGCTATAAATTTGTTTTTTTTTTATTACAACGGTGTACTTTTCATAGCGATTTATTATTCAACTCATTTTTTAAGGTTTTATAAAACAGTTTTTTTATAAATCTTGTAGTTTTGTGATCTGTAAAAAAGAAAAAAGACAAACTTTTAGACCAAGAGGCGGGCGTTAATATATGAAGCTCATTTGTGACAGAATGAAATTTTCAGGGAAGGTAGTATTTATTATGACAAAGAAAAAGCGCTAGGGTTGCCTAGTCAAATCCTGGTGCGACGGCCGGGATAAGCCACTTCCGGTGCAAAATGTCAATTTTTATATGTATATGTATATATGTATAAATTGAAACAGCTCAAAATTACAAAGTGGCCCTTAGTCCAGCATGGTAACCATAGTTTTTAAGAAAATGACATTTCGAAAATTATAAATTGTTAATAACTGCTCAAAATTGGATAAAATATAATAGTTAAATCCTGTATCACGAAAAAAAAGTTATACATTTTGTAAAGTAGTATCAGTATATGCAAAAAAAACTTTTTAACAAAAAAAAAACCTCCTTAAAAAAACCACTAAAAAGAAGAAAATAATGAAATTTTGAGGTCTGTGCCAATTTAATAAAATATGAAGTCAATAAAAAAGTATAGTATAGTGATTAATATCTTCTTTTTAACCAACTTCATATTTTATTAAATTGGCACAGACCTCAAAATTTCATTATTTTCCTCTTTTTAGTGGTTTTTTGAAGGTTTTTTTTTTGTTAAAAAGTTTTTTATTTTTTACTTTTTAGTGTCAAAAAGTGACATTTACCTTAAAAAAATCACACGCCGTTACTCACTTTTATTAAACCGACTTTCTTACGCTGTCTGATATGTCAAAAAGTGACATTTACCTTAAAAAATCACACGCCGTTACTCACTTTTATTAAAATCAGCCGAACTAGTGAACCGATTTTGATGAAATTTCTATGGGACCGATCTGAAAGTATATCCTTTCAAATAAAAAAAGAATTTCAAAATCGATTAATAAATGACTGAGTTATGAGGTAACAAACATAAAAAAAAAATACAACCGAATTGAGAACCACCTCCTTTTTTTGAAGTCGGTTAAAAATTTAAATTTTTGATGTGAAACATCTTTAGGTATGGGTGTAAAGTCGTTTGAATGGAACGTCGCCAAATGTCATTTGTTGTTGCATTTTCAAACTACGTGGTCAATAATTATAGTTTTTTTACTAACATTATCAGCGCGTAATGTGTCATGCATCGTTTTATTTTTTTTTATTAAAAAAACAGATAGATTATTATGTATTGTTTTTTTTTCTTATTGAAAAATTATTAATGTGATATTTTTTAGCACTTTAAATATATTAAAAATGTTAAAAATTCAATTTCCAAAAAAAAATATCTCGCATTCAATGATGTAAATTATTTTCTAATTTAACTAGCATAAAGAGATACCTTTATTAAAAAAAATATATATAATTTTTATTTCATGATTTTCTTGACTTTTTTTCAAAGCAACTACCTTAAACTACGTTTTGTTTAAAAATGTTTACATATTGTAAAAAAAAAATAAATATTTTAATAGCACGTTAATATAAGTATGCTTAGAATAAGTAATTTAAGTAATAATAATTCATAAAATGTTATTGTCTTTGCTCGGATACATTTTTGAATAGTTTAATGTATAGTAAACTATATTGAAACTCATGTTGATCACTCACGTATGTAATATAATAAAATTAAAAAACCGGTTGATTTGTGAATCAGAATTGTCAATCATTATTATGGCAATGTTTGCCTTCTTCAGGCCTAAAATTACATAATTCTAATAATGTAATTTTAGGCTTGAAGAAGGCAACAAAATAGTTGCTGAAAAGTTGCCATAATAAAGATTGACAATTCTGACTCACAAATCAACCGGTTTTTTCTTTTATTATAGTAAATTATTATTATTTTCAATTTTTTCATTATAGTTATTTTGGTTTTATATTCGCTTAGTTAACTTTATACCTGCGTCTGATTAAGATTAATTTCAAGAAAAAATATTCATCGAGGTTCAGTAAAGTCAAATGCTTCAATTAATTTTTAACGTCAAACCAAATTTAAAATCACAAACAAAAATCAACCTTTTTTCTCTTTTCGAAACAAACCCCAAACCACCTTTTTTAAAACTTTTATTACAGGTTACTACGACCTTCAAGTAAGTAATTTATAGTACTAATTTATATAAGAGGTGCACGTTGAATTACGTTGAAAAATAAAAATAAGAAATTGCTACCCTAAAATATATAAATTCTTGGGAAAATTGTCAATACCAGATTCAGGCAATTCCTGCGTAATTATGCGGATATGAATTAGAAACCAAATGCGCTGAAAACATAAAGTTATACATAACTAGACATACGTATGAATGTTTGCCAAACACAAGGCCGATAACTCATTTCAGAACGGTTATAATATATAAGTATACATATATACATAATGTTATTTGACAGCTTTAAAAATGTCAAAAAAACAAATATAATTTATAAGTTTTCATTGTGTACCCAAAATTTCCTTAGGCAACCCTATGTATTTCAATACAGCTCTTCGAGATCTACAATATGGCGTCAATTGTATGCTGTCATATAATGATGAAAGATAATTATGAGCTAATGAAATATGTGTATTTTGCACCGGAAGTGAGCTTCTCCCGGCCGTCGCACCAGGATTTGACGAGGCAACCCTAGCGCTTATTCTTTGTCATACTAAATACTACCTTCCCTGAAAATTTCATCCTGTCACAAATGAGCTATATAAATTAACGCCTGCCTCTCGACCTATTTGGTTAATTTTTAGATGTGAAACCATAAGCAGGTAATCATAGAAACGAAAAAAAAATTAAGTGAATTAATGTCAGTATTTTTAGAGATTAAATAGTCCCGTCGCCCAAATGGATGACATTATTTATGTTACAAACCATCAGTTCTATTCTGGAAACTGTTAAAAATATTATTCGGAAATTTCAGTTTATTTAAAAAAAAAATTATAAACTGAAAAAATATAACCCCTGGTATTTGGTGGCCTTACTAAATCAATTTTAGTGCTAATTAATGACTGACCTTATTGGAATCAATTAGAAGTATTTTCCTTTCAGATAAGTTGCCCTGGTAGCAAACGTGTTAAGCGAAATAAAAAACATGTATAGTTTCTAAATACTTATATGACTTTAATTTTTAAATAAAGAAAATGTAACAACACCAATTAATAATTTTCAACGGGTCTATTAATCATTTACGGTAAATTTAAATGACCCGAGGACCACCCAATTGTGGTTTGCTGTATAGAAATATTTAAATTGAAGTATCTAATTTATTTTAATTAATGTCTGAATAAACAATAGCTATAGAAAATTTTTTGTATCAAATTGTAAATTATAGTAGAAACTATATTATTATTGTCTACTGCAGCAGAATCCAGTTTGCTCTCATATTATACTTATTAAAAGTCAACTTCGCTACAATTTGGATAGAAATTGACATTTCAATTTCAAGTAGAAAGGTTATCAAAACTGTTACGAATTTGTAATTTATAAACAAATTGAGTTCATCTAGTATTAACACTGCAAAAAAAAAAACATTATGGAGAATTGGTTTTATATAGCATCTATATAGGTACATACAGGTTGTCCGGCGACTTCTCTGCATATCTTATACAGCGTGTCCCAAAAAGAATGGGACATAAAGTAACAGCTGATTCCTTATAAAAGAATATTGCGATAGACCCCAACTGTCTATTCCGAAAGTTGATATTAAAAGAGATACAGGGTGTCAAAGATTTTTGATTTTCTTAAATAACTTTTAAAATAATTTAGTCATTTTAATGAAATTTGGTATATGGGGATTTTTTGACATGAGAAATTCAAAACTGACCTTGGTATGGCTCTTACTTGTAGGGGACGCAACTTACACACCTTTTCACTCATTCAAATAGTCATAACTTTTTTGTACGTACTCGTACTATTTTTTTAAATTAAAAAATTGATTTTTCCGTCATTTTTACGTAAAAAAGGTAAACTTTGTAAAAGTGGCTAGGAGTAACCTTTTTCAAGATATCTGCACTTAAAGTAATCGATGCAATGTAGTTTTAAATGGCAAATTTTGAAAATGAACATAGGTGGCCTCATGGTTGTTATTTTGAAAACTTTCTACAATAAAATAAATGTTTTTGATTCGCTATTTAAAATAAAATATTAATTAAAATAAGAAATATTATTATTTAACTAAAATTTGCCATTTAAAACCACATTGCATCGATTACTTTAAGTGCAATTATCTTGAAAAAGGTTACTCCTAGCCACTTTTACAAAGTATACCTTTTTTACGTAAAAATGACGTAAAAATCAATTTTTTAATTCAAAAAAATAGTACGGGTGCGTACAAAAAAGTTATGACTATTTGAATGAGTGAAAAGTTGTGTAAGTGGCGCCTCTTACAAGCAAGAGCCATACCAAGGTCAGATTTGAATTTCTCATGTCAAAAAATCCCCATATACCAAATTTCATTAAAATGTCTAAATTATTTCAAAAGTTATTTAAGAAAATCAAAAATAAAAATTAAACTTTGATAGGTACCCTGTATCTCTTTTAATATCAACTTTCGGAATAGACAAGTTGGGGTCTATCGCAATATTTTTTTGTAAGGAATCAGCTCTTACTTTATGTCCCATTCATTTTGGGACATGCTATATAAAGAAAAGTATTTTTTTCATGTCAGTGTGTTCGCAAAAACTTGAATTAAATTTGGTTTCCACAATCGCATAGTATTAAATATTTTTTTATAGCATAATGATAATTTTCGAGATATTTGCGAAAAACTAGAATTTATCCCCTTTCACCCCCTTAAACCAAAAACCCACTTTTGAAATTAAGAGCACTTTTCAGTTAATACATAGGACATAAAAATAAAGGTGTCCACAAAAATCTAACATTGTCGGAATTTTTTCGAAATTTGGTCCTTTTTAGGCGCGATCTTAGCGAAGCTAGAAGCGCCTATATACACTCGCTTTGTCTGTACGTCTGTGAATCTGTCAATCTGTGAATCTGTGAATCTGTCAATCTGTAACGGATTTATTGTATCAGTCGTACACCCCAAACGGGTTAACCGATTATTAAAAACTTTTTTTTGTTCGATTCCTCTCGGGGTCTATTTGATCCTAACGTCGCCCGATTTTTGAATTTTGGCCCCAGAGGGGAGCAAATTAGAAAAAACGGTGTTTTTTGCTTATAGTTTGCTCAATTTAAGTCAGATCGATTCGAAACCTGTCTTAAACGAAAGAGCAGAAAATTTTAGATAGATTTCATGTATAATATTGTGTCAAAAAAGTTTTTTTATACAGATTTATATGATTATTAAACTAAATAAATGCGACTTTATCTAATAAATCGCGAACTTGTTTCGGTTGTCCTTGTCTGTTGCACAGTGTGATATGGATATTGGAAGATAGCGTATGCTCTGTCTTATATTGCATTATTTCAATATAGTTATTCAATTTTTTGACTGCTGATGTTTGAATTTAAGTTTAAAAACCCTGGCCTACTGAGTTAAAATGACGTGTAACTAATTATTGACGTCGATCGGATCGGACCAAAATTTCTCGACGTTCATCATACCTTCCCGAACAATTTGACTTTCTCTGTCTCTATGTCCCTTTGTACGCTTATAACTCGAGAACCACTGATCCGATTTACATGATTTTTTTTCAAGTAAATAACTTCTTATGCGACTGCGAGTTTTAAAATATTCTGGCATCACGCAAAAGCAATCGAACTGATTCTCAAATAAAAACGTATGTTCTGGCATCACGCAAAAATAAGTAGGTAGTAGAGGCCTTGTTTTTTAAACGGTGGTTTTATTTAGCTTGATCCCGTATATTTGTTAGAAATCTTGGGATCGATTGAGTTGAAATTTTGCACACATGTGTAGCTCCGGTGACAATACAATATTATGGTAACTAGCTGACCGGCCCGGCTTTCGTCCGGGTGTAAATCGTACTTTTGAATTTTTATCCACTTCCCATGATCCGATTGAGTTGAAATTTTGCGCACATGTGTAGCCTCCGGTGACAATACAATATTATGGTAACCAACTGACCGGCCCGAGTTTCGTCCGGGTGCAAATCGTACTTTTGAATTTTCACAGGCAAAAGGTCTTTCTCCGGTAACGTTTCGGATAAATGTAATAAAATCAGACTAAGGAAATAAAGCACACTAAAAATTATTAGATCCTTTTGAAAATTAATATTTGAGAGTTTTATAGGACACAAAAAAATAAAATGGCGTCAGATTTCAAAATGGCGGCCATATGTACTTTTTTGTAAACATTATCCGATTCTTTTGAAAATTAATATTTGAGAGTTTTATAGGACACAAAAAAATAAAATGACGTCAGATTTCAAAATGGCGGAAATATGTAGAACTCCTTTCTAAAAATTATACGATCCTTTTGAAAATTGATATTTGAGAGCTTCATAGGACACAAAAAAATAAAATGACGTCAGATTTCAAAATGGCGGCCGTATGTACTTTTTTTGTAAAAATTATCCGATCTTTTTGAAAATCGGTATTTGAAAGTTTCATAGGACACAAAAAAATAAAATGGCGTCAGATTTCAAAATGGCGGCCATAATATGTACTTTTTTGTAAAAATTATCCGATCCCTTTGAAAATTGATATATGCGAGTTTTATAGGACACAAAAAAATAAAATGACGTCATATTTCAAAATGGCGGAAATATGTAGTACTCCTTTGTAAAAATTATCCGATCCTTTTCAAAATTGATATTTGAGAGTTTCATAAGACACAAAAAAATAAAATGACGTCAGATTTAAAAATGGCGGCCGTATGGACATTTTTGTAAAAATTATCCGATCCTTTTGAAAATTGATATTTGAGAGTTTCATAGGTCACAAAAAAATAAAATCATGTCAGATTTCAAAATGGCGGCCATATATACTTTTTTGTAAAAATTATCCGATCCTTTTGAAAATCGGTATTTGAAAGTTTCATAGGACACAAAAAAATAAAATGATGTCAGATTTCAAAATGGCGGCCGTATGTACTTTTTTGTAAAAATTATCCGATCCTTTTGAAAATTGATATTTGAAAGTTTCATAGGTCACAAAAAAATAAAATGACGTCAGATTTCAAAATGGCGGCCATATATACTTTTTTGTAAAAATTTTCCGATCCTTTTGAAAATCGGTATTTGAAAGTTTCATAGGACACAAAAAAAATATAAAATGATGTCAGATTTAAAAATGGCGGCCGTATGTACTTTTTTGTAAAAATTATCCGATCCTTTTGAAAATTGATATTTGAGAGTTTCATAGAACACAAAAAAATAAAATGACGTCAGATTTCAAAATGGCGGCCATATGTACTTTTTTGCAAAAATGATCCGATCTTTTTGAAAATTAATATTTGCGAGTTTTATAGGACACAAAAAAATAAAATGATGTCATATTTCAAAATGGCGGTCATAGGTATATATTTCTTTGTAAAAATTATCCGATCCTTTTGAAAATTGATATTTGAGAATTTAATAAGACACAAAAAAATAAAATGGCGTCAGATTTCAAAATGGCGATCAAATAATAACTTTTTAATTGTATTATTTATATCTTTGATAAATTCGGTTTTATATACAATGCGTAAAAAGCATAGCTTCTGTCGGGTGTCTTACGACACATCATGACTTTTTTATTTAGCCGGTTCCGAGTAACGCTTAATAGTCAACCGTTGCTATGGAAAATTGTTTAAAAAATTCACTGTACTATTTTTTCTATGTAATCCAATACATATTTATATTAGGTCTTATGGCTCATAGCCTACTACAAAATTATAAATCTTCTCAGTGTTATTTTCCCTATGTTCAATAAAACCGTTTACACACAGTACCTACATGAATATCGCGCCTTGTAATTCTTGAATTACTTGTATGCTCCAAAATTTTTTTTACTTATTTTACTAGTCTATAAAACATAATGCGAGGAAAGCTTTAGGGCTTAGGCTATAAAAAAAATCTCTGTCAAATTCGAAATGAACATAATATATAAGAATATATAAACTGACAACCCGCAGAAGACCTAAATAACCCTAGTAGCTGGAGGCCTACAGTATTCTTTTATCAAGTCGATGCTCGATAATTCAGTTCTACCCTTTCTATGCTGCTTTCGACTAGCAGAAAATTCTAATTTCTTACCTCGTTCTTCTACTTGTACTTATAAATACAGTGAATTTCACTTAAGACGCAACATATTATGAAGGTTTTGTTTATCTGGTATGTGCCTATAGCTATGGAAAACATGAATGCAAGAGAAAATCGTTTCACTGAACAAAAACATAAATCATCAATATTTTAATTTAAAAAAAATGAATTACAGGAAATTTTTATAAATTAAAATATTGTTAGTCATTATTTTATTTTTTTTATATATATTTAACACCCTCAGCTGCTATGGCTATATTCGTGTGTGTGGGGATGTAATTATATAATAAAATTAGGTAAGTATGTACAGAGTTTGTTGTTTGGTTAGTATACACATCACAAATGGCGCACTTATAACATATGTTTTTAGTTAGTCATTATTATTGAGTAAAATTCACTGTATATGGATCACCTATATATTTTCCACAGGCCTGCGAAAAATAATACAGAAAATTAAAAGCTATTTTAAGTTCAAAAAAGTAATTTAGTTAAAAGTATGTAAGCATGCGCACGACGCATAAAATTTCATTCCCTTTTCTTTAAAACAAAAATCTATTACGAAGGGAAAACATCAAAGAAATACTACAACCACTAAGAAAAAAAAATATTTTTCACGCCAAAACGGTCGACTGATTTCTCATTAATATGAAGATTTAGTTGAGGCGAAGCTTTCAAGTTTTTGTGCAGTAATGTTAAATTTCCAGAAGCTTCTTGAGCTCGCTCGTTTGAATTGAAATGATAATCAACTCTTTCTGAATCCCGCCAGATTGTAAATTATGAAAAACATTGGGCGCAACGCAAAACTCTACCGTTTTCATAACGTCTAACTTTAAAGTTTAAGGTATAGGCCTACAGTCATTATGTCTTATTTTGCTTTTTATTCTAAATTTGTTTAATGAATTTGACTTCTGTTTGATGTAGGACACGAAAAAAGTTTAATGAATAGTCAGAAGTATCTCAGCAACAATACTAGACACTAGTACTTAATAAAACTGTAAAAGGGAGGGTGTCTCTCTGTCCTGCCATAACTCTTAAACACTTAATCCGATTTCAATAACATTTGGCACACGTGCATAGGACTTGTTAACTTAAAATATAGGCTTCGCTTGCGTTAAAGCAGGGCTCTCATTAAAATAAAAGTATTTTTTTATACAAGATCAACAAATGACAATTGTTGCTCAGTAAAATTTGGTAGGTAGACGTATTACGAGGCATCCGTACTCCAAGGATATAGAACTTTATACACAGTTTAATCTAATTCATAAATATTCCCAGTAGATTGATAGAAAAGTAGTCTATCTACAATCTGTTTAATGACACCTAAGCTTACAGAATAGCGTACGGTTTCAACTATAGGAATTTCCCGTTAAAACCGACATCTATAATGCGACAGAATCTTCGGACTAAGTTTACGTTCACGAAAGCAAAGTCGCGGAAAAGGGCAATAATATGTTTAACGTAAGCGAAATCACGAGGTACATCAATAATATTTTTAAGTGCAAAAGCTGAAGTAATGTGAATTAAAAATCTAATTTCTAAAATCACGTAATAACGAAGAATTTAAATTCTGTCAGTGTTTTTTCATTGTGACTTTCCATTATTACGAAACTATATTATTAATCAGAAAAAAATATAGAGATTTAGAACATTTCGTTATTATGTGATTTTAGAAATAAGCCTTTTTATACAAAATCAGGGATTTTTTACTTAAAAATACTAATACATTTCTATAGACATTTTTTTCCACTATCCTCCAACAGACAGAAGTCAAAATTCATTAAATGCATTAATAAAAACTAAAATGACAGAGTGCTTTAGCATATTTGACTATAGTCCCACCTTAACACTTGACAATAAAATACAATTCTTATCGACATGATAATTGTGTAATAAACATTAAAGGATAGTGTTAAAAAAAACTGTATAAATTTATCGATTTTGAACGGTAATACGCACGTTAGAAGGACAAAGAAAGATAAGAAAAAAGTTTAATTAAAAATAATGTTTACAAAAACTTTGAACTTTTTTAAACAGGCGTTCCAGTAATATAATCACTTTTGAGTTTTAATAGGTAGCCACACGTAAGTATTATTTTGTTATGATTTCATTTTAAAATAATAATTACAATATCTAAAAAAAGAACTAAAATGAAACAATAAAAAGAATGAATGATATTATGTCGTTTTTATTATCTTTGTTTTTTCAAAAATATTAATAATAATTAGCATTTACAGTTATTTAATTCAAGTCATCTTGACTACAATTAGATCATTGATTTCAAGTAGACTTGATTCAAATTAGTAGTTTCAAGTCGAATTGACTCAAATTAGTTAATTCAGGGCTCAGACCATGACTGTTTCCTATTAGAAATCATTGCCACAAACACAATAGCGTTTATTTCATTTCAATTATTATGTTGAAGATACAAATTTTTAAATTTTAATACGTACAACCCCTGTCGCGCTGCATTTCTAATCTTTATAAACACGCCGCCTAACACTGATCCGTTTCTATCAATCAGCTATCAATATGAGACACGTATTAAAAATAATATGAGCTGTAGAAGTAAGCCGTGATATTCGGGCTATGCGACGTCAGTCGCTAGGAAGCAACTTCAAAAATTTATTGTGAAGCCATTTTAAGTACTGGACACAAAAATCCAACGACATTACTTAAGTTAGATGTAGCTCATTCCAATAAAAAATGTCCTTTATAGACTCATTCAATCAAGTTCATAGTAAGGAAGAAGAATCCACGTCATGAATCAGCCTTCATATTTACACTATTCATGTGCTCTGCTTCATTCTTCAAGTTTATTCAAGTTCTTTTCAAATATAGGATTTCAATGCTTTCCATGTCTTATTTTTCAAGTCAAGTAAAAAGTTGACTAGTCTTCGATTTTACTTGAACTTAAAATATAATTTGAAACAGAATTTCAAATTTAGTTGATGAAACTTTAAACATTGCTTCCACTCTGCAAAAATATTCAAGTTACTTGATTCAAGGTTATTTCAACAAATTTATTTGATCCGAGTTATTTGATACAAGTAAACGTCAATCAAGTTAATGAAGACAAGTTTTATAAGTCAGGAAAAACTTTAATTTAAAAAGTCACAAAATTATATTATGTGAACTAGAGTCAAGTAACATGACAAGTGTAAATTTTGCTTTACAAATAAAAAAAAATGAAATTTAAAATGTCACCAATGTAAAAATTTTGAAATTCCTCTCACACCTCTGGAAAAAGGGTGTAAATAAATAAGCGTGTGGGTACAAGAATAAGGTTTCAGATAAAATGAATAAACCGACTAAGGTGTGACAGCTATAGATTACCGCTTTCAGCCGACAAATTAATCATACGAAAACCACGTTTCCAGCTATAAAATACCGTTTCGTCTCTTTTTGTCTACCTACCACTTTCTCTCTTACACGTACACTGACTATACCATTGACTTAGAGAATAGACTGCACAAGAGACCAGAAAAAGTGTCGCTCAAAAAAGAGACACAGAGGCTGCAGTGATGACTGCAAATTGCAATCTTCATGTTCTATTATAACCAGAGACGGGCTAGTCTGCTCTTTAATTTTCTTAACAGCGTACACCTGTAAATTTTTCATAGATCCGTGACTACGAACTATACGTAAATACACGTAGTGTGATATTTTAAGGTTATTTATGACTACTTGAACATTTGTCTCACATCCAGTACTGACCTGCAGCACTTGAAAATAATCAATGGAATTGGAATATAAAATACCTAATATTATTTAAATAACTGTTATATTTATTTTCAAAATGCTGACTTTTTTTTGAATTAAGTTTCTGTTGTATTATTAATTGTTTTTTTT
Organism: Mongoloraphidia duomilia; assembly: GCA_039654895.1. Classification (NCBI taxonomy): domain Eukaryota; kingdom Metazoa; phylum Arthropoda; class Insecta; order Raphidioptera; family Raphidiidae; genus Mongoloraphidia; species Mongoloraphidia duomilia. Next base: position 32,974,578 of record CM077517.1, on the reverse strand, counting down.
TGCCATACCCACTACAAAATAGCTACTTTCAATGCATGTTTACCGCCCTACATTGGGTCTTTTAACAGACAGGCGTGCAAAAGTGTTTCCATTACACATAGCAAGTGCGATAAGTAAACGGTTGTCATAGCGCCATTTCTGTTTATTCGCTCTATCCGCCTGCGATTACGTACTCAATACTTTTACGGCATACTGTAAAAGTAAAGGTGGCGACGCAAATGAACTGCCAAAATTTTTTGAAAATGAAGTGAAAAGTAGGTATGTTGTAGAGGGTATGGCAAAAAAAATATCATATATATATCTCGTACGTAATGGTATTATGACTAGTGTGACTGTAAAAACTCGGTATCGCTCGTTTTTACATATTGTCATCACTCGTCAGTATTATACCCCATTACGCATCTAGATACAATCTACAATCTAGATACAATCACTATTGTTTGATATTCTATAAAAGTGAGTTAATTATTTTCACAAGAAAGTACATTTTCCATTATTTAAAACCTTTTTAACAAACGAAATGCATTCAGGGAATTTTTCTTTTAAGGACTATTGTGAGCAAAATCGAAAACTAATGAAAACTAACAGCGTTCTTAAGAAAGAAACGGAGATTGGCAGCCACTTTCATCTCGCTCACACAATAGTAGACATTTTCATCGCAATGCTGATAGCGAATGCGCAGTCCGTGCTCTATGTCAATATGCTACACTTCATTTACATTCTATCAAAAAGACTACTACATCAGAGACGGCGTTTAAAATTTCTTTTAATATTTATTACCGCGTTCTTGCCAATTCATTAAACGTATCATCCCTGTTTACTTACATCTATTTAATCGGTGAACTTCGAAGCGACTTCGAAATAGTTTTTAAAAATATCAGTATCTATGAGTGGGGAATCATACATGACTTTCAGGTCCCAAAATAATTTTTCAGAATAGTTTTTAATAAGAAAATTTTCAGTGCAATTTGCCAGAAAGTATATTTTTTATACGATATACTGAGACGATTATAATCATTATTATTATATAGCTTTAATAATATAGTTTACCCTTTTATTCATAGCTAGTTACCGATTTTTTTTAATGGCAATGTCAGTTCCTTGGGTTACATCAAAATACCTCAATTGTTTATAACCCAAGAGCTAGTGAACTTATTTTGTAAGGAATTTAATAAAAGCTGAAACTTTGTAGATATTTCTAACTTCCCTGATGAAGGTATCGAAGACCTGCTAGGCCGTGGTTACTTCCGCACCAAAACTGTTCAAAATTTTAAAAGCTGTCACTTGACGGCTTCAGATGACAATTAACCGTTAATAAGAATGTCAGGCCTACATTTTTCGACAAACATAACGCCGTAAGACGCACAAAATTGCCACTGATTCGATTAGTAGCAAAATCTTTAATTTTGGAATGAGACAAACATTTTGAAAAAATAATATCTAATTCAAACAGGTTCCTTCGTCTTAGACACATTAATTTTAAAAGATAAAAACTGCAAATTAAAAAAATAAAATTGTAACAGCTTTGTGCATCTAAGTAAGTGGAGGAAACTTTCAACTAGGGTCTAAGGAATAAGGATGTTACCGATGGGAGTTTTACTGACATCTGCAGATGCGAATGCAGATTTTTGACGTCCACATTGGCAGATGGGCATGCAGATGCTGATGTCAAAAATGATGCGAAAGTTCCGCGATTGCTGATGCGGATATTTGCAACATTCCTAGTTTGAAGTTTTTCACTCAAGTACCGGGCCCGCCCAGAGAACCTTGTCATGACTTGCATCACATTCGCATCCGCTAAAACTTCACAACGATTGTTGCGGATGTGGATGTGGATATTGATGTCAAAAATGATGCAAAAATTCTCCGATTTTTGATGCGCATGCGGACGTCTGCAAAATCCCTGCTTTTAACATTACTGCAGAATCCTTAGTGTTAGTTTTAAGACACCCTGTAAACGAATGTACACTCGATAGAAAAGGATTAGTATAAATACATCATCGTACTGAAAAAAGGATCCAGTAAAAGGATAAACCACACACAGATATTATCCGACATGACAGCGTTACCAGACCGACATTAATTTTTAAAAACCCTTTTTTGCGTCACATACTTTTTCAAAAAGGTATTATGTAAGATAACGCTAAGAAAAAACAAAATCTCATTTCCTATGTAAAATTATTTAAATGTCACTTTTTCATATTTTACGTTAATTTAATTCACGGCATATACTTAACATATTTTGATAAGTGAAATGAAAATATTAAATAATCTACGGTAAATTTCCTCAATGTAAACAGTTTATTTACAAATGTTTTAAAATAATTTTTAAATGATGACCGAATTACTGTGTTAATGAAGGTCATAAAAATTTCAAAACATAAACAATTGATTTGTATTTATTCATAGCAGCTACAAATTTATAATGATTAATAGTGGCATCATATCTAGTGCGATAAATTCGAATGCCTCACATATCTGACCTATTAAGTTTAGATATTATGCCGGCGCGGACTTTTCTTTACGTATTATAGTGAGGTCTAGAAAAACACAGTATTCTCTGCCGGAAGTTACCCCCTGCACTCTTCATCTCAAATCCATTTTCCTCGTCGAAAAACGGTTATAGCTCTCCCGACGCTATTTTTAAAGCTAAATGCTTTAGGTAAAGCCAAATTATGAAGGACCAAGAATCACACTACAGATCCTCTATAATATATAGGTACTTTTATTATAGGTATTTTTTGAAAACAAGTTCTGGCTCCGTGTGAAAGATTACGTAATTTTTAAAAAATTGTAGGTTTTTCCAGGAAAATATTTTTCAATTTTTCGCTTGAAGGATCTGCTGTAGTGTGATCCTTGGTCATTCATTTGGCGTTTACCTAAAATAGCGTCGGGAGAGCTGTTTTTAGAGTGCATAACTTCCGGTAGAGAATACTCTTTTATTTCAACCTGATATATTTAATTTCGATAATTTTGCGAAAACGCTTGCCAGTTTTGTCAAAAACACATTTGAGTTGCAGGCCTAGAATTAATTCGTTTTATTAAAAAAGTTACACTCATGGCATATTTTTGTTGACACATATTTTCTAAACCATGACAAATAGGACACGTCTTGCTCATTAAACATTTCTTACTCAACGCTGACATTTCTATTTATGGTTGACACAGCCTTTCTCTTTGTATCTTACAGCAAACAGAATCTAAATTCGTTGGATAAGTACAAAAATAAGACAAGATATTTGGGCATATTAATTGACTAAATCTCACCTTAATATTAAATTCGTAATTCCAGGCAAAATCGAAACAATCCCGTTCAACTTTATGCTGAAAATCCTGAGGGAATAAAACATGCATTATCTGATGCTAAAATTCCTTTGGAAGTCCTCATTCATGGTTATACAGGAAACAAGGAGAGTTCGCCATTTCAAGAAATAACTCCACGTAAGTACGAAACAGACGTATTATACCGTGCTATTTACGAGGAAGGATCAAGTTTTAGTAGCATCTCACGTACGGTGCATAGTACCCATCAGTAAAATTTAGAAGCGTAAAAAATAAAATAACACCTAAGCTAACAAAAAAATAAAATAAAATTTTGTAGTGCTTTGTTTAAAACATTAAAAAATAAATAGTTATGTGCGAGTATTTCAAAAACTGAGTATACGAGTAGTTAAAAGTTGTCGATCATCGCAAAATATTATTAAAAAAAATCGAGTCGAGTAGTAAACAACGGTAAGTTTTCGTTGGTTGCTCAATTTGCAAGAATAAGATCGGTAGATTAAAGGAACTGACTACCACGTGCAGGTGGGAAAATTTTATTTCGAAAATTCGCTTATAGCTGACCCCTAGTAGTGAATTTTCCTTTCTAGTATTGATAAATACGAGTAGTCAAGTAGTGCTGGGAGAAAAAATTTTAAGGTTAAAAATATTTTTTAATGAGTAAAGTTTCCTCTCCATACTATTCGATTCGACTCGTATGTCGAGTATTTATTAAAATGCACCTCTCGTCCCTCTAAAAATAAATAATGTTATTTATTAAACGTCCCCAAATATTTGAGTTTGGTACCAATTTATATTTTCAATTTATTATTAGTTTTGATAAAATCGAAAATCCAATTGATATTTTTTTACCAGTTCTCAGATTAGAACTGAAAACGGAGCCAATATCAAAATAGGTATAGGATTCGCTTTAATTTTTACTTTTTGTGATTTTCGGATTTTTCCCTTTACTTGTGCTGTGAGACCTTGCTTTTTGTAAAATTTCATGATTCTAGGTCAACAGGAAGTAACCTATAGGTTTTTGATGAGATGTCAAAATGGCCATATTTTTTGATTGCGTTGATCTAGAAGCTTAAATTCTTTACACCTTTAAGGGACCGTAGACCTTAGTATTTCGTATAAATTTCAACTTGATATCTCTATCCGTTCCTGAGAAAATGGGTCTTGACTGACGAACACCCAGCCAGTCAGCCGGACAAATGAGTGATCCTATAAGGGTTCCGTCCTTTCTTATTGAGATACGGAACCCTAAAAATAAGTTTAAAACAAAAACATAGTATCTACTGTGTGTGTCAAGCTGGGTGTTGCCGAGCGCGGCGCAGCCCCACGCGGTAAGATTGCTATGAGGTGGAGCCGAGACTTCTACAAGTTTTAAATAAGTTTAAAATAATATATAAGATTTAAAAATTATTTTATATTAGCAAAATAAAATCTACACATTACACGGGCGAAGCCGCACCGGGCAGCTAGTTCATTTTATATTATAAAAAATGTGGAAAACGGTTGATCTGTGGATCAACCCTAAAACTTCCCGCATGTGTTAAGTACGTTACAATAAATTGATACTATTGTGTTGAGGCGTTAATTATAAATTACGAGGAACGCCGAATCCGTAAATCAAAGTGAGATACTGTAACAATACAAACTCCGGCTACACTAATGCACCCTCAATATGGGATATCGGGAATGTCTATGGGTATCTTGATGATTTGATTATTTGTTTTTAGACAAAATAAAAAATTTAACCCCTTTATACACCCCTTAAAATAATATTTTTTTTCTTAATTTCAGTACCTATTATTACCAATCCAAATAAATCCTTATCCGCAAACTAGTCAAACAATTGTAAGTCTGATCCTGTCGGGCCGATTTTTTAAAAATTTTAGCAGCACATTTTAATCGTTACTAAAGGGTTAAATTTCAAAATTGAAACGATTCTGAAATTTTTTTCGATATCTTTGAGCCCAAAAACGTATTTTAACCCCTAAAAACCACCCTTAACATGGTCCGATTGACTCCAAAATCTCATCAGATTTAAGTCTCAATAAACCCTTTCGAATGCCGTAAATCCGATCTCAATCGGTTAATTCGTTCTAAAGATACCGTACGACAAAAATTTGGTTACACACATACATACATATTATACACACACGCACGCACGCACACACACACACACACACACACAGCTTCCTAGGAGCCCAAACGTCGAGATCTGGTGAAAACTTGATTTTCGAAAATCGGACCGAAACCAATAACTTCCCGTTTTTTGAAAATTTTCAATAGCGGGAAGTTAAAAATAATCAGTCTTTTTCGAAGCATAATAATTTGTCCCAAATGCAAGAAGAAAATAAATTCTCTCACATTATAACTTGTGGCAGTTGTGGCATGGTTTTTGTTTGACGAAAACAAACAGCTCTCACGATTTTGTCGTTTTTGTGTACGCGAAAAACCACTTACGTATTTGAAACCTAGACCTGGGGAAAATAAAGTTTGCGGAGGAACGGAAAGAGCGGGTAATGCCTTCGGTGACATTAAAAGTATTAAGACTCAATTAAAAACTTATTTGTTTTTGTCTCACGCGTGCTGTATGAAGAAATGAAAGTAGGTATATATACAGCTCCCACTGCTTGATGCTTCTACACTTCATAGGGTGGCCCGTCACATATTGGGGATCACCATGTTCAGTGAGAAAATCTTACGTACAATAAGGAGCTAAGGTTTGTTTGTTTGTCTGCGCTAATCTCAGGAAATACCGAACCGATTTGAAAAATTCTTCCACTGCTTAAAAGCCCACTTCTTCCCGGGTGATGCAGGATATACATTATTACGCAATGTCAAAACGGGAATGAGCAGTGAGCAAAAATGTAAAACAAGTCGGATATCCCGCACGCGATCTCTCAGATTAATATCATTATAAACAATCACTTTTATATTATATAACTTTAGGATGCTTTAGCTAGCATAAATATAGATGATAAATACATTAATCTTGCTGAAAATACAATTTCGCTGCCAAACCAAAACTTACCAGGGCGAATCCGGGCCAGAAAGCGAGATCCATATATAGTATTTTCTTTTTTCGTACAAGATTTTGAAACAAGCCCCATTTATTAATCAAAGTTACTGATTAATTTGCCTAACCATAATTACAAGGGTTTTACGGGGTTGTAGTATTTGATATTAATTTCAACTGATACCTCTACTAGTCATTCCTGAGAAAAGGGTCTTAACGGACAGACAAACAGACGGACAACAAAGTGATCCTATAAGTGTTCCATTTTTTTTTTCATTCTGAGGTACCGAACTCTTAAAACGGTCTTGACCAATTTGAAAAACAAATATGCATCACTAAAAGAAAAATAAAAACGGAATTTAAAATCTTCTGGCCACCCGAACTTTTTCACAATTTTAAACCCTCTTACTCCTTCAGTATCTACTCGATACGATCAATAGGCATTCGAACAATTCTTGAACTTTTAAATAAAGTATCAAGTTTCACTGCCGTCGTACTTGAAACTTCTTAAACATTTCTAATAAATTAATTTTGCCTCGATGTATATACATGACAATTTCAATTTAATTATTTAGCTCTTATTTTTAAATTGGTAATTTCGCCTTCCGATTTTTTTAATCTACGTAATTTTTGTACATATACAATTAAGGCTAAACCAAGGCCCGCGCACTGCACCAGATCGTTTCAGCACAGAACAGATCCAATGCAATGCACGGCTTCCGTATATTCTTAAAGTTCCGATTATTACACACCGTTGCAATGCAAAATCAAGTTGATTCTGTGTCCATCCTGACTTATGCAAGGTGTGCATTGAATAGACTCTGAGTTACAGTACCCGACAATCGAGACAACTCAAGAATAATCGAAGAGAAGAACCGTACACTGTATCGGAACGTTTCGGCACAAAACACATTCGATGCAATTCATTGGTCTTCGTTTGTTTTTGTATTTTCTAAAAGCTATTTGCATGGAATTTTTCATCGCATTTTTATATTACGTGGAACGAAAATGTATGTCAGTTTGAACAAAACTCTTAAATCTGAGAAACATTGAACGATTCGTTGAATCGCAATAACTTATTAAAGTTACTGCGCTATATAAATAAGATGTGACGTCATTTAGCCGCGCTCACGTCAAAAGTGCTTTGGCAAATAATATATTGCATTACAAGGGTCGAAACATAGCGTTTGCAACCAGTGTGAAGTTTGCGTTGCAAACGCTGTTTCGTTCCGAGTAATTGCATATTATTTTTCACAAAAACTCTATTGACAATTCGATTTGAGGTACATGCAATTTGGGCGCGCAAAAAAGCCGCAAAAATATTAGATCTGTCAGATTCATGTGAAATTTATGTGAGGTTATGTCGGTCATTTTCACGTTTTCGAATATTATATGCGAATAAACAGAGAAAACCGAAAACTGAAAATGTTCATCCCTAGGGTTGACACTCTCAGTTTCAACCCTTTAAACAGGTACCGAAAATCGAATTTTCAATAGCGACGTTGTGAAAACTATATTTTTTTGATATAAGTACTGGCAAATACATAACCAACAAACTGATGTTTTAGCAAAGCACTTTTGACATCAGCGCGGCTAACATAAGTTGTTTAAACAGTACAGAAAAATTGCTGCGCTTAAACGAATAGTTCAATGTTTCTCAGATTGAGTTTTGTTCAAATTGACGTATATTTTTGTTCAATATAATAAAAAATTCTATGTATCCTATTATTCCGAGCAGAATCGATTCGGTCTGAAACTCCACGGAATAATCAGAAGTTTTGAGATTAGAAATTCCTGGACGAATAGGCAACTATGTCCCCGCCACATCTTTGGTCCAGAGGGTTCTCTCACTGACGACTAAATACATCCTTTAGATTAATACTATACGCACACAACATACCGACTACAAAATTACTCTAATAAACCCTATGGGGTTTAAATGTAACCAACATAGACAAAAAATAATACTGTGCGATGCTTGTAACGCAAAAAAAGGTGAATTCACTATTTACTCTCTCCTGAGCTATTTTCGAACTTAGAAGATCAGTTTTGATCTTAAATTAAATATAAAAGATGCACCTAGGCGCGCTACAGAGCACTTTTTAAAAAATATTAAAAAGCTTTTTCAGTATAAAGCTGACGTATAACCATCTAATATTGAGAAGGGCGTTGTGTTGACTGATCTCAAAATTTTTAAAATTTGGATAGTAGGCGCCCAAGAGGAGGAACTTCAATGTCGACTTAAAAAAAATTGTCTTCGGGTCAAAAATACGATCGAGAGCTAGGCTATAGCTTTGGCTAGAGTCTGCATCTAACTTCATTGGTGTATGGCGTTTATAGGAACGTGTACAAGCGTGACTTCGAATCCGAAATGTCGGAAACTCCAGTTCTAATTATACCTCCGAACCCGACTCCGGTTGCGATAATTTAGCGAAACTTAGGCTCTTATAGCAGCTGATTTAATTTATAATTCACTAAGAAATAATTGTATGGCGACAAAGCAGCTAAGTGATCGCTGTTTGTAAAATATAATTTACCGATTTACTTAATGTAACATTATTTCTTTCTTATTTTCGAAATAAAAATTGTTTTCGCAAACACATTTGATTTTGTGATCTCTGACTGCGCGGAGGTCACTATGAGACCTCCCTCCGCCTCCGAGAAAACCATCTCCGTAACATCCCTAAATAATATGATCAAAAGGGTATATATAATAATAAATATTACATCGCGTTCCAATTAACTGGCGACCGGGGTTCGCATCTCTTCAAAGTTAGCTTTAAACAAAGACGCTGGCTATTGTATCTTGTTTGACGCGTTCACTTCACAAAGAGACGTTTCATACATACTTACACGCACACACACATACATGTACAAACATTAGTAAGTTATGTAACCAAACCGAATATTACAGACTGTTCAAAGAGAAGATCGTCTTCGTTATCACAGCGAACAAAAATTTTATCCGAAGTTTGCATTGTCGTTTTTGGGTATTTTGACCCTTTCAGGCACAAAGCCGAAAAATGTCGATGAAGTTTTATTTGTTATTCTTGGTTTCTACGGTGCAAGATTTTGTACTTACATACATCATATTTTAAGAAAAAATTATACATATCTAATATTTATTACTTAATAATATGGTAAAGTAATAGATGTTGAATACCAATGTTGTGTCTTTTTGAGAATTGTGATAATATCAATACTCTGCATTGTCAACCACAACTGCATTGCATTGTTTTGTTTTATAGGTTTCTATGAGCTACGCTTAAAAAACAAACAAATAGATTTCAATTTTAAATTTCGTTGTGATCAGACATCTTAGTTTTCATAAATAAAACTTTATTAATGAGTTTTATTTATTTATTTTAATTTTATAAGATCGATATTATTTAATATCAACAAATAGTTCTTCGTGCCAAAAAAGTAACCGCAAAACACTGACACTTTTTTCTCAACGCACATTTCGCTAACCATGTTAGCATCATCAGTATATGGCTCGGTATATGGTTAGCAAAACGTACGTCGGAAAAAAGTGTCAGTTTTTTGGTATTTTTATGGGGTTAATTTTTTAGTATTCAGTGTCTTCAACACCGAAGCTTCCATCCTTCTTTAAGAGATTATACGAAAATAAAAACATTATAATTTTCTTTCTTACATTTACTTAATTAATTAATTGTAGATTATAGACGCGTCGACAACTCAGGTCATTAGCGTCTTCAACACAACAAAATATAATCCATTTGTGTATTAGAATCCGCCAGTCGGCATACACAGACCGACTGGTACAAGCTCGGGTTCCTGGGAGCGCTAATTCCCAAAGAACATTGGAATGCAATTTGCGATAGCAACCACATTCCAATGTCCCCCCTGGGGGGTCATACATTTACGTTATGTAATAATCTATTCCGGAAATCCGGAGATTTCACCGGTATATAGGAGAACGGTCTTTTTTACACACAATTCATATTCGTATGCAAAAACAGCCTGTACACTGACAGTTACGTAAGTCAAACAATTCACACACTAACTATACAAGTGAAACGCTACATGATGTAATATAAATTTATAATAACGATCTCTACGAGCATGCTATATCATTCCTATAATTAAAAATTCACAAGATAAACTTCGTTCCTCCAGAGATACGACTTTACGGAAGACACGTAAAATATTCTGTCTTTCAATTACCTACATTAACTGATAATGGATCAATAGTCAATACTATATACATGCATATTGTATAATATATAGGTTGACAAAGAGGCACGCTAATGTGATCGTTAGAGCTTCTAAGCTAAAATAAAAACAGGTCAAGTGCGAGTCAGACTCGCGCACCGAGGGTTCCGTACAATCACACAATACAATATTTGTGTTATGTATTTACCAAAAAAAATTACACAGTTAAAATTAGGAAGGCGCTTCAGTAGGTTGACATTCACTGAAATGACACCTATTGAGACAGGCGGGTTCTCTATCGGCGGCTGGCGAAAGTGCGAATACAGTATAGTCTGTTTTGCCGCGGCGAGTATGAGTGAATAAACTGGTCCGCTAGAGCGCAAGCGTTGATTGCGGGGACATAATGGCGTCAGGTTTATATGTGTCAAATGGACCGCGAATGAATGTGTAAATTCTAGCGGTTGTATGAATAAAAATTCGACTGATGACCAGTCCTATACTTCCCACCTAGTAAATATTTGCCAAAAATAAACACTCTTTTTTTTTTTATTCTTTGACTAGGCCCAAATAACCTTAGGTGTTGGTGGTCTTTAAAACACAATTTAATTTTTATTCTTTGAAAAAAGCATGGCCCTCTTTTTTGTTTGGTGATCTACTGATGGCTAGCTTAATATAGCAAAAATCATGGTTACCTTGATTTACGTACAATTTTTATTTTTTTTAGTAAAATATTTTTTTTCTCAAAAACTATACATTTTAGAGAAAAAAAATATTTACATTTTTTTCATATTATAATATCTAGAATTCATTTATATTTTTTTTTACCTATGTTAATACGTGACATTGAGGACGTTTTTTTGAATATCTCAGGATCCACTGAACCGATTTGACTCAAAATCTAATCAGATCTAAGTTAAAGGCTGATAAACACAATAGAACAATCGGCATGCCCGTATGTTGTTCCGTTCTTAAGATATCGAAGGCGAAAAATTGACCACATACACACACACATACACACATACACACACACACACACACACACACACACACACACACACACACACATACAGACATCAGTCAGAAAATGATCTTAAACGATTGCTAGGGTCTCAAAACGTGAAAATCTGTTAAAATCTCGAAATATTTTTTTCGGACTAAATCCATTACTTCCCTACCATAGTAGAGGTGGGAAGTAAAAATATTAAGTTAACAATTTGTTGTTTTAGTTTAGAGTTAGCACTATAATCACACCGAGTTTCACGCTTGTATGTGTTACCGTTTTTACGGTAGAGCAAAAACAAAAGATCGTTGAAAAAACAAGTTTTTCGTATGAGGACCCCCTTAATTTTTACTTTTTGTTTTTTTATTATTTGTTAGGATATCCGCCATAATAACACATATTTCGTGAAAATTTCAACCGGCTATCTGTTACGGTTCAAAAGATACAGCCTTTTAAAGGTGGGACAGGCAGACAGACGGACAGACAGACAAACGGCGTAGGCTTAGTAATAGTGTTCCAGTACGGAACTCTAAAAACGATCAAGCATGAACATTGAACGTGTATGATACATTCATGTGCCGAGGATTACGTACTTTATTCGCTGTAGCTTCCTATAATCTCTATCGCATCGTCCATCTATAGGTATATTTAAAACACAAGGCGGTTTTTTTTGCCCAACAACTTTCAGCGCCTTCCACTTGACCAATTTTGATAAAAAAAATTTATTAATTGTATAACTCCGTAGAGTCACCAACTCTCACTCTATTTTTGTTTTATTTTGTGTCGACGAGTAAGCACAACTAAATCCTCTTTACAGCGCGCGTTTGAAGTGCCCCCCCCCCCACGATATTAACTTTTGAGATAAAGAGTTCGAACAAAATCCGAATCGAGGTAAAATCTTATCACATAAACTATGTTTTGAAGATCAATTTGTTTTTGAAAATTCAAAGATAAATCTTCTCTATCGGTTTTAATTTTATAACTATGACTTTCTCCTTTCAAATATTATGTCGATGAAATGCAATTGTTTTATTACAGCGCTATTTGAGATCGGCGAATTCAATGTAATATCAGTAGATTACTCGCCGTTGGTACCATCGCCGTGCTACCTGGAATCCGTGCAAAATTTGCCGCTAGTCGGCAATTGCACAGCTCAGTTCTTGGACGCCATCATCAAATACACTGACTACACTTGGGATAATGTCCACATCATTGGCCATAGCCTGGGCGGACAGTGTCTCAATCAAGTGTCCAAATATTTGAAGACTGGTAAACCAAAGCATGTGACAGGTTAGACAAAACATTTTTCATGGGATTTAAGTGACCGAGACTTAATTAATATGGTGCCATATCAAAGATCTATTTCAAAAGCTTTTATTTAACGTTTCAATCAATTCAGCAAAGTAACTATACGCAATGGTGCTATAGGACCGCTCCAAAGCTTTTAGTTTCCAGATGTATGAATATTAACTTTTTAGTACATTTTTTCAAATATAATCTTTTCTGATATTTTTTTTCTATTTTTTTACTTTATCTGCCTATGATTAATGACTTGATAATGGTAACAAAGTTTACCGAAACGTTGAAAAAATTACATAAACAACAAACGTTTAGCTCAATTTGGCTCGATTATAATTGTATGATATACAAAACTGGGCTAAAATTTTACATGGATTTCAAGAATATAGGAATATGTTATACAGGGTGATTCCAAAGTTGACGTTATCCTTTCACCAGCGAATAGGGCTTCAACAAAAAAGATTTTTTTTCCTTTGGCGCTTTTTCGAAATATCAACATCAAAGGTTCAATAATTAGAAATTTCAAATTAAAACAGCATTTAATTTTAGGTGCCCATTAAAACAGTTTTATTTTTTTACTCGAAAACAAGGAATTCAATAATAATTTTTATTTTTAGAAAAATCAGTGGCGTACCTACCATTTTTTTCTCAAAAACATTAAACAACTTTTTTCTACGCGCGCCACGTAGCTATTGACACCTACAAAATTTTTCTTAAATATCTCAAGCGGTTTGGCAGTTATTAATAAATTTTAATTTTTTAAATAAAAATTTGACACCCTGTATCTCCGTTGATGTTGATATTTCGAAAAAGCGCCAAAAGAAAAAAAATCTTATTTGTTGAAGCCTTATTCGCTGGTGAAAGGATAACGTCAACTTTGGAACCGCCCTGTATAGTATATAAAATGAAAAAGTTGAGACATTCTGTATAATGAAAAATATGTAATTTTAGGTTATGCAACAATCAAATGCCCATAATTTATGCAATAACCATTTTTCTTTATCTTTAAAATTAAACAAGCCATCGAAGAAAGTCTTGATTTTGGAAAGACCCCTGTATATTTTTTTCTTTCTTAAAAGAATTACATCGTTTCAGCACTCGATCCGGCATTACCACTATTCATAACAACAAACGAGCAAGTTAAACTGTCAAAAGACGACGCCGAATTTGTGGACGTCTATCACACCGACGCCGGACGTCAGGGTAAGATAGAAACATCGGGAACAGTCGATTTCTACATGAACTGGGCTGTAAAACAACCAGCGTGTCCTTGGAACGTCACTGACCCACTCGATACTTGTTCGCATGGGTTGTCGAACGAATACTATGGCGAGAGTATCGTAACAAAAGTCGGTTTCTATGGTAGGATGTGCCCCTTGGGGCCGCTCTTCTATGATACTTGCACTGACGAGCCTGAAGTGGAAATGGGATGGAACGTTTCGAGAAAGTAAGTAATAATTTTCAATTTGTTTATTTCAGAAAAAAATTTGAACGCACAGGTACAAGCGCTATCCCGCAACTCACAAGACGCACAATAATAGGGTTGTACGAATACTAAAAATTCGAGTACCGGTCTATTAGTTTAAGTACCGATTGAGTACTTAAAGTAGGTATCTACTCGATCGTCGAGCTGAGTAGAAAAAAATCCTAATTAAAGGAATGTTTTCGTTGTCTATGCAGCGATCCCCAAGATTAAGAGCACAGAGAAAAATCGTATATTCTGAAAAAGTTTTAAGCGCATGTCGTTTGATTTTATCCAATATAAACAATAAATTGACACAAGTTACTCAAATGTCTTAAATCAAGCCACAGTATTTTCTGAATTCAAATAGTTTTTTTTTTCATTCTGCAGAAAAACTGAAATTTTTGTAGATACGTCGTTTTGGATCCAAGCCCTCGATAGGCATGTATATATGTGTATATAGATCAACTAATTAAACAAGGATCTCTGGCAGCAGTAAATTATGTTCAAGTGGATTAACCGCTTGTCTAAATCCAATATTACGCACTATTCATCAATTCATAGCTAAAACCTAGAGATTTATGTAGTCTACTGCAATCCACTAGACTGTAATGTACCCTCAGGGCCGTCTTGTTAAAAAACATTTCCCTGAATACGTTAGAAAAAAACAGATTTTCACAATCCAGAAAAGTCATTTAACGCAAACCACAAAAACACGAATATATTTCTTTTTTAAATAGTTGTTTTTTTAATTTAATATAGTGTCCTCTTCCAGATTTTACTCGGCTAGTTTCAAGTTTTATTAAGTTTTTTAGCTAGATATTAAAACTTGTTAAGTAAAAGCCTGAAGAGGTGATACTGTATTATTTATTTCAGAACTTATGTAAATAAAAAATTTAAAAAAAAAAACAAAAAACCCGACTGCGTAAAAATCGAACATAAAAGATGGAAACAAGATCAAATGATAACATGCAGTCGGAGGTATTCCTGTTCAATTTGTTACTACTATGCCTCCGACTGCATGTTATCATTTGATCTTGTTTCCATCTTTTATGTTCGATTTTTACGCAGTCGGGTTTTTTGTTTTTTTAATAAATTTTTTATTTTCTTCCTTTTAGTTGAATCTACTCATTTAGCCTTTTCATTTGATACCCCACACACAAGGTTTTACCGATTTTTTGCGTACTGACAAAATGGCGTCTAGCGCCCGCCATATTGAATTTTCCGTGACGTCATGTACCCTATTTGAAATGTCAACGAAACCTTTCTTTTGTTTTGATTTTGGTACCTATATCAATGTATTTAGAAGGAAAATTACTTTTGCATTCTGACAAAATGGCGTCTAGCGTCCGCCATATTGAATTTTCCGTGACGTCATATACCCTATGTCACTCTGGGGATTCAGACTAATCTAATGACACCTCATTTTTCAAAATCCGTCAAGCCGTTTAGGCTACAGAGCGTGATAAAAAAATATACATACATAAATACATACATACACTCGAAAAACATTACCCTCCTTCTGGCGCAGTAGGGTAAACATCTCATTTTTCGAGTTTGGGATTGGAATAACTGAACTCGGCCTAGCAAATTGGTAAAAAAGAGCTTGGCTCATTTTTTAACATTTATATTTTGTTATTAATACTTTTTGCAAAGCTAATATTCCCTCTACAAATTCCAAAGTTCAGGAGTATAGGGTGGTAAAGTTGATTTTTTTTATTTTTTCCTTTATTTGTACACAAATCCCTACCCGTGTGTCAAAGATGTTGATGAGTGAGTGCCAATGTATGCGATTTTCTGGGGCTCGTATCGCTTAGGCGCTTTGAGATAAAAACATTTTTACATAGCCTTCATGAAACGGACCTTAACAATATATACCTACAAATTTCATACTACTAGTTTTAGTCCAAGATCCCAGTCACCCCAGACTTACGTGATTTTAGGAAAGATGAAATTTTTAGGATTGCTAGTATAACATAAACTCGCTAAGCTGAAAGCGGGGCCGTTTTACAGGTAGCAGGTATCAAAGGTGGAAAAAAATCATGCCAACTTACGTCATTTTAGGAAGGCTGAATTTTATATATATTATTAAGTATAATATTTAAAAATATTTCCCAATGAGCCAGACAAATCTGACGGGCCAAACATCCCCCCAGACTCGTTAAAAGTTCCACTATGCGAGGAAGCGCGAGAGCATTATTCAAGCGCATAAGTACAACTCGTGGCTGCTCTAAGTTAGTGTGTTGTCATAGTTTTTAGTCTATATCACTGACATACATCTGATATTTCGGTTAATTTCTAACCTCATATTCGTGAATGAAAAAGTGAATAAATACGTAAAAACTATTTAATTATATAATATAAAAATAATCTATATATATAAAACAGTTCCGTTACTGACTGATTGATTGACTGACAGACAACGCCCAGGTCAAACCGCTGGAGATATAAACTTGAAATTTGGACAGTAGATTCCTTTTGTGACGTAGGCATCCACTAAGAATGGATTTTTCGAAATTCAGCCTCTAAGGGGGTTAAATAGGGCATGAAAGTTTGAATGGAAATTCGTCGTTTTTGAAGTTAGAAGCATGAAATTTTGCACAGGAGTTTCTTATATAATGTAGGTGAGCACTAAGAAATTTTTTTTTTGAAAATGCATCCCCTAAAGGGGCTAAAAAGGGGATGAAAATTTGTATGGAAGTTCGTCATTTCTAAATTTAGAAGCATGACATTTTGCACAGGAGTTCCTTATATTACGTAGGTGAGCAATAAGAAAGGATTTTTTAAAATCCATCCCCTCAGGGGGTTAAATAGGGGATGAAAGTTTGTATGGAAGTTCGTAATTTTTTAAGTTAGAAGCATGAAATTTTGCACAGGAGTTCCTTATATAACGTAAATGAGTAATAAGAAAGGATTTTTGAAAATTCATCCCTTAAAGGGGTTAAATAGGGGATGAAAGTTTGTATGGAAGTTCATCATTTTTGAAGTTAGAAGCATGAAATTTTGCACAGGAGTTCCTTATATAACGTAGGTGAGCAATAATGTATTAATAAAATTCGATCGGACGAGCGAAGCGAGTGAGTATTGTATTATTAATATTCAAACGAACGGGCGATGCGAGTGACTAATGTATAATTAATATTCAAACGAACGAGCGAAGCGAGTGTGTAATGTATTAATAAAATTCGAGCGAACGAGCGAGGCGAGTGAGTAATGTATTAATAAAATCCGAGCAAACGAGCGAAGCGAGTGAGTTATGTATTACTTATAAAATTCGCAGGAGGAGAATTTCTCGCGAGAGGGATAATAAATCATAAATCGAAAAATACGTGGGCGAAGCCACGGGTAACGGCTAGTCTATATATATAAAACAGTTCCGTTACTGACTGATTAATTGACTGACAGACAACGCCCAGGTCAAACCGCTGAAGATATAAGCTTGAAATTTGGACAGTAGGTTCCTTTTGTGACGTAGGCACCCACTAAGAAAGGATTTTTCGAAATTCAGCCCCTAAGGGGGTTAAATAGGGGATGAAAGTTTGTATGGAAATTCATCGTTTTTGAAGTTAGAAGCATGAAATTTTGCACAGGAGTTTCTTATATAACGTAGGTGAGCACAAAGAAATTTTTTTTTGAAAATTCATCCCCTAAGGGGGCTAAAAAGGGGATGAAAGTTTGCATGGAAGTTCGTCATTTTTGAAGTTAGAAGCATGACATTTTGCATAGGAGTTCCTAATATAACGTAGGTGAGCACTAAGAAATTTTTTTTTGAAAATTCAACCCCTAAGGGGGCTAAAAAGGGGATGAAAGTTTGCATGGAAGTTCGTCATTTTTGAAGTTAGAAGCATGAAATTTTGCACAGAAGTTTCTTATATAACGTAGGTGAGCATTAAGAAATTTTTTTTTGAAAATTCAACCCCTAAGGGGGCTAAAAAGGGGATGGAAGTTTGCATGGAAGTTCGTCATTTTTGAAGTTAGAAGCATGACATTTTGCACAGGAGTTCCTTATATTACGTAGGTGAGCAATAAGAAAGGATTTTTCGAAATTCAACCCCCAAGAGGGTTAAATAGGGGTTGAACGTTTGTATGGAAATTCGTCATTTTTGAAGTTAGAAGCATGAAATTTTGCACAGAAATTTCTTATATAATGTAGGTGAGCACTAAGAATTTTTTTTTGAAAATTCAACCCCTAAGGGGGCTAAAAAGGGGATGAAAGTTTGCATGGAAGTTCGTCATTTCTGAAGTTAGAAGCATGACATTTTGCACAGGAGTTCCTTATATTACGTAGGTGAGCAATAAGAAAGGATTTTTCGAAATTCAACCCCCAAGGGGGTTAAATAGGGGATGAACGTTTGTATGGAAATTCGTCATTTTTGAAGTTAAAAGCATGAAATTTTGCACAAAAGTTTCTTATGTAACGTAGGTGAGTACTAAGAAATTTTTTTTTGAAAATTCATCCCCTAAGGGGGCTAAAAAGGGGATGAAAGTTTGCATGGAAGTTCGTCATTTTTGAAGTTAGAAGCATGACATTTTGCATAGGAGTTCCTTATATTACGTAGGTGAGCAATAAGAAAGGATTTTTGAAAATTCATCCCCTAAGGGGGCTAAATAGGGGATGAAAGTTTGTATGGAAATTCGTCATTTTTGAAGTTAGAAGCATGAAATTTTGCACAGGAGTTCCTTATATAACGTAGATGAGCAATAAGAAATAATAATATTCGAGCGAAAGAGCGAAGCGAGTGAGTATCTCTATCTATAATATATTGTGACATTTTGTGCCGCAAATTTTTCAATTTTAGAAATAACCTTAATTATATTTTTAAATTATCTAATCTAATCTAATCTAACTATATAATATTATAAATGTGAAAGTTTGGATGTATGGATGTTTGTTACCCAATCACGCCAGAACGTCTGAACGGATCTGGATTAAATTTGGCACAGAGATAGATTATAGTCTGGAATAGCACATAGGCTACTTTTCATCCCGGAAAAATGTACGGTTCCCGTGGGATAGTTTTGTTTTTCACAGAGCAAGGGATCGACATGATTTTTTGCATAGTGGTAGTTTAGGGGTCAGACGATTTTAAAAATTTTTTCACTAATAGAAAGGGAGGCAGATTCTCGTGGGGGGATAACAAATAAGGGGGAAGATTCACGCGGGGGATAACAAATTAGGAGGGAAGATTCTAGCGGGGGGATAACAAAATTAGGGGGAAGATTTACGCGGGGGGATAACAAATTTTGGGGGGGAGATTCTCGCGGGGGGATAACAAATGTAATGTATTATTAATATTCGAGCGAACGAGCGAAGCGAGTGAGTAATGTATTAATAAAATTCGAGCGAACGAGCGAAGCGAGTGTGTAATATATCAATAATATTCAAGCGAACGAGCGAAGCGAGTGAGTTATGTATTATAAAATTCGAGCGAATAAACACGACCAGCCCGGCTTCGCTTCGCAGGAGGAGAATTTTTCGCGGGGGGGATAATAAATTGTAATCGTAAAATACGTGGGCGAAGCCACGGGTAACGGCTAGTCATATAATAAAAATATTTATAATAATAGTGTAAATAGTAGTGTTACAATAATTAAAACTTTTCATAGTGTTAAAGTAATATAAAATTATTGTATTTTAATTAAAATGGCAAATGTATGTCAGTGATATAGACTAAAAACTATGACAACACACTAACTTAGAGCAGCCACGAGTTGTACTTATGCGCTTGAATAATGCTCTCGCGCTTCCTCGCATAGTGGAACTTTTAACGAGTCTGGGGGGATGTTTGGCCCGTCAGATTTGTCTGGCTCATTGGGAAATATTTTTAAATATTATACTTAATAATATATATAAAATTCAGCCTTCCTAAAATGACGTAAGTTGGCATGATTTTTTTCCACCTTTGATACCTGCTACCTGTAAAACGGCCCCGCTTTCAGCTTAGCGAGTATCCATTCCTTTCTAAGTTTATGTTATACTAGCAATCCTAAAAATTTCATCTTTCCTAAAATCACGTAAGTCTGGGGTGACTGGGATCTCACTCTATTTGATAGGAAGTGAAGTTATGAGGGTGGTAAATAGGTCTTAAGTTGGTTCGTGTAAACAGACGCTCGATGACGGTGTGCCCAGCCTGGCGTTGCTGCGAGAACTTGGCTCGACGCACAACCGTGCGCATAGGCCCTGAAATATTATATAAATTTTCCAATGTGTATTCCAACCTTTTGAAAAGAAAATTCCGACTCTGCAGTATGTCTAAAATACAAATAGATAAATGAGATTCCTTTAAGCTCGCTTTAATAACAGCTGCAGTCCATAAATTTATTAGCCATCATCTTTTAACTGCGAAACAATTGTGCGTAGCACTTTAGTTAAATAATTCATTATTATTAGTATTTGATAAATTGAAATGTTCATAATTCCGAACATATGGAACGGAGATTTTAGAGTTGACGACGGGTACCCGGCAACTGAAATCTTGGCGTTTTAGATGCTAATAATAAAAAACTAATTAAAACTCATTAGGTACTAGTTTCGTTCTAACAAGCTCATCATTAGAAAATTTCTCTGGCCTATATAGAAAAATCGTCGATACAATTTACCGCCATCTTGTAGGGAATTTCATCCCATTTATAGGCTTCGATGGGGTTATCTTCAAAAATAATCGAGATACAGGCCTGTGAAGACGTCATATCTGGGACATCCTGTGTATATCAATCACCTGATGATGGTCTTGTTAGAACAAAACTAGTACATAATAATTTTAATTCGTTTTATGTATTTTTGATTGTTTTATGTTTTTATCGCTATTGCTGTTTGCTGTAAAATATCACGGAAGTGGTGTGTCACGGAAGCTCCACTATCAGCTTTGTTTATCCTCCTTGGTTAGGTGTTATTAAATTTTTTAGGTTATACGTAGCTGACGTTGTATTCGAATCTGGTACACATCTCTTGAGAGTACCGGGATCCTTTGAGTCTGTGTTTTTTTATTCAATATTGTCTTAACAGACGTTCTGTCATGAAAGATACTCGTCTTATTACTCATACGATATAGTTTATCTGTCAATATAGCTCTATAAATCCACATTATCTATGCATCGACTCATGTATCCGATTCCAAAAAATAACGTTGCGCCATCCAAAGACGTAACCGTGCAAAGTTTTATATGCAGTTAAGTTTTTATTAGATTTTTTTACTGAAATAATACCTATTTATAAAATCTGTAATTAGCATAAAAGCTATAAAACAGTTTAATTTTCATCTTAATTTCTATTTAATAGCAAGTGATGGCAAATCTCTTTTTAAATTGTCTTCTTATATTATGTATTTCAGACAGGCTGTAGTTACCGAGTATTTTTTTAATTATTAAACGAAAAATCTTAATTACTGTTTCTCTTAATGAAATCGGTGATTTATTTGTATCAAGATTTTTGATGTACATAATATTATAAACAATTTTATCATTTTCAAAAATGGACATTTAGATTATAAAGTAGTATCTATACAGTGCGTCTCACGGCGAGGTATACATAGGGAATTTAGCATTGGAAAAAAATGAATGGATCAGAATAAACCATTAATCGTAATTTATTTAGTGTTGTTATGGTAATTTTTAATAACTTGAAATTTTTGTTATTCATTTCTCACTCACTCATTAGAATGTGAAACATATAATTGTCCATTTTCATGGTTACGCGTAATAACATTTCTGACAACAATACCATTATACATTACTGTGTTTATTTTAAATTAGAACACAGGCTGTCAAATACGAAATTTTACGAAAAACCAGAAATAAAATATTATTTATATCTAAATTAGTTCAAATGGTGTATGCAGTGTCGGGAACAACGTATTAAAAGTGATATATCCCCTTCATGTCCTCTTTTTCTTTACAAACTATTAGTTGCCAGAAAATATGCCTTTCAAGGCCAACTTAGGAACTAAGTTTGTTCTTATGAGGATTCATTGTTAAAATTCAATACGTATATCGTATGTGTACCTCGCCGTGAGACGCACTGTATACATAATTTACACAAATCAGTGACCTTTGGAAGCTAGTATTAGACGGTGTCATAGAAAAGACATCAGGTTCTGTAATGGAAAACTTCGAACTGTAGATATACACAAAAATCACAAAATTTAACAATACTGACTTGTGTGTCTCAGAAATAACGTCAAAGATTTTGAAGGAATGTTCTGAATTGAACTGCCTTTTAGCATTTTTTTCTTCGAAGTCTAAATAGTAATTACCAAATTATTATTTAAAGTTTAAACAAACCTCGTATAAATACATTGCTTTCAATTTGTCGTAGTTCAATTTTTATAAAAGATGCACATTTATCGCTAATTATCATAAATCTTAAAAAAAATTAATGACGCCTTCTTCCTTATTGACATTGACGTTGAGAGAGCAATTTTGTCATTTTAGTGCTCTCCGCTTTATTTGGAGGTATAGCCTTACTAGAATGACAAATCTGTGCCCAACTACAGCGTAAATAATAACGAAAACAAAGATTAGGTAAGAAGATATGTGTGCTATAATTTACAATAAATGAATATATCTCTTACAAAAAATGAACCACAAAAATTTCAATTTTAAGAATAATTAATAATTTGTTAGTTACACTTCGAAAACAAAAACGGTAACAGGCTTTTCGATTCCGAATGTGTCCTTAAAATCTTTTATTCGTTCTGGGAAAACCTGCATATTATACAGATTAAAAAAAAGATTAATACTATAAATTAAACTGAAAAGTGGACAATTGTTCCAGTGTTTCAGGCGTTTATTATGTCAAAACATCGGACAAAGCTCCGTACGCCCTTGGCAAGAATGCAACCGAACCGTCTAAGAACATAGCACTGAATGCGGTCAAAGCCAGCTACGATAAATCGGCCGAAGCTTATAATAACACAAAACAAAACTCAGCCAACATTTATAACGGAAGTATTAACGCGTTCAAAGAAGCCTCAGCTGGTGCATATGACAAAACCAAGGAAACTTCAACTAATATATTCAACAAAGCCAAAGACACTTCAGGCAGTTTATTTGATAAAGCGAAAGAAACTTCTGGCAACATTTACAATGGAACAGTTGGCAAAATATTTGGTGGAATTTGAAGTTAATTAATGTTTTATGTTACAATTTTTTTTTAATATTTACACAGTAGACAATATTTTCTTTTAACGGACTAACTGCAGTACAGTAAAGATCTCAGTGATATAAGTGAAAGTGTTTTTTTTTTGATTTTAAAAACAGCTATAATTGTCACTGTTATTTAAAAATAACAGCTATAAATAATTGTTACAAAATAACAAATACAGCCAGCCAGTTACCACTCATTATATTAAATTGCCCCTTAAGTGGTTATGTTATTTAACATAATATGTTATATTACTAACAGTTGTTTTGTAACATGTTACTTTAGTATCCTGTTATTTTAGAAACCTATTATTTTTAGTAGATGCGTTATTTTTGAAATTATTTTTTAAAATGAGATATTTTCGAAAATCTCGTTGGGCCTCAACTAGTGTAAAACCCTAATTTTTTATCGAACTTTCTTAACTTTTTATTAAATTTAGTGCGTAGCTACATGCACTGGGAAAAGGTAAGTATAGTAATTGTGTAGGCATCTGGTATCGAAGTATATTACAAATTTGGTGACACTGGAAGGTTGCACAGTACTTCAGCGTAAAATAAACAATTTGGTTTGAACGTGATTGCTTATAGCTTACAAAGCTCCCATTAATATAATCAACTAATATAACAATATTACCGTCTGTATATAAAGGACTTTGATGTTCACCTATTAAGCCAATTAAACAAGAACAGGTATATCTGATACTGCCGCTTATACAAGTACATCATGTATGTATACAGAGTGTTCGTTCTATATATTTCCACAAATCAACAAAAGACTTTTGACATTTTTAAAGATTCAAATGTGTATATAAACAAGCGACATTTTAATTACAACTTTCACGTAGCTGCAAAATAATCAATAAACGAAAATAGTATTATATTGTGCAACTAGTGCGAAAGAATTTTTCCACAGGAGTGTAAAGTTGGCTGCAAACATAGAAATAACCTATATCTTATTTTGCTAATAGACCTACACTGAAGTAAATCATATTTTCGAGATTATTGTTTAATAAATATGAGTATTATATATTTACAATTAATTTACATAAACAATTTGATTTTCCTTTCCCTTCATGATTTCAGATAACTGTAAAACTAAATTTGATTGAGAAGACCTAATAGTATATCTGTACTAATGATAAATTAAAAATATGAATTGATTCTAGACCCATGATAACTCTGGCAATCGGAGACATTAAAAAAATAATCAGTTAGTTCATGAGAACTTGAAAAACAGACACCTTGTATATTTAAACGTACATTATATTAGCGCCATCTTTGTACACGTATTCCTTTAATAGAGAATTATTCATCATTTCAAAGGGTTCTTGGCCGTGGCCTTACTTTAAAGAACCATCTCCACAATTGTCTGAGTTTATTAAGGGTGGATAAACAATCCATATTATAATAAAGATTAGTCGTATTTCCAGGGCATTTTCCATTCCCTATACAGGGTGCTGAATTGCTTTGCGGGTAATTGGTTTTAACCCGTAAAATCAAACTTTCGCGATTTCCTGCTTCCCTAATTATTTTAGGAAAAATATCTTCGAATAAAAGTTTTAGAATATAAAATTCTGCATCTAAATCATTAAACAAAATTAATTTTGCATGCTTTGTAACGGTAGAAATTTGATATGAAAATGTCAAAATTACCTCAAAAACAGATAGCGATAGCCATGAAACTTGAACAAAATAATTAGAAATTATTCTGACAGCTAAAACGTCATCATTTTGTTCAAGTTATGGAGCTTGAACAAAATGATGATAAGAAAAATATCTTCGAATAAAAGTTTTAGAATATAAAATTCTGCATCTAAATCATTAAACAAAATTAATTTTGCATGCTTTGTAACGGCAGAAATTTGATATGAAAATGTCAAAATTACCTCAAAAACAGATAGCGATAGCCATGGAACTTGAACAAAATGAATAAAAATTATTCTGATAACTAAAACGTCATCATTTGGTTCAAGTTCCATGGCTATCGCTATCTTTTTTTGAGATAATTTTGACATTTTCATATCAAATTTCTGCCATTACAAAGCATGCAAAATTAATTTTGTTTAATGATTTAGATGCAGAATTTTATGTTCTAAAACTTTTATTGGAAAATATTTTTCCTAAAATAATTAGGGAAGCAGGAAATCGCAAAAGTTTGATTTTACGGGTTAAATCCCTATTACCCGCAATGCAATTCAGTACCCTGTATAGAGTGTTAGCGTTATATGGTGCGCTATTCGTATAGGAATCTTTAAATGAAAATTATCTTCTCATTGCCTATTCGGCTAGTGCACATCCACACACTAAACGACCTTATATACCTACCTGTTCGCGACGTACTACGGGAACCTAGGATATCGTCAAATTTAGGTTAGAAGTGCGATTGTTTTGATTTTGATAACTGATATGGAAGAGTTAATTAAAAATGTTGATACTAAGTGCAAGATTATAAGTAATTGTGTCAGCAAAAAACAGGGGGAATATGAAATAATATTGCGTACTGAAGTAGATCGTACAGGCTGCAATGAGTTGAAATTGATTTTTTGTCCAATAAAGAAAGAACTATATGTATAAGTATCTACATTATAGAATTAATTATTCACTACACTCATATTATCATATACTACTGTATAATATGAATATCATGGTTTAAAGATGAAATAAAATAAAAACTTTAACTATTTATGGAACAATCGAATAATTTGATTGTTCCATAAATCCGAATATCCGACTATTTGAATATTAGACTAAGTGTTCGAATTCTATAATATATGATTAACACACCATGTAGCGCAAACAGTATAGGTAACAGAAAAATGCTGCCCGGGATTGACAACTCCTATGATAGCGTATTTAGATAATATAGCCTAAAAACCTTTAAATAAGTGCCTATTGCGAGATCTCATTGTCGCTCCAATTGGAAGGTTTATATCACAAATAAACATAAATTGATAACATTCAGTCCGATATTGTTAGTGCTACTAAAGTCGCAATTTTCTCTCACTGTTTATCCCCATATTTTGTCATAGCATAATAATATGTAGCAATTATATCACTCGGAACGAAGTCGATTTTTAAACTGTGGAACAATTTTTCGATTTGGTTCAGTAGTTTGGACGTGATAGACTAACAACATTTTTAAAAAAAATTTTTATAAATTAGTACTGACTGAGGGATTTTTAGGATCAAAACTGGTGGTTCATCAATAATATAATGACTGATTTCTTTCTGTCATCCAGATAAAAATCTATGACATCAACTAATAGGATGGGGTTTAGACTTTAGTACCAATTATTCATATTTTATTTTTTTTATTAAAACAAGTGATTTATTTGTCTCATCGAGTTAAAAGAACGAGACATCCCTTTTTTAAGGCTACCAACTGTCAGGATCGGCGAAAACAAATCCGCCACAAAACGCGATTTCTCTGATATTTTTTATTCGATTTTGACGAACTTTTATAGTGTAGGTATGTATGCGTGAATTAGGTTTTAAACTTTGAGTGATTTAGCTGATATTTTTTAAGCTGTATAGTTGCCATCGAGAGCATCGACCAATCCATAGTCATAAAATGATCTGCGCGTACTTTTGAAAATCCCTTAATCTTAACTATTAAACAGTTTTCGAGCGTCTATAATCTACAATCTCTCGTAACTATTAAATCATTAAATGACCTCTTTGTGCTAACCAACGTTTCTCATTGTTACGGGTTTCTGTGCTGTATGTGCGTGTGTTACAGAAACTGTTGTAACCAAGCAAACTCTACAATTATTTATAGCTATATATATGCAAAGTAGTTAAATAATATATATTATAGGCGCAATAGTTTTAAAAATTGTTATCGTAATATCTGAATATTTTATCAATTTTTCTGAAAGGGTTTTTTCTATATTTGAAACTTGAAAGTGTAAAACTATTCCAGAATTTCAAAAGAAAATAAAAAAAAAAACGCAAAAGAAAATTTAATCTATTTTGTTTACTAAATTTTATTTTATTTTTGTCAATAATGTTTTACTGTTTTTAATTGTGATTCAGTTTTAAAAACATATATCGCAACTCATAGTTTGCAAGGTCATGTTGAAATCTACAATTATCATTATTAATTAATGAAAATAATATTAATTGAAGAAATCGTGCGTCACTTGACCTTAACAATTACTTTAATCGTAATAATACAATAAACAATAATAATTACAGACAATCAGAAGCAAAGTTTCTTACTGGCGGCTGCATAAACTAGATTTGTTTATAATAATTGTATTATGTATTATTACAAAACCGTACTATTATTTCTTTAATTATTTCAATTATTATTTTGTTACATTAGATTATATGTCGCAATAATTACAGCTGTATTCGTATTACTTTACTCGCATTTACCCGCGGCTTCACTTGCATTAATGTCGGTTTTGATAGAAACTTTATCTTAAACCGATCTTAGCCGGATAAAAGTAGCCTATATAGGTACTTTAAGTTTGGGTACTAAGTACTAGATAATGTGTCAAGTTTCATCAAAATCACGTTCTCGAGTGACAGACAAACAAAAAATCTAAGAACTTTCTCATCTAAGTATCGTCTCATGTTATACTTATACCCAAAAATATTTTGCAGGAAATGGAAAAGGAAATTACAGACAGGTCCTATTACTGTTTCCAGAGCAAACTTCAATAAAATGTTTTGACGAGTTTTATGTTGTGACCAGACCATTCGAAAATCCAATTTAAAATACGTCAAACCAAAATAAAAAACTTTGTGTTGTAAAATTCTGGAATGCCGAATAGTTTGGCTCCAACCTTAATCAATGAAGGTAGATAACACCAAAACTGCTGTCAATACAATATTTGTATGACAGAAATCTTTTACTTTTTTTATATAAAAATATCGCAGTATTATAACAGCAAAAACATTGTTTGTCAACCCAGTTTACATGTAATAATATACCTGCAAGGCTAAAACAGTTTATTAACAAAATTTACTTTTTGAACCTTCTAAAACGCAGTACCTACTTGGAATTCTATTGTTTTTAGTAAGTATTCTTCATGGTCCGTTACGATTAATGTTGTGCCAACCCTAGAGACGCAACTGGCCTTAACGTTGATAAATGAAATTACAACACCGGTTACGTTGATTAGTTAATTCTCTTAATTTTGAATTTAGGTCTGCAAAGAGACACAACTGCAGCCGGTTGCAAGAAACGGTAGACAAGTTATGTACAAACGATTTACCAGCAGAAATATCCACATACACGTGTAGTTAATAACACATGAATGGGTATTAAAGAGACAACAATCTGCCCACGGCTACCCGAACCGCTAGATGACCCTTGTGAGTAGGACGCTGATACAAGAATTATTATATTAATTCATTTCATGTCGTACGAGTTATTATTGTATAAGCCATTTAACCCTTAGAGAGACCGTCTCTAAGTGGAAACTTTATCTTCATCTGCTCTTCAGTTCTGTGACCCTCAACTTTTTTCAGTGTTTAGAAAATCGGTGAAAATATTTTTGCAGACGTTCAACGTTGTGCCTTCTTGCAAGTTGCAACACCATTAATACTCTATAATCCTATATCAAGGGTCACTAACTATTTTTGATGTGGCTTCCACTCTTGACCTTGAGTCACTGTTAAAGTGTGTCGGACCACGGAAAGCTGGCAAGTTTCTCTATACGCCTACAGGCCTACACTAATTAAAAAACGTGATTTTCTTTCCTATTGTTTATTTTACTTATTTTTATCTAACCAAAATAAAACAATATATTCCGCAAAATGCAAAATTATAAAAACATACTTTTTTGTTTTGCTTCGTCAGAAATAAAATTTCGTGAAGGTCGCTCCGCATTTTTTTTTTTAACAATTGGTTTCTAAGGCTATAAAAAGCGCGTGATTTTCAAGAAGCTGTAGCGCGCTTACTATATGCACCACAGAAAATTTGTGGGAATGAAAATTGTAGGAAATGTAATCCTATTTAAAACATTACATAATGACAGAATCGCTCCGAAAGGCTTGCAAAATTATATTCAACAGGGGGTGGCGGGCGAAGCACAGGGGGGATAACCGGTGACTTTTATAAAAATACATGTTTAAAGGTGTTCTACCATCTGTGAAAAATCAAGCTCTATCCATGGGAATTATTTGCGACATAAAACCTTTATTGACCGGGCTATAAGCGAGTATCCAATTATCAATGTGTTTTTAGTGTATTTGCCATATGGCACATACACTATTGGCGTCGGTCGGATGGCGGAACCTAGAGGTTGGACCAAAATTTCTCGACGTTTCATAGCCTCCTGAACAATTTGGCACCATTTTTGGAAATGTCTATTTTTATATGTATATATATATATTTATATATATATATATAAATTAGTACGGGCTATAACTTTCGAAAGAGTTAATTGATTTTGACGAAATTAGGTAGACACGTTGAAATCGATCACCGCACGAAGCCTATTTAAAACGGGCCCAATCGGACCATTTTAAGGGTGGTTTTTAGGGGTTGAAAAATGTTTTTGGGCCCAAAAATGCCGAAAAAATTCTCAGAATCGTTTCAAAATTGAAATTTAACCCTTTAGTAACGATTAAAATGTACTGCTAAAATTTTAATAAAATCGGCCCGATAGGACCGTACTTACAAATTTTATGAAAACACTAGTTCACTTACTGAAGGGTGTATTTAAAATTAAATACACCCTCGGTACCAAATGGTACCGTGGTTGCATTGATAAAAATATTGAAATTAAGAAAAAAAAATATTATTTTAAGGGATGTATTAAGGAGTTAAATTTTTTATTTTGTCCAAAAACACACTTAAGCTCACATAATAAAGCCACAATGCCAGTATTAGCAAATACACTATATTGTCGGCAGGGTTTTGGCACTGCGACCCGAGTTTTTTGTTTTTAAGGCTACCAACAGTTAAGGTTATTTGGGTCCAGCACTAATTAATATTTTCGATTTATTACCTGATGGTTTGTGCCGTAACAGCATTTTTCCTATAATTTAGATACAATACACTAATTATCTATGAAACAATTTTTTGAGAATTTTTGGAAGCGAATCATGCATAATAAAAAAATTCTTAAAAGTACGTATTTTAATTTTAAACAATAATACCCTTATAAGAAAATGACGCGAAGTATGCTCAACTATAATCACAGTTGATACATGAATAATAAAAATTATAGATGCTTGACAACAGAGGCCGTTTCTCATCACATTCAAAGCAATATCGTGACGCTTGTTTTTCTATCTTGCTCTGTTGAATATATTTTTTTACTATAAATCGTTATTAATTATTCGAGACAGACGTTTTTTTGGGAAAAACCTTAATGAAAAAAAAAACAAGAAAATAATCCAGAATTTGCTTTGCATATTTTGTAGAAGAAAAACTAATGCGCCCTTTCTAAAAGATGCAGTACGATACTTCGGAATCATAAGTTACCAAATTTACCATTCATAAAAATATGGTAACAGAACAGGTACGTGCTCGTCTTTTCAGAAGACGGGAATTAGTAATTCTTATGTTAAAGGGTCGCCTTTCATCAATGGAAGCACTATACCACAACCAATAAGACACTTCGATTAAAACAAATACGCATCGAAGCATAAATTCGCACAAGATAAGTATATTTCCTTATTATAGGAAACATAATTTTGTATACCAAAATGAAGTTATTTCCAATTAACTAAAATTCCAATAAACGAATTTAATAATTAGAAATTGCTATATATAAGATTTAATTATTGCTCACAGCAGCCATGTTATGGGCCATGCTCTCATATCGTCACACTCGCAACTAATAGCTTACGCTACGGGATATTTGATTCTATACGTGTTAAGATAGGGCAAAGGTGCCTTTATTACCACATGATAACTTAAAAAATTGTGTTTTAAAGACCACTAACAGCTAAGGTTATTTGGGCCTATCACCAATTCATATTTTCAATTCATTTTTTTTTTTAATAATAAATTGAAATAATAAAATTAAGAAAAATCGCAGGATAGTGGACAAAATATTGTTACCATGTTACCATGTTTTTGTCTTATGTACCCTATCTTATGTTAATTGCTATGGTTAGTAATTAATATTAATTTTCATAAATATTGCTATTTTTATGTACTTGAAAAAGTCTAAATATATAGACGAAACGTCGTACATTTAATTTAATAAATCAAATATTTTGTCCACTATCCTGCGATTTTTCTTAATTTTATTATAATCACGATGGAGACGATTTCTAATATAAATAAATTGAAGATCCAATTGACACTTTTACCAGCTCTCGGGCTAGAACCCGCGAACTGGGGACTTGTAATAGAGGAACCATAGCAAAGCCATGTAAACAACAGCATTGCTACACGCTCGGCTATTCTCAAGCCCTCACATGATAACAGCCACATATATCATACATTTATAAAGTGAAATGTCATACAAAGATTTAAAACGAGGACAATAATTTGGTGCAGTGGTTAGCGTTCTAGTCGAATTGAATTGTGAATTATAGACGCTCGACAACAGAGGTTATTAGCGTCTGTAGCGTTCTAGTCTATGAGCCAGACGGGTGTGGGTTCGAATTCCACCTTCGGTCATGAATATTTTATGTTGTCGTTTTGACCTTACTGCAAATTAAGATTAGATTGTAGATTATTGACGCACAACAGCTGTGGTCATCAGCGTCTATGACTGCAATTTAATGGAATCTGTTGTACGGATCACCTCAAGAGATATTCTTTAACATCTTGTATATTATTATGTATAACATATTATGCTCAAACTCTATTGGTCTATATGAGAATTCCGAGGTGTTAATTAATTATTAACGTCTATTACAATCTACCAGTCAATCGCTTAAATGATTAAATTCAATAGAGTATGTATGGGACATGCTCCAAAGAAGACTTACACCGCTGATGGCCGGTATTCAAGAACGTCGTGCATTTGAAATTGCGTTACAGGAGCAATGGACTCTCCTTCCACAAGACGCCATTGACAAATGCATACAGAGCATGCCTAGGCCATGTCGCGCTGTTATTGTGTCAAAAACCATGTAAGAATTAATTTAATTAAAAATCGTTTGTTGTCATAATTGACATCAAAGAAGTATTTTTCCGATAAAAATCTTGACATGCTTATTTTAGACATAATTTTCACTGAATGTTGTTCCCTAAAAGTGTATGAAAAAATGTGTACCTTCTTACGTTTATAAATAAATGTTTTTTTAAGCTAAAATAAAACTGACCCTTAGACCATTTTGAACAGTGTATTTATATTATTTACGGATATGTTTTATTTAAACTTGAAATACAAAACGTATATCACTTCAATTTAAATAATAAATAAATATTTAGAAAGATAGAAAACTTGAGAAAAGAGGTATATTGTGCCTGAAATATTTTTATAAAAAATTCTTTCTTGCTTCAAAAATTAGATCGCGGATGGATTATTATTAGAAAAGTAGATCTTATGTAAAAATTAGTTGACATCCCTGTAGGTCTATATTATAATTTATGTGAACATATACAATTGGCTAAACCTTAAAAAAATAAATTATTTTTAAAAAAATCTTAAAATAATTCTTGCTGTGGCATAATATAGTTATTGATTGAAATAACCAAAATAAAGTTGGATATTTTCCGAATTTAGATTATCGTTTTCGATTTATTTACCAAAAAAATACATGGACACATTTTTAGAGTATAGGTAGATACCTAGATAATATTTTCAGTAATTTGGAATCACTGAATTTGGAATCATTCGGTTTTGGGTCGGCGCGTGATATATCGTAACTTTTAGAAAACATGAAGAATTAAATGAAACCCCGCACACCGCATCGAGTTGGCTCGCCACAAAACCGAATCGATACAGCACGAAGGCATCCCTTCTTCTGTTTTCTGAAATTGCCAATCATTTTATGCCATCTATATATATGTCCGAACCGAATAGATTCAACGTATTATCATTAATATACTATGCAAATTTAACATGAATTTCCCTACTTTCCCTTATATTTAGAGGAACTGTGGTGCGTTGCGTTGGTGGTATAATATGATGTTATATATAAGGAACAGAGAAATTTATCAGAGGTGGCTCCTGTTAGCGCATGGGAGCAGGATATTTGAATTCATAGACCAAGTAATTAGTATCAAACATAAAACACTCTTGTATTCCCTGGACCTTTATCCTATCCCATCCTTGTATTCTCCATCTAATATATTCTTGATGTAGATCTCTGGACCCCGTACTATACTACATATTATATTATGTAGGTTGCAAGAGATAATATATCTTCGAATATTATTTGTACGGTACTGGGGACAAATTGCATCTCTTTATTTTTGATCAAATTAATATCTATAATGGCTAGCTTAATATAGCAAAAATCATGGTTACCTTGATTTACGTACAATTTTTATTTTTTTTAGTAAAATATTTTTTTTCTCGAAAACTATACATTTTAGAAAAAAAAAATATTTACATTTTTTTCATATTATAACATCTAGAATTCATTTATATTTTTTTTTACCTATGTTAATACGTGACATTGAGGACGTTTTTTTGAATATCTCAGGATCCACTGAACCGATTTGACTCAAAATCTAATCAGATCTAAGTTAAAGGCTGATAAACACAATAGAACAGTCGGCATGCCCGTATGTTGTTCCGTTCTTAAGATATCGAAGGCGAAAAATTGACCACATACACAGATACACACACACACACACATACAGACATCAGTCAGAAAATGATCTTAAACGATTGCTAGGGTCTCAAAACGTGAAAATCTGTTAAAATCTCGAAATGTTTTTTTCGGACTAAATCCATTACTTCCCTACCATAGTAGAGGTGGGAAGTAAAAAAACACTAGTGGCAGTCTCAAACTCTGTCAACAATAGTACATTGTGTAACTAGTGTGCTAAATACATCTTTATACGTTAGGCGCGATATTTTCAGCACAAGTAGTAGGCGAGCACACACGAGCCTTGGCGAGTGTGCATCGCGAGCCGCATACGAGTGCTGAAAACATCGCACCTGACGCATAAAGATTTAGCACACGCGTTGCACACTATACTTTATATAACACATTCATGGTTTTAGACTTTAATTTAATTAAAAAAACAGTTACATAATGGTTCATTATGCAACTGTTTTTCATTGTAGCACTGAAAAGCGTTGCATAATGGATCATTATGTAACTAGTTACATAATGAATTATTATAGCACTGAAAAGCGTTACATAATGGTCACTAGTCAATAAACGGCTATTTAAGGTCCGCAAAACAGATACGAAAAAAAACACTAAAAGCGTGCATGTGTTATATAAAATAGTTTATTTGCTAATAATATGCATTATGGTATTTAAATAATGCATCATAACATGAACTTAAACTTTTTCGCCCTTATTCCCATTCCAATAATTGGCAAATGATTTTATCAACGTCTAAGTATATCAAATTATATACACGCAAGAAACACAGTAATTCACTATCCGCGAACAAGTGTTTTTACAAATTGTGTAGGTAGGTACCTAACTCTGATCGCTTCTATTCGATTTTTAAAAAATGATAAATTTTGATTTTGTAAAAATTCTATAATTTTTTCAATCTTTTCGGGCACAAAAATTACTGTTTACCCCTAAATACCTGCTCTCCTTAAGATTGTCCAATTTTAAATAGGCTTCATGCAGTGGCATCTAATATGTATACCAAATTTCATAATAAATATCAGAGTGAAATCGTTTTTCGAAAAATAAATTTCCGAAGGAGACCGCGAGTGTCTATATCCTTCTCATATCTGTCCCCGCCTGTAATCGATCAGACAACCTAAGGAAGTTTATACTACTAGGTATATCAATGCGAAATTTTCAAAGATATCAGCTTACTTTTGCACGCTATTGTACACGACAAAGCAACTTTGGATAATATGTTAATCTTATACTTGCTTTCTGCATCCAAAATTAATTTTAGAATTTTAATCAAATTAAAAATAACACAATTTGCATTTTCGACAAAATAGTTTTCACTGGTTTTACAAAGGATTTAATGAGTCTGAAAAAAATAAAAATTAAATAAATATTATGACTGTTTCTTATTAGAAATCATTGCCACAAACACAATTGTGTTTATTTCACTTCAATGTTAGGTATTTATGAATAATATTCATTCTTAAACCTAACAATTTAAAAATTTATATATTATACAAATTTTTAAATTTTAAAACCTGCTTACGCCACTAGAGTCATTGCGCGCTCACTGCAAATATTATATACTTTATATAACCAGGCCGCCTATGTTCCCTGTACACTGACTTCTCGAGCGTCTATGATTTACAATATCTATCTAATTGCATTCTATAAGTACACTAACCTCGTACGGCTAGAATGAGACTCAACGTAACTGCTTCAGTAGTGGGGCGTGATGTTAGGCGCAAATGACGTCAGCCTCTTGAAAGGAACAATATTTATTTAACCAACTTCAAAAAATTTGTTATGAAACCGTTTTAAGTGCTAGATAAAAAAAGTCCTACGGAAATATTAGACGGAGCTCATTCCAATGATTCAATAAAAAATGTCGTATATAGGCTCATTTTAAATATGGCATCAAAATTAAGTAATAAAATAATGGCACGGAAGAAGATTTTTATTAGTAATATAATAATCAGAAACTAGATAGCCAGGGCCCCTCATCATCTGGTACGCGCCAGATATTACGATATAATAAGCAAGTTGGAGTACCTACATCATACATGGTTTAGAATACTGAAAAAATATTTAAAAAAATCTCTTCGCGATTGACAGAAATTGGAGTCACGAATCACGATCAACGTGTTGCCAACCCCTGCTCAAGACTGTATAATTCCAATAAGCTATTATTTTCTCTTATACATAAGTTGCTACAATTTTTGGAATAATATACTTCATTGCGCCCTATAGATATACAGGGTGAGTTCGACCACCCGTATCAGTCGTTTTTTTCGAAAACGGTTAGTCGTAGAGAGTTGTGTCAAAAATTTGTATTATAAAAGCCCTAATAAAGAATCGAATGGTGATAATTTTTTTTTCCGGGAAGGTCGGCTTCCCTATTAGTTTGCTCCAGAATGTCCAGAACTCCGGAATTATAAATGTAACGATAAGTCGAAAGTGGTATTGTTGAAAAGATCTTTAAAAAATAAGCAAGTTTTGTAGGAAAATTTTTTTTATTACTGCCACCCCTGTTAAGTAATATTTGTTTGAAATTACTAAATTAAAATGTCATAATAACGAACTTTTTAAAAGTCCGCATTTAAAATCTAGTTGCCTATCTATCGATCATTAAACACTGAAGAAGTACACTCACAGTATAACCAGAAGAGCTCAGTAGTATGTATTAAAGAGTAAATGGAAGACAGTTTGAACACTTGTGACAATGTCTAAGGTTGCTAGATTTTTAATGCCGACTTGGATCGTTATTACGAAAATTTGATTTAATAATTTCAAACGATTGTTACTTAACAGGGGTGGCAGTAATTAAATAATTTTTCCTACAAAACTTGCCTATTTTTTAAAGAGCTTTTCAACAGCACCACTTTCAACCTATCGTGCTTTCTAAAATTCCGGAGTTTTGAACATATAATAATTTATATTTATACTTATAGAAATGTACAGGGGTGGCAGTAATAAAAAAAAATTTCCTACAAAACTTGCTTATTTTTTAAAGATCTTTTCAACAATACCACTTTCGACCTATCGTTACATTTAGAATTCCAGAGTTCTGGGCATTCTGGAGCAAACTAATAGGGAAGCCGACCTTCCCGGAAAAAAAAATATCACCATTCAATTCTTTATTAGGGCTTTTATAATACAAATTTTTGACACAACTCTCTACGACTAACCGTTTTCGAAAAAAACGACTGATACGGGTGGTCAAACTCACCCTGTATAATCTACTATTACAGGTGAAGCAGTCTTTTTTACACGGTTTTATTAAACTTCACTTCGTATATTTATTTGTTTGTTTCAAATAATATCTTGTGGTTTGCTAGTGGTGTTTACACAGAAACATAGCTTAAATTATTTTTAAACGATTTTTTTTAGTTTCACAGCTGACTAACAATCTAAAAACTAAAAAGTTAAAAATAAAATATATAAAAAATCTTTTTAAGTAAAACGCTTTTATTTTCAATAAAGTCTTGCATAAATGTACTAAAAACTAAAAAATAATATTTAATTTAGGTTCATAAGTATAAAAGCATGGATCGTGACTGTAATAAATTATCATAGAGTTTACGACCCACGTTTTTATACTTATGAATCTAAATTAAATATTATTTCTTTCTTTTTAGTTCATTTATGCAAGACTATTTAAAATAAAAGCGCTTTACTTAAAAAGATTTTTTTTATTTTATTAAAAACTTTTACATAACTTTATATGTTGTATGTATGGATGTATGTTGTAATTGACTAGAGCTTTGAAATTTTGCACACTTGTATAATAAAGTCCGGTGACAATGCACTATAGTATATCCAATATGGTGGACGCCCCCAAAAAGGCGGATTGCCTTTTTATTCACAACCCCCTTGATATGGGTATCAAACGAAAGAGCTTTACGAGTAGAATACGATGAGCTATGTGACGTCATTCTTAACCCAATATGGCGAATTACCTTTTTATTTATGACCCCCTTGATATGGGTAATGGGTATCAAATGAAAAGGCTTTACGAGTAAAATACGATAAGCTATGTGACGTCATTCTAATGATGTGTAGGTACCCAGACTAAAAAGTAAAAAACAATTTTCATATATCTGAGAACTAAAAGTTTTGGAGCGGTCAATTAAGTAAAGTAACTATGCAATAGTGTTATAAGACCGCCCCAAAGCTTTTAGTTTCCAGATGTATGAAAATCATTTTTTTACTTTTTAGTTACATTTTTTTAAATAAAAGCTTTTCTTACATTTTTTAATTTTAAGTATATATTAAACAATTTCATGTTAAAAGAAAAAAGATGACAATTTTAAAATTATTGCAAAAATTAAAAAGCGATGTTAAATGCAATGTTAGAGCCCGCGAATTCAACGAGTACAAAGAGAGAATTCGTCGAAATTCATGTATGAAAAATTTGTAGGCGCATTTTCCTGTCACATATGCACGCACGTGCATCTGTTTCATCGTGTATGAATAAATTAGTTTGCGCTTCCAAGAAGATTTTATTGTGAAATGATTAAAGATATAATATGTACGGCGTAGGTATATGTCTGTGACGAAGTTTTATAGTGTGTAAAAGTTAACTTCATAATTTCAACCGTTCCTGCGCGCAGCGTATTTAATATTATTCACAACCCACACATCCGAAATTCTAATGTTATTAAACTCGATATTACCTGTCTATTTAGATGTAGGCGTGGTCATTGGTCAAAAAGACGCGTGTATTTCGTTTTTTTAAATAGATATATTATGATACACTTTACCACGTAAGTTCCAAGAGCGTTAATATACTGGATGTCTTATACCAAACTCTACAAACCAAATCCAATAATTTTTTCAAAACACTTTAATTGTACGAAAACATTTATATCTATACATAGTATAAAAGTGACATTTACCTTAAAGAATCATACGCCGTTACTCACTTTTATTAAAATCAGCCGAACTACTGGACCGATTTTGATGAAATTTCTATGGGACTAATCTGAAAGTATATCCTTTCAAATAAAAAAAAATTTCTAAATCGGTTTATAAATGACTGAGTTATGAGGTAACAAACATAAAATAAAAAAAAAAAAATACAACCGAATTGAGAACCACCTTTTTTTTTTGAAGTCGGTTAAAAAGGAAGTCTCGATAGCTGTCTGTCTGTACCGGCTAATCTTGAGACTGAACGGATTTTAATGCGGTTTTTACCATTCGATAGCTTATTTCTTGGGGAAGGTTTAGGTCTATGAAAGCTATCAGGACCAGCTTCGTCCGGGTGCGAATCGGGTTGACTCCGCGATACCGATCAGATTTGAATGTGGTTTTTACTATTCGATAACTTATTTCTTGAAGCAGGTTTAAGTCTAAACTAGCTATCCGGTCTGGCTTGGTTCAGGTGCAAATCGGATTAATTCTAATTTCGATTGAGATTAAAAAGCGGTGTTAAATATTATAATATTGAATTCGAGCGAACGAGCAAAGTGAATAAATAAAGCAATAATTAATTATGAATTCGCGCGAACGAGTAAAGTGAGTGATTAACGTATTATTTAATTATTATAAATTTGAGCAAACGACTCAATATAATTCCCTGTTTGTGACAAGACTTGTGTCAATTTAATTTCTTAAGTATAACCCCTAGTTTGTTATAATGGTAAAAATAGGATATACACAGGATGTCCAAGACTTGCGTTGTCGGCCGATATATTGATTTTTTGGGTGAAGATAGAAAAAAAGTTTAAATACAAAAGTTGTATAAATTTTAATGGTGTATAACATTTTTTTTTAACTCCTAGAGAGATCTGCAATCTGCCCGATGGGCAATAAACGTTTGTATTAACAAGGAAGTATGACACGTAGAGTATCACTTCATTAAGTGATCTCCTTAAAAATTAATCTAGAATTTATGTCTATATTGTGATCTTAGGTTTTAACTTTATCTGGGTCCTATAGTCAGGTATAACCTAAAAATATTTTCAGTTATACAGCCTGTCCCATTTAAGCGTGGCAGATCAAAGTTATGTTTTTTTTTAACATAGCATTCTGTTTTTAATTTTTTTTTTTCAATTCTGCACCTAAATGTTAATAGAAATTGTAGGAAAAGACGTGCTCGAAAATTCAGTAATTTTTCGGTAATTTTTGAGTTTTTTAGAAATTTTTGACACGTGCAGACCTATACGTAAAATTCGACATAGCCAAAACAGAAACCTTTATTAAACTGAAATTTTGAGGACGGGCAAATCAGTGTCTGTCCTAAAAAATGAATTTATTATACTGCAGTGTTCAAAATAATGTAGGTACTTCTTTTACCTAACTTCAATCACGTGTAACTTTTGATTGTTAAATACAACGAGGTTATTTTTTTGCTGGAATGGTATTCTTTAGGATATTTACTAACACATTTATTAAGGGTTCTTCATACCTAAACCTAATATTTTAATACGAAAATATTAGTTTTAGGTGGTATATGGAAATATAAAGAAGATTACGGAAAAAATAGTATAATATACACACGAAATTTTCATTCTATCTCTCTCTCCGCGGTTAATATGCCAATTATAGTATTTTTTGCTATAAAAATTTCTCAGTATTTCTCAGTAATATTTTATAAAAATTACCACTCATTTTTGTAAAAAATATTCACTTTCCATGCTATCGACTAAGTACTTTCATATTTTAAATAATTAAAACGCCACACATGAGTATAATATGACGAATAAAATGTAACCTCTTTTTTGAAGTCGGTCAGAAATATAAACAGCAAAAAGAATTAACAAAATAAAAGCAAGTAGTATTGCTCTATACAAACATTTAAAAAGTAAACAATCTTAAAAACACTTTATTTACAGCTTTAGTAATGAATTAGAGGGAGGAATTTCAAGATCGTATTTTTACTTTACAGTGAAAACATTAGAAAGATGAAAAGCAAACATGTCTTATAATAAGCAAAAAATCCCGTTATTCGATCGTAAAAAGTACCTACTCTATACTTTAAGTTTATATGACACCTGAAACCGGATGTTACCGATTATTTAAAAAATCGGATTATCGATTAATTATTTTTAATTCGAATTTTCTCATCACTATATATTATATACGAAATGATGTTGGTAAACAAACATTTGAAAACAAGTTTTCCAGTTTAGATATAAGAACACCGAAAAATTCGCAAGGAAACGGAATTACAAATTATTACAGAAGTCGTGTTACTATTTTGTATATACAGTGTTGACAACATCAAAAAAACATAACATTGCACTATTTTTTAAGCAGTCGGTATACTTCGTATGTGGGTACGAACATAAGTTTGAAATAATGATTATGCAGGCACACCTAACACCATCTAGTTTTCTTGACATCAACGTCATCTAGTTTCCTGACATCATCATTATATGGTCATTTCGAATTGCCTCAAGGCAAAGTCTTCAAACAATTTGTAGCCAGATACTTTATATTTTAATGTGCAAGATTTATGGCCGATCTTGTAAAATCGATAAATCTTCACAGATAAAAATAAAATGGACTATAGAATAGCCGAGCTCGTAGCGATGCTGTCCTTTATATAGCTTTTCCATGACTCGTCTCTTACAAACCCCCAGTTCCTAGTTTCTAATGTGAGAATTAGTGAAAGTATCAATTGGATTTGCAATTTATTATTATAAAGTATAGTAAATTGAAAATATGAATATTGTTAATGAGGTCAGACAATCATGGCAGCTGCTGGTCTTAACAAAACTTATTTAAAATCTATAAAAGATGTAAATGAAAATCCTATTGACGTACTCTCATGAGTTTTTAGATGAAAACCTGAGAGCTGGGGGTTTGTATATTACACAGACTGCATTCTCGCAAATAATGAAATTTCACTTATGCCTATGCATTAATACCCTGCAAACAGAATACAGCTGCCGATTTGAGTTATAAGGGAACGTTAAAATATTATTACATAACGTTTCTCACAGGGAGCGTTACTATTATGTTATCAAGGGATAGTACGGTAGTATTGATATATGTTACGCATTACGTTACATTATTATCTTAAGGAATTAAAAAAAAATATAGTGATTTAGTATTAAATTACACTATCCTAGAATTCAACTTTAGTGTCTCTTCTGAACGAAATTATAATCCTACGTAACACGAGTAGAGGGGGCGGGGGTTCAAAAATACTGATTCGAGCGTATATAGTGAAAGATTGCAAACAGAATATATAGCTGCCAATAAATTTGAGATTGACAAACTCTTGTAGACAGTGAAATTTCACATCATCAATGGTACTTATACTACATATAGTGAATGACCTGAAAACTGAACATAGCTGCTGATATACCTCCTTAAAATTAGGGTTGTAACTCGGGTTGTAACGAATGTGAGCGCGAATGCGAAATAAATAAAGGTCATATTGCGAATACCAATAAATTATTACTTTTTCAAATTATTTTTACAAAACTTATTATGTTAATAATAAAAATACAAAAAGCTCAAATTACTATTATTTATTAAATAATCAGGCAATTTAGTGGTTATGTAAGATCCATATTATTATTATTATTATTCCCAATCAGAACGACACGCGACATAAACGTGTAATAAACCGGCAAAAAAACATTTGCAGAATGCGAATGTTAAAAAGTTGCCAATCTTTCGCATATTGCGAATGTGACAAGAGATGTTACAACCCTACTTTAAATTACATATTTCGAAAACTTTTCGTAGAAAAGCAGCCAATTATACAGGGTGTCCCAAAATTGCTGGGACACAGAGCTACCACGTGTAGTAGAGGTCAAAATAAGTCGATTGGATCCAATTTATTTATATACCAAAATGTACCGTTTGCCCGTGAGAAGAGTTCAAAGTTTACATAAAATTTTGTGTTGCAATTTTATTAAACTTGTACGAGGAATATCTGTTAGCATTATTTAAGAAAACATTTTTTCCTTCGGAACTATGCGGAATACGAAATTTTTACAAGAGTAACAAAATGAAGATAATTAATCAGTCTTCTCGCTAAAAAAAATTGAGAATCGTATTACCACCCCTAAGAAAGTTCTGAAAAAAATGTCAGGGGGTGAGGGTGGTTTTAACCCTTCTACAATTTCTTTTGGGTTTCTTTGATTATCGAAAGGAGAGTAATCTTCTAAAATGCACTTTTGTCAAATTTCATTCAATTTGTTTCACTCATTTCTGAACAGCGTACAAAAATGTGTTTTTTTATGTAAACTTTGAACTCTTCTCACGGGCAAACGGTATATTTTGGTATATAAATAAATTGGGTCCAATCGACTTATTTTGACCTCTGCTATACGTGGTAGCTCTGTGTCCCAGCAATTTTGGGACATCCTGTATAATTGATTCCAAGCATATTGGAAAAAATCATTTTACCAACCATAGTCACAGTCAGGATTCTAACCTGAACCTTTCCACTTTCGCGGCGGAATGAGCTTACATTTACTCAACCGTGACATGATTACTAATCTAACATTACCTTATATGTTTATAAGGAATCAATAGATTTTCACCACATGCGAGTGTTTAGTAATCATGTCACGGTTGAGTAAATGTAAGCACATTCCGCCGCGAAAGTGGAAAGGTTCAGGTTAGAATCCTAACTGTGACTATGGTTGGTAAAATGATTTTTTCCAATATGTTTGGAATCAATTATATAATTGGCTGCTTTTCTACGAAAAATTTTCAATTGCAATTCAGCCGTATAAATCTATTAATTTATATTACATATTTCGTTTGAGTTGTAATGCGGGCAGCGGCTATATTATAATCGAGCATAAGTAGTAAAGTGTTGCAAATGGAATATGGCTGCTAATAGCACGCGGCTGCGGTCAGACCATGCATATAATATTATAACACAGAGATCATGACGGATATATTATACACGCAATATACAGCATCAGGCAGCCTTCGGCCACGGCTGGCCTCTATCTGCTAGGGTTCGACCGAGTCTCGACCCAGACTCCACGAACTACACCGGAGACCATGAACAGCTACATGAACAGTGCTCTTAATCTAATGGTACAACACATCAGAGGTGAAACAAAGTGATCCTATAAGGGTTCCGTTTTTTTCATTCCGAGGTACGGAACCCTAAAACCTAACGGCGATGAGGTGCGTTTACTTCTAAAATGGTGGAACGTATTTTAAAAAAATCCGTTTGCGTAGTACAGAAGGTTTCGTACTTGCAGCTGTTATACAAGGTGTCCAAGACTTGCGTTCTCCATACCTAAACCTAATATTTTAATACGAAAATATAAGGTTTAAGTATGGAGAACCCTTAATAAAAGTGTTAGTAAATATCCTAAAGAGTACAATTCCAACAAAAAATAACCTCGTTGTATTTAACAAT
This sequence comes from Mongoloraphidia duomilia, assembly GCA_039654895.1. NCBI lineage: Eukaryota > Metazoa > Arthropoda > Insecta > Raphidioptera > Raphidiidae > Mongoloraphidia > Mongoloraphidia duomilia. Next base: position 32,930,180 of record CM077517.1, on the reverse strand, counting down.
CAAAAGTTACATGTGATTGAAGTTAGATAAAAGAAGTACATTATTTTGATTACCCTGTATAATAAATTCATTTTTTTAGGACAGACATTGATTTGTCCGTACATTATCTAGGGATTTCAGTTTGATAAAGGTTCTGTTTTGGCTATGTCGAATTTTAGGTAAAGGTCTGCACGTGTCAACAATTTTTAAAAAACTTGAATAACTAAAAAACGATTGAATTTTCGAGCATGGCTTCCCTCACAATTTCTATTCACATTTTAGTGCAGAATTGAAAAAACAAATAAAAACAGGGTGCTAGGTTAAAAAAAACATAACTTTGATCTGCCACGCTTAAATGGGACAGGCTGTATAATTGAAAATATTTTTAGGTTATACACCATTAAAATTTATACAACTTTTATATTTAAACTTCTTTTCTATCTTCACCGAAAATCAGTATATCGGCCGACAACGCAAGTCTTGGACACCCTGTATATATCTGTTTATCTCAGAAAACGGTATTTCTCAACACTGTTTCTGGATTTCTAAATAATATTATTAGCTAATATAAACGCACGTTCATAAAATTATGACGTCATACTTCAGTAGAGCAAAAACGACTTTTAGCGGGCGGGGCTAAATATTTCAAAAATTATTTCTGAACTTGTTTGAAATCAGAATGAAGTGATTTTGGTGTCATTTTGTTCATATTTTACTGCTCTGTTAATATAACACAAAAAAAAATTTTAGTCATCTAGTCCATTCTGGAGAGTGCATTATAAATGTCTGGTAAATTGTGGAACGTCTACTTTGATAGTCTAGTCGTCACTCTAGTGAATTCTTGAAAGTACACAAATAAGTGTTGTTAATATGTATAAACAAAATAATAATTAAAATGTTTTTATTTTCTCAAATTGAAATCTGTTTTTCTGAAATATAAAGATTGGTCAGGAAAGTTTACTTTTCGTACATGCATGCCTACCTGCGTAGTGAGACGTTGTCACGTCAAAAAGTCAACAATTTTTTTATAAATTGAATATTTTCACACGAAAAGCGCGATCAAAATTGAAATGTTGCAAGTATGTTTTCTTCTATGCATGTGTCATATTACACGTACCTACGTTCGCGCGGTCATTCTGGATCCGAAATGAACAGTTGATGTATTCTCAGTGCAGCTATAAAACTGAGTCCTGACTCGACGTAAACTACGTAGTCACAGTCAGTAGTGTCTTTCTTACATGATGTTTATGTCTGGTTTACAATATAGTGAGTATATTGCATTACAAGGGACGAATCACAGCGATTGCAAATGATAAGTGAACGAGTAAATGCATATTATTTTTCACAACTCTATTGATAATTCGATTTGAGGTACTTGCGATTTGGGCTCGCAAAAATATTAGATCTGTCAGATCCATGTGAAATTTATGTGCGGTTATGTCTGCCATTTTGACGTTTTCGAGTATTATAATATGCGAATTGAAGTTGGCGCGACTCAATCGCTCTACAATTTACTATTCAATATAATTTTCAATGTAATTTCAATGTAAAGGTTTAGAACTTGAGGTGAAAATTAATTTTTCACAACGCCACTATTGGAAACTCGATTGTCGATACCTGTTAAAAAACCGACAACTGAAAATTTTCATCCCTAGGGTTGAAACTGAGAGTAGGGATGAACATTTTCAGTTGTCGGTTTTTTAACAGGTATCGAAAATCGAATTTTCAATAGTGGCGTTGTGAAAAATTAATTTTCACCTCAAGTTCTGAACCTTTACATTGAAATAGTAAATTGTATTTCTAGTGTCGTAATGGGGTTTATTATTGTTATTAAAAAATAAAAAATAATAAATTGGAAAACATTAAATTACAATTGAATTTACAATTAATTTATATTGAAGTAAGTAAAACACTTTCGGCACGCCTGCCTGTAAAATGACCCATCACAGGTCGGATACATGCATGGAAAGTAGCTATTTTGTTCTGGGTATGGCAAAAAATCTACAGTCCCCAGAATTCTTTCGCGCCTTCTGTCGTTCACGTACATTAAAAACATGCACTCTTAAATAAGCGCCATCTATAGGGAAATTTATTGAAACAGAGGAAACGCTTTTTCATTTTTTACAAGCTTTTATTTAACTTGCAATGTATGTTAGTTTGATTGTTTATTGTTTGTTTAGGTCAAAACTTGCAAGTTAATTTTGAACGACTTCCACGTATCCGATCGATTTGAAATTTTGTACACATATGTAAGTATTCCCGATGAATAAATCGTTTTTAGAAATAAATTCAACCCCTAAGGGGTTCAAACGGGGATGTAGGGTTTTTTTGACTAATCAACACCCAAGTCAAATCGCTGAAGCTAGAAACTTGAAATTTGGTTCATTTTCTGACGTAAGCATCCAATAAGAAAGAATTTTTCGAAATTCAACCTCTACGGATGTCAAAGGGGTGGTAAAATTTTAAAAGACTAAAATGAACAAAATAAAATATTAGTAAAAAAACTTATTAGAGACAAGCTTTTATTGAAATGTACTAAAAAGGAAAAAATAATATTTAATAATTTTGGTTCATAATTATTATAAAAGCGCGGGTTGCGACTAATAAACTATCATAGAGATTACAACCTCCGCTTTTATAATAATTATGAACCAAAATTATTAAATATTATTTTTTTCTTTTTAGTACATTTCAATAAAAGCTTGTCTCTAAAAAGTTTTTTTTTACTAATATTTTATGTCTACTGTCATCTGTTAGCTAGTTAACTAATTTATCTGTACTAGCACCCCGGTCGTATTCGTTTTTCTTTGCCCCCACCACTACTTCCGTCACGTCTTTTCCACACCGCGTCTAAAGAAGTTTAACTTCAAAAACTTCATATACCAAAATCAAAATTACAAAAAAAAGTTGTTTGATGCTTGCAATTATATTTTTGGTTATTAATGATGGTGTTGATTGAAAATCAGCTTTAAGGTGAGCTTCACGCCTTTTCATAAAACTTTTTTTATCAGTAAAGCCATTATTTATTTATGTATTTATATATTTTAAGAAATTGAAGTATATAACATTTACGTATTTAATGACTTAAATTTCTAGGATCCGGTAGACAATGTTATTCGATACAACAGATAAATTTTTTTAACATTAATGTATTTTTAAAGAAATCTATACAGTTTTACATTTCTTAGAAATGATTGAACTAATTTGAGAATATTTATGTGCTGATGTAAGTTATGTAAACTTAATATACATATTTTTACATACCTAACTCAAATATGTACCTACTTCATATTGACAAAATTGAAATGTCATTTTCATTATTATAGGCGCGCATGAATGACAAATCAATCGGCCTATCGAATTATCGGATAGTAATAGCGTCGGTATTATATGAAAAAGCGTTCATCAAATCGGCCGATTTTGTGAGGATACATGCGCGCTTTTTTCCATATAACATCGTTGTCATTAATTTCCGATAGTTCGATCGACCGATTGATTTATCATGCATGCCTAGCCTTACCTAAAATATAAATTAAAAAAACAGCTTTTTATTTTATTTACTAGCCTATGCCGGCGGCTTCGCTCGCGATAATGTCGTTTTTAAACGGTTTTATTTAGCTTGACCTCGTATATTTGTTTGCTACTAACTATCTTTGTTTCAAATCTTGCGACAGCTTTTTCAAACTACTTCTACTTAACCGATTCTTATGAAACTTTGCACACACATTGAGTTCCCGTGACAATACAATATTGTGATAATTTCAACTTGGTAACGAGGATCTGATGATAGAATCAGGAGGTGGACAGTTGAAAGGATGAGGAGTTTGCATAATGATACGGGCCAGAAATCAAACTAAAAACTAGAAAATAAAAATAGGTAAAAAAAACTTTTAAGTTAAACGGTTTTATTTTAAATCATCAGCTATACCAAAAACTAGAAAATAATTAGGACACAAACCAAGGGGCACTTTGTGTCGCTGCGTCAGCGGAATAATTGTAAAAAAAACGTGGAGCGCATAAAAATCAGTATAACGACTGTATAATTATTAAATAAGAACAGCTTGTCTAGAAAAATGTGTTTTCAAGCCCACCAATAGAAATATTTAAAATGCGCCCTACGTTTTTATTACTTATTCCGCTGACGCAGCGACACAAACTGTCTCTTGGTTTGTGTCCTAATTATTTTCTAGTTTTTGGTACAGGTGATGATTTAAAATAAAACCGTTTAACTTAAAAGTTTTTTTTACCTATTTTTTTAGTTACTATTTGACCCCCTTTAGTAGAAGCGCTATGATATTAAATATAGCTTATCCTATTCCCCGATGTATAGCAAACATTACAATAGACAGTGAAAATTCCATATAACAATCGGTTCAGTATCTAGTTTTTGATTTAACCCAGGTATTTTATAACCTATACCTACTACATATCTAAGTCAAACAAATAAAAGATAAAGCTACGCATTTATATATTTTATTTGTACCTATATAGTGACTCATTTACAATAAAAGAATAAAAGAATCACAATAAAAGTATTCCGGCTATGGCTAATGGAAATGTCCTACCAAACTGGGTATTTCAAGTGCTAGGGTAGGAGATCATTTTTTATGCTAGTTATCGAACCTTTTTATTAACTTCCCATTGGAAGTTATTGTAATGGGTCCGAAAATCGAAATCAAAAAGGAAAAAAAATTTTTATGTTTCAAGGTCACTACACTATTTTTACACTACTTTTAGAAAGATGTCTGTGTGTGTGTATGTGTGTGTGTGTACGTATGTACGTACGTACGTACGTATGTATGTGTCCATTTATTTCTAAGACGAAATCTCGAGAATGAAAAATGATATCGACTACGTTGGGATGCCAATCGACGCGTATTAACGTAAATATGATCTGAAAGAAATTTTTTCAAAATCGGTTCAGCCGTTCTTTTTTCTTAACCAAATAACCTCCAAAAAAGTAGATTTTATACAATATCTCGCGAATAAAAAATTATATCGACTTCGTAAGGGTGTCAATCGAGGCGTGTTAACGTCATTTTAATCCGACATAAATTTTATAAAAATCGGTTCAGCCGTTTTTTTTTTTTTAATTATTGTTAAAAATAAATCATAATTATGTTTTAATGATTAAAATGATTACTTTTCTGTGTAATACCTAATTTAATTATTATTATTAAATATTTATCAAACTGGGAAGTTCGTCGTGTGGACCTCAAGGGTCGCACTTTAGTCCTAATAAACGATCCACCTCACGGCTTGTTTAATAAGTTGACATTTCCATTTAACCCTCCGCGCCACTTAGACAAGTTTTGAGAGTATTGTAATTTTGAATGATAAAATAAAACCTATACTAAGTTCCTTGAACATTGACTTGGTAAATATAGAAGCCGCAATTGTGAACTAGTCTTCAGTTGATTCCGACCCAGCATCTACACTCGTAGTTGTCATAAAGTCGACGCAAAAGTTCAGAAGAGCGCGGTTCACGGTTGTAAGAAATTTTGGTTTCCAGATAAAACGGTATGCAGATGGATAAACCACCGTAACACTGTCGCTAAACACTGCCGTCCTCAGGTGAAACAAAATCAAATAAGTATAACATTTACGACTCGTTAAAATAATTGTAATCAATATTTTTATTTTTTTAATCCTTTTCTTCAGGGACTATAGCGAGGCTAAAAGAATTTTTATGCGGTTCACGTACCGCCGCAGTAATTTTGAGCAATTTTGGTCCTGAGTATCCCGACCTGATATACTTTCGATAATTTTGCGAAAGAACGAGTTATCTCGCGCTTGCCGGTTGTGTAAAAAATATGTTTGAACTGCAAACCTACACTGCAGGGTATAATATGAACATTTTGAAAAAAAAAACAAAATAGCGAAAGATTAGATGAGATTAGACGCGCGACAACTAAGGGGTAATAAATTGTCAGGGTGTCCGTCTATGCAAGGTATCTGTTAAAAGAGACTCTACTGTAGTTGAAATAAAGTAGATAGTACCTAGTTTATGAAAAACTAACAATTATTCTTGCGCTGCAGTAGTACCTATATATAGATACTAGCCGTTACCCGTGGCTTCGCCCACGTATTTTTTGATTTATGATTTATTATCCCCCCGCGAGAAATTCTCCTCCTGCGAAGCGAAGCCGGGCTGGTGGTGTTTATTCGCTCGAATTTTATAATACATAACTCACTCGCTTCGCTCGTTCGCTCGGATTTTATTAACACATTACTCACTCGCTTCGCTCGTTCGCTCGAATTTTATTAATACATTACACACTCGCTTCGCTCGTTCGTTTGAATATTAATTATACATTACTCACTCGTTTCGCTCGTTCACTCGAATATTAATAATACATTACTCACTCGCTTCGCTCGTCCGATCGAATTTTATTAATACATTATTGCTCACCTACGTTATATAAGGAACTCCTGTGCAAAATTTCATCCTTCTAACTTCAAAAATTATGAACTTCCATACAAACTTTCATCCCCTATTTAACCCCTTTAAGGGATGAATTTTCAAAAATCCTTTTTTATTACTCATCTATGTTATATAAGGAACTCCTATGCAAAATTTCATGCTTCTAACTTAAAAAATTACAAACTTCCATACTAACTTTCATCCCCTATTTAACCCCTTTAAGGGATGAATTTTCAAAAATCCTTTCTTACTACTCATCTACGTTATATAAGGAACTCCTGTGCAAAATTTCATGCTTCTAACTTCAAAAATGACGAATTTCCATACAAACGTTCATCCCCTATTTAACCCCCTTGGGGGTTGAATTTCGAAAAATCCTTTCTTATTGCTCACCTACGTAATATAAGGAACTCCTGTGCAAAATGTCATGCTTCTAACTTCAAAAATAACAAACTTCCATGCAAACTTTCATCCCCTTTTTAGCCCCCTTAGGGGTTGAATTTTCAAAAAAAAATTTCTTAGTGCTCACCTACGTTATATAAGAAACTTCTGTGCAAAATTTCATGCTTCTAACTTCAAAAATGACGAATTTCCATCCAAACTTTCATCCCCTATTTAACCCCCTTAGGGGTTGAATTTCGAAAATTCCTTTCTTAGTGGGTGCTTACGTCACAAAAGGAACCTACTGTTCAAATTTCAAGTTTATATCTCCAGCGGTTTGACCTGGGCGTTGTCTGTCAGTCAATCAATCAGTCAGTAACGGAACTGTTTTATATATATAGATATAGATAATTTACTAAGCATATTAGAAGCAGAAGTGGCAATGCATATATGAATAATACTCTCATCTTGACGAGTCGACTGTGGTTAAACCAAGGTAGATATAAGGTAAATGTGGGCGCGAACACGTAGATGTGAAATTTACCACGCTTCATAGTGACAGAATGAGACAACGCTACAGTAAATTCAACCACAGATGTATAGCTAGACAAGGATAGAGATAAAATGAATGAAAAGCAACGGACGGATGTTGATTTTATGCATTAGCACAAATTTACAATTTATATTTCGGAGAAAATTCGGTGCGCCTTGCTCAACGCTGTATTTTAACATTAATGAAGAACGCGCATATAGGTAGGTACAGTCGTGCTAAGGTAAAATATGAAATTATTCAATGTTATATACCTTTTTAATCAGTGGCGACAATCAAGAGGGCGGCGACTAGTGTGTGAACTACATCAACCCGATACAATGGTATACAGAGGAACCTCCCATAATAATAATATGTTACTTTAAAATCTTCTACTATTCAGTAATTAAATTAAGTTTCAGAATAATTTGTAGATTATATAGACAGTCGACAACTATATATATATATATTACGGTCATTAGCGTCCGATTAACCGGGATCGTTGGAATGCTGTTGTTTATATGGCGTTGTCATGGTTTTTCTATTACGAACTCGATAATGGAGTCTTTGCAAAACTACAATTACCGCTGACTCATTCACTCACTCACTACACTCATCTCATTCATTCTCCGGAACTACACAGCCTAAAACTTGGGCAGGTATAGGTTCCTTGTAGGACGTAGACATCCGCTAAGAATAAGAATACCCATATTCGATAAGAAAATAAGAAAACCCATATTCGAGCGTCCCTTTAAATTCAACCCCTAAGGGGGTCAAACGGGGGTGTAAGGTTTTTTGACTAATCAACGCCCAGGGCAAACCGTTGAAGTTAGAAACTTGAAATTTGGACAGCAGGTTCCTTTTTCGAAATTCAAACCTAAAGTGATCAAAAGGGGGTGTAGCGTGTTTTGATAAAATGTTCATATCACACACTGAGAGGTATTGACTTCAACATACGAAGAACTCTTCATTAAAATAAGCAAATACATTTTCGACCGTTTTTTTTATCATCCCTTAATGGGGAGAAAAGGGGAGTTATAAAAATAGTCTTTTTCAGAAACTGTTTGAGTTAGAAACACGATATTTGACCTGAATATTCTTTGTTAAAATCGAAGAGATCGGTGTTCGACAAATTAAATCGAAATTCGTATCTTATGGGGTGAAAATGGGGATGGAAACCTTCATGTAGGATACGCTGTAGGTATCTCTGAAATTGCTTAAGCTATAAAAGCATAAAACTCGGGAAAAGTACTCTATTTAGAAAATAAAGAAATACATGTTCGACGGTCTTTTGAACGAACTATCCGAACGGGGAGGGGGTGGATTTTGGGGGTTGTGCAGAGGGTTGCTTGCTGGAAAAACTTTTCACATTTTGACCCGATTTTCAAGCGGAAAGTCACGGGCAAACTGCTATCATCTATACCACGCGGACGAAGTTGCGGGCAACCGCTAGTGTTATATAAAAAAATTCGGGTCGCAGTGCCAAACCCTGCCGACAATATAGTGTATTTGCTAATACAGGCATTGTGGCATTATTATGTGAACTTAAGTTTGTTTTTTGACAAAATAAAAAATTTAACCCCTTAATACATCCCTTAAAATAATTAAATTTTTCTAAATTTCAATATTAGACATGGATTTTATCAGTACACCCAATTAAATACACCCTTCCATAAGTAAATCCGTATCAACAAACTAGTGTTTTCATAAAATTTGAAAGTCCGGTCCTGTCGGGCCGATTTTATTAAAATTTTAGCAGCACATTTTAATCATTACTAAAGAGTTAAATTTCAATTTTGAAACGATTCTGACAAATTTTTCGGTATTTTTGGGCCCAAAAACATTTTGGAACCCCTAAATACAACCCTGAAAATGATCCGATCGGGCCCATTTTAAATAGGCTTCTTGCGGTGATGGGTTCCAATGTGTGTACCAAATTTCGTTTCAATCGATTAAGTCTGTCGAGAGTTATCGTGTACACACATATATATATAAATATATATATATATAAATATATATAGAATATATATATAAATATATATATATATATATATACATACATATATATATAAACATTTTCAAAAATGGTGCCAAAGTGTTCAGGAGGCTATGAAACGTCGAGAAATTTTGGTCCGACCCCTAGGTCCCTCCATCCGACCGACGCCAATAGTGTATGTGCCATATTATGGCAAATACACTAAAAAATAGTCCAAAGCTAATTATTGTCAATAACTATGTGTCTATGTAGGCATACCTACAATGTACTATGTAATACTAAACTTAAGGAAATTTTGACTTGGATGTAGGTAGAATTTATAGGATATCTATAGATCGAATTTGCCATTTTTAGAATTGTTGTCTGTCGGTTTGTGTCGGGTTAACTCGAAAATTACTGAACTGACTTTAACCAGATTTTCTCTAGTGTTTGTTATACCCCAGGGATTACAGGGTTAGGCTATAATATTATATCACCGCGCTTCTATAGTAAAGGGGGCTAAGCAGTAATCAAAAAAACCGACATTAATAAAAAGCTAGCAAAAAATTAGTGCTTCCCACCTAGTAAGCTATTGCTCCTAAGTAGAAGTTTTCCCAACGAAACAATTTTCTTTTTTATATGCTTATAAAAAGTATGGTGCTAATAGGTATATTTTTTGTTTTATTACTGATCTACTAAAGACCAACTCAAATCACAGATTAAGCAGATAAAAAATTATTTTCGCGCAAATTTTTACACAACATTTTTTTTCTTGAAATCTGTAGGTAGATACATTTTAGAAAAAAGTTATATATTTTGACCTATATATTAATACGTGACTTTGAAGTACATTTCTTTAAATAACTCTGGTTCCAATGAACCAATTTTTTGTTCAAAATCAAATCAGATCTACGTCAAATGCTGTCAAATACAACAAAAAAAAACCGCATGGATCCATGTGGTTCAGTTTTTACGATTTCAAAGGAGAAAAATTTTACCGCATACATGTACACATTACACACACAGACATCGACCAGAAACCATTTCAAACGATTCTCCTAGGGCAAGGATGGCGAACCATTGATACGCGACAAAATATTATCGGCACGTAATTGATTGAAGTCTGGTACACAATCGAAATAATTAAAAAATATGTTAGATCGACATTCGACACGACAAGTCGACGAAAATTTCATGGCACTCAATGCATTATCGAAATAATTCTTTTTATCTACGTTTGGATAATTTTTTTGTTCACTAAATTTCTTTAGTGCTTGTGGGTACGTCATGGTAATATTAAACATTTAAAAAAAAAAATTGGCACGCAGATGTGAAAAGGTTCGCCATCCCTGTCCTAGGGTATTAAAACGTGAAGATCTATTGAAAAAATCCAGAAAAAAATATGTTTGAACTCATTCCATTGCTTCCAAAACCGTGGAGGTGAGAAGTAAAAAATAAGACAAATATACACCAAGTCATTTTTTCAAAGCAGCCAAAAATAAATAAAGTTAATCAAGTAATCAACGGTTTTAAAACTAAAAACGCTCTGAATAATCGTTTTATAAATGAAGATAAAAAACAGTAAATAGTTACATGTAGCCAACATTAAAAGAACAAAATGCAATTAAAAGAATATATTTTCCACGTAGGGAAATGGCTTTACGCGGAAAAGTAATTATACACTCCGGAATTAAAAACCATTTTCCTTTCTATTTCCCTAAAAGTCATTTACAAGCTCGCCTAATTCTTTTCCATTTGCTTTTTTCTTTCACGTAAAGTCAAAAGTCTCAATAATCTTAGTCAATTAATTATAAAATCTTAATTCATTCTTTTTTCACGCCTTTTTACTGCTTTTATAACGACAAATTGCTTTTCAACACATTCCTTTCTAAGACTTTACAGCGATTTCAATCATAAATACTCAATGGAGTTTATAAGGGGAATAGAAAATTTTCCGTTCGACCTAATATTAACTGACTGTGGTTTGTAAAATGGCATCGTAACTTTCCAAATTAAAAGTTTTTCATCTTTCACTAAATTTTAAAGGGGCCTTCACACGATCATTTTTTGTCCATAGGTACTCCTTATTTTTAAATAAAAAAAATTTTGGAGGATACAAGTAATTCAAGAATTACAAGGCGCGATATTCATGTAGGTACTGTGTGTAAACGGTTTTATCGAACATAGGGAAAATAACACTGAGAAGATTTATAATTTTGTAGTAGGCTATGAGCCATAAGACCTAATATAAATATGTATTGGATTACATAGAAAAAATAGTAGGTACAGTGAATTTTTTAAACAATTTTCCATAGCAACGGTTGACTATTAAGCGTTACTCGGAACAGGCTAAATAAAAAAGTCATGATGTGTCGTAAGACACCCGACAGAAGCTATGCTTCTTACGAATTGTATATAAAACCGAATTTATCAAAGATATAAATAATACAATTAAAAAGTTATTATTTGATCGCCATTTTGAAATCTGACGCCATTTTATTTTTTTGTGTCTTATTAAATTCTCAAATATCAATTTTCAAAAGGATCGGATAATTTTTACAAAGAAATATATACCTATTATAAAGATCTTTTTGACTTGATTTAATGTTATCGTAGATACTTATATAAAATTAATAATAAATAAATAAAACACAACAAAATTTGATTTAATCAAGACGAGTCTAAAATAGGTCTGATCACAACGAAATTATAATTTTGAATTACTTGTTTGTTTCAAAAGCGTAGCTAATAGAAACTGCCAAAACAAAACAATGTTGTGTTGACACAAAAAGACACAACATAATGACCGCCATTTTTAAATATGACATCATTTTATTTTTTTGCGTCCTATAAAACTCGCAAATATTAATTTTCAAAAAGATCGGATAATTTTTCAAAAAAGTGCATACTACGGGCGCCACTTTGAAATCTGAAGTAATTTTTTGTGTCCTGTAAAACTCTCAAATATCAATTTTCAAAAGGATCGGATAATTTTAGCAAAAAAGTACCTACATATGGCCGCCATTTTAAAATATGACGTCATTTTATTTTTTTTGTGTCCTATGAAACTCCAAATACCGATTTTCAAAAAGATCGGATCATTTTTGCAAAAAAGTAAATATGGCCGCCATTTTGAAATCTGACGTTATTTTATTTTTTTGTGTTCTATAAAAATCTCAAATATCAATTTTCAAAAGGATCGGATAATTTTTACAGAAAAGTGCATGCGGCCGCCATTTTTAAATTTTACATCATTTTATTTTTTTGTCTCCTATGAAACTTTCAAATATCAATTTTCAAAAGGAACGGATAATTTTTACAAAAAAGTACATACGGCCGCCATTTTGAAATCTGACATCATTTTATTTTTTTGTGCCCTATGAAACTTTCAAATACCGATTTTCAAAAGGATCGGATAATTTTTACAAAAAAGTATATATGGCCGCCATTTTGAAATCTGAGGTCATTTTATTTTTTTGTGACCTATGAAACTCTCAAATATCAATTTTCAAAAGAATCGGATAATTTTTATAAAAATGTACATACGGCCGCATTTTGAAATCCGACGTCATTTTATTTTTTTGTGTCTTATGAAACTCTCAAATATCAATTTTCAAAAGGATCGGATAATTTTTACAAAGGAGTAGGTACTACATATTTCCGCCATTTTGAAATATGACGTCATTTTATTTTTTTGTGTCCTATAAAACTCGCATATATCAATTTACAAAGGGATCGAATAATTTTTACAAAAAAGTACATATTATGGCCGCCATTTTCAAATCTGACGCCATTTTATTTTTTTGAGTCCTATAAAACTCTCAAATATCAATATTCAAAAGAATCGGATAATTTAAAAAAAAAGTGCATATGGCCGCCATTTTGAAATCTGACGTCATTTTATTTTTTTGTGTTATATGAAACTCTCAAATATCAATTTTCAAAAGGATCGGATAATTTTTACAGAAAAGTACATACGGCCGCCATTTTTAAATCTTACATCATTTTATTTTTTTGTGTCCTATGAAACTTTCAAATACCGAAATGGATCGGATAATTTTTACAAAAAAGTATATATGGCCGCCATTTTGAAATCTGACGTCATTTTATTTTTTTGTGTCCTATGAAACTCAAATACCGATTTTCAAAAGAATCGGGTAATTTTTACAAAAAAGTACATTTGGCCGCCATTTTTAAATCTGACGTCATTTTATTTTTTTGTGTTCTATGAAACTCTCAAATATCAATTTTCAAAAGGATCGGATAATTTTTACAAAAATGTACATACGGCCGCCATTTTGAAATCTGACGTCATTTTATTTTTTTGTGTCTTATGAAACTCTCAAATATCAATTTGCAAAAGGATCGTATAATTTTTAGAAAGGAGCTCTACATATTTCCGCCATTTTGAAATCTGACGTCATTTTATTTTTTTGTGTCCTATAAAACTCGCAAATATGAATTTTCAAAAGGATCGGATAATTTTTACAAAAAAGTATATATAATGGCCGCCATTTTGAAATCTGACGTCATTTTATTTTTTTGTGTTCTATGAAACTCTCAAATATCAATTTTCAAAAGGATCTGATAATTCTTACAAAAAAGTACATATGGCCGCCATTTTGAAATCTGACACCATTTAATTTTTTTGTGTCCTATAAAACTCTCAAATATTAATTTTCAAAAGAATCAGATAATGTTTACAAAAAAGTACATATGGACGCCATTTTGAAATCTGACGCCATTTTATTTTTTTGTGTCCTATAAAACTCTCAAATATTAATTTTCAAAAGGATCGGATAATTTTTACAAAAGTGACGTTACGCTACTTCGTGACGTGACTTTACAATTGTTTAGTGTGCTTTATTTCCTTAGTCTGATTTTATTACATTTATCCGAAACGTTACCGTAGAAAGACCTTTTGCCTGTGAAAATTCAAAAGTACGATTTGCACCCGGACGAAAGCCGGGCCGATCAGCTAGTTACCATAATAATGTATTGTCACCGGAGCTACACATGTGTGCAAAATTTCAACTCAATCGGATTACGGGAAGTGGGTGAAAATTCAAAAGTACGATTTACACCCGGACGAAAGCCGGGCCGGTCAGCTAGTTACCATAATATTGTATTGTCACCGGAGCTACACATGTGTGCAAAATTTCAGCTCAATCGGATCACGGGAAGTGGGTGAAAATCCAAAAGTACGATTTCACCCGGACGAAAGCCGGGGTATGAACGTCGAGAAATTTTGGTCCGATCCCTAGGTCTCGCCATCCGATCGACGTCAATAATTAGTTACACGTCATTTTAACTCAGTAGGCCAGGGTTTTTATAAACTTAAATTCAAACATCAGCAGTCAAAAAAATGAATAACTATATTTAAATAATGCAATATAAGACAGAACATACGCTATCTTCCAATATCCATATCACACTGTGCAACAGACAAGGACAACCGAAACAAGTTCGCGATTTATTAGATAAAGTCGCATTTATTTCGTTTAATAATCATATAAATCTGTATAAAAAAACAGTTTTGACACAATATTATACATGAAATCTATCTAAAATTTTCAGCTCTTTCGTTTAAGACAGGTTTCGAATCAATCTGACTTAAATTGAGCAAACTATAAGCAAAAAACACCGTTTTTTCTAATTTGCTCCCCTCTGGGGACAAAATTCAAAAATCGGGCGACGTTAGGATCAAATAGACCCCGAGAGGAATCGAACAAAAAAAAGTTTTTTAAAATCGGTTAACCCGTTTGGGCTGTACGACTGATACAAAAAATCCGTTACAGATTCACAGATTCACAGATTCACAGACAAAGCGAGTGTATATAGGCGCTTCTAGCTTCGCTAAGATCGCGCCTAAAAATGGTGCCAAAGTGTTCAGGAGGCTATGAAACGTCGAGAAATTTTGGTCCGACCCCTAGGTCCCACCATCCGACCGACGCCAATAGTGTATGTGCCATATGGCAAATACACTAAAAAACAAAAACAAACACGTATCTTCAGTTGGATTTGAACACGGGTCTTCGTAGTGACAAGCAAGCGCGTTAGCTCCTACGGTGCGAGGTGCTTTTGTTTAATACCGTCAGATAGGTACAATGCATAACATGCAGTGTATACTGTTTATACGGTCGTCAGTCTATTAACAGTAGGTATATTATGTACTTATACGGTAGAGCAAAAAAAAAGAGGTAGTGGTATTGTTTGAGATAAACTTATTATACATATTGTTTGTTTCATTTAAATCGATTGACAAATAAAAAAGATATGTAAATTTTAAAATGCGAGTGTTTTTTTATGTGCCACCGTTAATGTAAATGTCAAAACTGTTAAACATAATAAACTGTTTAGTCCAACTCACACTTAGTCGCTTAGTCGGTTTTTATTATTTGTTGTTTTAGTTTAGATTTTGCATTATAACCACACCAAGTTTGTCGCTTTTATCTATTACCGTTTTTACGATAGAGCAAAAACAAAAGAATGTTGAAAAAACAAGTTCTTTATATGGGAATCCCCCTTAATTTTTACTTTTTGTTTATTATTTGTTAGGATATCCGCCATAATAACACATATTCTGTGAAAATTTCAACCGGCTACCTGTTACAGTTCAAAACATACAGCCTTTTTAAGGTAGGACAGACAGACAGACGGCGTAGGCTTAGTAATAGGGTTCCAGTACGGAACCCTAAAAATACCAGAAGTGGTGATTTATTGAGACAAACAAGTGCATCTAATAATTATTTAATAGCAGTCTGCAGAACTATAAAATAATATTACATCTGTTGTAACAATAATTAAAAATCAATCCTATAAATGAACAACAAAGTACGTTTGTACCTATGCATATGAGTTAATTATCAATTTGTATTTATTATACTAGCTGTTTGACGATTGTATTTATTGTAGACTATAGACTGTTTGACGAATTCAACTCTGTAGTTTTTTTGAATGAATAAAGAATTGAATCGATTTTTTTAACTAGTAGTTAAAAGTTAAATTTCCTCTAACCATTAAATATTTATAGTGCAATATTTGAGCCATCGTCATAAAATAAACATCCATGTTCACATGTAACAAAGTTTAAACAGAATATTTAAAGCGCAGAAATGTTTACAATATAATATAGTGTTTTGTAACGTCGCCTTAAGCAAGGTACGATATTCTATCCTCCTTTGCTTTGCTGGAGAAATGTTGAAGAGAGAAAGTCGGGAAAGCACAAAGAAAACTAAAAGAGGGTAGAAAGCAGGCAAGAACTAGCGCACTGGAACGTCATTCATAGGCGTTCGTCAAACTGACACTCAGCCTCAGAAATCTTAGAAAACTACCATTAAGTTTTAACTATAATATCTATACATTTCCAATATGCCTTATTCTCATTGCAAAACACAATGAATCTGTCACCAACAATTCGAGACGGAAATATATGTTCTATTTTTATTTGCGGACAAATGCGAATCGCGGTATCATTACTAGCGCAAGTGCACTATGCATTTGTAGATATACTATTTTATATTTTTTTAAACGGAATGGCCCTTGCTTTGACCAACATATTAGCCAGTGCTAGTTTTGTTATAATAGGCTGAAATGAAAGTTTGATAAATAGAAATCATAAGCGACGTGATCAGAAGCAACATAATATAATGACAGGGACACAAGAGGAACGGAACATAGGATGTTAAGATAGGGGGACATGAATTAGCCTTGGGCAATTCTTGGCAGGTATAATAGACGAACAAGTTACAAGATGGGCAGGAAGAAGGACGGGTGGGATTGGTAGGGTAAATAGATATAGTTTTCCACATATAGGATTTACGGTTTTCTATCTTAATGTTATGTTGGTGACATTTTCGATACAGAATTCGCGATATACAGAACTTTTTTGATACAATATTATGGTTTTAACAATATCTTTAGTTGTGCGAAGGGCAAAGTACGAAATTTCTAGTTTTTTTTGTTTCAAAAACACGTTACAATTTTTTCCAGAATTAATTCTTGAGGGAGGAGGAGGTATAATCTGAAGTTAGTACGTTAGTCTGCAGACTTGAGTCTATAGTCGTCGCTATAAAAATACCAATCTTTTTTCTGATCAAAGATTAACACAGTTAGCAATTTATTAGAAAGAAATGCTTACTAGGGGAATCTATTAAATTCTATTAAACCCCTGACACAATTACTGCGCAATTGCCAAGCTTCTTTCTGATCATTTATAGTCCATCCTGAATTAATAGTGTAGAGTAAGAAATCATTTTGGTTTGAAGTTTTTGACAGATTCCAGTGACAATAAAGTAGGTACCTAGCCTTTTTTAAATCATTCCCAAATGCATGTAAAGACTACTTCAAATCGAAATGATTTATTATTACTAACTACACT
Source organism: Mongoloraphidia duomilia (assembly GCA_039654895.1). Taxonomy (NCBI): domain Eukaryota; kingdom Metazoa; phylum Arthropoda; class Insecta; order Raphidioptera; family Raphidiidae; genus Mongoloraphidia; species Mongoloraphidia duomilia. Next base: position 32,912,512 of record CM077517.1, on the reverse strand, counting down.
ATAATACAAAGTTACCAATATGACAACAAGAGATCCTTGCTAGGAGAAAAGTGAATATCTGCAGAAGGTATTAAACCCTTGAGAGACACCGCGTGCCACTGACAAACAAACACAACGATTTAAAGATGACGCAGGACCGTAGGTGGCTGTGTAATATTTATTCGCCAGATGTACGATGTAAATTTTCTCAAATTTTACATGTGACTGGACAGGAAAAAGAATTAGGTTATCGCTTCACTGTGTTACAAACATGTATAGATATATGTATGAACTACTTATATACAAACTCGATACCAATATCCTAGATAACCCTACAGTTCTACACAAAGTGTGGATGCAGAGGAATTATATACACAACGGATATCAGAGATAATATGTCCGCGATCTGTGCGATGTACAGTGGAGTACCGATTATCCGAGTATACGTTATCCGACTAATTGTTTATTCGTCTGCGCCAGGAAAGTCACTTTTCAAAAAACGTGATTGTGATTTCTTTTTCTTTTTCTTTGTAAAAAAACGGCAAATGAGAAGAAAAAAGTGGTTCTTTTATTAAAACAAAAACTTCAAGCGTAAAGACAAAGACGAATCCATGAAAAGAATTTAAAACTTCTATTCAATATTTCTCCCAAATTCGCCATTTCCGTATTATCCGTCATTTTCGATTATCCGCCCATCTGACGGTTCCATTTATGTAGAGTAAGCGAAATAATGAATTAAAAAAATGCAACTTCAACACTCTATAGCCAATAGGAAGTATTTTGGAATACATCTTCAATTGAACTATTCTTCTTACAATAGCCTATCAAGAACATGCTTTGTGAGTTTGTCCGTTTCGTCATGTGACACCCTGTGTGTATAGTATATGATATAAGATTTAAATGTTTTTTGTAATAAAAAATAAATAGTACAAAAAAAATACCTACACATTTAGTTTTTTAATGCGCAATTTTTAATTTGCCTCTAAGCGCATAACTAGACATATTATGAAATACACCGACACTATAACAATAAAGCCTATTCGGTGTGTGAATTATTTACTTTTGTATTAAAGGGTTAAATTTTTTATTTTCTCCAAAAACAAACTCAAGTGCACATATAATAAAGTCATAATGCATAATATAATATTAGCAAGTATACTAATTTGTCGGCACGTTAAACGTTTTGGGTCTGCGAGCAGAGTTTTATTCTGCGTTTGGGTGTGACTGCTACTGTTGTCTACTATTAAATGTGAAGTTTGCTACACAAGTGAAATTTCAAAAAATTAAAAATATTGTAAATGAAGACAAAACCAGCTATTTTATAGGAGGTGGGACAAAAAAAGACCATGTATTACCTATATCTCGTGCGAAATGATATTATGACTCGTGTGACTGTTAAAACACGCTGGCGGTCGTTATAACTCGTCAGTAATCTGTAAACTTATATCATTCGAAAAGTACGGTGCCATATATGTGCACAATAAAAAATCATGCGTTTAAGGCAGGTAAAATAAAGTTTCCCTGCACGGGAGAATATTCCATGCAAACATTCGTTTGGGTATTTTTTTAACTTTTTCCCAAAATCTCAAAAAGGTTTAGAGTTACATTTTTTGTTATTTAAACTTCTTTTAAAGCAGCTGGCAAAACATGGAACGCTGCAACAGATTTTATAATTGTAAATTTATTTTGAAATAAAACTTTTATTTTGTTTTATTTATTTTACATGCAAACAATTTAATACCTACATAGCGTTGTTTCTCTAGCTGTTTGGTGTAGACCTCTGGTGACACACCACGGAGATTCTATGCACTATCAATATGTAGAGGGTATCGTTTTGTCGGAATTCTTCGTTGTCGGTGCAGTTATGTTGATGTTAAAAATTTCAATTGGAATTTCGTTACTTTACAGACACAGGCGATTCTACTCATTACGCCACTTGATATACAATCTGCTATCTCTAGTTCTAGGTAAAAAGTGATTTTTGTCGTATAATTTTTAATTTTTTAATAAAAGAGAAAATAAATTATTTAGGTGTTTTGTGACTACTTTTTTAGACTTCAGTGTCTTCACACCTGCAAAGGTTCTATCCCTCTTCAAGAGATTGATAGACAAGGCTGAATGTTTTTAAAAAAGGTCAAAAAAACAACTTTATACGGCAGAACTTTTTAAAATTTAAATACTTCACGTGTACCCACTGATGTGTTTAATCAAATCATACATTTTTTATAGGTAAAAATGTATCTTTTATTTTAATTTCACATATTAAGGTAGATTGAAATTCACAATTAAATAGCAAACTTTTCCACAGTATTTGTGAGCACATATTTTCATGTAAGCCAGTTTAATTTAAAATTTCGAAATGTTTATTTATTCATATTTACTTTTATTTCATACTTTTTAAAATAATATTTGCATTGCGAACTGCCACGTCAATTAAACAAAACCAACCTGTTTTAATAAAAATGTAAATTTACTTTTTTCTAGGTGTTAAAGCGGACTATACAGGCCACCGTGGCGTTTACATAATCTTATTGTAGATGTATTTCAAGTCAACTGTTCTGTGCAGTCTGAATTCAAATTTATATAATAATGTCTTAATAATTCTGTTATATTAGTAATATGACGTTTCGGCCCTAATTTGGGTCTTCTTCAGGTAATAATTGAATTAATTTTGATATAAGTATAGGTATGTAAAGAATTATAAAAATATAATTTTGGACAATATTAAATTAAAAATTAGTAAATGCAAATTATAGGTATCAAAACTTTATTTGAAAAAATTTATTTTGTAATTTGTTTATTTTAATATTTCAATACGTTCCACCAAGTTCCCGGATTGCCTGGGCCAAGTACCAATTCATGTTTTCGATTCAAAATTAGTTTTAATAATAAATTGAAAATCCAATAGATACTTTAAGCAGATCTCATTTTATTATTGAGGTAATAAAGGCAAACTGCTACTTTTCTTTTGATTATATAATTGATTTTATAATTACTTCAATATTCCAAAACTTTGGCAAGATTTCTCAAAAAGTCAATTTTTTTCTCGACGAGATCTTGACAGTTTAACATTGATCTCGAGGCGAGAAAATCTAGTTTCGTTATTTCTCGTCTCCGCACTAATACTATAAAGCGAAAACATGCAAAATCGTGAATTGATAATATTGTTGTAATAAGTTACCTACTACTGATAATATTTTAATACTTGATGTTAATATTTGACATTTGAAAATCCCTGTACAGTGTATAACCAACTTTAGAAAACTAAATATTATACTTTTCAAACAACTCTTTAAGTATGAATTCAACCGACACTTCAAAAAATTAATTAAATTGTAAAAAAATTAAATGTATCGAAAAGTTTGACTCAATTAATATAGTTTATTGCGTGTTAAGCCCGACGTCCCCCGAGCCACTCGACATGACAATGTGATTCCCATTTGAAAGTGGCCAATGTCAAAATAAAGTGACAGCGGTTGAATGCGGCGTTAACGACTTATAATAAATTCCGTCCGATGTCGTTAGTATGCAGTTTGTAGCTAACACTAACCAGTAAGCCCGGCGGCTCATGCCCTCCATGAGAACTTAGTATAATGATATTATATAGGTAACTTAAAGCTCTTCAAGGATAATTTTATATACAACAGTGAAAACCAATCTGAAATCGGTCTAGAGGTTTTCATGAACACAGAATACCCATAAACGTGAAAATGGGACTTTATATGACGTAATAGATATGCATTCAAGGTTTCAAAGAAATAAATTTTGAATTGTATCAATAAATAATAAAAACAGAATGCACAGACAAACAACTATAATCAGTTTAAGAGGTAAAATAAAGTACCAGATCAAAATCAAAATTCACTACAGATAAAAAACTTTTCGACATAAACAGGGAAAGAATAGACGTGTCACAAGTAACTTAGTTTACAATGAAAAATGCAACGTTTGCATTCTCGTAAAATCAGACAGCAGAATAGCTGATATGCGGCTCCTAAACTGTTACAACAAAAAGTCACATTAAAAATCCATGTCTTCTGCGACTCTTCTGCCTCGGTACTGCAGTTTACATTCAAGTACTATCATATATACAGAGTGGTACAGAAAACCGGCCAACTTAGAAATAGAAAACTTACTAAGAATACAAGTGTAGACTACCTAGAAGTATGCTACCAGCTCTTCTCTAGACTCCATATTCATTCCAAATCAAACATACATACGGAGTATTAAAGAAATTCATCATCCAAGTGGAAAATAAACATCTGATTTTAATCACAGAAAATAGAGGAGTACCTATACCTACCTAAAATAGTCCCCTTTTAAAAGAGCGTCGGACAAGCAAATGCTGACTAAACCGTTTCCCCTTCTCTAGACTCCATTCTCAATTAAAAAATGCAACATACATAATATACAACATATAAATTAAATCAAATTATAACGAGAAATCTATATACGGTTTTTAATATAATAAGAAATACAATCAATATGATTAGACACCTATACCGAAACTAAATTCACTATATTAGTGAAATTAACATAAGAATATCAGACGAATTATCGCCATGATATTTATATAGAAGGCAATATAGGAAAAATGTAAATGCACCGCCGGGAATCGAACCCAGAACTCCCAATTTCGCGTCGGGAAAGTTTCCAGTTACTACACAGTGCCCAACAGCATACATTTAATTCTTCCCATATATGCAACGATGACCACAGATCCATTAACTGCGAGAGCTATTATTTTATAACAACATTACATTACAAATGAATGCTGGCTTTCTCATGGCCCGGACGCGCCTTATAAATCAAATTATAACGAGAAATCTATATACGGTTTTTAATATAAACATAAGAAATACAATCAATATGATTAGACACCTATACCGTAACTAAATTCACTAATATAGTGAATTTAGTTACGGTATAGGTGTCTAATCATATTGATTGTATTTCTTATGTTTAACATATAAATTGTTTACTATAGTAATGCGCTACCTAGTTGTATCAGGTTTGCGTAAAAATGATGGATCGTGGGGCGCATTTGCCGGGATTTGTGACTGTCAAAAGCAGTAACGTGCAGATGATGTGCTGACTTATCGAGTATCTACTAAACATCAAGTAGGCAATGCAATTTTATATTATGTTAGCTTCTCTTAATGTAAAAAGTAATACCTAAATATAATTTTCTAGCCTGGTACGCCAAATATATTTTAAATTTGTAATTTGGAAGTAATGTAATGGTACACGCGTGTTCTAAAAATCGAATACTTAATTGTGGAATAGTACACATTTGAAAAATACTAGATTTTTCATTTGAATCGAAAAGTGCAGCGAGAAAAAGTTGAGATAGGTACTAAGAATCATTTTCAATATTTAAGTTACCACTCGATTAAAAAATCGAGTACAAATACTCCGAAGGTATATCGATAAAAGTCGAGTTAGAATAGTTCAACAATGTTCTACTAAATTGGTTCTGGACAGTCAGTTCGATCAATAAAAATGCAACAATTATTGTGGGCGAATAAAAACGTTTTTTGTGCAAAAATACACATTACGTAAAATAAAACATTTAGTTCGAGAAGGATGATTTTAAAAAGTCCTGTAGGGAAGTCTGAAGAGATAAAGATTTTGTTTTCTCCCGTAAAATTTTGTAACAGGCGATCGCCTTCTTTATGCCTTGTCTAGCAGTTGCTGTTCATTTATTATTTAAAATATGCATACAGACGACATAGGTATAAATCAACGTAAGACGAAGTAACGTAAGTCTGTGTATTACTACTGTATTTATTAACAACTCGAAAGAAATCTGCTACTTGCACACACTTAAAGTTGTGTGATGGATTTCACTCTTTCATTGATAGTGTGGCCGCATCTTTACAAATAAAAGTTTGGATGACAACGGCTTGAATAGAGAGACAGGACAGAGACCCATCTCTTCACATATTACATTATCTTGGCTGGATAACTCAATTCCTTAAACTGTCGACTCATGCTCTCCAGGACATCGGGTGACGGGGATTCAATTATTTAGGGACGCTATCTTATTTTCACGTACCGGTGTACAGTCAAGATTTTTCTCTGTTTGTATTGAGAATGTATCTGTTTACTCATAATGCCCTCAATATCATTATCTGCAGAAACTTAACTAAGTATATCAAGTAGCAACACCCGATTTTACTAAGATCACAATTAAGATGGCTTGTACGTCCGTACGACCTTTTCATCGACGAACATTTTTTCTGCGCATGTGCCCAATTCCGCCATATTTTTCGGGCACTTTTCATATTGACAGATGACAAGTGATTGATTTAGAAAAAGGTAAATAGCAATTAAATAAGAAATATTATTTAAAGAATTAGTACAATACCAGAGAAAAGTATTTCAGTACCTACTTTTGAAGATAAACTTTTTACGATAAACGATTTATGACAGGTAGGATTCTAATCTTTCAACCAGTTTTCTTTTACTTCTATCAGTTTTTCGGCCGTGGCACTTCAAACACCGTGTCAGTTTAGCACAAGTGTGTTCTTTCACTGTTTTGTATACTAATTTAACACCGTCAGTAACATTTTCATCTAAATTAACACTGAAAAACGTTTCTGAGTCAGCAACTGCGTCAAAAAGTGCAGAAAAAAATGTCGGTATTAACACCCTTGCAGAACGATATAAACACCTAGGCGAGCAAGTTTCCCTCTAAGAGAAATACCGACATTTTGTTCTGCAAATTAAAATATATGCTTAAAACAGTCGCCGTAACAACATATTAAAATTTGAACCTTGAACTAATAATATAAATTTCGTTGGGTACATGACACGTTTAGGGTGATCTTCCACCCCTTTAATACTGACCAATCGATCTGCAAATATATGTAATAATGGCATTATTGGATCACCGACAAACTATACAAACAATTTCAGCCTTGAAGCAATAATAATTGTGACCATTCGCATTAAAAGTAGACCTTAGTCCTTACGCCAACTTGACTTCTAATTAGTGAAAACATAATTAATATTTCATATCCAATTTAAGTACATGCTTTTTCTGTTCATTCAGTAGATCACACGAATGTCCTACAGGCTACAACCGATGCGTCCAAAATGACTATTATCACCAAACGGCCAACTTGATGCACTGCTTCCTCATTAAAATAATTAGAAGGATGTACTATCGTATTATTTTAAAAAGGCCAATTTAGGTAATACTTTTTTGCCGAGTTGAATACGATTGCTGAATTATTTAGGTACTGTAATCAGTTGACACATGTCAATGCACCTACACATTTTTACAAGCTTTTATTTAAATTGCAATGTATGTTAGTTAGTTAGTTAGTTTGTTTGTGTGTTTGTTTAGGCCAAAACTTGCAAGTCAATTTTGAACGACTTCCACGTATCCGATCGATTTGAAATTACACATATGTATTCCCTATGACAATACATGAATAAATCGTTTTTAGAAATAAATTCAACCCCTAAGGGATTCAAACGGGGATGTAGGGTTTTTTTGACTAATCAACGCCCAGGCCAAATCACTGAAGCTAGAAACTTGAAATTTGGACAATTGGTTCCTTTTCTGACGTAAGCATCCACTAAGAAAGGATAATAAATCATAAATTCTTATCTGTAGAACCACTGAACCGATTCTAAAAATTCTTTCACTAATAGAAAGCTACGCTCCCTAAGTGATATAGGCTATATTTTATTTTGGTAAATTTCTCGCGGGTGGGATAATTCCTGTGGGATAGTAACAAAACATAACTCTGAAATTCATTTGCATTTTAGCGTATAAGCGAAATCCTACTAATATTATAGATACCATCAGGCCCGACTTTGCTTAGCATGTGGGAATAATAAATCATAAATCAAAATAAATATGGGCGAAGCCAAGGGTAGCGGCTAGTTATGTATATTAATTATTATTATTGAAGTACAAATTTAGACTCCCTGGTTTTCAATTCGGAGAAATGGACTAAAACAAATGAATGATTCAATTATATATAAAGCGTAACATGCTTTGACATTTACGCTATCTATATTATAGATATGTTGACAATTAAATATTTTAACTGTCTACATATTCGATACCTGTTATAACCATTGACATAAAGAATGGAATGCGCAACAGACCAGAAAAAGTATGGTTTAGAAAAAGGAAATAGGCAATGGTACTGCCCTATTTACGTTCTTTTCTAATCAGACCCTAGCTATAGGGTCTCTTCTGTAAAGTTGCTCTGTAATAATAGACCGAGAGCTAGTGACAATTTTTTGGTATTATTTATTCAAGGCCTTATTTTTGTGAAGATGTTGAGGGAGGCATATTAAAGTGCCCTGAGTAAGGGATTTTGCTAGATAGCGGTATGGGAGGGATGCAGACCGCCCCCAACATGTAACAAAAAAATGGTCACACTTGCTTCAAGGGTGAAATTGTTTGTATAGCTTGTCGGTGACCCAATAATGCCATTATAATATTGGCAGCCACCGTATTTCATCTCGCTCTTACACATCTGGACATTTTCTATAAATAGAAATGCACAGTCCATACTCTAATTCAATTGTTTATGTCTACATAATATATAAAGGTTATATTTTTTTTTCATGAAATAAGGCTACGTCCTCTTTAATGAACCATATAATCAATAAATCAATTAATGCTAATAATTGAGTAGCACACAAGTGTGTATATTGTTATTGTTTAATAGGAAAGTACTAGGTTTAAAACCTTACCTACTTTAACTCGAAAAAAATTTGTGCAGACGTCAGACCTTAAACTTTGGTTATAGGTTCAAAATATACGCCAAAGTTCACGAAACAAAAAAAATTACGAGTTTTACGGATCCGCGGAAACCTGTAGGGAGTGAAAAGGGATATTTTTAATAAAAAAAATCCAGCCAATCAATTGGACGCGGGATCATTCCAATTTCAAAAATACTGACATTTGGCTTTAGAACTTACGGGGTTGTGACAGACGGATGGACAGATAGATAAATGAACATGACGAAATTATAAGGGTTCGTACGTATAATAAACGAATTGATATTTTATTGCTGTCACTACACTATAATATACATTCTTCAGTTCATTTTCAGACATATCCATCCTTTGCAGTACTAATTATATAATCCTGTGTTGCAACCATTTATGGTACATATTTTTTCAAACGAAATTTTAGAAAATAAATCACTAAACACGTACAATGATGCATTCAAAATGTGCAATTAAATAAAAATTATTGCATATTGCATTTTTATCATTATTTTGCAGTAATTTAGAACATGTTGTAAAATAATGACATCACATAAATAACGACTGCTCGTTTGTTTCGTGCTGTTTTTGTTTTATTATCAAAAGTTAAAAATTAATAAATGCAGTTTTTTTTTTGTTTTAATAATAGGTTTTAAATTTTTCAATAAAATGGTAATAGATTGTTGATTCAAACAGTATCGAATATGAGTTATACACGTGAGGTTTTTTCTATTCCTAAAAAGTAAAAACTTACCACAATGTTATTGGAAAGTTTGAGCACTTACCTGAAACAAAAAAATAAATATTAATATAACGCTTAAAAATGGGTGTTGAAAAATTTACTAGAGTAGAAAAAATTGTATTCCAAAAAATACGAAGAAAAGTCAATCCCATACCAAAAACAATTCTTGTAAAAATAAGGCCAAGTCTCGTGGTTGCGTAGCTGTAAAACTTTATGAGATCTAATAGAGCCAAGCCCCATTAATTGTACGTGAAAAGTAATGAAATCTAAAACTTGGCTCAGAGTGGCTAAAAGAGTGAGTGAATGAACTTTGTGCATTAATAAATAAATCTAAAGTGACTCAAACCTATCATGAAGTATTATCCAGACCGAAGTTACGAGGATTCAAAAATACCCCGAATCCCTTCGAAAAAAAGTAGACTGGCAGTGTTCGACTTGGCGGGGGCACAGCCTTGTTCGTATTAACAAAAATAGTTACATACATCTGTATAAATTTAAGGAATCTTCTTTTTTTGTTTCAGATTCAAGAGGAAGTAGGTACGCGACAAATTGTTTGCCGATCTACCACCAGCCACTAAAGATATTTAATTTAAAAAGATAAGGCAAACACATGAGAAATGTGAATATGTTGCAGATTTGCATATATACACATATACCTAAAAATATAAAGAGTGTTTCTAAGTAGCACACCCTGTATATTTTTAGGTATAAAATATATACAGACTGTGCTAATTAAAAAAAATGATTTAAGTTAAAGTTATGCTTTCTTCAACTATTGCCACTAACACCCAGTATAATTAAATTTAACTCTTAAGTATCTGGAGGGTAGCACATGCTGTAGTAGTAATAGATAACGAAAATGTAGAATTTTGCAGAAAATGTTATTTTGGCAACGTCGCACCGAATTTTAAAAATGGCACAATTTTATGTAGGATTCCGAATGGAAAATGAGATGGCCTGAAAATATACAGGGTGTTCTATTTATAAAAATACAAGTCAGTTCTACCATAACTACATCGTACACCCTGTATAGTTAAAAATAATTTTAAAGTATAGTGCTTGTATTCCAATTCAGCTTTTATTTAAAACTTTTTTTTCTAATGCTCATAATAATTGAGATACCGCCCGAGATATTCTTAGTAAGTCACCCCCTATATTCTGTGAAATTTTTCTTTTTTTTTCACTTTTATTTATAAGTATATATATAATATTTATTTAATTTTTTTCAATTGTTTCTTTGACATCTAATATATAAATAAAATGATAGCGTCCGTCGTTGTGCGCGCATCACATAAAAACCACTGGACAGATTTTAATGAAACTTTCCCGGCTTCGCTTCGCAGGGGGGGTGATAATAAATCACACTTCGCTTTGCATGAGGAGAATTTCTCGCGGGGGGAGGGGGTAATAAATAATAAATCGTAAATCGAACGACTGTGCCTCGACTGAACCGATTCTAAAAATTTTTTCACTAATGGAAAGATACCTATATTTTATTTTGATAAATTTCTCGCGGGTGAGGTGATATAATTCCTGTGGGATAGTAACGCACCGTAACTCTAAAATTCTTTTGCATTTTAGCATCCTACTAATATTATAAACACTACCAGCCCGACTTCGCTTCGCACGGGAAGAATTTCTCGCGGGGGGGGGGATAATAAATCATAATTTCTTAGCACCCGGGCGAAGCCGGACGGGACCGCTAGTTTGTGATAATACCTAATTAACAGATTGTGTTTTGTTTCGACGCCATTACTTTCAGTGAGCGCGCTGTAGTTATCGGCAGAAGCACAAAGGCGTTTAACGTAAATGTATCACGGCCTTGTTTTTACATCATTCTCTGTCCGAGACGGCGATTTATTATATGCTATTTAACAAAAAGGAAAAAGCTTGTAGGCTTCACTATACGTAAAGCTGTTAATCAACGCACCACTGTATCTGTCTCTGTCTAACGTCTCACTATAGACTCTTCTTTCGCCACTTCGTTGTAGCCTAAACGCCCTATTTTCCTTATAAAATATTAAGCAGGAGCAGTGGTTATGAATGAAAATGATTCATTGACTTGTAACCTGAAAGTATCAAGTAGGTGTTTTAACTGGAGAGTTGATAAAACTCTCCTAATATTTTATCATTTTCGTGTTCCACACATAGAGTCTCATTCCTCTTCTGGGAACAGTAAATGAAAAATACTTTTTTATATGTAAAACAAAATACATAGATTAGTTTGCAAGAATGTCCATTATTTTTGTCACAACGATTTTTTTCTTCCTTGGACCTTGAATTTTAAACAAATTCGAAAAAAATTAATCGTTGTTTTTGCACGAATTTATAAAGTTATAATGGGCCAGAATAACGATTATATTATTACTCCAGTAATTTTAGATATTAAAATGGCCCACCTGCAGAAAAATTCCCAGTTAGCTGATTTTTTTTTATTTACCTTCGTTATGGTGTTTTAAAAAACGTGTTAAAAGTCCCCATCGATATCGTGCCGGCGTTGCCAGATATTCGAGGTTCAAGTTCACGATAGACGGTTTTTTACGAATTTCTCGGTTCCGTTCCATTTTTTGTAAAAAATGGTTATTATCAATCTTGTAGAGGACGAAATTATCTACAACTTTTGTAGAAACATTTTTCGTCTACGATTTATAGTTTTTCTTATTAGAGTACCCGCGGCTTCCTCCCCCTCGATTTTACATAACGGGATTATGCTGCTTCCCGAGGGCCTAACATAATGATTTGTACCATTATTTTAAGTTGAACTTAAAGCTAACGATTAATTATAATTTTATCGAAATTAATGCAGTAGTTCTCTACTTATAAGCAACCAAACATACAAATCGACAGCGCTCAAACAGACAGACAGACAAACAATTTTTTTTCGAAAATATATATTTATACTTGATATTAATTATAAAGAACATTCGTAAAGTAATTTTGTAAAAAAATGTACAAGGGTTGAGAGAGTGCGGATTAAGTACGAGTATGCATTTGCATACCGTATAACGCACTCTAGTAATAGTAGCCAGATTTTTAATTTTTTTTACAAAAGTCCTTTACGAATAGTCTTTATAACAATTATAATGAGTATTCGTAAAAGAATTTTGAAAAAAAAATTAAAAGTATGGCTACTCCGAGCTATTCTTAGTAGAGTGCGTTTTACGGTATGCAAATGCATACTCGTACTTAATCCGCACTCTCTCAACCCTTGTAATTTTTTTTACAAAATTACTTTACGAATGGTCTTAATAATTGATGTCAAGTATAAATATCGTATTTTCGAAAAAAATTGTCTGTCTGTCTGTCTGTCTGAGCGCTGTCGATTTGTATGTTTGGTTGCTTATAAGTAGAGAACTACTGCATTAATTTCGATAAAATTATAATTAATCGTTAGCTTTAAGTTCAACTTGAAATAAATCTACAAATCATTTTGTTAGGTCCTCGGGAAGCAGCATAATCCCGTTATGTAAAATCGAGGGGGAGGAAGCCGCGGGTGCTTTAATAAGAAAAACTATAAATCGTAGACAAAAAATGTTTATACAAAAGTTGTAGATAATTTCGCCCTCTACAAGATTAGTAATAACCATTTTTTACAAAAAATAGAACGGAACCGAGAAATTCGCTAAAAACCGTCTATCGTGAACTTGAACCTCGAATATCTGGCAACGCCGGCACGATATCGATGGGGACTTTTTACACGTTTGTTAAAACACCATAACGAAGGTAAATAAAAAAAAATCAGCTAACTGGGAATTTTTCTGCAGTAGAAATCTAAAATTACTCTAAAAAATTACTCTAAAAAATTATAAGTAGGCGAGAATCTATTATAAGCGAGTCCATTATAACCGAATATTTTAGACGTACTTATTTTTTTGCGACCTGGTGCACTATACATATACACGACTGTCCATTATAATCGAGTTTCAAATTATAGGTGGAGTCCACTCTATTTTTCATTTTTAACATTTTGTTTATTAAAGAAAGATATTTTAGATTATAAACGCTCAACAAAGTACAATAAAAACAAGTGAATAAAAAATACAAAAAAAATCACAAACGTTGCGCTTGAAAGCCTTCAAGTGTCACTATTATGATTCAACCCCATCTTAAGACTGAGTGACCCTTTAGGTCAGGAGTTGGTATAAAGCATAGTTAGCTTTACCTATTGCTCAACTTCTTTCCCCACGTAGCATTTTCCTGACCTTTTTCCGTCGAGATAGGTTGACGAGACTTGTGTGCGATGCACATTTTCCTTGCATCAAATATGAAACACTCTGCCTACAATAATCATATTTTTCGCACAGCTTTTTTACAATCGCAACTTTATGTCAGTCTTCTTTCGCGGCCCACTTCGATACGTGATGCGACGTTCCGGAAGCACAAAATATGTGTAATATAAAATATTCAAAACAAATTTCATGGGAGTACTAGTTCTTTATCACAGCGGAGCAGTAATAATAAATGTCCCAGTGGCGGTGCAACCACTAACGAAATTACAAGCTTTGTGTACTTTTTATGTATTCATTCTAGGAAAAGTAAGTTGTACAATGTACAGTCATACAGCTATACTACTACTGTTTTCTATTGGATTACACAGTCAGTGTTTCTTAAACTGTGGTATGAGCACCACCAGTGATACGCGAAGGATGTACATATAGTACCGGACAGAAAAGAACTTTCAAATAAATGTTTGGTTAATTTTTTAAGTAAAACTTCTTTAGTGGCGTTGGCTCGCCGGTCTGAGGACAAAAATGCCAGATGAAACGGAAGCGTCTACGCGCGTAACCAATAGCAACGCTAATACATGAATCAATATTGTAGTACACTACCAGACCGAAAATGTCAAATGTCAAAGAAATTTCAGAGAGGTAGACGGTTTTCTTGTAATATTTTAAAATATTTTTATGGTTTCTTCTTCTATATAACAAGATATCAATAAAAAAATACTGTTTTTAATTTATTATAAGTTTTACTTTGGTCGTGTTTGCCGTGACATATGTGCCTTTTTTTAAACACGTTTTTTTCGGAAACATGAAAATATTGTATTTCCCATGAGACAGAAATGAATAGTTATGGCGAAAATGACGAGATACTTACGGACATTTCGATGAAGGAAGTGGCCATGCGAATTAGATCCTTTTAAAAATATTGTATTGTCATCACTCATCGAAACTACGTAAGTATATGATTTCTCCAAAGTTTCAAGTCGATTGAACATATTATGGAAATGTGTCAAAATTGGACTAACAACTAACCAACTAACAAGTGAAGTTCACAGAAAGCTTATTAAAATACACATATTTTCAGTCAAGTTCATGAGTACCTAATTAAAATAATATCGATGAAAATAAAATAAATTTCAATCTATGAAATGTAATTCAATTCTTTATTCGTTGTATATCGTTAACACTTTTACTGCCCGGCTGATAATTTATACCCAGTGTCCAATATTGTTTTTTGCAATACTAATTGACGACTGATATATCATGACAGGAACCAATAAATTCACTCCGTCGTTTTGGGTTTCCCCATATGCGTATGCCTTGAAATCTTTTTGAGTGGTATAAGTATTATATAAGACAAAAAGACGCTTATGACTTTTGTTGTCGAGCGTTTATAATCTACAGTAACTAACAAAATAAGACAAACGACTGCAAATAAACGTTAAGAAAGAACGCACTATTCAACAACTGACAATTTTTTCGTTTACCTATGAGGGTTGGATTTTTTTCTTATTTTGATGGTGCACCGATAGAAATCAAAATCTATAATATTTTCGAATAGAACGTATACCAGACACTAATCATCTGATTGCTAGCAAGTTGCTTGTCGTCGCAGTAACGTCGAAGTCGCATATTACTGATGGGAGAACGGCTTAACATGTTTGAAGGTAAAGTGCACATTCTTGTGCGAACATGCAAACATGCAATAAGAAATATAACACCTAGCACAGCTTCCTACGAAGAATAATTTCTTGTATAATGGACAAAATTCACGAAACTAACATCAACATCAACATACAGTGCTAGCGAGTTATAGGGAAATTAATATTTTTCTCCATACAGGGTGCTGAATTGCTTTGCGGGTAATAGGGATTTATATAACCCGTAAAATCAAACTTTTGCGATTTCCTGCTCTCCTAATTGTTTTAGGAAAAATATCTTCGAATAAAAGTTTTAGAACATAAAATTCTGCATCTAAAATCATTAAACAAAATTAATTTTGCATGCTTTTTAACGGGAGAAATTTGATATGAAAATGTCAAAATTACCTCAAAAACAGATAACGATAGCCATGGAACTTGAACAAAATGAGGACGTTTTAGTTGTCAGAATAATTTCTGATCATTTTGTTCAAGTTTCATGGCTATCGCTATCTGTTTTTGAGATAATTTTAATATTTTCATATCAAATTTCTGCCGTTACAAAGCATGCAAAATTAATTTTGCTTAATGGTTTAGATGCAGAATTTTATGTTCTAAAACTTTTATTCGAAGATATTTTCCTAAAATAATTAGGGAAGCAGGTAATCGCAAAAGTTTAATTTTACGGGTTAAATCCCTATTACCTGTAAATCAATTCAGCACTCTGTATAAAGACTATTATTATTATTATTATTTCTGAGTTTTTAATATTAAACTGGCAGTTTATCTTCCAAAATATTAAAATTTTAAGATTTTTGCAAGATCTCGAACACAAACGGATTTAAGCTTTGATGGATTCAGTGGCGAAAATCATTATCAATGATTAATTTTTTTTTAATGGTTAATAAAGTAAGATCTTCAAAATAATACCATCGCATAATTTGTTTTCCAAATTATTATTATCATTAAATATTAATAATTAAGAAGTATTAAAAATACTGAAATTAGTAAAAATACTATGGAAGTATTTTGGTAACAGTCTTGTGACTTCTTGTATCGTGTAAAACGGCGCGTTTCAGCAACGAGTCATATTTAGAAGTATCGTGACTTGGAGACCTAACACTAAAAAATGTATCATCAATATTATTGTGTGGACAGTCTTTAGACAGTGTATTTTACATTTCAAATAACATTTTTGAACAAAACTCCATTTCGAGAAATATTTTTAGATTCTGACTAACTTTTCTAAATAACTTTTTTTTAAACTTGAAGCAAAATATTGAAATTTCGCATTTTTTTGGGCAGCGAACTTCACGCTAGTTGCAAACCCTGTGTTTTGTTCCTTGTAATGCAATATACTACTACATTTTGATTCAGAAATATTATTTTTAATTTTTATACCAAGAACTTCAGGTACGACTCCCAATATTTTCAGGCAGGTAACTACGGCTCTTGCTGCAAAAAGTCTGGTCATCCCTGCTATACGAGACACCCACTATACTCTATCGACTATCCCATGAACCGATATAGCAATACGGAACTGTGATCAGCATCTGATTCTGATTGGAAGCTTGAAACTCAACACAGCAGAACAGCCAATCAGATACTGTATGCATCCTAGCCAAGCATGTGCTGTTCACGTGATAACTATATCTGTAGGTGGGAAAGACTATAGTGACAGAAATTTTTAAACCATTGGCTGTAAAATTTCAAAATTATTGAGGTGAGGTCATGAAAAATGAAACCCTGCAGTATGTGAACTAAAAGAGTCGTGACAAGCTGCGAGACCTTGGGGATAATTCCTGGTCTCGAACAATAATAAAAATTTGGACAGTTCACTACTTTACCGCTATGGACTATGAGTAATTTTCGTATTTTCTTCAAATCGAACACCTTTTTAGACGCTGATTCAGGTAACCCATTTTGTATAGATAGATATCCATGTTATACTACGTCGTGATGTTGAACCGAATCGACCAAGTGTTAGGTAACCCATTTTATGTATCCACTTTGTTTGAACGTGACGTGAGTATTATATAACTGTATAAGTGTTCCATACTTCCAGTTTTCATGTAACTGATGCCGCGTCGCGCTGAAAGAACCGTGTTAAGCCCGGTTCAGAATAATGTTGCACATAATTGTCCAACTTCCTAGTGTCATATTTTAACTAATCTCTTAAGGTCAGTTCAGAATAGTGTCAAACATACGGTTCTTAAAGCTTCAACTATCCACCATTAAATAATATCGCGCTACATTTCTAATATTATTTAACAATAATGTTAAAGACGGTTTAAAATAGTTATACAGTAACACTTCTCTCAAACAAGGTTGGGCTCTGTCGACTATTAAAATAAATATTGCTGTTCTTAACTTGGTCGTCGAGAGCATAGCACTGTTCTTGCTAGGAGCTATGTTTAGCTAAAATTGTAGCTTTCTATTTAAAAAACACAACTTTAACTTTTCTTTCCCTTTCAAAGCAAGGCACTTAAGTCTTAAGATCGCAAAGGGTCTTTAAAAAAGTTATATGTAAATAAAAATAAATAAAAAACAGTAAATTTTAAGATCAAAAAGGTTATTATTAATTTGAAAGTTGATTTTACCCGCTGTCGATATTTTAAACTTTTAAATTTTTTTAAAATAAGCAAAGTTGAAAGTATCATAGCTAGCTGCGAATACCTTCTATAGCGAAAAAAAAAGTATGTCCAGAAATGCATAGAAAATTCAATGCTAAATTCAAACGATATAGTTTTTGACCGATCTCGAATAAACAGATGTAATTAAGAAAAGCCTCCAAAAATAAAAAAATAAATTTTATTTTTAACGTTTTGTTTATTGCAAAAATATAAGTTATCTGTTATAACATTTTTTGTGGGAGTGGTCTCATAATTAAGATGCGCTTAAACCGCCTCTGTCGTCGGATCTGAGTGAGACCATAGAAAAATGAATCTGCTTTGGTGAGACATAGGCTAGCTTTAACGTACAGAAGAGGTAACATTGCATTTTTGTGAAGCAAACTTCATTGAGGAAACTTGGCACGAAAATGTGCGCACGTACACTCAGGTTGTCAGAAGAACCACGGTGTAAACTTTCATACTTGTGTACTGTGTGCTGTGGGTACTGTTATTTATTTATTTATTTTATTTATATATTTTATAACTATAATATAGAACTAGAAAACGTGTGCAACTAAATCAAAAGTTACAATGAAATAAAATCTCTTGTCTTTCATAATATTATATCAAAACAAACTTCCGTAATTTTTATTATACAATGACATAAAAATGAAATTTTGCTATGATTAATAGATAACATTTGGAAAATCAATTTCTCCCTCAGGAAAACCTATCTCAAACTTGAAAATAGTCAAGTAAATAAATCAAAAATGTTACATAAATCTAATTTCTAAAAATTGTATGAAATGTTATTTTGATAGCGATAATGTTTTCAGCCATCGAATTTTTCCATTTAAATAACATACGATTTTTGGCACTTTGCGGTTAATTTTTTTTCTACCGCAATTTTGTTTAATCAAATCTGAAACTTGGAAATTGTCGTAGATAATATGGTAATAGGTATTTGAGAAAAACTTGAGAAATGTTTAACGATGCAATATTTGAGCGTAAAATTTTCAACAATTTAGAAAATAAATGTTTTTTGTCTAGGTGTAGTTTCGAAAATTATATCATCAAAAATCCCTAAAAAAATTTCTAAAATACCTGCGACCATAAGAAATAAAAAGAAAAAAGAAATAAATTTGCCAGATTTCAGATTTTATTCGATGACTTTGAGGCACAAGTTAGAATTGAGATAGGGATCTGAAATTTCGACTATATCTTTTTTTATTTATTTAGAAACATTTCAGCCCATGAGAGCATTAATATTCGGAAATGACCATTTTAAGGACCACCCTAATGAACTTGTACTAGGCCTAGATAAGACTGGCAGCTCGTGGTTTTAAACAAAATCACACTTGTAGTAAATTATTAACCCAGAGAGAACGTGAGGCGCTACTGAAAAAATGTACAAACATAATGTAACGAAAGAAACCATAGAAAGATGGCAAAATATAAACGTGCACTAAAAACGGTGAAAAAACGACGTTATAAAAAAATAAACATCGTCATTATTCATTTTTTATTACAAACCATTTTCCGGCGAGGTTCTAAGTGTATCTGTACCCATACTCTTAGGTAGGTCACAGGGGCGGCACTTCATGAAAAAACCTTGCTTCCATTTAAACAAATTATCGTCAACATAAATATATTGTTTAAAATTTAACTCGACTCTATTTAAAAATTGCAGATTGTATATCTAGTATGTTAAAACGAGTTTCAACAGTCACACGAATCATAATATCATTACGCACGAGATATATGTGGTTTTTTGCCATAATCCCTAGCAGCTTTCCACTTCATCTTCAGTATTTTCAAAATTTTTTGACAGTTTATTTTGTGTTGCCAACTTCGCGCTTCTATAGTAGGCCGAGAGTAGCTGTCAGGTTATAGCGGGCGAATCAGGGCGAATAAACATAAATCACTTATACCTAATGGAGATGGTTTGCTACCCCACACTAGTGTGGGAAAGATGTGTTCCCGCACACCCCGGCCTGTATAAAAAGTCACTTTACATGCATAAATACATGGTGGGTATGGCAAAAATAGTTTTTAAACACGAGTAACAAATAGCAGACTAGCAATTATTTAAGTGTTTGTTTAACTTTTTTATTATGAAAGCCACGATTTTGCATAAACGGACAAACTTTCGAATCTTTTTTCGCTGATTACGATGGTGGAAATTGTTTAACAATTGAACGTCGTGTTTCCGAGATAGCGATATTAACTTTCATATTTCAAAAGAAACATTCTATATAAGATGCTGAATCGAAAGAAAATCATATTCTAAAAAAAGAGTTAGGTACAACTGTAACTTTAAAACAGAAGAAATATAAAAAATACATGCGTTTTTACAATCCATTTGAAAATTTTTCGATAAATGATTTATTTTCTTGAAATACCTATGATTCGAAGCAATGAAGAATGCAGAGGATACAAGATTAAGGTCATATCACTGCAGTTTTGAGATATTCTTTGTTATTATTTTTGCAAATCAAAAATTACAAAACAGTACAAAAACACAATAAAAACCTAGTCTAAAGAAATAAATAATAAAGTAAAACGAGATCAAAAACATGAATTTTCCGGCCCGACTTTTTTGAGGTGAAAGAATTTTTCAAATATAATTTCAATAATTTCTGATACAAGAAACAAATAAAGAAACTTTTAAAACTTTACATTAATATTTTAGTATCTGCTTTAACATGACAAACTCAAAGAAAAAAAGTACATTATTATGTAATTAACTTTTTTTAAGCGGCTTCCACTTGACTGGTTTTAATAATTTTTTTATTAATCGTATAACTGTAGAGTTGCCACTTGCAAACCCTACTTTTTTGCCATTTTTACTTCCCACCTCTACTATGGTAGGGAAGTAATGGAATTAAGTCCGAAAAAAATATTTCGAGATTTTAACAGATCTTCACGTTTTGAGACCCTAGCAATCGTTTAAGATCATTTTCTGACTGATGTCTGTATGTGTGTGTGTGTGTGTGTGTGTGTGTGTGTGTATGTGTATGTGCGTGTATGTGTGTGTATGTGTGTGTGTGTGTATGTGGTCAATTTTTCGCCTTCGATATCGTAAAAACGGAACAACATACGGCCATGCCGATTATTCTATTGTGTTTATCAGCCTTTGTCTTAGATCTGATTAGATTTTGAGTCAAATTGGTTCAGTGGATCCTGAGATATTAAAAAAAATGTTCTCAATGTTACGTATTAACATAGGTAAAAAAATATATAAATGAATTCTAGATGTTATGATATGAAAAAAATGTAAATATTTTTTTCTCTAAAATGTACCTATAGTTTTCGAGAAAAAAAAATATTTTACTAAAAAAAGAAAATTGTACGTAAATCAAGGTAACCATGATTTTTGCTATATTACTAGCCATCAGTAGATCACCAAACAAAAAAGAGGGCCATACTTTTTTCAAAGAATAAAAAAGAGTGTTTATTTTTTGCAAATATTTACTAGGTGGGAACTGGGAAGTATAGGACTGGTCATCAGTCGAATTTTTTAATGTTGAATCCATCTGTAGACTTTGCCCCGTCATCGACGGATAAGCACAGCTAGTATTATATTAATTTTGTTTTAACAAATGAGCGCCGCTGTTCTGCAAGTTGAAATGTTGCACATATTTCCCCAGTCACTGATAGATAAGGAATGATTAATTCACCAGACAAAATTTAAGTGAATTTAACAAAGAAAGGCCTCGGTTTTATACTACATTCAGATTCCATTTAGATAAAAAAAGCTTCATCATTTTTACGACCAAAATAACTAATATTCTTACATACAAAGCAACGTGCAATTTTTATTTGTTGTTCAATATATTTCGGCTGTTTAAGTTTAAAATTTTGAAATTCGTCATATTTTTTTTACAATTAATACCTATATTCATAATTGAAATAAAAATAATAATATTGTCAATGTATACACATGCAAAATCTATTATTTGTTATTCGCTAAGCCCTAATTAATTTGGCTTTCTCGAATATTTAACAAAATCATCTCCAAGTCAAAACTTGTGCCACACAAAAAAATTAGGTCCATATCTAACTATTAGAACTTGAGTTATCGAGGAATGAATGAATGAAATATTCCCAAGGCAAGCTAAATAAAACAAGGAATAATTACAGAAACTACCGAATTGATTTAAAACATTGTTTCACTATTTATAACTCTACATCTTCCTATTTATTATAGGCTATATAATATTATTACCTACTCTACGACAAAAGGGGGATGAGCAGTGATTGAAAATAACAACATCTTCACAAAAATAAGGCCTTGAATCATTGAAAATTGTTACCAGCTCTCCGGCTATGGCAATTATTATTTCCCACTGGCCGCAATATGTAGGTACCTACCTATTTAAAGACAGTTGTGAGATACCAAACAAAAATTTAATTTATTATTAACCGTAGACAATTTTTTCATTGATGAATAATAAATTCAAACTTCAAACAGTTGAAGCAATTAAAAACAGTTCACTAATTACTTAGGTAAATGCTTATATTTTCGTTTTATTTTACCTTTACGTTCAAGAATTAAAAAAATATGCCAATCTTGCAAAAAAATAATTGACTTCTCTGACACAATTTACTGTAAAGCAAAAACTTATTTATAAACACGATAATTAGATTTTCTAATTAAAACATTAAAATATGCTAATTATACGATCTGAACGGTATATTTATTTGTATTTCATTAGTGTCCACAACTATATTTTGTAATATTTTGTTATAAATAAAATGGGGTTACAAAAATTTAAACCAACTTCAAAAAAAGAATCAGAATATCTCTAAAAAGTATAAAGTATTTTTCCCTTAGCTTTACAATCACCTTCCACCTTCACTCATATAGAAGTTTGCGCAATTTATTATTGTTACATATTTATAGTCACAGTCCTACTCAGAGCATAAAATAACATATAAAGTAGGCGGTACTAGTGCCGCCTAGTGACAGTCGGTTGCGCCGGCGGCACAAGATTTAGAATTTTAATTTATCGGCATAATATATTGTATCTGCAGTGTGCACACTACAAGTATGAGGGGTAGGCAGGTTAAGATGCAAAAGACACCACACTATAATTTTTAGTTATTTATTCATTAAATACCTGTAATAAAATGTACTATATGCTTTAAAATTGCGTATTTTTTATTTATCCTTGACGCTTTGCAACATTTTTTTAGTGGACCTAACTCTCGAACTCTAGTGCCGCCCAGTGAAAATTGCCTAAAATATACTCTGGTCCTACTGTACTTAGAACTGTACTTCCCTTCATCCCAATGGCTGGACGAATATACAGCGACGACCCTTATAAATAAGCCACCTCGTTATAAACGCCTTTCACTGACGGAACAATTAATTAACATACAATTATGTATATTTTAGTTAATATGTATGTATACACTTATTACACCTGCGACTGTTTAACATATTACGTTGTCCCAACGGACTAACACAGCCCCTAACAGCAGTAATACCGCCATTTTAAAGTTACGTCTTCATTTGACAACAGTTTTACATGAGATATTATGCATATCCACGCCAACACACTTCCACATACATTAGCTATATTAGCTACCTAACTTACAGCTATCATTAGCGAATACACAGTAGGTATATGGAACACGCACTATTGGCGTCACGTCGGTCGGATGGCAGGACCTAGGGGTAGGACAAAAAAATCTCGACAAATACATCATTTTGTTGGCAGGGGTTGCTTTTTCGATTTATTATTTTTGATAGATAGATAGATAGATACATAATTTATTGTGAAACTAAAAAAAGTATACAATAATCGTCAACAAACAAGAAAATAATATATAATACAATTATCTATTGAGAAAATATATTTACTAGCAAAAGTCTTTATAGTTGTAGAGACATTTGTCAATTAAAAGATCTTTAATTGTTTTTTTATAGTTATAATTATTCAGTTCTTTTATATTAGTTGGTAAAGTATTATAGAATTTTAAGGCCCAATAATTAGGCCCATTAGTTAGTTTGCCAATTTTATAGAGAAGCACCCTAATATCCTTATTGCCTCGGGTACTATAGGAATGTATTTCATTATAGATAGATAAATAGATAGATACATAGATATTTATTTTGCCAGTCAAGATAATTTATACACTAAAATAATATGACACTAAAATAATAAAATACTACAAAAGAAAACTATTGCCAACATAAAAATTTGTTTGTACTGTAAAAAGCGCGTTCTAATAAAAAAAATTGCATTTTCTGGGCAACGCCATATATTAATACTGGGTTGCAGAACGTGCTCTGAGAAAATCTGACTTGACAATTATCTTAGATTGTGATCATATAAATAATCGCATTTTATATTTATGCAGAAACAGTCGTTGTATAACTCTTTCTTATGTAAAACATTAGATTATAATTACAGAAAAACTAAAGACTGATCTACATGTAAAAGATCGCTTTTCAAGCTATACATTTTGTCTAAAATGTGTAGAAAAATGTTGTTTCGAAGTGAAAATTGTACAAAAAATTATATTAAAGACTTATATACACAGTTTAAAAAAAATATCCTTTCAATCGATTAATAATTTTTCGATCAGGATCGATTTAAATTTCTACAATGCTTTTTTTATGGAGAAATATGTGTGGTCACAATCTAAGATCATTATCAAACTACATTTTTGGACAATGCTTTCTGCAGCCCAGCATCAATATTTTTCATCGTTAATGGAAGTTTGATTGCTTTGTTATCACGGCCATCCTCTGCATAATTTGCTATATAAATTCAATTCAGCGCCGTATCTAGGGATTGGTGAGGATTCCCCACGCCAAAGGCGCCCGAAGCAAAGGGACGCCGAGTGATAGTAGTATCTGCATTATTGCAAAATGCAAATTTCAAACAGCGCTTCACCATTTTAAAGGCGTTAGTAAAAATTACGCTTTCATCTTTTTTCAAAAATAGTTTTAGTCTTAGTTCTGCCTTGTGTGAATTTTATGACGAGAGGGCGCCAAATCCTCCTTTAATTAGTGGCGCCAGGACCTTTAGATACGGCACAGATCCCATTGATACTTCCACTACTTCTCTATTTATTTTTTTATAAAATAAAAACCAACAACTACTTTTCTTTTTTATAGTATAACGGCAGAATACATATTATTATTTTAATTCCACTTTTTGTCGAGTTTTCTCGAACTACTTCTTACCTCGACGAGTTCTCAACAATTTATTCTTGATTTCGATGTTCCAGACGAGAAAAATCGTTGACCTCGTTTAAATTTTTCTCATTTCGTATTGTCTCAACGGCAAATCTATATGTACACTTAATTCAAAATCGCAAAAAAATTAGATACGATATTTGGTTTGCACGGTGACGATATTATTTAAGTCAAAACACAAACGTACGCATAAAACAGTATTAACGAGCAAAATTATTCTCCTAGACACACAAACTATTAATTAGATGTTTAATGCTGAATTAAATAGACGGAAAAGACAAATACGCAATGAAGAACTGTGCACTTGAGAGATGATAAGGGATGATCTTTAAAAGTCTTCTAGGTTGCAGTGTCTTCCTTCAGGCCCCTTCCACTTAACTCTAACTAGCATACTGGTAAATTGAATTTTATTAATTGTAAATATTCCATTTTTAATTGTTATTTAAAATATGTGAGATTTCACCATATAAAAATTAATTAATATTTGGATTATTTTTTTTTTAATCAATGAATCTTGAAGAGGGATGGAACCGTTCCCGTTGGTGCGTGAAGAAAGTGAATACTAAAAAATTAACCACAAAACGAACCACACAAGTCAAAGCACCAAGTCTGCAACACTTTTTTCTCGACGCTCGTTTCGCTGACCATTTTAGTATCATCAGGAGAAGTGTTGGTAACTTGGTGTTTTTTAGCATCATTAGAACTGAGAGAAGAAGACATTCAAAATAAAAACTGAACATACATATTTGATTTGCAATATAGGTAGTAGGTACTCCAGTAGTTTTAGACATAAAAACGACCCATCTGCGTAATAATTCCCAGTTAGCTGAATTTTTGTATACACTTTCGTTATGGTGTTTTAAAAAATGTGTAAAAAGTCCCTATCAATATCGTGCCGGCGTTGCTAGATATTCGAGGTTCAAGTTCATGATAGATGGTTTATTGCGAAAAAAAAATATAAATAAAAGTGTGGCCACTAATAGTAGAGTGCGTCATACGAATGCACCAAGAAAAACGCTTTTTTTAAATTGGCTAAAACACATTTTATTTTTAAAACAAATACAAAAAAGGACACGAACAGTTTCAGTTTGACCTCCGGTTTACGTATGAAAAATAATATCATTCAAAAGACCCCCCCTCCTGGCTTGTTAAGATTAGCAACAACTGCCCCACAGTTCTCCTTGGTGAGTTCCGCAATCACACGTTGAATTTCTTCTTTCAAATCGTTTATGGTTCTCGGTTTCGTTTCGTAAACTTTGGATTTGACAAACCCCCAAATTAAAAAAATCACAAGGAGTGAGATCATATACGACCTTGCTGGACAGTTCACGTCCCCCCGAAGTGTGAACTTTATCTCGCACGAACGTTGTTCACGAGGACGCCCAGGGTTTTTGAGATCAACACTCAACGTCGAGCTAGTTTCTGCGAATTTTTTCATTAGCCGACGAACTGATGACACATTGGGAGCAGAGTCCCGCCCGAGTAAGGTACGAAGTCGTCCCGCAGTCTCCGCACCACTTTCGTTACATTGGTAAAAGGTCTTGACAACCAACACACACGTTTCAATTGACATTTGGTCCATGGTGACAATAAAACTGATTAAACAAAAACTCATTACACAACAACAAACCGGAATGACAGTAAATTACAAAAATGATAAGAACAGTGTGGCCAACATAAAAACAAAAAAATGGCGGCCAATTTAAAAAGCGTTCTTTTTGGGATACCTTTACATCCAATATAGTAGCCTAGATCATGGCGTCATCACTTGGAAATAGTTTGCATTAACGGTGTGAAACAAAATTTTTATTTTATTTATTTTATTATTTATATGTAAATAAAATCACTCCTGACAACCTCCTATATTCATATGTCTGTGAAGTCCCATCGAAATCGGTTCAGCCGTTTCGAAGATTAGCCCGGTCAGACAGACATACACTCAATTTTAATTATATGTATTGGGAACTGACGAACTGAGACATGACAGCTGGTGGCAAAAAATTAAACTATCATAAAATTGCAACTCTCTAGTTAGTATATGGTGTTAACATTGACATTTAAATTTTATTATTAAATAAAAAAGTTAAAATGGAAGTTGAACGTTTTCCAGAACGTAAAAAATCGGAAGCTATAGAGTTTGTTGTGTGGTAAACGGTTGTCAAAGTAAATCTGATAAAGATTTAGATCCAAAATAAAATATAGTTACTTCTTACCACAACAGTTTTATTGATGGATGTACATTTCGAAAGCTAACTTTCATCTTCAGCGAACACTACATGTAGTGTTCGCTGAAGATGAAAGCTTAGCTTTCGAAATGTACATCCATCAATAAAACTGTTGTTGTAAGAAGTAACTATATTTTATTTTGTTTTTATTCCAACCACAGTGCTCATATATATTTTTATAAAGATTTAGATGTTATTTTTCTTAAGTTTCCGAAGCATCGTACTGTTGGTATAGAAAATGTTTTTTGGTAATGTTGAAAAAATTGATAAATATATTATGTAGAAAAATCTATTGAAATTAAAAGAAGTTACTCGAACAATGAAAATAATAATATTATATTCTTTACACTTTAAAAAATTTGATTATATACTATCAAGTAAGTTAACCTAAAAAGTAAATAAAATACTAATGTTTACAATGTTAAAACAGTGTATAATATATACGTCATGTAATTACATTTTTCTCTGCTTTACAAGAACAAATTACTAAAATTTGTTTTCTACACTAAGACATTATAGCATTTATTTCATGGGGTTTTTCTTTCTTGTTTGACGTTTGTAAACATAGCGCGTTAATAGCTGTCACGTCATTATTACTTTTTTTCGTTCTGCATCATATACTTTCTTGGTTTGGGTTATCACCAACCTAAGATATTAAATCACTCAAATTTAATAGCATCTAATTGTCAACACTACTATCAAATATGCAATTTTTTTTAACTGCAATTTTTTGTCGGCCATTTTTGAAACCACACCCACATGTCAGTTCCCAATAGGTAGATGTATATGATAACAGCAAATATTATAGTTTACAAAGTTAATTCTTGTTAGAATGTACACAACTGAAGACTTAATAATACTTACCTGCAATTAAGTGTGAATTGTGCAGTATTGTAACGAATCTAAGCAGGCTGGTTGCAGCCATGATTCGTTGGCTTAACATGGATCACGCAGCCTTGAGCGCGAAGAAATATTCTGGTTGACAACAATAAGAAAACCCGCCACCATGGATATAAAATGACCAGGAAAGTTCATATAGGCAAGAGCAAGTATGAAACACCAGACAGTCACGTATACATTCTCAACGAGAGCAGACGTGAAAAGTGCGACAAGAAATAAATAGACCACCAGCGAGTTAAAAGTTCTTCGAGTGACCTAGTGCAAATAATCTTCCAGTACCAAGTGACAAACAGTGTGGAAGATATTTGAGAGTGACAGACGAGATCTTCGAGTGATTAAGTGCAGATAATCTTCTGGTGCAAAGTGACAGACAGTGTGGAAGATATCTGCAGGTGGCAAATAAATACTACCACCACAGACATATAGTGGACCCAGTGAACAATATACGTACCACAGACATATGGTGGACACATAGTGGTCAAGCAGTGGTCAAGTAGTAACGAAGTGTTGGTCAACAAAAATTGACCAACGGTCAAGCAAAACTGACCAACGGAAAAATAGACAAAAAGCGAACAGTGAATATAAAGTGAGGAACAATAATTGTCCAAAGCATGTAAACGGTTGTCACTGTTGTGAAAGAATAGAAAAATAAAACATTTTACCAAAGTTACCAACGAGTTTTGTTACACTGGTGTCAGGTGTGGGGTGTAACGATGACGACAAAACTGTTGAAGGATTTGGTAAAGGCGGACCTCAAACGCGAGCTGGAGAAAAGAAGCATGGAAACATCAGGAACGAACGATGTATTGCGAAAGCGGCTCAGAGAGGCGCTAGTGGCGGAGGACGAAGACCCAGAAAGCTTTCTGTTCGCTGTGTCGGACAGCGGAGTCGATGATAATGCACTCACGCTGATGATGACAATGATGCAGAGGATGGAAGAAAAGCAAGAAGAAAACGCCAAAAAGCAAGAAGAAAACGCCAAAAAGCAAGAAGAAAACGCCAAAAAGCAAGAAGAAAATACCAGAAAGATGGAAGAGACGATACTAGAAACGGTGTGCGGAAATTCTAGTATAATAGAAGAAAAGATGGGGGTGCTCGATGGACGACTCGACACCCTAGAAGAACGAATGGAAATGCTAGAAGGAAGACGTTCTGTTCCGGTTGTTGAAGTCAGAAGTGCAACCGAGATAGAGAGAGAGACAACCACCTCCAGCATGAGAGTCAAACCTCCGACGTTTGACGGAAACGTGGCCTGGTCGACCTACCACAAACAATTTGAGGCGGCTGCAAGAGCCAACGGTTGGTCTGAGGACGACAAAGTCATCTCTCTGGTGGTAGCCTTGCGCGGGGATGCCTTAAACATTCTGCAGGCAATCCCAGCAAGTCAACAAAACGACTACCACCTGTTGGTCTCCCGATTGGAGTTACGGTACGGTGATGCTCACCTCCAGCAAGTATATCACGCACAGCTGAGGAACCGTAACCAGAAGAACGGAGAAACGCTTCAACAGTTCCAAGCCGATGTTGCGCGCTTAATACGATTGGCGTATCCGACAGCACCTGAGTCATTCCTAGAGCAATTGGCGGTACAAACGTTCATTGATGGTTTACGAGACGGCGAAACTCAGCAGGGATTGAGGCTGGCGCGATCGAAGACCATAGACGACGCGCTTGCCCATGCCATGGAATTTGAAGCCGCCAAGCAAGCATCACGAGGCCACGAACGTGTCCGGACTGTGGCGGAAGAAACCGAGAGCTCCGAAGACCGCATGACAGAGTTGGTGCGGAGAATTCTCCGGGAGACCGGCCGCCAAAAGAATCCACAAGAACCGTGGCGACCCCGTTGTTGGAACTGCGGTGAACGAGGCCACATACGGCGCAACTGCCCGAAAACCGGTGAAAAACAGAAGCCGGAAAACTAAAGAAGGTTGACGAGAAGGAGCGAACGTCGACCTGGAGAAAGCATGCTCCGGAGATTACTATCCATGCCGTGTCACCTCAAGACCGCGCGGCCAGCATATTTGTCGATGGGAACGTCGCTGGCCAGACCATCCAGTTACTGGTGGACACAGGTGCGATGAAATCAATTATACGTCCTGGTGTTGTACACAAAGCCACGAGGCTATTGCCAGCGACAGTTATGCTCAAGACAGCGACTGGTGACAGGATCTCGACGCATGGATCGACGACGATGACTATCGGCATTGGAAACCAGAAGCTCGACCATGAAGTACTGGTGGCTGACATCTCCGACGATTTCATCCTAGGTATGGATCTCCTGCGGAAATTTGGTTTTGCACTAGACCTGAAAGAAGGTGTCCTGAGAGTTGGTGACGAGGAACTTTCCCTACATCCCGGGGAGGACTCGGTGGCCAGAGTCTGGCTCCAGGAAGACGTCACACTGCCAGAACGAAGCGATATGATGATACGAGCCGGTCTGGATGGAGATCTTCGGGCAGGAAGTGTGCGAGTAGTTGAACCTGTCTACGACAAGTCGGTTCGTAACGGCGTGCTAGTGGGAAAAACACTAGTCAGGGTTGGAGAGACGGTACCGGTGAGAATTATGAACGTTAACTCGACACCGGTGACCCTGAAGAAGAACACCCTGCTGGGACAGTGTGTGCAAGCCTCCCGAATTTCCAGATGTGTAGAGGACGTACCACGGCCAACCGTCGCAAGAAACATTGAAAAATTGGCGACCATGATTATCGGCTCGTGTGAGAACCTTGACATTGCACAGTCAAGAGAAGTGCGAAGATTAATCCACAGCTATTCGGACGTTTTCGCACTCGACGATGAGCAACAAGGGCGAACCGATGTGGTACGTCATAAAATTGACACGGGAGATGCCAGGCCGATACGACAACGACCGAGACGTCTTCCATTGACGAGACGAGATGAAGCTGAGACGATCGTCACGGACATGGAGAAGCAGGGAGTCATAGAGCCATCAAGCAGCCCATGGGCATCACCGGTGGTTCTGGTCGGCAAGAAGGACGGCTCAACCCGATTTTGTGTGGACTATCGGCGCCTTAACGACGTGACCAAGAAAGACAGCTACCCACTTCCCCGTATCGATGACACACTAGATACGTTGTCAGGATCTCAGTGGTTCTCGACCTTAGATCTGAAGAGCGGCTACTGGCAGGTCGAAATGGACCCTCAAGACCGCGAGAAGACAGCGTTCACAATCGGCACAGGGTTATGGCAATTCACGGTCATGCCCTTCGGGTTGTGTAACGCACCGGCTACCTTCGAGCGCCTGATGGAGACCATTTTGAGGGGTCTGTCATGGAAGACCTGTTTGGTATACCTCGACGATGTGATTGTGGTTGGTCGCACGTTCGGAGAACACCTAAAGAACTTGGAAGAGGTGTTCCGAAGACTACGTGGAGCCAACCTGAAGTTGAGTCCGAAGAAGTGCCACATATTCCGGACGAAAGTGAAATATCTTTGACATGTTGTGTCTCGAGAAGGAGTGGAAGCCGACCCTGAGAAGATTAAAGCCGTGCAAGAGTGGCCAACACCGAAAGACAAGCACCAAGTTCGGAGCTTTCTTGGACTATGCACGTACTACCGACGTTTCGTCCCTGGCTTTGCGAACATTGCAAAGCCCTTGACAAGATTGACTGAAGATGGACGGGAATACGTCTGGAACAACGAGTGCGAAGAAGCTTTCCGACACCTGCAACGCGCTCTGGTAACGGCACCGATACTGAGCTATCCACGCACAGAAGAGAAGTTCATACTGGATACCGACGCAAGTAATCTGGCTATTGGTAGTGTGCTGTCCCAGATTCAAGACGGGCACGAGAAAGTCATTGGCTATTTCAGCAAAGTCCTGTCAAAGGCTGAAAGAAATTATTGCGTAACTAGGAAAGAGTTGCTGGCAGTAGTCAAGTCAGTAGAACACTTCCACAAGTATTTATATGGCCGAAGATTCTTGTTGAGAACAGATCATGCTGCGTTGAAGTGGCTCCTGCAATTTAAAAACCCCGAGGGACAGGTTGCCAGATGGATCGAGCGGTTGCAGGGATACGACTTCGACACCGAACATCGAGCGGGCACCATCCACCGGAATGCCGATGCCCTCTCAAGAAGACCGTGTCCAGAAGATTGTCAACATTGTTCTCGCCAAGAAGTGAAGACTTGCTGCATTTCAAGAACCACCCTGGTAAACGACGAGTGGTTGCCCAATGAAGTTAGGCGGGAACAAGAAGCGGATCCGGAACTGAAGATAGTGCTAGAGTGGAAACGGGACGTGAGAAGACCAGCCTGGGAGGCCGTCAGTTCGTCCAGTAGAGTGCTGAAGGCATATTGGGCCCAATTGAACTCTCTGGAGGTGGAGGACGGTCTCTTGAAGAGAAGACTGGAAAATGAAGACGGCACGAGCGTAAGGTCTCAATTGGTGATACCGAGAAGCCGAGTGCCGGATGTGCTGCGACAACTTCACGATGGGGCCTCGGGAGGCCATTTCGGCGTGAAGAAGACCCTGGAAAAAGTCCGAGAGAGGTTCTATTGGGTCAACTGCAAAGAGGACGTCAAAGAATGGTGCCGCAAATGTCGACTGTGTGCCGCTGGAAATGGACCCTTGGGAAAGAGGAGAGCACCCATGAGGCAATACAACGTGGGGAGTCCAATGGAGAGAGTGGCAATAGACGTGGCTGGACCATTCCCCGAGAGCGACGACGGAAATAAATACATCCTGGTGGCGATGGACTACTTCACTAAATGGGTGGAAGCATATGCGCTCCCGAACCAAGAAGCGACGACTGTGGCAGAGGTGCTTGTCAAAGAATTCTTCAGTCGGTTTGGAGTGCCAATGGAACTGCATTCAGATCAGGGCCGAAACTTTGAATCCGCCCTCTTCGGTGACGTGTGCCGGTTGCTTGGAATTCGCAAAACACGAACTACGCCGCTGCACCCACAGTCTGATGGAATGGTGGAACGCATGAATAGGACGATGGGAAAGTACCTAGCTAAAGTTGTTTCCGATCACCAACGAGACTGGGACCGGTACTTGCATCTGTTTCTGATGGCTTATCGCGCGTCAGTTCACGAGACTACCGATCAAACACCGGCCAGCGTGATGCTTGGACGTGAACTGCGACTGCCTTGCGACTTAGAGTTTGGACGACCACCTGTGGAAGAAGAAGTCGTAGGAGACAGCTACGCCGCAAAACTGAAACAGAAGCTGGACGATATACATCAACGAGTCCGCAAGAACAGCCAACTGGCCAGTGATCGAATGAAGAGTCGGTACGACGTGCGAGCGCAAGATGGTGGATTTCAAGCAGAAGATTTGGTCTGGTTGTATGATCCACGGAGACGACGTGGCCTGTCGCCAAAGCTACAACAAGATTGGAAAGGCCCATATCAAGTAATGAAGCGAATAAACGATGTCGTCTATCGTGTGCGGAAGTTGCCACAAGGGAAACCAAGAGTAGTGCATTCAAATCGACTAGCGCCTTACGAAGGAGACTATGCCATGACGGCTGAGCAAGACCACCAGGCCAGAAGAATCGTCGGGCAAACAACGATCAAGGACGACCGACAGAAGTTTGAAAATTTCATGGCCGACTTCTCTGGGACCAGAAAGGCCCGTTTTGGTGTAACCAAGGAAGAACGACAGGACCTTTTTGGTGTCCCCGACAGCTACTCACTCGCTCACTGTGTCTCTGCGGACCTGCGCATGTCCAGAGGGATTGCGGGTGAGTTCCGACGACGATTTGGTTGCCAAGAGGAACTATGGAGACAAGTCCCTGCGGTCGGTAGGGTACTACGGCTGCTAGAACAGTGCCGTCCTATCTACTATTTGGTGACGAAACGATTGGTCTACCAGAAACCTACATACGTGGATCTGTGGAACACCCTAATGGAGTTAAAGGCCAACCTACTTCATGACGGTGTCAAGAAATTAGCGGTCCCTAAGCTGGGCTGTGGGCTCGATCAGTTGGATTGGAGAGTCGTACGAAACATGCTGGAAGTAATCTTTGAAGATACTGAAGTGAACATCCTGGTATGCAGTTTCGGGCTGAAAACGCACATGAGCCAACAGAAGAGTGTAGACTGTTATTTCTACCCAAGAGGAACATGCAGCCGAGGCGAGAGATGCCACTATCGACATGACCCCTTCTTTCGTGCTTGTAATCTGTCCTGGGACAGGACAGGTCTAAGAGGGAGGCAATGTAACGAATCTAAGCAGGCTGGTTGCAGCCATGATTCGTTGGCTTAACATGGATCACGCAGCCTTGAGCGCGAAGAAATATTCTGGTTGACAACAATAAGAAAACCCGCCACCATGGATATAAAATGACCAGGAAAGTTCATATAGGCAAGAGCAAGTATGAAACACCAGAGAGTCACGTATACATTCTCAACGAGAGCAGACGTGAAAAGTGCGACAAGAAATAAATAGACCACCAGCGAGTTAAAAGTTCTTCGAGTGACCTAGTGCAAATAATCTTCCAGTACCAAGTGACAAACAGTGTGGAAGATATTTGAGAGTGACAGACGAGATCTTCGAGTGATTAAGTGCAGATAATCTTCTGGTGCAAAGTGACAGACAGTGTGGAAGATATCTGCAGGTGGCAAATAAATACTACCACCACAGACATATAGTGGACCCAGTGAACAATATACGTACCACAGACATATGGTGGACACATAGTGGTCAAGCAGTGGTCAAGTAGTAACGAAGTGTTGGTCAACAAAAATTGACCAACGGTCAAGCAAAACTGACCAACGGAAAAATAGACAAAAAGCGAACAGTGAATATAAAGTGAGGAACAATAATTGTCCAAAGCATGTAAACGGTTGTCACTGTTGTGAAAGAATAGAAAAATAAAACATTTTACCAAAGTTACCAACGAGTTTTGTTACAGTATGTTGCATTTTAAAATAGACGCGTTGATAGATTAGTAGAGTGTGTAACTATGAAAATCACTAACCCGATGTTGCAAGATAAAATAACTTATATAATATAATTCCAATGTGTCTCCACTTTGACGGGATTTCTTAAAACTCGGTTCTATAGTATTCGGCAAAATCTCGATAATTTAATCTCGATCTCGCCACGGAAAAATAATTAATTTCGTGTCGATATTTTTCGTCTCGATCGCAACACTAGAAGTAGAAGTACGCCAGTGTTGAACCAAACTTCTGCAAATTGACTAATATCACAAAAGTGCTTGTCTATGATTCAAATTTCAGAGTGAAACAAAACTTGTGATATATGATCAGTATCGCTTTAGCAGCAAAGCTTTTGAATCTAACTGCCAAATATTACATGTTTTTGTCTAGATTTCTGCACGACATTTCATCCGTTTCTACAGTTCGTTTCCGTGTCTTTCTTTCTGTATACATCTACGTATGAGTCTATCTTTCTTCTTTTGTTTGTTATGTCACTTGAGTTATACCTATACATGCAGGGTTGCCAGACATTACAAGATTTTAAAGTTTTAGTATAATTTGCTTTTTATTGTATATTATGTAGGTATAATACAATTTGTTCTATGATAGCTGTGAGTATGTGCCGTGTGGATTGTAATGCAATGTGAATTTTTTCCTACCTTTTTCATTAATAAGTATAGGAAATAATACTCAAGTGATTTTTTTCTCAAAATGACACTCAGCAGCTCGATATGCGTGTACAAACCAAAAAATCAATAAAATCCGACAATTAAGAACAAAATTGTAATTTTTGGTTACCATCTTAGTTTTTAGAGGCTTTTTATTGCAAATTGCTCATTTTAACATCAAAATTGTATTCAGCATCAGAAAATACACGTATATTGTATACACTGAAAATCAATCATATATCAGACGATTATTATTTGAAAAAATTGAAATGTTATCAGCTATTTTGGATTTTGAGGACCCCTCGGCAAATGAAGTTGCCTAAAAGATCCTTACGATATTCATACGGTAGTATAAGTTTTCGAAGGGCGAGAATTTTAAAGTAACCACTATCTCTATAAGATTAGCTCCTACAAAGAACGCCTGAAACCTCTTATAAAAGGCAGAGAGTGGCTATTTATGTATGACAATTTTAACGGAAAAATTGAATTATCTGTACAGTTAACGTAACTACGCTACGTTATAGATAGATTTATAACGATGTTTTATAAATTGAGAACCCGGAAATTACCTTTTCTGCAGACAGATTTGCGGTGAATTGGCTGTTTCTTCACGAAATTACAGTCATGCAGGCGACACATTAAAAGGAATTGCATCCAGTAGAGATTCAACGACGCGACATGCATGCGATATCGTTCACACAAGACACACACTAGTTTTTTATAAAGATGTCGAGTGAAAAAGCCCTCTTTTCACGTGAGGAAGAAGAGGATCTAGTTATATATTTCTATCTGAGCAATCGGCGAAAAAGAAAAAGTATTTGGGTGCGTTCATAATTCATATATTGAGAAAAAAACAGAAAACTAAGACTATTTATGGCAGTGAAAGAATTGGGGCAAAATGAGTATTCAGATATTTTAAAATTATACAAACATGTATATTTTTCTACTGCCATTGTGATTTTTAGGTATATGTCACGGTCAGCAGCCATTTTTCACAAATGTTTTAAAAAATACACAAAAATCACCCGACAAATAGAGTAGAAATGTTGAGTGACAACATGAGGTGTCGTACCTCATCGTGTGAATGTCAGCATTTAAATGCATGGTCGCAACATCGAAGCAACATATCGTTTGCATGTAAAGCCGGCTCCAGATGACATAGCCAACGTATGTCAATGTTGGCGAATGTATTTGCGACCAATGTTGGTTAGACTTAGGCATTGGCGATTATCTGAATATATGTCCAGTGTCCTCACGACAGGATTCTGTTTGGCCAGCGTTGATCAAGTTTACTGTAACACCCAATGTTTAGCGAATATACACCAACATTAACTAATATGAATAGCGAAGATGATGTAATTATTGCAAGTGCTTCAACGGTAATAATTTCTAGTGCCCAGCTCTTAATACATGTTTCATGCAACTCATATATCACAATTTTTTTTATTTATTGTAAACTAGCCGTTACCCGTGGCTTCGCCCACGTATTTTACGATTTATAATTTTATTTATCGATCGAGATTGAGATTGCTTGGAATCGAGGGTTTTTTAAAAAATGTTATTATACAATACAATGTACCTACTTTATTCAACCTATAAGAAAACAAAAAATATAATTAACTTAACTACAAATATCTGGGTGACCGAGCTTTGCTCGGATGAGATCAATAAAAATAGTACTTACTGTGAGATATTGATTTTGTATTATTTTCTCAGAACATTATTCCGAAACGATTAACTGTTAGAATATTTTGACACAAAGTAGTTTGTTTTTTCCAAAGCCTACTCACCATACGACACTGTTTTATAACGTCAAAAAACTGTTTTTTAAAATTTTATTAATACCTACATTTACTCACTCGCTTCGCTCGTTCGTTTTAATATTATTAATTCCTTCTTCGCTCGTTCGCTCGAATTTTATTAATACATTACTCACTCGCTTCGCTCGAATATTAATAATACAATATACATTACATTTGTTATCCTCCGCGAGAATCTCCCCCCCCCTAATTTGTTATCCCCCCGCGAGAATGTCCCCACCTAATTTGTTATCCCCCCGCGAGAATCACCCCCCTAATTTGTTATCCTCCCGCGAGAATCTTCCCCACTAATTTGCTATCCCCCCGCGAGAATCTTCCCCCCTAATTTGTTATCCTTTGCTCGTAAGCTCGAATTTTATAAATACATTACTCACTCACTTCGCTCGTTCGCCCGAATATTAATAATACATTACTCACTCGCTTCGCTCGTTCGCTTGAATATTATTAATATATTACTCACTCGCTCCGCTCGTTCGCTTGAATGTTATTAATACATTACTCACTCGCTTCGCTCGTTCGCTCGAATTTTATTAATACATTATGGCTCATCTACGATACCTATATAAGAAACTCCTGTGCAAAATTTGTTATCCCCCGCGAGAACCTTCCCCCCTAATTTGTTATCCCACCGCGAGAATTCCCCCTAACTTGTTATCCCCTCGCGAGAAACTTACCTCCTAATTTGTTACCCCCCCCGCGAGAATTTCCCCCCTAATTTGTTATCCCCCCGCGAAAACCTTCCCCCCTAATTTGTTATCCCACCGCGAGAATCTCCCCACCTAATTTGTTATCCCACCGCGAAATTCTCCCCCCCTAATTTGTTATCCCAGCGCAAGAATCTCCCCCCTAATTTTTTTATCCCAGCGCGAGAATCTCCCCCCCCTAATTTTTTATCCCACCGCGAGAATCTCCCCCTAATTTGTTATCCCCCCGAGAGAATCTCCCCCCCCTAATTTGTTATCATCCCGCGAGAATCTCCCCCCTAATTTGTTATCCCCCCGCGAGAATCTCCACCCCTAATTTGTTATCCCCGCAAAAATCTTCCCCCCTAATTTATTATCCCCCCGCGAGAATCTTCCCCCCTAATTTGTTATCCCCCCTCGAGATTCTCCCCCCCCGCGTAGTTTTCTATTAGTGAAAGAATTTTTAGAAACGGTTTAGAAGTTCCAGAGATAAAACATAAACAAATCTATCCCACGGGAACCGTACATTTTTCCGGGATAAAAATTAGCCTATAACATTCTCTGACCCCTAAACTACCACTATGCAAAAAATCATGTCGATCCCTTGCTCAATGAAAAACAAAAACAAAACTATCCCACGGGAACCGTACATTTTTCCGGGATAAAAAGTAGCCTATGTGCTATTCTAGTGTTGTGTCGTTTTGAGTCAACATAATACTCTACATTGTCGACACAACATTGTTTTGTTTTGGCAGTTTCTATTAGCTACGCTTTTGAAACAAACAAGTAATTAAAAAAATTGTAATTTCGTTGTGATCAGACCTATTTTAGACTCGTCTTGATTAAATCAAATTTTATTGTGTTTTATTTATTTATTTATAATTTTATATAAGGATCTACGATAATATTAAATTCAGATCAAATAGATCTTTACAATTGGTGACCCCTGACAAGTGAGCACTACTTATATTTTTTTCAAAATATTATATCATGGACAGAAGCTTTAGAAGAAACATAAATTATATATTAAAATGGAGAATTTTATTGGAAAAACGGATAAAAGTGACATTTTTTAATTATTTTTTCGCAAACGCTTCATTTATTTTTAAGTACAATAAATTTATTTACTTATTTTCCTAAGTTACTTTTTCAGATTATCATCCATGGTAACTTACTTTATTAATAATTTTTTTCATTTTGACATTTCTATTTTAATTTTATGCTTTTTATGCTCTTTTAACATATATTTATTATTTATATCTATTCACATTACATTTCACAACATTATATCAAACAATTCAAATCTATATTTGCACTAATTGCACCAACACTGCGAATTTTGATATTTGGTATTTATAATTATTCAGTATTTAACATTTTTTATGTTGTCTATCAAATATTTACTTTTTTGATTTAGACATGGGTTTGCTCCCTTATTTTCCTCCGTGCAACGGATTAGCGACATGCTACCGTCATTTTTACGAAGCGAACAACTAGTTCTTATTCGTTATATTCTTTCAGGTTACTCCTGCTGAGGTCGATACACTCCTATATATGTTTGTACACTTCCAGGATATTACCTGTTCTCCCTGTGTTTTTTTTACGCAAGCTCAAAGCAGAATGATGTTCAGCGGATTTAATTATTATTTACCATTATTTTTCATCAATTCTTAGACTTATTTTACTTCAATTATTTACGTCTTCACGAACTTCATTAGTGGACTCCTGCTTTTGTCACGCCTTCTACAACGTGCCTAGCTGTCCATCTATGGTTCTCAGACGAAGATCACCATGATATATTAATTTTTTTTATCATAACAAACACTAGTATGTAATTACTAATGCGTAATAAACTATACATCTACTCTTTGGTTCCTTCCTGTGGGTTTTGCAGTTAGTTTTGAAAACTGGCCACTTTCATTTGTAATTTTCCCATGCGAAGGGGGGTGTTATGTTGTGTCGTTTTGAGTCAACATAATACTCTACATTGTCGACACAACATTGTTTTGTTTTGGCAGTTTCTATTAGCTACGCTTTTGAAACAAACAAGTAATTAAAAAAATTGTAATTTCGTTGTGATCAGACCTATTTTAGACTCGTCTTGATTAAATCAAATTTTATTGTGTTTTATTTATTTATTTATAATTTTATATAAGGATCTACGATAATATTAAATTCAGATCAAATAGATCTTTACACTAGACTATAATCTATCTCTGTACCAAATTTCATCCAGATCCGTTCAGCCGTTCTGGCGTGATTGAGTAACAAACATCCATACATCCATCCATCCAAACTTTCACATTTATAATATTAGTTAGATTATAGACGCGTCGACAACTTAGGTCATTAGCGTCTTGATTACATTAAATAACAACACATTTAAAACTAAATGACATCACAAAACATCCATGAGCGAAGGCGGGATTCAAACCCACGACAGTCTGATCCAGAGGGCGCGACGCTAACCACTGAACCACATTGTCCCCATAATAAATCACAATAATATGCACATACTGGCAAACAGCACGTAGTGAAAACTATCCAGTCGTCTGGACGAAAATAAAGTCATATTTGCAAGTCCAGACCCAGCGGCCAATCCCTTTGACGTGTGTTTAAAAAACCGCGATCAAAACGAATGTCTTCCAATTCCATTGGCCATGTGAAAAACATCGGTCGACAATTACTAATTTATCCGGAGCCGGCTTTATATTGATGTCGTGTAGCACCATAAAGTGATAGGGCAAAAAAATTAAATGTGGAAAAATACGATTTATTTGTATTATGTGAACGATAATTTCATTTGTTTTGACGATATTCCGAAGATGGTAATCAGGCAACCCTGGTGATATACTATAATATAGTATCTCAGCATGCAACCGAAACACATTACATGGTAGAAACTTTGAAAGCATTGTTTAAAATTTTAAGATATTTGTAGCACCAAATACAAATAAACTTCCACTTTAAAGTGTACGTGACTATCGGGGTAGTTTATATTGTAATTGTTGCCATATTTATAGATATAATATAAAATTGCGTTCACAACGGGTTTTCAGAAGAAATGCTACTTGCATATCAAACTAACCACGTTTATATTTGATGCAAATTTTTTGATTTTTGTTTAGAAGCTTTTAAGAACTAGCTATTTTAGAATTTACTGGTTTCAATTTCTTTTTTCACTTTCAAAGTCAACTATACGTAAGTTAAAGTGAGGAAAAATTTATCAACGCTGTATATTCTAGCATTGAACATAATAATTATAGAGTAGCACCATTGTTTAACATATTACTAGAAGATTTTGAACCTTATGAGCGTAAATGAGGCCACTTTTAATAGAGGCAGCTAGACGTCGCACTATTAGCCATCTGTTGACTAGCATCCTAAGTTTTATTATTTAATCTTTGAGTACAGAATAATTGTAGAGTTTTCAGAAGTGAGTTGTGTTGACAATCGTTAGGCCATCTGGTGACTAGCATCTTAATTTTATTTAAGACAATCTTGCGTCATTGGTTCATATTGCATAATATTTCGCGGTGACTATTAATAGACAACCTCTAACGTTCTTTCGAAACGCCTCTTTTTTGAGATGTTTATATTCACGAGGAATATTATTATAAGTATATAGAGGCAGAACCATAAGTAAAAGATTTTTTATAAAAATTTGTTTCATGCAAGTTTATTGACAATGTTGTATCCTGTGACATCGTATTTTTATTATTATTATGATAATCTGATAAAAATTTTAAATTGCAATTTAGATAATCTGGCTGCCCGGTTGTGATCAAGTTGTCTACGAAGTATGCGATATGTAAATTTATGTTGTATACAATATATCTGAAGCATATATTTTAAAATTTTTGGATAAGCTGCGATGTTGACTGGTTTATACATGGTCCGTACACAATATCACAATAATTAAAAGATGATAAAATGAGCGATTCCTCTAAGTATTTGTCTATGTATAATCCTAAATTTTTGCAGTAGTCTACAGAATTAGTTTGATGACCAGACAGCGTTACGGCACTTTAGCCAACTGATTCCGGCTTTCTATAGACATTATATTGAATTTAATTGGATTTAACATTAGGGCAAGACTTTTGGACCATTCTGATATTTTATTTAATTTTAAACTTAATAATGTTAATCATTATTATGTCAAACTAAAAATATTCATACATAAGAAAATTAGATAATCAAATTCATTAAAGGGGCCTACACACGATCAGTTTAACTGCGCAGTTTAACCCTTGTGGCGTCATGTCTGAGCGATAAACTGAGATAAC
This sequence comes from Mongoloraphidia duomilia, assembly GCA_039654895.1. Taxonomy (NCBI): domain Eukaryota; kingdom Metazoa; phylum Arthropoda; class Insecta; order Raphidioptera; family Raphidiidae; genus Mongoloraphidia; species Mongoloraphidia duomilia. Next base: position 32,869,867 of record CM077517.1, on the reverse strand, counting down.
TGCATAGTTCCGACAAATTTTAACGCAGGCTTTTGGCCTGCGCATTTGACTCTACTTTGCACCGATAAACTGCGAAGTCAGCTCAGTTAATTGAACAGTTGGCACAGTCATGTGTAGTCTTTGGGTAAGTTCGGTTTTGCGCTCAGATCAATCTGAGCGCAAAACCGAACTTCCCTTTCTAGTCGTGTCTAGCCACGCACGTCAGCTCTTCAAACTGAGAACAATTGAGGAGCAAACTGAAATAGCCCACACACCGTACAGTTCACACAACTGTGCAGTTTGACTGCACAGATAAACTGCGAAGTTAAACTGATCGTGTGTAGGCCCCTAACGATTGGAAAAATTGTGAAAGATTTATTTTAAATTCTTTTATTTAACAACAAATTTTACAATCTTAATGAATTTGATTATCTAATTCTCTTAAACTGCTTGCTTTTGTTAACTAATTAGTATAAGTTGCTATGATAGACTAAGAGCGGATAACACTTTTTTATGTGTTTTTAGAAGACTTGGAACTTTTTTTAAAAGATAACTTTTAAATATCTCTACAAGGGGTAAATAGTCTGTCATTCCAAACGCGGGGCAAAACTTTTTCTAGACTTTACTAATGATAAACACACATAAGTCTTTTTTCGCAAGAGTGAACAAAAAAATATGGGGTGGTTTTGCCCCGCGTTTGGAATGACAGACTATATACCCCTTGTAGAGATATATAAAATTCATCTTTTAAAAAAGTTCCAAGTCTTATAAAAACACATGAAAAAAGTGTTATCAGCTCTTAGCCTATGAATACATCAAAATATATTTTACGAGTGTTTGAACAATTTTTATTCAGAGACAAAGAAATATAAAATCAGATAGCGTTTACAGATAAATTATGTAACTAAACTAAGTTCACTTTATATAAGTTTTATACAGTCTCAACAAATTTCAAAACATTAAAATAATGTCAGCTGCGGCAGTGATGTAAATATCTTATATCATTATTTAGGATCAGTTAGAGGTAGCATTGACAATATCTGAGCTGTTAGTTCAACAATAATATAGGTGGAAGAACAAGTCAACATTGAGTTTGTGGGCCAGGGGAATGAAACGTAAGCGGGCAGCTATAGTATATTTTTCAGTACATGGAATCACTATCTTCCCATATAATATGTTAATCAATGGTAGCACCATAAGATTACGAGATTTTTGTAAAATTCTTACTTGTAAAATTTTATTTTAGCGTTAAAATTTAATTTTCGAAAAAAATTCTCAGCACTTTTACATCCCGATTGAACTATTAAAAACAATTTTTTTGTATTTTTTGAATGCAACATCGGACACCAAAACCATCAGTGTATAGGGCCCCTCCTACTAATTCTAACCGAACGCACTAACGTTTTTTCGTTAGGCGCTAATGACCTTAGTTGTCGGACGTCTATAATCTACAATTTGTCGTTGGTAGAAAAGCGTTCTATATACTATTCTCGTTGGTACTATATGGTTTACACGGTGTAACGTTAGTTAAAAGTTACAGCTAATTGTAAAGTTTTGTTTGAGGGAACATTATAATAAAATGACTCATGATGTTAAAGCTGTAAAACATCGCATAAAACTATTACAATGTAATATTATGTTTGTGTGAGTGTCGTGCAACTTGTATTTATAATGGCTGACGAAGCAAACGTAGGTATAAGTACACATTACATAGGTACAAGTGGCATTCGCACGAATACAAAAATTCGGTTTAAAATAAATTTTTAGTTATTTTGTAAACAAGTTTTTTTTTCGGAGATGAAAATATTGTATTGTCATCGGAACTACGTATATGTGCAAAGTTTCAAGTGTAGATTATAGACGCTCGAAAACTGAGGTTATCAGTGTCTGGCCACTCATTTGTGATCGGCCACTTTTATTACCCGACTGCGAAAAAGGAAGTGTTATGATTTTAATAGTCTATGTAGGCGTGAGTATAATATATGTTACGGTCAGTGTAAATAGTTGGTAACTATTAATAATTACCGGTTATTATTAATAATAACAAAATCGTTCGATTAAAGTGATAAATTTAGGAGGATAAATCAAACTAGTCGGTTAAGTTATTGTTAATTCCCATTGTCTGTTGGTAAGTGTAATTAATTTGGCAAAATGGTTCGTGAGGGGAGTGGGAGGTATATACAATCGCTGTGCGCACTTAATGTACAAAATATTGTTTTATTTTTGAGCGACCATAGGGATGAAGAAAAATGAAATTGTTCTCTCTTGTTTGGCATAGGTACCTACTTCATAATGCAACTTTTAAGTAAATATGGTAATGGTAAAAATGCAGATTATTTTATTAACAGTGATGTGATAAGTACCATAAGAGAGATCCTTTTTAATTTCTTAAGAAGTTTGTATGATTGTTGTTTGACATTTAAATTTGATTGGGATAAGAAAACTATTCTTTTTAATTAATAAAATTTCTTATTGTTTAATTATTTATTCTTCAAAATGTTAATGATTATTCCTAAGAAAATGATTGCCCAAACACCATACCTACTAACTTTTATTAAATCAATCAAATTAGTATACAGGGTGAGTTCGACCACCCGTATCAGTCGTTTTTTTCGAAAACGGTTAGTCGTAGAGAGTTGTGTCAAAAATTTGTATTATAAAAGCCCTAATAAAGAATCGAATGGTGATAATTTTTTTTTCCGGGAAGATCGGCTTCCCTATTAGTTTGCTCCAGAATGTCCAGAACTCCGGAATTATAAATGTAACGATAGGTCGAAAGTGGTATTGTTGAAAAGATCTTTAAAAAATAAGCAAGTTTTGTAGGAAAATTTTTTTTATTACTGCCACCCCTGTTAAGTAATATTTGTTTGAAATTACTAAATTAAAATGTCATAATAACGAACTTTTTAAAAGTCTGCATTTAAAATCTAGTTACCTAACTATCGATCATTAAACACTGAAGAAGTACACTACAGTATAACCAGAAGAGCTCAGTAGTATGTATTAAAGAGTAAATGGAAGACAGTTTGAACACTTGTGACAATGTCTAAGGTTGCTAGATTTTTAATGCCGACTGCGATCGTTATTATGAAAATTTGATTTAATAATTTCAAACGATTGTTACTTAACAGGGTGGCAGTAATTAAATAATTTTTCCTACAAAACTTACCTATTTTTAAAGAGCTTTTCAACAGCACCACTTTCAACCTATCGTGCTTTCTAAAATTCCGGAGTTTTGAACATATAATAATTTATATTTATACTTATAGAAATTTACAGGGGTGGCAGTAATAAATAAAATTTTCCTACAAAACTTGCTTATTTTTTAAAGATCTTTTCAACAATACTACTTTCGACCTATCGTTACATTTATAATAATATTCCGGAGTTCTGGACATTCTAGAGCAAACTAGTAGGGAAGCCGACCTTCCCGGAAAAAATATTGTCACCATTCGATTCTTTATTAGGGCTTTTATAATACAAATTTTTGACACAACTCTCTACGACTAACCGTTTTCGAAAAAAACGACTGATACGGGTGGTCGAACTCACCCTGTATAAAATGTTATATTCTATTAACTAAAATGCTGTTAATTATTATAAATGTTGAAAATGCAGGCCGACCAGTGCCTTTCCCCTACAGCGGTAAAACTGACACGACAAGTCACTCAGAAATGTATCAATCCGAGTTGAAGAACGTATTTTCTTCCATTTTAAACCCATTTCAAACAGCGGCACCATTCTCTACAGTCTACACAAGCCACACGGAATCACATACTAAATTTAATTCGGTCTACTTTTGCTACAGTGTTCCGATCCATTAACTTTAAAAGTGCGTTGAGACAATTAACTGTCGCCTTATGCTGCGCATTGGCGCAATGCGCACACACAAAATCAACTGATGATAAATCACGTGCGCAACGTTTCACAGCTGATTTAAAAATCAAATACTAATTGTTTGTTTTGTGCGACGACCGTGAAAATTTGATGACAAAGTACGACTGTTCTTAAGTTTTTTTATAAAGTTTTTTAAACCCAAGTACCTTTGGTAATTAGAAGCATCTTGGAAATACTTTCTGTTCGAATGCATCTTAATTTGTGAAGATCTCAGTACACATATATTTAAAATTTTAATTTTGTTTGTTCAGAAAAACGGTTAGACTGATTTTAACGGCACTTGCAGTAGGTATAATATTTTAAAGGTCGATATAGATTAGAATTTATTTCAGCTATAGTTAATCTGTGTATCCGAAATATCCGAAAATTCTAACCCGCTTTCAGATAACCTAAAGAGTTGAAAATGGCATATTTGCGAACTGAACATATATACAGGGTGTCCTCAAAGACACTTAACACACGCCTACCACATGTTCCTGAGACCAAAATAAGCCGATTTAAGCAAACTTACCTTCTTACAAAATTGCTTAGTTTGGGCGCTATACGGCCCTGAAGTTACAATTTTGAAATAGTTTTTTGTTATGAATTTAAAACGGCTTGTGCGATTTTGCTAAAATTTGGCACGTTGACATAGTTTTATGGAGCAAAAAAACCCATATCAAAATTATGATTAATATTAATCCATAGGCGTAGAACTCGAGTTTTTTAATATTTAAACGTTTCAAATTTCTACGCCAATGGAAGAAAAGGGGTTTAAGTATAAAATTTAGATTCAGTAACTTATTTGCTACAAAAAAGCTACTCTTAATAAGACTCGATTACTCTCATGGTTTTTGAGAAATTTGTACTACGTTTCTAGATTTCTATGTTTATGGAACTGAAAAATATCTATAGTGGGAGTTAAAGTACTATTTCTGCTTCCAGTTCATATATAAAGAGAACTGAGAAAATCGTTCCAAGTGGGTGTCCTCTTAAAAATAACACTGTTTTTGATTTAGAGTTGCTGGTCTACAAAAAAAAAATAACGTGGCTGCAGAAACAATCTGTTCGTTTCTTATTTTCCATTTTCTTACATAGTATGAGCGAGAATCTATAGGTTGACGTGCTTCTAACTTCGTGTTGTAAAATCCACAACACGAAGATAGCACCAAATTTCATGGACGCATAAATTGTGTCAACAATCCCAAAGCTAACAGAAATGGAAATGTTTCTGTTTAACAATTCCATTTGACTTGCCCATTCTTACGTAACAATACCGTATACAGGTCGGTCGAACATATAGTAGCCTTTAGAGTTTAAATCTTGAAATTAGAAGAAAAAATTTATTCTGAAATGAAAGCCACATCCAAAAAACTATTTTTATATACATTTTAATGGAGTCCTTTGGTTTTATACATAATTAAGTATTAAGAAAATAATTAATCTGAAGTTATTGTAATTACGCGGCACTGAACTTAGATCGACACTTGTCTAATAATTAAAACAACGCAACGGTTCAATTAAAAGTGTTTGATAAAATATGACTAATGCAGGGGATATGACAAGTGTTCAAAATTTTCAAAATTTAGCTATAATAAAATTGAAAGACGCGACAATTTTATAGACACTTAAAAATTTCGCAATAAATGATACCTGACAAAAAATCAGTTTAAAGATATTTTGTTTCTCTAAAAAAATGGAACTAAGTGCCTTTTGCCTTTTTAATTCACTTTTTTATTTAAAAAATTTAAAACTAAGAATACTACAGTGGCGTTACTTTGCTCTTCAAATGTCAGCTGACCAGTGATAATATTAATACGGCAGAGCCTGTATAAAGGAACAAGTCTGCATTTTCAGTGTAGGTACAAACATTGCGTAACACATAAATAATACAAGAGTATCATTGTGCACACTGTATCTATGTGACGTAACCTTTCACATATGTTACAGTCTATCTAAGACCTACGTAATATGTATATCTGTGGCCACAAGGGAAAACCGTGTATGTCAAATTTTTTGTAATTGTTTTCATATTATCATAAAAAACATTTTTTGACTATTTTGTGTAACGGTTTATTAAAATTAACGTAGGTTAAAATATTTGACAGTAGATTTAAAAATTGTTGGAAATAAGCACTTCCGTGGCACAAAGGATCAATAAAGAGCAATACTGATTTTTTAAATTTGCATTTTACTAACGTTTCTGTATTCTTCATACCATCTTCAGAGTCTACAAAATAATTATAATGTTGATACAAACGTGGGTGAGAATATGTGGAAATAAAATTAAAATTAACAAAAAATTGAAATGTGTTTTTTTTAGCTTATTGACAGCATTTGGTAAGTTAAAAAAAAAAAACATTTCAATTTTTTTTAATTTCAACTTTATTTCCACATATTCTCACCCACGTTTGTATCAACATTATAATTATTTTGTAGACTCTGAAGATGGTATGAAGAATACAGAAACGTTAGTAAAATGCAAATTTAAAAAAATCAGTATTGCTTTTCATTGATCCTTTGTACCACAGAAATGCTTATTTCCAACAATTCTTAAAACTGTTTTCAAGGATCAAATTGCTCTATTTAAATATAGCAACTTCGAATTCAGTAGATTTAAAATATAAAATGTCCTCCTCAAGATTCAGTTTATCTTCATGGCAAGCCTACAAAGGAAGCTCAAAGTGAAATACGAGGGATAAACCGCTGAGCAAAATTTGTACATCAGACATCCCCTTTCCAAAGACATCCCCGAACATCCGATTTCGACGTTTTATATCATCCTGAACAATTTGTTTTTAACTAAATTTGGTTCACATGTAGGAATCCATCACCGCACGAAGCCTATTTAAAATGGGCCCAATCGGACCATTTTAAGGTTGGTTTTTAGGGGTTGAAAATGTTTTTGGGCCCAAAAATACCGAAAAAATCCTCAGAATTGTTTCAAAATTAAAATTTAACTCTTTAGTAAAAATTATAATGTGTTGCTAAAACTTTAATAAAATAGGCGGGGCAGGGCCGGACTAACAACTTTTACGAAAACGCTGATTTGCGGATACGGATTTACTAGATGAAGGATGTATTTAATTTGGTGCAGAATGCAGATGTTGGATTGATAATTTGCAATTAAGAAAAAAATATTATTTTAATTGATGTAGGTACCTATAAGGGCTTAAATATTTTATTTTGCCCAAAAACAAACTTAAGTTCACATAATAAAGCAACAATTGTCGGCAGGATGTGGCCCTGCAGCCCGATTTTTTTTATGCCTATTGTTGTTGTTTTGTTCTCATTGTTGTTAATCGAATTGCAAGTCGAATTGTTAAAAATAGTACCCACAACTAACCTCAAGGCTCAAAATATATTCCGCGAAAATCTACGCGCATGCGATACTGTCGATTCTAGAAAAAATCGGAAATCCTTAGAATTCCTCGGACATCCTCAGATATTCCTAGACATCCCCAAACCTGTACACCAGAAATCCCCAGCGGTTTACACCTCGGTGAAATATAACATAAAAGTAAAACTATAACTTACTTTCTGGAAATAAAAAAAATTTTAAACATTCAACATATAAGTGGTTTCGTCTCGTGGCCACAGATATATTGTGAATCCGACGAAGAGACCTCACTTCAGCGATTGAAACTCGTGTTTTTCCTTAAACACAATTTGCATTCACAAATACAGTCTGCATATATTCACAGTACCTGAACTGTTCTACCTATATACCCATCTATAGGAAAGGCACAGTCGGTACACTCTTGAGTTTATACAAAGAGAGTGAAAAAATATAATCAATAGCGACCACTGATCTCTAATTAATGGAAAGGGGATAAAAAGTCAGTCCTTATTGATATAGGATTATGAAGAACATTATCATTAACTGAGCTCCAAATACCATAAACATAATACAATATATCTAAAAATAAACAATCAAAATACTCGATCACAACTAATTAACAGTTCAAAAGCCTGCTATGGCCTATTATATTTGATATAGTTGTCAATTGATTGTCATTTGCGTAAGATAAATTTTATTTAGTATTATTTAACACTATACAGGGTGCTGAACGTCTCATGTGTAAATAGGTAGGGATTTTACATGTAAAATCATACATAAGTATACCTATGCAATTTCCTGTTTTTACAGCAAAAATTCATAAGACAAATTATCTGCATGACTTGGTTATAACGAAAATATTTTTTTACAGCGTGGTTGCAAAAAATTCGTATTTTTAAAATTTTGATTATTATTTTGACAGAAAAATGTATCTTTGATAAAAAGTTTTGTAAACTTTAGAACCTAAATGGAGTTGATTAGAATCGATATTGCCCTTTTCGTGTACGGGAGGATCTCAAAGTTTGAATTGGTTCAAGAGTAAAGAGGCGTATCCGACACACCTTTCAACGGTTCGAAATCAAATTTTAAACTTAAGATATTTAGAGGATTGTCAGCGACATTTTTCTTATTTTCTCCCTACTCCCTTAAATAGTTTACTGATGAATAGAAAATTTCGATATTCTCGAAAACGACTCAAAATTCAGTGAAAATTTTACATAATAAACCGACAGATTTTTCGTTGTCATTATCATGTTGATCCTTTTTTTTTTTTTTTTGTTCATAATATAAAAAACTCGGGTCGCAGTGCCAAAACCCTGCCGACAATATAGTGTATTTGCTAATACAGGCCTTGTGGCTTTAATACGTGAACTTAAGTTTGTTTTTGGACAAAATAAAAAATTCAACCCCTTAATACATCCCTTAAAATAATATTTTTTTCTTAATTTCAATATTATTATCATTGAAACCTCTGTAGCAAATTAAATACACCCTTCAGTAAGTAAATCATATACTATCCGCAAAACTAGTGTTTTCATAAAATTTGTAAGTCCGGTCCTATCGGGCCGATTTTATTAAAATTTTAGCAGCACATTTTGATCTTTACTAAAAGGTTAAATTTCAATTTTGAAACAATTCTGAAATTTTTTTCGGTATTTTCGGGCCCAAAAACTTTTTTCAACCCCTAAAAACTACCCTTAAAATAGTCCGATTGGGCCCATTTTAAATAGGTTCCGTGCGGTGATGGATTCCAACATGTGTACCAAATTTCGTTGAAATCAATTAAGTCTTTCGAGAGTTATGCCGCAAACACACACACACACACACACACACATATATATATACATATAAATATATATATATATTTTCTAAAATTTTCTAAAAATGGTGCCAAAGTGTTCAGGAGGCTATGAAACGTCGAGAAATTTTGGTCCGACCCCTAGGTCCCGCCATCCGACCGACGCCAATAGTGTATGTGCCATATGGCAAATACACTAAAAAGTCCGCCTCACTTTCTTCGCATTTAGAAGCATTTCCAGTAGTCTTCTTGCGACGAGATTTGTAACTTTCTTGAGGGCATGTTTCCCGTCTCGATAGCGAGAACTCGACAATTCCGTGTGCCATTTCTTGTAGAGGGCAAATTATGTTTCTTTAGTGTAAACAAAAACTTCCAGAACTTTTGATTGATAAGCTAACTGGTTCTCGTTTTAATAACCGACTTCAAAAAAAGGAGGAAGGTTTTATGACCACGCATAACTTTTTACAGAGTATTCCGATTTTGATGATTCTTGTTTTATTGCGGATAGGGTATATCTCGAAGTTGGTCCCATATAAATTTTACTTAAATCGGTTCAGTAGTTCGGCTGATTTTAAAAAAGTGAGTAACGGCGTGTGGTTTCTTAAGGTAAAAGTCACTTTTTGACACATCACACAGCGTAAGAAAGTCGGTTTAATAAAAGTGAGTAACGGCGTGTGCTTCCTTTAAGGTATATCACTTTTTGACACATCACACAGCGAAAGATGTCAGTGAAGTTTGTAGAAGTGGATCTATTGCAAAGCGACTAAACTACGTATTGTAAAGTCACTAAAAAATAAAAAACTTTTTAACAAAAAAAAAATCTCCTTCAAAAAGCTACTAAAAAGAGGAAAATAATGAAACTAATAAAATTTGAAGTCGGTTAAAAAGAAGATATTAATCACTATACTATACTTTTTAACCGACTTCATATTTTACTAAATTGGCGCAAACCTTAAAATTTCATTATTTTCCTCTTTTTTTCGAGTGAATGTATGTATATTTCTTTATCACGCTCTGTAGCCTAAACGGCTTGACGGATTTTGAAAAATGAGGTGTCATTAGATTCATCTGAATCCCGAGAGTGACATACGATATACGACGTCACGGCAAATTTAATGTGGGCTGTGGCGGACGCTAGACACCATTTTGTCAGAATGCAAAAGTAATTTTCCTTCTAAATACATTGATATATAGGTATCAAAATCAAAACAAAAGAAAGGTTTCGTTGACATTTCAAATAGGGTACGTGACGTCACGAAAAATTCAATATGACGGGCGCTAGACGCCATTTTGTCAGTACGCAAAAAATCGGTAAAACCTTGTGTGTGTGGGGTATCAAATTAAAAGGATTGATGAGTAGATTCAACTAAAAGGAAGGAAATAAAAAATTTATTAAAAAACAAAAAACCCGACTGCGTAAAAATCGAACATAAAAGATGGAAACAAGATCAAATGATAACATGCAGTCGGAGGCATAGTAGTAACAACATGCAGTCGGAGGCATAGTAGTAACATCAGGTATTTCTGTTCAATTTGTTACTACTATGCCTCCGACTGCATGTTATCATTTTTACGCAGTCGGGTTTTTTGTTTTTTTAATAATTTTTTTATTATATAGCGGCTTTTTGAAGGAGGTGTTTTTTTTTTGTTAAAAAGTTTTTTTAGAATTAAAAAATATAGCAATTACGTTTCTTTTGATTATACAACTGAATCTATGATTGTTTCCACATATTTTCACATTTTTGTTGAGATATCTTGAAGCATATTTCTTGTCTCGACGAGATCTCGACAAGTCAGTCTCGAAATGTGAGACGAAACAAATTGGTAATCTCGTTTCGGCGGCAGTACTTTACACGAAGTTCATTGAGTTTATAATTTTGCTAAAGTTGTTGCCAAATAAAAACGAATTGTAAGTGTAAACAATAGATAAAGACGCTTGGAACATAATATAAGACGGAGATACCTGGCGTCGCGACGATCTTCACCTTACAGTTTCATTTTCTATCTCTACACTTTATTAACGTTCGAATGCCTTTTGTTTTCACGCAGAACAGCGTAACTTTCCGAATATGCACGATCCATCCATATTTTAGTTGAACAACATTCTATAGATTGAGAGGTGAACTGTGATTTGTTAGTTTTACAAAAATTGGAATTCGCTCTTTTTATTTTCTTTCTATTACTAGCTGTTTGTACAGCGACCTAGATGTGGATGTCGATTTCTATCGTTCTTTTATTAAAAAATGCATCTCATCTTGCAGATGTGCAAATTACATATCCATATAAATACAGTAAAACCTTGCAATAGCGCGTCATTCCCTGCTACTACTATTACAGATTCCAAGTTAATACTTATACAGGATGTCCAAGTCTACTAGTGCTAACTATTAGAACTGCGACTTCGGTTAAATGAGCATTTTTGTTGTATTTTTTACGTAGATTACGAAAACCGAAAAAGAAAAGTAGCCGTCTTTTAAATTGAATGTTTGCATTTTTTGAAAAGGGAAAAAATTCTCGGACAAAAAGATCTAATGCATTAGTATTCTAAAATTAAAAATAACGTTGCTTTTTCACTATCAAATTTAAACTAACGGCCTATTAAGTATATGGTACACAAATTATGATAGACCAAGAAGAAGGTCTGAAGAATACCTTTATTTTCAACTTTAGGATATACTAATTTATTAGAACTTCATTCTCTTTTAAAAAATGCAAAATTATAAGTATACAATACAAGGTGCTTCATTAAAAAAAAATTGCGAACAACTCAAAACCCGATACTCAATTATTTTTATGCTTTCACCATCGTAATTTCGGTAAAAAATACTACAAAAATGTTTAATAATTAAGCGAAGTCGTCGCTTCAATAATAACAAAGTTAGTGAAGTGCAGACTCAACTATGGACACCTGTATAGTCTTTTACAATATTAAAATTGCATATATAAATTCATTTTCTCTTTACATTTTCCAACGTTCGTTTACCATTCTGAAGATATTTTCATACAAATACCGTGAAACCTCGCAATATCACGTCTTTCCCTGCTATTAGCTATTACACATTTCAGTCACACTGAAACGGTGACTCGTAAATGAAGTACTTATGACTTTTTTTATTTAAAATTTCATGGCAAAAATACACTCACAGAAAAAAATATTGCATAATTTTTTTTTATTGTATTTCTTTTTTTATGTACCTACTTTTTTTTGCTAAATGTCTTATCCTAGGATGTTTTACGTATAGGTACTAACAGTAGCGAACTTTTCATAAGGCCGACTAGGCCCAGGTATAGGGCGGCCAATCTGCGCCGCTATCTAGCTGAAGCACGTGCGGGACGCGGCGAGCGCGGCACGGCGGTGTGCACTGATAAAACTCTATATGGTCTTATAACTATCAGAGACAGAAATAACTCAGAAATAAAATATCTCTAGCGGATTGACCCGAACGCAATGCTGATTTTCGTACCAGTCGCCCCTTTCTGTGAGATTCATTTCGCAGAAAGGGGTGGTTGGTACTGACCGGCCTAAACTGCTAGTCCACCTTTGGGTACTTATGGTCAAATAATTTACATTAGCAGCCTTACAACAGATTTGTTAAACGAAAAGAAATAAACATAAAAAAATATGCAATATTTTTGTATGTGAGTGTATTTTATACGAACATAATTTTCATCTAATGGACCAGTATGACCAGCACAATCAAGCTAGTAGTTTCGCGAAGGTAGTTTTTTGTTTAACGGTAGAAGTTGGGAGAGAAATGAGCGTACGGCGCCGTATCTAATTTTGTAGAGTAAAGCCTGATGTATATAATTATTAGTGATGTGTCGGATATCTGTATCCGTATCCGCGGATACCCGAGGGAAAAGAAAGATCCGTATCCGTATCCGTTAGTTTTTTGGCGGATCTTTTACGGATCTTTTACCTTATCAATTTTCAATTCATAGATAAAATTTTATATTATAGGTGATTAGGTAATAATGAAAAACAGTTAAATTCCATTCAGATTATTTTTTATTTTTTAATATTGTGGTCAATAACTTTTTCCCATAGATAGTCTCTTTCCAAAGGTCGATGTGCAATATTTAGTATTTACCGCCGCGTACTCTAAGAAAGTTAAGATCCGTATCCGTATCCGTATTCGCGGATCTTGAGATCAAATATCCGTATTCAGATCCGTATCCGCGGATATACATTTTTAACGATCCGCCACATCACTAATAATTATGCCAAATTTCATAATTCTATCAGAAAATGTAAGATAAAAGCAAATAATGTCGGAGACTTGGGACTAATTAATTTTTATCGATAAAGTGAGTTTCTACTGTAATGAAAAAGTAATTTATATTCCCGTTTTCTCGTAAACTATCACGTAAACAATAATATGCAGATGTATCGATTATTTTTATTTTCAATAACAGAACAACAAATGCGAAAAGAGAATTCACTGATTGTTGAATTAAATGAAGTAAATTATTTTCTACGACTGGCGAACTAATTGCAAGGAAAATTTAGTACCTAGCGGAAAATGTTATTATAGATAAAGTTTTAGGAAAGTTTTCGTAGTAGCAATGGACCATAAATTATTGAAATAATAACTACGAGGTGATTCAATACAAAGGAAGGAAATTATATTTCTCTGAAAAATAATACAATGGTTTATTTCTTTCACAAAGTAGAATGAAATAAAAATACTACAAATAATAACAAATAATAACAAATGAAAGGTGATGTACATTTGCGATAAAGTTTCATTCATTTATAATCCTTGAGAAAGATAAAACTGGTGTAGGTATCAAAGCCTCAAAGGTATATTGGTTTCAAAGAGTACCTACAGTGCATTTTCATTTAAACAGAAGTAGTTCAGGGCAGAACAGAGTCACATTTAGTACAGAAATAATTTACTTACTCTAACCGCCCGTTTCAAAGTAATATTTCTTACTGGCTCGCGTTAAGCCGGTCCCACACGATGTGGCGAATGCCTTCCAACGTTGGACACAACGTCACTTGCCACGTCGTGTGGGCATTCACTGGCGAATTGCATGTGTCCAACGTTGGCCACATACCATGTTCGGGCTAATGTCGGTAAATTTGACCCGCGTCAAAGGAGCTTCCAGCGTTGGACGGATCGTGCGTAACACGCCCACACGAGCGATAATGTGTTTGACGTTCTTTGCACGTATTTGAACTTGTACTTTGTGTTTATTGAGTGTGAAAAGACGTATAGCAAGTTATGAAGAAAATTTAATATATGCAATGATGCAAATGACAGTAGGTACCTATATAAAGAAAAAAATTACTTACTTTTCTCTACTTTTATTTGGAGACAGCATCCACCACCTCCTATGTCTTTTTTTGCTGTTGTAATAGGTGTGTAGGTACAACATAAAACTATTATGCCGCGGTAGTTGTGTCTTCATCCTCCATTTTAATTCAATTTTAATAAATAATTAATTTAATTAATTAATTAAACAAGCAGTTATCTAGTTTGAGGAAAAGTTATGACAAACGTTGGCGCCAAATGCGTGTCCAATGTTGCGACAAAAGTTTACCCCATCGTGTAGGAGACACATTTGCCACACGGACATTGTGTCCAACATTGGATCAAACGTTGGAAGCAACGTTGGACACATCGTGTGGGACCGGCTATAATATCTCACCAGTAATGCACAACTACGACGCCACTGCGACATTTTGTTCTTTCGAAGTCTGTTCCCTACGCATTCAATAAAGAACCGGTTCCAAAACAGTTCGTAAAATAATGTTTTTAAAAATAACATTTACTAATACAAAATCTTAATTCTGTTATCGGATATAATTTAATTTACGACTGTTACCAGTTCCGTTTTTGGTTTGTACACTGAAAATCGCATTTTACTCTTCAACAACATTTGAGTATATTTTACAAGCTTTTTATTTTTATTTGTTAGCTAGTCAGTTAGGGTCAAATCTTGTAATCCAATTTTGACCCACTTCCACATAATATTTTCGATCGACTTAAAACTTTGAATTGTAACGGATACGGAGTCGCGCTGGGCGATTGGGCCCTTAATTTTTTTTCTAAGTACCTACAACTGATTCTACTTAGAGATATTTATTAGAGGATTAGAATATTTATTACTAATATATTTTAATGTTAATTTTAATTATTGTATTTATTTTAATGATATAATTCTTCTAGCAGGCTTTAAGTAATCGTATTAAATTATTAATATTTTTCTTGTGATAAGCGAATTAGATTTATAATTTTTATCAAAATCTATAATATTATATCGTGCACAGGAATATATTAATGAATAAACCATACAATGATGTCCGTAGTTTTTATTAGTAAGAAATCTAAGTTAATATGTTCAACGATATACAATTTTGACTATAGGCAATTACATAAGTTGTTACAAGTATGATATCATCAATTACCTATTTAATGTATAAGGAAGGCTTCACAATGTAGTGGCAAGTTTCACTTCGTCACAGCACGTATACAACGGTAGTTCCGATGACAATTCAATATTTTCATGTCTTCGGCCTAATAATAAAGTCAGGAGAGTGAGTACCAATCAAAACCTCTCGACGGTGAACAGTAAGTGAAAGCTTGTATAAAAAAACGTATTTATTAAAAACGATTATTATATAAACACATTTTTGCCCATAATAGGCTGTTCTTTTTTTAACAGTTATTATAAGGCAGCAAAATAACAGGAATAATTACAAATGTTACCCAAGACGCTAATGACCTAAGTTGTCGACGCGTCTATAATTTACAATAAATAAAATTAAACAAATGTTACCAAAAAATAACAGTTTCATTCATCACTGCTCAGTCACATGGAACAGAGAGGGTTTGTTGTATTAATCTTTTTTTGTCGATCTGGCTGAATGCAATTCAATGCAGACAAAAATAATCGAACGTTGATGAAAAGCCGCAGATAAAATAACAACAAAACAAAAGTAAACAGTTTCCTCACACAGTAGGTATGTAAAATATAAATAGAATAAATCCTTTGACATGTGAAACGTAGAAATGCAATGGCAGGTCTAGACACAGCGCTATTCAAGCGCCGTTCAGGAGAAATACGATCAACATTACGTATACAGAATGTGTCACTAAAGGAGTATTAACTATGTTTATATACAGGTTATCTAAAGCGCATTTTCTACTTCCTCCAACGCGCATTTCGTAAATCCAAACTGACCGCATCTTCAGTAACAGCAGACGCGTAAGAAATATTCGGCTTTGTTCGGCTTTAAGCTAATCGAGGGAGCAAGACAATAGACATGCTAAAACCATTGACATAAAGAATAGAGTGGGCAACAGGGAAAACCAACCTTTTTCAAATGAAGGTAGGTGCTAACAGACAACAGACATACACTTTGATAAAAATTCTGGAAACACATTCCCTCTTTTACAGTGTGTGTATAAAGTAGTGGATGTGCAAGTATTCACTTCACTGCTACTTTTTCACAGATATCCATTTTTCACAGCGACCTTAAAAGATATCACTTAAAAGTAGCTGCTACTAATTTCACTCTTAACGTTTGCACATCCAACTAGTATGGTCTGCACACTGCTACCTGCATACTGTGAAGTGTGAGTAGTTCACAATTCGCTAGTATTTCACAGTTCACAATTACAGTTTACAATTACATTAACAGCTGATGTGTACCTACCTGTTGTACCCAACAGTGAAAAATATGGTTTATGGGGTAGGTACTTATATCGTATATCGTCACTATATCATTATCTATTAGACTATTGGTACAAGAAATTGATTTGTTTTAATAACTTGTACCGTGTACGTTATATTTTAATGTTTCTTGACGCGGATTATTTATAATAGTGTTTCGATTAATTAATTTCTTTCTCAAATGCAGAATTTGAATAACTGTGTCTAACAATTATTTTATTTATATTTTATAATAACCAATTGACTAAAATCCCTTATATCCTCTTACATAAGGGGTTTTGATCTTTTGATTATTATAAACAATTTTTTCTATTAATTCAAATTTAGATAATGTTAATTAACGTATCAAAATATACATGGACAAAAAACATATAGGTACCCATTTTTCACAGTGACCTTAAAAGTGGCACCATGCAAAATACAAATCTGCTTTACGTTGGTCATTGATAGAAAAACAGTTATGAATATGTACAGCTATAAATCTTTGTAATGACTTAACCATCGACCATCTGGATTATGGAAGTAATAAAAGATACTTTGACACAATATGTCCTTAGGTTCCGAGGAATACACCCTTTTTTAACCCGACTTGTTAAACACAATGGAGGTCAAAGCTGGTAAAAAAACCCTGTCAATAGTTTTGCAAACCATACTTCTTAACACCACGAAATATGAATTCACATATTTTCACTAACATTTCACAGCCATGCTGTACCTAACAGTGAAAAATATCATAATATGGAAGTCATAAAATATTTTACCTGGGATATTTTAACTGTGAATTTTTTCACTGCTACAAGTAGCAGTGAACAAAAAGTAGCATTCACAGTTTTCACTGCTACGGAAAATTCACTGATAATCTCTAGTATAAAGTGCCCCCCTCCATCTGTTGAGCGAATTGAGTTAAAGAGTTCGGACAAAATCGACGAAAATTTAAAAATAAATTTGCTTTTGGAAATTCAGATGGCGCCAGGGGCATTATCAGCTCAAAAATTTTAGATAGCAAGGGGAGGGGTTATGTTGCACCTTATTTGATTAGTATTTCAAGTCTCGTTTTAAAAAAATTAAAATACAATTGCCCGTTTTCTCGTGGTTATAAATATAAATTCAAAACAGAATAAAATGCAGGCAAGTCGGACAATTTAAGGAAACAAATAAAAATTGGAAAAAAAATCCGACCACACTTAATAGGTACAATTACAAAACAAGCATCCAGTATGAAAAATAGTCGGGTAAAATTGAGGGTAAAACATAATATTAAAGTTTTAGTATTCTAGTATAGTGAGATGACACTAAACATGTTTTACCCAGCTATTTTTCATATTGGAAGCTTGTATGATAATTGTGATGGGGTTAATCGGATTTTTTTCCAAACTTTTTGTTGCTTCCTTAAAATGTTCGACTTACTTATTCTGTTTTGAATCTATTCATAATTAAGAGACTGAACATCAATGGATTTCCAATTTTTGAGAATTTAAATACTTTTCAAATTACGTGCACCATGACCCCCCTTGTTATCTAAAAATTTTGAGTTTATAATGTTCCTGGTGCCATCTCTGAACATAAACGTATGGTAAATTTTACAGATAGTATACAATCTATCGGATGGATTACTATACTAATTTTCAATTTTTAAAGGTAGCTCTAAACATCTGTCTTCTGCAGTGATAGGGATTGTAGCCGGCAATCAGCACATTGAATTTTGGCAAATACCCTAAATATATACCTGGCATGTACCCAAGAAATGATTTTTTTTATAAATATTATGTCAAATTGAGTATGTTTTTATTAAATTTAAACATATGTATTTTAAAATTCAAATAGCCTAGAATATTCAGCTTTAAAATTTTTCAACAGTCTTCCTGCTGAGCTGAAGTCACTTCCTTTCCCTAAATTTAAAAGAGAGTTAAAGACTCTTCTAATTAAAACATGTTTGTATTCAGTTAATGAATTTTATTCAATTAATTATAATTATTAAATATTTTTGTACGACGAATCCTGCTCACAGCTATATTGGACAATAAATATATTCTATTCTATTCTATAAAAAGCAGTTTCCTATACATAATATAAAATGTAAAGTCAAGTGCGCGTTGTGCTATGTGAAGGTTAGGTGTATCCTCGTATTATTATAAGTATATATTATGATGATACATTTACTTAAAAGTACGTGTTGGGATAAATACCTTAAATATATTATAATATACCAATTTCTTATTTACCTACCCGACGGGTATTTACCAGCGATCTTCAGTATTTACTAACTCGGTACCTATATCAGAATTCAGAAATATATGTTTTATATATTTTTCCTTAATTTGATGCTTGCAAAGTGCGAGCACGCACTATCTTATAACAACGTGGCACTCTGTTCTGCAATATAAAAAGTAAAGTGGTTGTCTGTATCAAAAGAATGATTGATCGCGACACCAGTATTGACTTTTTGTGTGCAACAAGAAGACACATCCACTGAGTAGACCGCATAGATGTGCAATAGAAGTTGTAGCAATAATACTCACTTCCACTCATAGTTGTTACGTCTTGTAGTCAGTTTTATTGTATACAAGTAGACACGTAAAAAAATATTACTAAAAAATTTTTTAGAGCCAATCTTTTATTGAACTGTACCAAAAGGAGAAAATATTTTTTAATAATTTAGGTTCATAATAATTATAAAAGCGTGGTTCGTGACTAATAAACTATCATAGAGTTTACAACCCACGATTTTATATTTATGAACCTAAATTATTAAAAATTATTTTTCCTTTTTAGTACATTTCAATAAAAGCTTGCCCTCTAAACAGCTTTTTTTTACTAATAATTTATTTTGTTCTTTTTAGTCTTTCAAAATTTTACCCCCTTTTGACCCCCTTAGGTGTTGAGTTTCGAAAAATCCCTTCGTATAGTGGGTGCTTACGGTACAAAAGGAACCTACTGTACAAATTTCAAGTTTCTAGCTTCAGTGGTTTGGCCTCTACACCCCCGTTTGACCCCCTTAGGGATTGATTTTAATTCTAAAAACGATTGATTCATATATTGTCATCGGGAATACATATTTGTACAAAATTTCAAAACGATCGGATATGTGGAAGTCGTTCAAAACTGACTTGCAAGATTTGACCTAAACATACATACATAGGTATAGGTAGGCACTAACAGAGAAAGTTAAATAAAAGCTTGCAAAAAACTACCATTTTTGCAATTACATTTTTGTATAAAATCGTTATGGAGAACCATATGCATACTAACATACCTACCTATGAGATCCATGTTCCAAAATAATTTTTGAAGTGAAACTTCTATAGTGAGGATAAGCTCGTGGGCCCATGAAATAAAAAAGCGACATATAATAGAGATAGATAGATTGAGAAAGAAAGATATAGAGCACAATCAACAACTGATCCACTATTTGTCTATTTATGAACTACATTCATAGCACGTTTAATTAGCACTGTCATCTATTGTTAGTACACAATGCATTTAGTTGGCGCTGCCATCTATGGTTGGGTAGGAAAAGTAGTAAGAAGTAGTTTCAAGCACATACTCTTTTTTAAATGAAAAAAATATTTGCCCAAAAATCTTCACAGGTACTATAAAAAGACGACATTGTTGCAGGTACAAAACATGCATATAATATTTTGGCTATAATATCATACCATCGTGCTTCTTTAACTAGAGGAGGGGGGGAGCAGTAGTCAATAAACCAATATTATTAATGCTAGTAAAGTCGCGGTCACCAACAGATGTAGGGATATACTTCTGGTGCACGCTGTATACATTTAAAAAAACACCAATAATAATAAAACTTCACATAAGATGGCTGACGGAAAACATCCCAAATTTTATTGTTTTGCACAATGCCGTTGAAAAAATAACAGGTATTTAAGGGAATACTTCTGTTATGCACTATACTTATAAATTTTAAAAGAACACCAATAATATAACTGTACGCGATTCCCAAATATGATTGTTTTACATAACGCCGTTCAAAAAATAACAGGTATAGGAAAATATACTTCTGATGCACTGTAGAAATTTTAAAATAACACGCAAAGAGATAACATAATAGCAGACGCGTTAGCAGGATAATAATAATTGTACACTGCGTATTTCAACAGCTGTGTGTATTTAAATGATTGGTAATTTTAAAGCGCTGTATAACACGGAGCATTATAGGGATTTTTAATAACTGTGCGTTGTTTGATGTGTGATGGGAGTAACGCTGAACCTGGCTGAACGGAGCTGAATATACGAACGCTATTCAATTTTTAAACAAATGAAGTTTAATGGAATGGGAAAACGTGAAAGATCGTTGCCATTTACCCATTCATTTACGCAATACATAATATAACGAACGACATCCATAAAATATTATCGAAACAAAAATAAATTCTCAAACTGGAAAGACATGAGCTTTAATAATATTTACATTAAAACTGTATTCGCTCAAGTGCTCGACTACGTTTACTTATCGGGTGTCCCCTCTCTAAGCTCCAGTCTCATTCCATAGCAATACAATCGCCCTTCAACTGGGTACAAAACGGATTGATTCCAAGTTGGATAAAAGCCAACTTAATGTCGATTTTTATTAAAAAAATTCGACTGATGACCAGTCCTATACTTCCCACCTAGTAAATATTTGCAAAAAATAAACACTCTTTTTTTTTATTCTTCGACTAGGCCCAAATAACCTTAGCTGTTGGTGGTCTTTAAAACACAATTTAATTTTTATTCTTTGAAAAAAGCATGGCCCTCTTTTTTGTTTGGTGATCTACTGATGGCTAACTTAATATAGCAAAAATTCGACTGATGACCAGTCCTATACTTCCCACCTAGTAAATATTTGCAAAAAATAAACACTCTTTTTTTTTATTCTTTGACTAGGCCCAAATAACCTTAGCTGTTGGTGGTCTTTAAAACACAATTTAATTTTTATTCTTTGAAAAAAGCATGGCCCTCTTTTTTGTTTGGTGATCTACTGATGGCTAACTTAATATAGCAAAAATCATGGTTACCTTGATTTACGTTAAATTTTTATTTTTTTTAGTAAAATATTTTTTTTCTCGAAAACTATACATTTTAGAGAAAAAAAATATTTACATTTTTTTCATATTATAACATCTAGAATTCATTTATATTTTTTTTTACCTATGTTAATACGTGACTTTGAGGACGTTTTTTTGAATATCTCAGGATCCACTGAACCGATTTGACTCAAAATCTAATCAGATCTAAGTTAAAGGCTGATAAACACAATAGAACAATCGGCATGCCCGTATGTTGTTCCGTTCTTAAGATATCGAAGGCGAAAAATTGACCACATACACACACACACACATACACACATACACACACACATACAGACATCAGTCAGAAAATGATCTTAAACGATTGCTAGGGTCTCAAAACGTGAAAATCTGTTAAAATCTCGAAATATTGTTTTCGGACTGAATCCATTACTTCCCTACCATAGTAGAGGTGGGAAGTAAAAATCATGGTTACCTTGATTTACGTACAATTTTTATTTTTTTTAGTAAAATATTTTTTTTCTCGAAAACTATACATTTTAGAGAAAAAAAATATTTACATTTTTTTCATATTATAACATCTAGAATTCATTTATATTTTTTTTTACCTATGTTAATACGTGACATTGAGGACGTTTTTTTGAATATCTCAGGATCCACTGAACCGATTTGACTCAAAATCTAATCAGATCTAAGTTAAAGGCTGATAAACACAATAGAACAATCGGCATGCCCGTATGTTGTTCCGTTCTTAAGATATCGAAGGCGAAAAATTGACCACATACACACACACATCACACACACACACACACACACACACACACACACACACATACAGACATCAGTCGGAAAATGATCTTAAACGATTGCTAGGGTCTCAAAACGTGAAAATCTGTTAAAATCTCGAAATATTGTTTTCGGACTGAATCCATTACTTCCCTACCATAGTAGAGGTGGGAAGTAAAAAGCGGTGTAAAACGGCATTATACCCAATAAAAACGCTAAATGTCTATAATATTAAATTTTGGCACCAGGGCAAATACGGGTCGAGAAATTAAAAGTACTCGTATATGTCCTTCACACAAAAACTCTCCAACAGTGAGCCTTGGCTTATAGTGTTTGGCAAATCCGATGAATCTGACTATTTTTAGCTCGCTACGTATAACCCTCCCGATTTATGTTACAGTAAGTTAGCTCTACCCGAGCGAAGTCGGGCCGGAGCCGGGCAGCTACTATACAGGGTGCTGAATTGCTTTGCGGGTATAATACGGATTTAACCCGTAAAATCAAACTTTTGCGATTTCCTGCTTCCCTAATTATTTTAGGAAAAATATCTTTGAATAAAAGTTTTAGAACATAAAATTCTGCATCTATATCATTAAACAAAATTAATTTTGAATGCTTTGTAACAGCAGAAATTTGATATGAAAATGTCAAAATTACCTCAAAAACAGATAGCGATAGCCATGGAACTTGAACAAAATGACTAGAAATTATTCTGACAGCTAAAACGTCATCATTTTATTCAAGTTCCATGGCTATCGCTATCTGTTTTTGAGGTAATTTTGACATTTTCATATCAAATTTCTGCCGTTACAAAGCATTCAAAATTAATTTTGTTTAATGATATAGATGCAGAATTTTATGTTCTAAAACTCTTATTCAAAGATATTTTTCCTAAAATAATTAGGGAAGCAGGAAATCGCAAAAGTTTGATTTTACGGGTTAAATCCCTATTATACCCGCAAAGCAATTCAGCACCCTGTATAATTAGAATAGTAATTTGACATATTTGTAATTTCGTTTTCGTAGGTTTTTTCACTTCTTGTTAATTAATTAATTAATTTTTTCTTAAATAAAATATTGATAGTGGTGCATGTTTATGTTCAGTGGATGTTGTATTTTTAAGTGAAACAGTAAAAAGCTGACTAACGTTCAGTCGCTTTTAGCAAAGAAGTGAAACCAACAATCGCCGCGCCGGATTGAATGACAAATTCACGTTCTGCAATACGATTAGTAAAAAGATCATTGTCGCTTTACAAAGCGACTCGAAGTAAACTAAGCCGCTAGTTTGCCGAATTTAGTTTCCATCCCTACCACTTGAGTGCCAAGTTTCATTTTACGAATACTTGTGACAAAACGTCAAAACGGTGGGAACCGCTCAGAGGATTTCACCATTTCGAATTTATTTACATAATATATTAATTCGAATAGAATTTTGTTATATCGTTAAAAACCACAATGTATGATTCAATTCGTCAAATTAATCATGTACAGTAAATATATTATTATAAACGGCATGCTGTTATAAATTCTTCAATGTTATAAAATACTGTTACAAAACTGTTTTCTGAGTTGGCGGTATAAATATTTATTTGCAATAATTAAAAACACAATAATAATGAATGCAACAACGAAAAGTCAGTTCTAACAATCAACACAAGTAAACAATAATTAAACAAGTGTGCAAGCTTTCACGGCCGGCATTGTTCCAATTCTTCATGGTTTCCGGGCTTGTAGGCCAACGAGAAAGATTCAGGAATGTCTAAGATCGGCCAAGGACACAAGAGACCCACTGGCAACACCAGGAGTATACCGCATCCCTTGCAGCTGTGGATCAGTATATATTGGGACAACGAAACGAAGCATCAACACACGTATAGCAGAGCACAAGAGAAGCTGTAAACTGGGACAAACGGAAAAATCTGCCATAGCCGAACACACTTTGACTCTGGACAATCATAAGATCCTCTTCGAAGAAACTCAAGCCATAGACAGAACGTTGAGCTATTACCCAAGAATATACAGAGAGGCCATAGAAATACATAAACACACACAGAATTTCAACCGAAAAGATGAAGGCCTCAATCTCAGTAAAACCTGGACACCAGCACTCCGACATACAAAACCAATGGCCAATCGTACAAGGACGGGATACGACCGAGTAGAGAACTCACCACCACTACACACTGCGCAGTTGACCAATGGCAGAGAGACGAACTACGACCGAACAGAGAACACACTGGCATTAGGTATAAAAGAAGGGAGAACACCAGTCACCGATACACTAACCTGTGAGCCGCCAAGGAGGACACTTCGACCGCTGCCACATCGCCTTTGAGAATGTCTACCGCAGTTGTAGACGAAACGTCAGGTAGAAATACCACCGGACCACGGCCTACAAGCCCGGAAACCATGAAGAATTGGAATAATTAAACAGTAATTCTTAAACAAAGCAAAACAAAACAATAAATAGCACTTAACTATATACAATAATTTGTAATTATTACCACTACACTAGTATTTATTTTATCAATTTGGTTATTTATATCGCGGCACTGTTTATATTACTGATCCCCCGTAGACTTGAATGCGTGACTCACCGTTGACTGATTCCCTCACTCACTCGTACTGGCTGTTTATATATGCTGCGTGGCGTAAGCCTAGTGCGTTCTCGCTTTCTCTAGAACTTTCGCGCAGGTACTAGTTGTTACAGTAAGCAGACCTCGTTTCTCAGAACTCTTGCCTGCCGTTTATATACAGGGTGATCCGTACCAATACTTAGAAATGTTTTTAATTTATTTTTAAAAATCGAAACTGTTTTCGCTATTTTATTTATATTTGTAGGCAGCATGTTGAAAAGAAAACATCTTGCGTATTTTGGCGATTTTTTGTAGAATTCATGATTGGGCTTTATTAGCCGTATATTTGAATTGCCATGAGTTTCATAATCATGAACATCGGTAACCTTACAGTATTTATTAATATTTTTATTGAATGAATTTTGTTCGATTCGCTCGTACAGGAGGAAGGTGCCTCTAGGTCTCTAGGTCTAAGTATTGCATAAGATTTTTTTTTGGCAAATTCCACTGAAATTATTCACATTAGCAATTATTTTAAAACATGGAAATCATGTATCTATGGTTCCGCATAAGTACCGATATTTTAATTTGTAACTTCGTATGATCGTATCCAAACGTGAACGAGATATTAAAACACACATACAAAGTTAAAGCAAACGGTGATCCCGCGTTCCTGTTGCCGCTGCTGTCGTTCTAAGTGCTAAACAATAATCCCCAGGAAGTAGTGCTAATCTGACAAGTAGCGTTAGATTAACTGTAACGACTGAATCTTTAACAAAGCACGATCTATATTCCGTCTTCCTTTAACTGTCTGAATGTCTATCTGTTTATCTCTTAAGGATCGGCATTTAGCTTTAGTTCATTGAGCCTATACCTACTCTCTCTCTCTTAAGCACGCCAGTTTACAAAATCGATTCGAAGACGTCTCTCAAAGCGATTAGTATGTAGAACAGGCATTTCCGACAAAGGCTACAGGTAGGTTAGCACACTACGACACGCAAATATCGTTTCATTTGTTCTTTTACTATAAATAGCCTTGACCCACGCAGTTAATGCCGGTTTTCACTGGAACCTTATTAAAAACGGGGTAGCTTGTGTCGTCTACACGGCCGCGGATGTTTTCGTCGTGACAACGTCTGCCTGGGATGAACGAAATAAATAGTAGATTGTATATCTAGTGTCGTAATAAGGTCTATTACTGACGAGTAAGTGGCATGTTGAGTTTTAACAGTCTGACGAGTCATAATACCATTGCATACGAGAAATACTACATACCTATAATAGCTGCTTTTCACTTCATTTACAGTATTTTCAGAATGTTTGACATTTCACATGTATAGCAAACTTCACTTCTAATAAATAAATAGATTTATACGGCTGAATTGCAATTGAACATTTTTCGTTGGAAAGCAGCCAATTATATAATTGATTCGAAACATACTGGAAAAAATCATAAAAAAATCATAAATTAACTCTCGCATGTAGTGAAAATCAATTGATCCCGAAGCATATATAAGGGGAATGTTAGATTAGTAACCTTGTCACGGTTGAGTAAATGTAAGCTCATTCCGCCGCGAAAGTGGAAAGGTTCAGGTTAGAGTCCTGACTGTGATTATGGTTGTTAAAAATGATTTTTTCCAGTATGTTTCGAATCAATTATATAATTGGTTGCTTTCCAACGAAAAATTTTCACTTCTAATGTAGGTAGGCTATAGGTAATAGGTAGTCGTCATCTGTAAGCACTGTATAATACGTAGATCACGGTCGATAATGTAGACTTCACAACTAATTGCAATAAGACAAAAATATATGGCGGCACTGCATTTCGTAATACATTTCGTAACGCAAACTTTTCGTACATACCTACCTGCATAGTGAGACGTTATCACGTCAAAAACGCACTTTACTTTCAGTAATAATGTGCCTAGTAATGATCAATCCATTCTCAAGTAATGCTAGCACAGTCACACAGTCAGACAGATACAAAGTTTGCAAACACGTTTTCCCGTCTAGGACAAAATCTGCAAGAAAACAAAATCTCTTTCTATAAGCATATGGATTCGTAAAGGACTGGGTTTGAATCCCGGCAGAGGCAGATGTGATTAGGACTTTTTCCTACTGCCTCTCGCCGAGAATGCCGGCTATCTTGCTTTGTTAACTTTTTCCATGGTTTCCCTTAATAATTACAGATAAATATTCCCACGAAAAAATGTTCCCAAGGCAATCAGTATATTACAGAATCGGCCTTTTTAATAAATCCTGAATGTTATTGCTTTCAACAGCTGTTCTTCCACAAATCCCTATTTGAGCGCGCCACAAACCATCCGATCCTCCAGATTCCATAACTTAACATATTTGGACTTGAAATGAGATTGGAGCCAAGAGAAGGAGTATCTGATAAGTCTGGTCAGTGCTTGGATTTTAAATGGGAAATCTTTTTTAAAGAAGCGTTTAAATTTTTAGAGCAGGACCACAAAATGAGTTTGCCTGCAGCTTCATATAGTTTCACATTTTGAAGTGAATCAACTGTAGTTAATTTTCTCTACAATTAATATAACTCCCATAACTTCCTCTAGTTGCGCGACGTGACGACTTTTGTCAAGATTTAATGCAAACACGCCAACAGCTGTAATACAGAATGAAGCTTACAGTGTTACCAATCTATGAATAAACAGAGCGCTACTGTGTAAGGTAGATTGGCAATAATGAAATTCAATTCATGTTTATTCATCGATATCTCTATATAGAATACAATTTCCTGTGTGTATAGCCGGTAGGGTAGTACTTGGATGGTTTTCAATCGCAGACTGTGCATAATTCTGGACCCCTTAACCTGTGTACCACAGTATTAACAGCCTATTCATTTTCAAAATCAAATCATTAGCACGGTGGTCAGTGAACCTATATAATAATAAGTATATAGATAGGTATATTTAGGTATGTGATAAAGGCGATAGTGAGATAGTATGGACAGTTGAATTTCAAAATAGTATCGAAAGAAGAGTGCCAGGTCCCGATACTTCCAATTTCATCAATATAATAAGCCGTGAGGTGGGTCGTTTATTTGGACTAAAGTGCGACCCTTGAGGTCCACACGACGACTTCCCAGTTTGATAAATATTTAATAATAATAATTAAATTAGATATTACACAGAAAAGTAATCATTTTAATCATTAAGACATAATTATTATTCATTTTTAACAATAATAAAAAAAAAAAAACGGCTGAACCGATTTTTATAAAATTTATGTCGGATCAAAATGACGTTAACACGCCTCGATTGACACCCTTACGAAGTCGATATAATTTTTTATTTGCGAGATATTGTGTAAAATCTACTTTTTTGGAGTCTATTTCGTTAAGAAAAAAGAACGGCTGAACCGATTTTGAAAAAATTTCTTTCAGATCATATTTACGTTAATACGCGTCGATTGGCACCCTAACGTAGTCGATATCATTTTTCGTTCTCGAGATTTCGTCTTAGAAAGAAATGGACACATACGTACGTACGTACATACGTACACACACACATATACACACACACAGACATCTTTTTAAAAATAGTGTAGTGACCTTGAAATATAAAAATTTGTTATACATTTTGATTTCGATTTTCGGACCCATTATAATAACTTCCAATGGGAAGTTAAAAATATGGGAAGAAATAGTAATGAATATAAATCTAATCTAATCTAACTAATATTATAAATGTGAAAGTTTGGATGGATGGATGGATGTATGGATGGATGTATGGATGGATGGATGGATGTATGGATGGATGTATGTATGGATGTTTGTTACTCAATCACGCCAGAACGGCTGAACGGATCTGGATGAAATTTGGTACAGAGATAGATTATAGTCTGGAATAGCACATAGGCTACTTTTTATCCCGGAAAAATGTACGGTTCCCGTGGGATAGTTTTGTTTTTGTTTTTCATTGAGCAAGGAATCGACATGATTTTTTGCATAGTGGTAGTTTAGGGGTCAGAGAATGTTATAGGCTAATTTTTATCCCGGAATAATGTACGGTTCCCGTGGGATAGATTTGTTTTTGTTTTATCTCTGAAACTACTAAACCGTTTCTAAAAATTTTTTCACTAATAGAAAGCTACGCGGGGGGGAGAATCTCGATTGGGGATAACAAAGTAGGGGGGAAGATGATCACGGGGGGATAATAAATTAGGGGGGAAGATTTTTGCGGGGATAACAAATTAGGGGTGGAGATTCTCGCGGGGGGATAAAAAATTAGGGGGGAGATTCTCGCGCTGGGAGAAAAAATTAGGGGGGGGAGATTCTTGCGCTGGGATACCAAATTAGGGGGGGAGAATCTCGCGGTGGGATAACAAATTAGGTGAGGAGATTCTCGCGGTGGGATAACAAATTAGGGGGGAAGGTTCTCGCGGGGGGATAACAAATTAGGAGGGAAATTCTCCCGGGGGGGTAACAAATTAGGAGGTAAGTTTCTCGCGGGGGGATAACAAGTTAGGGGGGATTCTCGCGGTGGGATAACAAATTAGGGGGGAAGGTTCTCGCGGGGGGATAACAAATTTTGCACAGGAGTTCCTTATATAGGTATCGTAGATGAGCAATAATGTATTAATAAAATTCGAGCGAACGAGCGAAGCGAGTGAGTAATGTATTATTAATATTCGAGCGAACGAGCGAAGCGAGAGAGTAATGTATTAATAAAATTTGAGCGAACGAGCGAAGCGAGTGAGTAATGTATTAATAACATTCAAGCGAACGAGCGGAGCGAGTTAGTAATGTACATAGGTATTAATAAAATTTTAAAAAACAGTTTTTTGACGTTATAAAACAGTGTCGTATGGTGAGTAGGCTTTGGAAAAAACAAACTACTTTGTGTCAAAATATTCTGACAGTTAATCGTTTCGGAATAATATTCTGAGAAAATAATACAAAATCAATATCTCACAGTAAGTACTATTTTTATTGATCTCATCCGAGCAAAGCTCGGTCACCCAGATATTTGTAGTTAAGTTAGTTATATTTTCTGTTTTCTTATAGGTTGAAGTAGGTACATTGTATTGTATAATAAATTTTTTTAAAAAACCCTCGATTCCAAGCAATCTCAATCTCGATCGATAAATGAAATTATAAATCGTAAAATACGTGGGCGAAGCCACGGGTAACGGCTAGTATTTTATATACGTAATAATCAAATATTTTATATGCAACTAGCAGCCCGGCCACTTACTGCATATCTTCCTTTTATCGTAGCGTAATAATATAAAGAATTTTTTTAATCGATTCAGTAGTTTCTGAGATTAGTGTGAACAGACAGATAGACAAATCAACAAACTTTACATCTCTTTATATATATTAGCTATCAAGTAAAGGTTATGTCGGTTTTGTTTTAAATTTTGACGTGATTAACCGTGTCTAATGTGGTGGCATTTTAGAACTATTAGATGAAACGGAAATAGTCAGATGTGGCTGACATGTGTAACCAAACAGCATGTATAACTATGTTAAGATCTCAAACACAGTAAGCCATGTACAGCCGTGCGGAAAAGTAAGAGTCTACCAACAGGTATAAACGCCAAGGCCAGGTTCGAATCCCGAAGGCTTTTAACATGTTTTTTTTTAATAATAAAAAATATATATAATTTAAAATATAAGAGAATAAAATTGCAATACCATCAAAAATATTCTTGTAAAGAAAAAAAATGCCAAGTCTCGCAACACTTTCCCCGTAAAAAGTTTTGAGATCCCGAAAAGTACCAAGTCAGCCATTCTATTACCTTTGACTATGAAGATAGCAAATTACTCGATAGTTGTCTTAAAACTACACAGGTAAAATAAAGAATAATTTATAAATAATATTTTATGACTGTAAACTTGTAGTACCTTTTGAACTTGGCAATCACGTGGCATAGGTGCACTGTGATGAGATATTGTTTTTATTAAAACTTTACCGCACGGTATCATATATCCTGATACTATGTGATTGCCAAGTTCAAAAGGTACTACAAGTTTACAGTCATAAAATATTATTTATAAATTATTCTTTATTTTACCTGTGTAGTTTTAAGACAACTATCGAGTAATTTGCTATCTTCATAGTCAAAGGTAATAGAATGGCTGACTTGGTACTTTTCGGGATCTCAAAACTTTTTACGGGGAAAGTGTTGCGAGACTTGGCATTTTTTTTCTTTACAAGAATATTTTTGATGGTATCTCAGTTCTTTTTGTAAGGTTGGAAAGGGAAAATTTGAATTTTCTCGTTACTTGTACGTGAAACCCAGCATGCATACCAAATTTCAGCTTTCTCTGACTGTAAGGACTTTAGAAATCTGCAACACCCCCTTTTAGGGGTTGGAGGAGAAAGATCACACATGTTTGAATTTCCTCGTTAATTGTACGCGAAACCTAGCCTGCATACCAAATTTCAGCTTTCTCTGACTACGGACTTAGCCTATAATAATAGAAATATGCACCACCCCCTTTTAGGGGTTGGAGAGGGAAAAACATAGATTTGTTAATTTTCTCGTTACTTGTACGCGAAGCTCAGCATGCATACCAAATTTCAGCTTTCTCTGACTAAGGACCTATAGAAATCTGCAACACCCCCTTTTAGGGGTTGGAGGGGGAAGATCACACATGTTTGAATTTCCTCGTTACTTGTACGCGAAACCTAGCCTCCATACCAAATTTCAGCTTTCTCTGACTACGGACTTAGCCTATAATAATAGAAATATGCACCACCCCCTTTTAAGGGTTGGAGGGGGAAAAACACAGATATTGGAATTTTCTCGTTACTTTTACGTGAAACCCAGCCTGCATACCAAATTTCAGCTTTCTAGGACTACTGGAAGTGCCCTAGCTTTTTGATGATCGCTATGTCAGTGAGTGAGTGAGTGATGACAAAATAGACAATTTTGAGGGTTGAAATTTTCTGAACTATATTGATTAGAAACTTGTAATTTGGGGAATTAGTTAAGACCGTTAGGTACAATCTCTAGCGAAATTTTCAGCCTTCTGCTTGCATTTGTAACAGAGATATAGAAAGTTGAAAAGTGCCTTGAGTTGCTTCGAGAAAAGGTATACACGGTAGCGGCCGTCTGTTGTTTGCTCGACTTGGCGGGGGCCACTGCCGTGGCCCCAGATTATTTTATTTTTTATATTTTACGAACATTTGATTTTATAAAATAAATAAAAGTGGATGTATTCATTTCCATGACAACGAATACAATTATTTGCGTTTAACGGTATTCACGCAATCTGTCTGTACTCTGTATCCGCGATACAGGCATATCCATTTTATTACTATTGCCTTTCATATTATAGGTATCATAGTTATCTAAGTGACACGAATATTTCATTATTTTGTACTTAAGGTATAGTTTTTTATCCCATAACCTTTCCGCAAAAATGTTTGTCGTATAAGGAAAACCGCATCAAAATCGGTTCACCCAATGAAGAGCTGTGATGCCAGAGAGATAAACAGACTGACACAACCCAAACAGATAACACCACTCTTTTTGTCATGGGTCTGAGGTTAAAACACAATTGCAGACAAAGTTGCAATTTTATTTATACCTACCTATTACAGATTTTAAAAATTCGACTGATGACCAGTCCTATACTTCCCACCTAGTAAATATTTGCAAAAAATAAACACTTTTTTTTTTTTATTCTTTGACTAGGCCCAAATAACCTTAGCTGTTGGTGGTCTTTAAAACACAATTTAATTTTTATTCTTTGAAAAAAGCATGGCCCTCTTCTTTGTTTGGTGATCTACTGATGGCTAACATAATAATATAGCAAAAATCATGGTTACCTTGATTTACGTACAATTTTTATTTTTTTTAGTAAAATATTTTTTTTATCGAAAGCTATACATTTTAGAGAAAAAAAATATTTACATTTTTTTCATATTATAACATCTAGAATTCATTTATATTTTTTTTACCTATGTTAATACGTGACATTGAGGACGTTTTTTTGAATATCTCAGGATCCACTGAACCGATTTGACTCAAAATCTAATCAGATCTAAGTTAAAGGCTGATAAACACAATAGAACAATCGGCATGCCCGTATGTTGTTCCGTTCTTAAGATATCGAAGGCGAAAAATTGACCACACACACACACACACACACATACACACACACATACACACACACACACACACACACACATACAGACATCAGTCAGAAAATGATCTTAAACGATTGCTAGGGTCTCAAAACGTGAAAATCTGTTAAAATCTCGAAATGTTTTTTTCGGACTAAATCCATTACTTCCCTACCATAGTAGAGGTGGGAAGTAAAAATTAACAGAAACAAAACATTAGTAAAAAATGAAATAAAATATGAACGCTATATACTACGTAAATGTGTTAATTTTCCACGAACTCTATAATCAACATTCATAAATGTGTAAGCGGATTAATTTATACTTTTCATAATTACAAGGATTACTTTTTATTTCATGCATAAATTACAATCATATTTTGTAAATGTTATGAAATGTGCAACCAAACTGCATGTTGAATTCATTTATTTTTGGTAGGTATATAGGTATTGTGTTAATTCTATAGGTACACGTACAACGCGAACGTAAGTTTCATCCTTCTGACTTCTATATGGCAAATACACTAATAAAGTATTTGTGAATTTTGAACGATATTTTCATGACATCGATCTATATTGAAAATATCGAACGATATATCAATGTTTTTGCATCGATAACATCCGCCATAATAACACATATTCTGTGAAAATTTCAACCGGCTCCCTGTTACGGTTCAAAAGATACAGACAGACAGACAGACGACTTAGACGTAGCAATAGGTTTCCAATACGGAACCCTAAAAACTACTGAACCAACTTGAAAATCATTCACTGTTTAAAAGTTTATTTCTGTCTGAGTGACATAGGCTATATAATATACAGGGTGGACCAGGTTATAGTAGCAATAATTCACCATTCGATGGTCCATCGAAAAATAAGTCGACATGCATAATTTTATTTTTTTCTAAAACGCTTCCTAAGGGAGATACACCCCTTCAAAGTTCAGTTTTAAAATTCTTTTTTTTGTCCTAACTCTCAGGTCATTAATGCGTTTTTGACCAAATTTGGTACAAGTATTTATACAATAGATCCTCATTACTTGACGTAAGTAACTTTTGTCAAAATTGTCAAGTGGCGTAGATACGGGGGGGTTGTTTCACTTTTCCCGCCCTATTTTCTGCGCCACTGGATATTTTTAAAGAATAACATTTTTTTCGAATTCCCTGTTCAATTTAGATAAAAAGAGTCACTCTTGCGATATTTCGATTTGAGGCTTCGTTTACGAGATAATTAGAGTTGAAAGTTTAGAACACTTCTAAAATAGCCACCTATGAAAATAATAGGTCTGGAATCTTGTACAACATTATTGTAAACTTTTTACTGTTTGACGAATTTAAATAAATAATTCATTAATTAAATTAAAAACAACAAATAAATAACTTATGAAAATAACCAACAAAGTAGGCGATACTTGGTTTTGAGATAATTTATGACACTTGTCAGTATTGATTTTTAAAACTGGACTTTGAAGGGCTGTATCTCCCTTAGGAAGCGTTTTGGAAAAAAATAAAATTATGCATGTCTACTTATTTTTCGATGGACCATCGAATGGTGAATTATTGCTACTATAACTTGGTCCACCCTGTATATCATATTATTACGCTATGACAAATGAGGGATAAGCAGTGAGCGAAAATGTAAGCTACAATGATTTACAAGATATTGAAATTACGTAATGTATTAAAGTGTTAGTTCAGTGTGTAGCATTGTTTTAAGACACATCCTGCTTTACCTGTTAAAATACACAGTGGTAAAGGAATTTTGTTTGACTCTGATGGGCTACATAATTTCAAGTTTAGGTCGGTATAAATTACGATAGTTGCTGACGCGCCGTGAATCTATATTATATGTCTTAATTACCCAGTGTTCAAAGGTTACATTAGCATACGGTAAAAAAACAACTTCCCCGCTGCAAAGTTCGTAGCTTCGCTTAGAGACAACGTTAATGAGAGTGAATTATGTTTAACTTTAAAGAGGAGCTTAATTTCAAAATCGGTTCTATTCATAACAACTAAAACTGAATTGTTTGCAAAATGAAAAAATAATTTTGAAAAAATTGAAACGACTTAAAAAATGTTTCTAAAAAGAATAAAACAATATTTTCCTTCTTTTTTTTACCTACTCCATCTTAAATTCAATTACAAGTTGGCACAATTATTTCTCTATTATAATCACAGTGGTTTTTAAACCGATTTCTAAACGAATACTATTATTAGAAAGGAGATTGAACAAAAAAGAGAAAAATTATTTTATCCTTTTTAAAGGCATTCTGTTTCCTTTTTAGGGTTCCGTAACTCAGAATGAAACCCTTATAGGATAACTCTCGTGTCTGTCTGTCTGCCCGCCCGTCTGTCACAGCTTATTTTCTCCGAATCTACTGGACGAAAAAAGTTGAAATTTGGTAGATATATAGAGTTAGGTGACACAATCACGTACGTACAGCGTAAATAAACGAATTTTGATTTTGGGGGTTTGGCGCTGAGAGCCGGTTCAAAAGGAAATCACCGGGCTGGTGTAAGTCTACCAGTTCTCCCCTGGCGAAACCGTAAGTAAAGACTAGTTATTAAATAAAATTCCAAACAAATAAATCCTGTTTTTTAATGTTGAGGTTATCCAGACCTGGTTTTTTTACAATTACCTCAATTTCATTTTGCATGGGCAAAACTTTTTTTGAAACCAATCTCCTCAAATTATGTATATAAGATAGATGTTGTGATAGGTCCTTCCTTTAGGTGTTCGTGAGCTCAAATCAAAGTTGAACGGGTTTAAATCAAATGCAGACAACCCCCCGATGTCACCGTTAACAGTTAACCCCTGGTGTTAGTCTTTGTAGTTAAATCTGTTAGTGTGTGCACATACATATGCATAAATAGAAAACGTACAGTACCGAGCGCAGTTTGTCAAATTGTTTTGTAAAGTCGGTTATCCACTCCTGCTATGCAGTCACCAACAAACTGCAATACATGCTTTTAAAATCTAAGTACAGTAGACTTCTACGAAGCTGACTCCGAATGCCTCTTCTCTATACGCTCGATTCTCAGTTCAAAATCAATAGATTATATTTGATTTGTCTACTAGGTTATTACTCTATTCCCACCCGGTATTATAGTACTAAATTCTAAATGTACCCGATAATTCGATTAGTATTCAGTGTACTCATTACTTAAAAATACCTACTAGAGTAGGGAGTATAAAATGGTGATCATTAAAAGGAACAGATCCGATATCAACATCGCAGTAGCTCAGAATTGTCAGATGAAGACTCATTTATTTATTGATAATAGGTACTTGCTTTAGTACCAAGTACTCGATTCTAGAAAATATACGATTCTGCGCTCAGCAATTTGTTAATTTATGTAAAAATTTCAATTTGTAGAAGGCCTCAAAATTGGGTTGCGCTTGAGGAACCTCTAATCCGCTACTAGAGGTCGTGTGTAAGGTGTCAGTCGAAAACAGTAAAGTGCAGGAGGACTGATTGAGAATCTCACTTCGGTAGAGATTTTTAAAATACGAGAAAAAAATAAGAATAGAGAAATTTTTAATTGGAAAAGGCAGCCAAATTTTATTATTTTTATCAACCTATGTCACAGTCGGGACTCAAACCAGAACCTTTCCACATGCGCGGCGAAATGAGCTATCATTTACTCAATAGTGACAAAAAAAGAATATTCGAGCAGATGTAATTTTCCGTATTTTGTTCACTTGTTAGATTTTGTTCTGATCAAGCAGACACCAAAAACAAATCGTCAAGACATATTTATGACAAAAAATAAAGAGACTGACTTCTGCAGTATTGTATAGGTTATGTACAGAAAAACAAACCCTTTTGTATTCTATATCTCTGGTTAGGGAAAACGCTAGCTTGTCGTAAACTACGTGTGACAGGTCAAGGTTTCGTGTAAGAAATCACTGATTCAGGACTGCGTGCGTGAGTGTTTGTGCAAACGCATCTTTAATGCGACAGGCGCATGCTTCAGCAGGGACTTCGTGCCTATTATACAGTAAAACAAGCACAATATCTACCACTGACCCGTGGTCCCCCCAGGGGGGACATTGGAATGGGGTTGCTATCGCAAATTGAATTGCAATGTTCTTTGGGAATTAGCGCTCCCAGGGACCAGAGCTCGTACCAGTCGGTTTGTGTATGCCGGCTGGCGGATTCTAATACACAAATGGATTATTTGTTGTGTTGAAGACGCTAATGACCTGAGTTGTTGACGCGTCTATAATCTACAATTAATTTAATTTAACTTACCCGTGGTCTAAGACTAATTGTATATTATTTATAATAATGCAAAATTGAATATGATGTAATAAAAAAATCTCTATTTTCATATTTTACCGATAATAATAAATATACGTCATACTTTGTCATATTAATTTGCACGTAAATTATACATCAAACACCATAATACTTCGGTTTTAAAAAATCAGGATAGTTCAGTTGTAGATAGATTAATTATTGTTTGTACCGGTTTAGTATTTTTACTTCCCACCTCTACTATGGTAGGGAAGTAATGGATTCAGTCCGAAAACAATATTTCGAGATTTTAACAGATTTTCACGTTTTGAGACCCTAGCAATCGTTTAAGATCATTTTCTGACTGATGTCTGTATGTGTGTGTGTGTGTGTGTATGTGTGTATGTGTGTATGTGTGTGTGTGTGTATGTGGTCAATTTTTCGCCTTCGATATCTTAAGAACGGAACAACATACGGGCATGCCGATTGTTCTATTGTGTTTATCAGCCTTTAACTTAGATCTGATTAGATTTTGAGTCAAATCGGTTCAGTGGATCCTGAGATATTCAAAAAAACGTCCTCAATGTCACGTATTAACATAGGTAAAAAAATATATAAATGAATTCTAGATGTTATAATATGAAAAAAATGTAAATATTTTTTTTCTCTAAAATGTATAGTTTTCGAGAAAAAAAATATTTTACTAAAAAAAATAAAAATTGTACGTAAATCAAGGTAACCATGATTTTTGCTATATTAAGCTAGCCATCAGTAGACCACCAAACAAAAAAGAGGGCCATGCTTTTTTCAAAGAATAAAAATTAAATTGTGTTTTAAAGACCACCAACAGCTAAGGTTATTTGGGCCTAGTCAAAGAATAAAAAAAAAAGAGTGTTTATTTTTTGCAAATATTTACTAGGTGGGAAGTATAGGACTGGTCATCAGTCGAATTTTTTTTTCTGTACCACTGACTTTTGTTTTATTTTTTCTGAAAAAGTTGACATTTTTTTTTATTCACATGAGAGTTTTCAGAGGGGTGCGAATGTAAATCTAAAGAGAGGGGTGCCGACTAGGAATGTTCGCGTACAAAAAGCTGTTTTAGAGAAAAACCCCTACCTGAACTAATAACAAAAAAAAATCACAATTATAAGTACCTAATACTGTTGACAATACAAGACACGCAAAAATATGTAGTTTCAAAAAAATCTAAAAAGCACGCTTATAACAATCGCACTAAAAAGTAGAAAATAAATTTCTTTTTCTTCTATAACGTTTAGAAGCGTGGAACACTCAATGTATCTATCTATATTTCATTTAATTAATCGAGTGCCCCACTCTTCTAAACGTTATACATAGTTAGAAGAGAAAGAAATTTATTTTCTACTTCTTAGTGCGTTGATATAGGCATGTTATTTAGATTTTTTTGAAACTATCAATTTTATTTTAAAGTTTTTAGTCATTATAGGTAAGACATTATAGTATTTAAATTTTAAACGATCCAAGAAACGTTCTCTCACCATCAATACCGTTACTTCCACCATATGTTTTTATTTCCATTTTCAAGTTGTTATATAAATACTACATCCAAAATATCAGAATATTGTAATGCCATCAAAACTACATACGACTGCAAAGTAATTCACCTCAACTGGACGTTTGGAAAAGGGCGAGGAAAAGGGTGAAAATTGAGGTGCCAGATTTTTTTACATACCTGCATTTATATACACACAAGTGAAAGTAATTTAAGCGTGTTAAAAATAAAACGCCAAGAGAAATCATAATAACTAAGGTTTCACTGTATTGTGTGCAGAGATACCAACAATCAACATACAAACATGCATATGTATACTTATTAACATTTTCATACATAATTGATACACCAGAGGGGTTTGTATACTGACATGACGTTGTATTGGTTTATATGTGTGTACAACCAGTACTACACAGTACACATGTTTGTACGTATAGTATGTAGTATATAGTATGGCCGAAATGAAGCGCAACAAATTCACATTTTCCAAAATCAAATATACAAATTTATTCAATGTTATTGCCATTAATTTAATGACAAACGTACACACATATAAAGGAGAATATGCTTTCAATTCTGCTTATAACTCAAGATCTACTGAACCGATTCGAAAATTTGTCTCACTGTTTAAAAGCAATTTTATATATTGTACCAATTAAGCACTTTTAAATCAAACCATGGCAAATGGGCTGATTGAAATATTCTTAGCAACACTAACTTAATCACTAAATATGAACCTTGAGTCCCGTTTCGCATGAACGCGGATGATCAGCGCGCGTGTTAACAGCGCGCCGACTGTCAGCGTAAGAATTTCTTTTCAAATGTGCCGCTGCGCTAATGCGCAGTATTATAATTGGCAAAAGACAAGCAACTCGCAAGTCGTCCATCGTCGCTGCCGACTCAGTATCCTTGTGAAAGGATCACTGAGTTAAGAGGTTATTGAGACGCTACAAGCATTTCAAAGTGAAGACAGTCGCCATATTTATTGAGCTCTTTCATTTTATATCTAACAAGAAGAAGAGATTAGAGAATAATATTCATATCCATCCCCTGTTGGGCTGCCATGTTTGTTGTGACCTGTGACGTCAGCAGTTGTAGACGGTATAGTGTCTCTATTACTTCATAAATCAGTGGAAAGGATACGTACCACCAGTCCGGTGACGATATGCGGGGCATGCCTGATGGGGGACAAAAACGTGAGCTCTCATGTGTTAGCTAGCAGTTAAATAATGATAAACGGGCGCGCTGATGGCAAGCGTGCAGGGGCGTATTTAACGTAGGTGCAACCAATGCAAAACGCCAACCCCTTCACCCTTTATAATAGGTAGGTAAGACAGAATTAGGGAGAAAATATTTTTGTTAGTAGGATTTTAGCATTACTCTCAATAGAGAAAAATGTCTTAAGTGAGCAAAATTTAGAGGGTTGCTAAAAAATTTCTTTGTGCTAAAGTTAAAAGAGGTGTTCGGTAGTTCGGTTGTAATTTTAAATTTCGTTATTAAGTATAATGTACTCAACTACGTAACTGCCATTAAAAAAATTCTTTTTGGAATGAAAAATGTGTTATTTAAAAAAATGTTGTCCTTGATTTCAATAATAATAATCGTAATAATAGTCTAGACTCTAGAAGGCTTAAAAACGCGCCTGCACGCGTGCTGGCCGTCCGTAAAACGAAATGAATAGTCGTTCTCTAACTCGCACGATGGTCTATGTATCATTTGTGAATGGACATACTGTGTGTATACAGCGCAATTTACACAATATGTATTGGATCTTTTGATTATAAAACATCTGTCCCAACAGACACGATGGTCGCCATTGTTTAGGCCCGTGCAAAATACCGTTATGTAGTCTACTCATCAATGATTCATTCAGAAGAAATTAGCTTCTCTCTAATGGTCACGTGCCGGTTTGTGTTTTGCAAAAAAGAAAAAATAATAATAACCCGACATGTTACTAAACGAAAATAATACAATGGAACATTATTATGGCTAGAGATTTTTGATAAAATAATGACAATAAAATCATTATTATCATCTACGATATACCTACGTTTCCAATTTAAAAAAATTCGACTGATGACCAGTCCTATACTTCCCACCTAGTAAATATTTTCAAAAAATAAACACTTTTTTTTTTATTCTTTGACTAGGCCCAAATAACCTTAGCTGTTGGTGGTCTTTAAAACACAATTTAATTTTTATTCTTTGAAAAAGCATGGCCCTCTTTTTACTTCCCACCTCTACTATGGTAGGGAAGTAATGGATTCAGTCCGAAAACAATATTTCGAGATTTTAACAGATTTTCACGTTTTGAGACCCTAGCAATCGTTTAAGATCATTTTCTGACTGATGTCTGTATGTGTGTGTGTATGTGTGTATGTGTGTATGTGTGTGTGTATGTGGTCAATTTTTCGCCTTCGATATCTTAAGAACGGAACAACATACGGGCATGCCGATTGTTCTATTGTGTTTATCAGCCTTTAACTTAGATCTGATTAGATTTTGAGTCAAATCGGTTCAGTGGATCCTGAGATATTCAAAAAAACGTCCTCAATGTCACGTATTAACATAGGTAAAAAAATATATAAATGAATTCTAGATGTTATAATATGAAAAAAATGTAAATATTTTTTTTCTCTAAAATGTATAGTTTTCGAGAAAAAAAATATTTTACTAAAAAAAATAAAAATTGTACGTAAATCAAGGTAACCATGATTTTTGCTATATTAAGCTAGCCATCAATAGATCACCAAACAAAAAAGAGGGCCATGCTTTTTTCAAAGAATAAAAATTAAATTGTGTTTTAAAGACCACCAACAGCTAAGGTTATTTGGGCCTAGTCAAAGAATAAAAAAAAGAGTGTTTATTTTTTGCAAATATTTACTAGGTGGGAAGTATAGGACTGGTCATCAGTCGAATTTTTTGTTTGGTGATCTACTGATGGCTAGCTTAATATAGCAAAAATCATGGTTACCTTGATTTACGTACAATTTTCTTTTTTAGTAAAATATTTTTTTTCTCGAAAACTATACATTTTTGAGAAAAAAAATATTTACATTTTTTTCATATTATGACATCTAGAATTCATTTATATTTTTTTTTACCTATGTTAATACGTGACATTGAGAACGTTTTTTTGAATATCTCAGGATCTACTGAACCGATTTGACTCAAAATCTAATCAGATCTAAGTTAAAGGCTGATAAACACAATAGAACAATCGGCATTCCCGTATGTTGTTCCGTTCTTAAGATATCGAAGGCGAAAAATTGACCACATACACACACACATACACACACACATACAGACATCAGTCAGAAAATGATTTTAAACGATTGCTAGGGTCTCAAAACGTGAAGATCTGTTAAAATCTCGAAATATTTTTTTCGGACTAAATCCATTACTTCCCTACTATAGTAGAGGTGGGAAGTAAAAACTCGAGTCGCAGTGCCAAAACCCTGCCGACAATATAGTGTATTTGCCGATTTTATTTAAATTTTAGCACCACGTTTTTATCTTTACTAAAGGGTTAATTTTCAATTTTGAAACGATTCTAACAATTTTTTCGGTATTTTTGGGCCCAAAAACATTTTTCAACCCCTAAAAACCACCCTAAAAATAGTCCGATCAGGTCCATTTTAAATAGGCTTCGTGCGGTGATGGATTGCAACGTGCCTACCAAATTTCATCAAAATCAATTAACTCTTTCGAAAGTTATAGCCCGCACACATATATACATATATAAATATATATACACATATATAAACAGACATTTCCAAAAATTGTGCCAAATTGTTCAGGAGGCTATGAAACGTCGAGAAATTTTGGTCCGACCCCTAGGTCCCGCCATCCGACCGACGCCAATAGTGTATGTGCCATATGGCAAATACACTAAAAATACTTAATGGGTTTCAATTTTTCTGGTTTGAGAAAATATACCATTTTTGGCAAAAACCAAAATCTCATTATATCTAAATTATAAAAAAAGACACGTTGATTCCATTAAGCACAAAAATTGAACAAAAATTACAAAAAAATCAATTTAGAATGTCCATTACTTCTAAACTTTAAGAGATAGCTTGTGTTTTTTGGAATCTGCGTGTTTTTCGGTAACTGTTCTGAATTTAAATGAAAATTTTCCATATAAATTTTAGATTTTCATGACGTTTCTATGTTATTATATTATCGATTCGAGAAAATTCGATGTTTGTGAGCACTTTTCGCTACGCTTCATCTTCTTCTTTATGTAACGTTATCTGCTTTTGCAGCTTTTAAATAAAACCAAGAATTGCTTTGTGGCAAGTCGTCTGGCGGCTGTGGAGAGAATTGACGGAAACAATTGAATAGCAAGAGACATGCAACGAATGTGATGTCGTAATACCATGTAATCTCCCAATGAAGTCAGTAAGCACCTTTGAGATTACATGGAGGAAATCAAGTAACTGAGTCTGTGTGGAAACTGTAAATACAGAATAGATATTATGTTTTATACAGTCGACATTCTCTAAAAACGACGCCATGTGACCGAAATCATTAACAGTAAAAACTCACAGACATGGTAGTTTCAACGGAAAATTAACATTACCAGTCCAACTCCACAGCTGGTTCTAAATTAGGTCAAATTCACTTTTCACAATTTTACAAGATCCCGACGTGCTAAAAATACGTTTTTCTATCAAATTGATCGGAAAGTAAATGTCATAGTATTATATTTTGTCAAATATCAGTACTTTTGGAGTTGGAATGGTTCTGTCGCCCAATTGGCTCGATTTTTTTTCAAAACTATGATTATTTCGTTTGCCTTTAGAAGTTGTCAAATGCATATAATATAGAATGTTAGAAGAATGTGTGCAAAAAATTAAAAAAAGAATTTATTCATTTTTAATACCTAACAATATTTAAATACTTACGAAAGCCAAAAACGAAGGTGAAGGACTTACCTGAAACAAAAGAAAAAATTAATTAATACAAATGTGAAATCACCAATTAGAAATATATCTAATCACATCTAAAATCATAATACATAATAAATTGAAAAAAAAATGATTCTGTCTAAATTTGCCGTTTTCGGTTTTGAAAAAGTCGCTGAAAAAGGTGGTTAATGTACATAGACTACTATTTTGTGATAACTCTGCCACTTTAATGACACTTTGGTTCAGAAATGGTCACGTAATGAGAGTAGTCAATGTCAAAACATCTATAACTGTACTTAGAAGTGAATTGGATTTAAAGCTTGTCCGTTGGTATATAAAATTTTTTCTGCATTGCTCGGCTCTAAGTATGC
The DNA here is from genome assembly GCA_039654895.1 of Mongoloraphidia duomilia. Classification (NCBI taxonomy): domain Eukaryota; kingdom Metazoa; phylum Arthropoda; class Insecta; order Raphidioptera; family Raphidiidae; genus Mongoloraphidia; species Mongoloraphidia duomilia. The sequence goes on along the minus strand of CM077517.1, from coordinate 32,825,646 downwards.
AAAATATTTCATCATTTTCGGTTCATTTACCAGTCTTATGCTTGGGTTCTTGTATGGTAAATCTACTTGAAAGTCGTACCAGCAACAGAGCATTATTCTTGCAGAATGCAGATTAAGCAGCAAACGTATGTTTTTTCTTTGTATTATACGATTTGTCTCATACTGGGGTGACATTTTAGAAATATTAGATGAAACAAAAGGCAACATGTATAACTATGTTAAGGTCTCAGATACAGTACGCAAGGTGGCCGTGCGGAAAAGTTCGAGTCCAACGACAGGTACAAACGCCAAGCCCAGGTTCGGATTCCGAAGGCATTTAATATTTTATTTTATTTTAGTTTTTTTAATAATGAAAATATATAGCTAAGTATGGATAACAATTTAAAAAATATAAAAATAAAGTTACAATTATTTTATTAATTATATGTATTTCACGACCATTTGATTTGACAAATAAAAGTGAATATTTTAGTGAATATTTCTTCTCATGACAACGAATACAATTATTTTTTGTATTTATTCAAGTCATTCGTCTGTATAGTACCTACGTATACCCGCGATAGAGACATACCTATCCATTTTTTTCTTTGTATACTATTCGATTTGTATTGTTTTTCTACTATTCGACTGATGCTCGATTTTTCCAGTACAATAGTCTCGCTATTCGTATTTCGCGGGGGTTGTACATACATTTTTTTAAATCTTTTTATTGCATTGAGTTAAAAGCTTGAATATTTTACGGGGTTATGGACCTTAGTAATTGATATTAATTTCAACTTGATATCTCTAGCCGTTCTCGAGAAGAAGGGTTTTGACGGACAGACAGAATGACAGACGGACGAACAACAAAGTGATCATAAGGGTTCCGTTTTTTCATTGAGGTACGGAACCTTAAAAAGCTCAATAATGTGTATGATGGTTTACTAATTTTATAATATTTTTTGGCTTACAATCACATATTTAATCACATTTTGGCGTCAAAATGAAAATAATAAAGTAAAAGGTAAAAACAGACAGACTGTTTTTTTTTCTTCAGTTTCTTTTGAATTTCTTTATAAGGTGCTAACAAGTGATCCAGTTCTCTGTTAAACTAATTATGCTTCTTTCCATTATAGGATCAATATCAAAGACTTTTTCCATGAGTTGACGGGTCAAAGGAAAAACTTCCCTCAATATTCTGTGCTATTATGACATTATGTTTACATTTAAATGATTTTGTGTGAATAAATTTTCGAAATAGATGAACCGCGAATAGAAAATCCACAAATAGCTAGAACTATTTGCACCCCTCTATTAGTATACCTATATCGATGTATGGTTAACTGCTATTGGCTACAATAAATAAATAAAGCAAAATAATAACAAGCCGTGAGGTGGGTCGTTTGTTAGGACTAAAGTGCGACCCTTGAGGTCCACACGACGAACTTCCCAGTTTCATAAATATTTAATAATAATAATTAAATTAGATATTTCACAGAAAGGTAATCATTTTAATCATTAAAACATAATTATTATTTATTTTTAACAATAATTAAAAAAAAAAAAAAAAAAACGGCTGAACCGATTTTTATAAAATTTATGTCGGATCAAAATGACGTTAACACGCCTCGATTGACACCCTTACGAAGTCAATATAATTTTTTATTCGCGAGATATTGTGTAAAATCTACTTTTTGGAGGTTATTTGGTTAAGAAAAAAGAACGGCTGAATCGATTTTGAAAAAATTTCTTTCAGATCATATTTACGTTAATACGCGTCGATTGGCACCCCAACGTAGTCGATATCATTTTTCGTCCTCGAGATTTCGTCTTAGAAAGAAATGGACACATACGTACGTACGTACATACGTACACACACACATATACACACACACAGACATCTTTTTAAAAATAGTGTAGTGACCTTGAAATATAAAAATTTGTTATACATTTTGATTTCGATTTTCGGACCCATTATAATAACTTCCAATGGGAAGTTAAAAAATTAATAGTTCATAAGTCCACAAACTGATATAATATCAGTAGTTTAATACGGTTAATACAAATAAAATGCAAAGCGTATTTTCTTTACAATTTAAAAAGTGGATATGATTCGTTTTATGAGTTTTTTTATTTGACGTTTTATAATATTCTAGCCATTTTAAGAACGGTAATGGGAAATTTATGTATCACGCATTTGTAAAACATTTTCTACAGCATATTTGCTTATATTTCCATATCTACTAAATGAAAAACGCTTCTCTTTCATATAGCATTACGTGTGTACTATATACCAACAGAGGTCAGTAGCGTTTTGTGAAAAGATTTTCGCCCAAGCGAAAGTCGAAAAGGGGTTAAAATAAGTTTATACCTACATCCAAAACATTTTGACAACATTACAGTGGCGGACTAAGCCCGTCGGAGGCCTGGGGCAGCAGAACTAAACGAGGCCCCCGGTCTGCTTAGAAATTGGTGTATTTGTAGTGTAAATTTCGTAAAAAATGAATAATATAGATGTAATATTTATAATAAACGACCTACCTATGTTTATATTTTGTATATGCACGGGGCCTCCAACTCCAAACTGCTTTTTTCTCACTAAACATATTTTGGACTTGTTTGGGATTTGATTAAGAAGGACGAGATTTGGAGGCCCCCCAGGATCAGAGGCCCGAGGCGAACCGCCCCCTCCGCCATCCCCTTAGTCCGCCACTGCAACATTATACTTATTAATTTTTTCAAAATTATTTTTATTTTAACTTAGTAAATTTTAATATTAAATATTGAAAAAATTGCTCCTGAAGGCCCCTTGCAGATTTTCCAAAATTTTCGATACAGTTAGATAGCTCATGAATAGGTCTATAACCCCCATATGAGACTTTAATATTTCTTAAACATATACTTACCTATTACTAGAGCACTTCGAAGTGTTTCAATTCCACGTCAAAAATACTACCTTGGAAAAATTGAGTTTGTAGGATGGCAGCAACCAGGGTTTCCAAATTTCTTGATGCAGTTCGATAGCAGCTATGAATAGGTCTATAACCATTGTATTTCTTGAACACTCTTCTTACTAGAGTACTTCGCTTTCATATCAAAAAATTCAAAAAGTAATTTTAACAGTAAATATTTCAATTATAAAACATTCAATTTTTGGTTTAACGGTTGTAGTCTTAAAAAAATATTTGGGACAAAATATGTGGACAATTTTAAGGCAAACATTTCTTGTTTGAAACATTTTTTAATAGCATAATGATAATTTTCGAGATGAAGTATTTACAAACAGCTAGAATTTACCCCCTTTCACCCCCTAAAAAACTCACAGTTCAAATTAAGGGTAGTTTTCAAGATACCTATTCTTAGAACATCAAAATAAAGGTATCCACAAAAATCCAACTTAGTCTGAATTTTTTCGAAGTTTTAACCTTTTTTTTTGACTTATTTTACTGGGTTATTAAATGATAATTAGATTTTAGATTCTTTGAAGAAGACTTAAAAAATCATGTGAAGTAACAAAAAAGTCAGAAATTCCAGTGAGTTTGTAGGTAACTTTCTAATTAGTAATTAGTTAGCGCAAAAAGTTTGAGACTTATTAATTTTGTGGCGACGTAACAGACAAAATTAACAATAATGAATTATTTTACTATTAAATAATAATAAGACAATAAAATAACGTCGTCAGAGAAATAAAAAATGTTACTATTTTTTCATTCAAAAAAAAAAAAAAATAGAAAAGTGATAATTAGTCAATAAATTTTTATTCATTTTTAAGACGTATATAATATAGTCTTAATAATGCTATAATTTCATTAGCCAAAATGTCTGATTTATATCAAAACTCAAAAGTATTAAATCGATCGTAACGTCATTTCTCTAAGGAATTTACGAATGTTACGTAATTCTTTTTTCTAAGTAGAAAATTATTTTTTATAAAATAAGAAAATTCAGAAAAGTGTTTAATTTTAAACTCGAGGCATTTTTCTCAGTGAACGTATGCAATGGAAAGGAGGCAGTACCGCATAATAAGTATTGTTAACGACGACACTGAACCTTTCATATAACTATACAGAACAACCATATAAAAATATAATAAAAGTTGCTTTTTTATCCATTTTACAGGTATGGTTTATTTTTTCAGTAAATGCAACCGCGTGCATTTGAACTGTGCTCATTAAGCATATGAAATAAAAATATGTTACATCGCCACACCTATACTGCTACTAGGTATACTGACTGCTTCGTACAAGGTGCATAAAAAAACATAACGGAAAGCCACGTAATACATTACATAAGATGGATTTTTCTACTAGATATGCGTTAGCTAATAGGCATGTTTTGGATAATTTTGCATACAAAATTATCGACATAATAAGAATTAAGTTTTACGAAACTTTGAGTGCTAATAGATCGTTCAATAGAAGTCGGTTTGATTCTCGGAGTGTCTGAGAAATTTTTACAGAAATTTTATACTCTAGAATTGGCGACGCCACTAGTAATAGTATAAAAGAAAAAAATAAATTGTTTGTAGTGCGTATCAACGCAATATATTTTTCTTAAATTTTAAACAAAAATATGAAACCAATTTTCCAGCTCGGTGAACCTCGCATTTTTGTATTCATAAATTCGCACATAACCTTACGGACATGATTCCCACATTGTCGTACATAATCGGGTTGTTTTCAAGTAATATCAATTCAAGTAATAACGATAGAAAATCAAGTAAAGTCAAGTAGCAAATTTTTAAAAAGCTTGATTTTCAAGTCAAGTCAAATAGTTTGTAAAAACGTCAAGCTACTTGACTTCATGAATCTTTTTCTATATAGATCAGTAATTTGTTTTTTTTTTGATTACACTCTACATGACAAAGAATTTGACGACCTTAATCTGTTCCTGCGTAAACTGGAATTATATTATCACAATCTAAGGTCATTGTCAAATCAAATTTTTTGACAATGCGTCCTGCAACTCAACATAATAGTCAAATTTCATATCTATTAGAATTAGAATATAAAAATTATAATATGGGAAATCATGGGATGACACTGTTTTAAAATTCTAATCACAGTGAACAGTTAAATTATTATTTTTAAATACGTAATTATTTTTACCCGATTGCAACGCAAAGGAGGGTATTGTTTTTTTAACTGTAACTTGAAAAACGTTACTCCACTTCTGCTCATGGATGTTTTGTGATGTCATTTAGTTTTAAGAGAATTGTTATTTAATGTATTTAAGACGCTAATGACCTAAGTTGTCGACGCGTCTATAATCTACAATAAATAAATAAAAATTTGAAAAACGTTACACCCAATATAAAAAAGTACTTTTATTAGCTCGTTAAAACCGTTTTCAAACCTATTCACTATCTACTTACTTGTTAATTATCATAAAGCGAATTGCATTTCCTACAAAGGCTGTAATATAATTCGTACACAACCTCGCATTTATCTTTTAAATCAAATCGGTACAAACAGCACTACCGACATTTAAAACTGTAAAAGTGCATTCAACCACAATGCAACACGTACCATTATAGGTAGATAATACCACTGACATAGTGAATGGACTACGCATTAAATACCTTACTTACACAGGCAGGCACCGCCACGTAACGGACCGACAAAACATTGAGCAAATGTATTGTGTATGGCGCAATCCCCACTTATACTGCCGGCTCCGCACAGACACATCATGAAACAGCACAGCGCCCGCCGGCATTCCTTGAAAGAATGTTTTGCTGGTGACGGTCGGTGTCTGTACGGTCGGTGCTGGTGTAGTGTGAATGACAAACGTGTGCCGATGGCCTGTCTGATTGTGACCACGGCCAAATTTTTCAATGAAAAGTGACCGAACAATTTCAAAAGCAAGACTATCCGCGAAGCCGTTTGCTGTAGTTGGTGCAGTACCGTATGTCTTTGATCGGTTAAATGTGAATTACAGCTCAACTTGTCGATCCGTTACGTGCTATGCAGGTCGGGTATATTATGTGAATCATACTTTAAGCAGGTCCCACACGATGTGGCGAATGCCTTCCAACGTTGGACACATCGTGTGGACGTGCGCTGGCGTTGTATTTGTCGAACGTTGGCTACATACCACGTTCGGGCTCTTGTCGGTAAATTTGACCCGCGTCAAAGGCGCTTCAATCGTTGGATGGATCGTGTGTCACACGTCCACACGAGCGATCATGTGTTTGATGTTTTCGGGAACGCCAAAAACATTGTTTCTCTTTCGAATCTGATCCGACATTCAATTTGTACTTTGTGTTTTGTTTTAACTGTGGTAAAAGACGTATAAGTATGAAGAAAAATTAAACACTTGACACTGACAAACGTTGGCGCCATATGTGTTTCCAATGTTGCAACAATAGTTGAAGTTCACACTATCGTTGTCTACTGTGCTATCGTGTAGCAGACACACTTGATAGAAACTAGAATTTTCAACCTCGATAAATATTGACTTACAGAACGCTTACAGAATCGCATTTTTATACCATTCCATAATAAGTTCGAATTTGCAAAACTATATAGACAAAAATTAGATAATAGATCCTAGTAAGGGTTTGAAAAGGACGCTTGTTTCGCGACTTATTTTCTAAGTCATTGGATAATATCTACAATAATTGAACACAGACACACTCATTTGTTTCAGAACGTACATAGCAATTGTTTTTATGTACAAAAATTGATTTAGTTCATTTGTTTTCGATCTAGTTTTTACAATGGCATGCAATGCATCAGGGGCTGATTGAATCGTGACAAATGAATAAACGCGCGTGTGCGCATTCAAGCATTATTGTACAACACAGTTCGACAGTCAATTATTTTCACTCACGATTTCATTTGTACGCGGTGTTAAAGTAAAGTAGTAATGCCAACGTTTAAATGTTAAATTACCTCACTGTTACGTGTCCTTTTAACTCATTATCACGTCGTAACACGACCGTGATACAGCTGTTGTAATTAAGTTTTGAGAAGTACCTACAATATACGTGTACAATACATATATTACTTAAATAATTAGAGCAACTAGACCGAAGTTGGTATTTGTGACAACCACTGAACTATTATATTTTTACTGGAATGCTCACAGAATTTTAAAATTAAATTCTAAAGATTTCATAAACGATTTTTTTTTATTTAAGCACAACAAGGAGTATGAATGATTTTAGAAATGTATTAATATTTTGGTGTGTAGATATACCTACCTATTATAGCTGGAAACGTGAAAATTCTAAAAATTCGAATTAAAACTGAAAATTCACTATAAAAACTTGCCATAATTTATGTAAACGTTCCTTTCATTTGTGTAAAAATGTTTACACATCAATCCCCCATATCAGGTAAATTGTTTTGCCATACCCTGTTGAGTATTAATATAAATAAATATAAATATAAAATATAAATAAAATAGCACTTAAAATGCATGTAAAGTGACTTTTGACAGGCCGGTGTGCGGGAACTTATCTTTCCCACACTAGTGTGGGAAAGCAAGCCATTCCCATAGTGATTTATGTTTATTTGCCCTGATCCGCCCGCTATTACCTACAACCGTGCGTGCGACAGCTACTCTCGGCCTACTATAGAAGTGAAGTTTGCGATACAAATGAACTGTAATTTTTTTGAAAATACTAAAAATGAAGTGAAAAGCAGCTATTTTATAGTAGGTATGGCAAAAAACACCATATATATCTCGTGCGTAATGATATTAAATGACACGTGTGACTTAAAACTCGCTGTGCTCGTTTTAACATAATTTCACTTACTCATCAGTAATATACGCCATTACGTAACTAGACATATAATCTACTATTTCTTGGTTTTTACCGGAAAGAAGTACGTCAAGTAAATTAAATTTTATAATTTGCCAGTATGTTTTCTTGTGGGGCATAAAAAATGTCTAAAAATAAAACGTTAATCTTTTAAAATCCAGTACGAATAATGTTTTCTAAGTCTACTCGATTTAAAATGTGCGTTGCGTCGCAAATTTTAAAATAAGTATACGAAATTACGTTTGGCGAGGTTCTAATCCGAGAACTGATAAAAGTATCATTGGATTTTTTATTAAAATAATAAACTTAATTGTTTTCAAGTTTTATTGTTTTTAACACGTTGTTTAAGCAAAACTTCTCCCACCAGAGATATTGAGTTTGCTACCCCGACGTTATGACCTTTCAAGGTCACAACACTACACTGTTTCCAGATTTATATTTTATAGTTCAGTGGTGACAACCCTCTCTTAAATACTTACAGATGTAGGTACACATTAATTTGGCAACTTACAATTTATAAATTGTTACAATTCCTATATATGCACGAATTATACCAAAAGTTTAGAAAATATATCTTTCATATTCTTAATTCAAGCCAGAACTGCGATAAATTATTATAAAATAAATCTTCTCGAAGAAAATCTCTACTAATATTATAAATGCGAAATTTGTGTGTGTGTGTATGGTTGTTACCACTCAGCTCCGTAAGGGCTGAACGGATTTTCATGAAATTTGATACATAGTTACTTTAAATCCTGGAATAAGACATAGTACTTTTCATCCCGGAAAAATGTATAGTTCCTGCGGGATAGTAACAAAAAGTAACTGCAATTTTTTTGCATTTTAGCGTATTGGCGGATTCCTACTAATATGATAAGCTTTGCTTCGTAGGTGGAGAATTTCTCGCGGAGTGGGGGATAATAAATCATAAATTCATAGCACCCGGACAAAGCCGGACCAGGCCGTTACTTTTCTATAAAAATTGAATAATTTTAATTTTTCAACAGAATATCAATTAATAGTAACATTAAATAAATAAAACTAACTTTGACAGTGATTTAAGTTTGTAACGAGATTTCGAATTAGGTGGACAGTTTATAGGATGCATAGAACAAATTAGCTATTTTTTGAAGACCACCAACAGCCAGGGATAATTGGTTAATTAGCATCAATTCATATTTTTAATTTTATTATTTTATAATAATAAATTGAAAATCCAAATCATACTTTTACTTGCAGTTCCCAGATTAGTAGTAGGTACCTGAGAAATAGAGATTTGTAATAGAGAAGCTTTGGAAGTTCAGGATTTTTGCCTGTCTATTTGTTTGTTGTTAACTCAAAAACTACTGAACCGATTTCCACCAACAAGGGAATAGAACAAGCTATCAGCATCAGCAGTAGCCCAAAATCGAACAGTTTTCAATAAAACAAAAAATAACAAATTCAGTTTATTTTATTTATTACATTATAAAGTCAAGTATTTGCGGACACATAGTAACGAAGACATCGGACGATTACAAATTGGCCAATCTATTATTTATTGATACATCTGCACTCTCTTTGTTATCTGCAAACTAACTGATTGTTATACTATAAGGTTATACAGATATCTCAAAAGTCCTTGCGCATATTGAAAAGGTGCAAAGTAATAAGATTGAAATGGTTCAAAGTAAATTCCTAAGGGTAGTAATGTACAGAAAAACCAAACAGTATCCTACTTTTATCTCATATGTTGAGTTGCTTGACATTTTCAATATTGCTACTCTAAAATCCCGACGTGACTTACATGCTGCTATTTTTTGTTATAAGTTATTTAACAATTACATTGACTCAAATCAACTAATATCTTTTTTTCAATTTAAAGTCCCTATTATCAGCACCAGAAATAGAAATACTATATTTCATATACCTTCTTTTAATACAAATCACTTTGCTCTCCGTAGTTAGAATGTGTACTTTAATTAACAATATTACTGAAAAAATCCAGACTTTGATATATTTTTTACCAAATACGGTCAATTTTTACAAATAGCTTACAAATGTCTACATAGTTAACAATATTGGTATTACTATGTTATTTTTTTGTTTTTTTAATATGTCTTTAGATAATATTTTCTTTGAAATTGACACCTATTTTTTTATATATATCACGTGTACATTTAATGCTCTCATAATTGGACTTTTATAGTCTGTGAGAAGCAATCAAATAAATAAAATAAATATTCAAACGATACCTCAGATTTTTTCAATGTTGTTTCGACGAAGCCGAGACTATCGAATCAATACCAAGAGTATATTATATTGAGACTACACCTTTCCCGTATTAAGGGATTAGCCTGGTTTAAAAATTCAAAAACATCTATTTTTCAATTTTCGAAAAGTATATTATGCATTTTAGAGCATTCTGAAACATTTTTATTGTGAAATTTCGAATAGTTCATGACGACAGCCCTTGAAAGTTACGGCAAAAGCGGCGCACCTTACTTCACGGCTGCTGTTTTGGTGACCTGCTATATGGCTTCCAAATCTCTTCGGTCTCTTTTCTGTTTATTTTCTGGAAAATTTTCTGTCGTCAAATTCCGTATTGTCTCTAGTGAAGACTTAAACTTAAGGTCGAAACTTCATAACAAATAAAATTTTGTAAAATCTAGTTAAAGTTGGTCGTTAATTCCTACCTAATACATCATAAATAATAATTGTCTTATCATAAATAATTCACCAGACAAAAATACCGTATTATCAATTTCAATTTAACGAATATAAATTGTTAAATGTCCGTAGATTAAACACAAAGAAATAACATAGAATACAATAAAAAATTAAATTAAAAGAATCAATATTAGCTATGTAATAATTTTACAACCAGCTTATAATAGAACTAATATTATTTTATACCACAGAGCACAGTTGCTTTATTTATAGCGGGAATATTATTACTATTTCAACAAAATACATTTATATTAATATTTATCCATATTTTTTATCGCGATTCATCAATTATTATTCTGTGGCAAGAATCTTTCATAGTGGCGTCGTAATTTCAATTTAAAATAATTTTTGTAAAAAAATGTGAATAAAAAAATATATAAATATTTTCCAAAATTATGATCAATCTACGGAAGCCGCATTTTAAATATTGGTAATGAAAATCGCTATATATATAATTCAATTTGGTCTGAAACTTATTTTTAGTTTACTTTCGATTTTTTTTAAATCAAGTAGGCCTTTACAGTTGAGTAAAACCTCTTTTCGTTTCAGGTAAAGTACCTTTTCCATTCATAGTACGCAAAAGTGTCACTAAGAAAAGTTGTTCACAATGAAAAGTTATGGCGTTATGCAAATTTTCAGAATGATCGGCCTACTTTGATAAAATCCGCTTTTGTTTTGTTTTGTTTGAAAAACAATCGCGTCATAGTAAAGCAAACAATTTACTGTCATTATCTTAGATACACGTCAAAATCACCCTGTTTTCTCATCTAAGATTTATCATGTAATCGTTAACAATAAAGAAATATTTTTCTCCTATTTTCTACTTCTATTATCAAAGTAGGCCGATCATTCTGAAAATTTGCATAACGCCATAACTTTTCATTGTGAACAACTTTTCTTAGTGACACTTTTGCGTACTATGAACGGAAAAGGTACTTTACCTGAAACGAAAAGAGGTTTTGCTCAACTGTAAAGGCCTACTTGATTTAAAAAAATCGAAAGTAAACTAAAAATAAGTTTCAGACCAAGCAGGGCGGAATCCCAAAATATGAAATTCCAATTCGAAAATTTTTGGTCAATCTCACCTATTGTGAACTCAATCCGGGGACACACTGTATATGTTTCGTAAATAATTTCAGCCGAACGTGTAGCGATGCCGTTGTTCATATGACATTTCCATGGTTCCTCTATTAAAAATAATAAACTGAAAAAATGAATTAGCCCAGTCAATAAAGGTTTTATGTCGCAAATAATTCCCATAATGCTGGATTTTTCATAGATGGTAAAACAACTGTAGACATGTATTTTTACAAAACTAAATGAACAAAAATGTCTGATTTCTTATAGTAGTTAAGGAGGTATAACCGTTTTCTGAAAGTCTTGTAAAATTATTTTTAAGAGGGGGTGGCAGGGAAAGCACAAGGATGAAAACCGGGGACTTTTGTAAAAATACATGTCTATATTAAGGTGTTCTAACATCTGTGAAAAATCCATATAGCTTTATGAAAATTAATTGGGCCATTGGGTGATTTTTTCTTTTATTGGCATTAAAAATAAGTTCACCGTATAAAACTTTTTTTGTGAAATCATAAAAATTCTAGTGATTTAAAAATAATTAAATAAATCGCGAATGCGTATAAAAAATCACAACCTTTATTAAAAAGATATTTCTATGAAAATATAATTTATTCATTTTGTGAGAAATAGAAAATTATAATACAACATTTAAATTAATGGAAGCACTTCATTAATGAAATATGTAAACGAATGTAGGTAACAGAAAAACTATGAAATTAATCCTGCAACATCTTCATTTCTTACTCTAGTCGTTGAAAATGTTTCTCGTTTGCAATTAAAATGAAATTCTAAAGAAGATTACAAAACCAACTTTTGTATTTAGACATCATTATATTTTCTTGATTTTCCCGGAAAAAAATTTACTTCGAGTAAATTAAATTTTAAACGCAAACATTAATTTCCCTGTATGTTTTCTTTTGAGGCGTAACATTTTTTTAAAGTAAAACATTAATCTTTTTAAAGCTTCCATAATGCAGCTGTCCCACTAAATTAAATTTCACGTTTCTGATACAAGTCAGCTGTTCTTTCAAACAGTAAGGGCAGGCGCATACAATCAATTTTTAATCTCACAACTGTTTAGTTGTTTGTCAAAAGGCTATGGGATCAGAAGGAACTGCGCATAGTATCGACACTATAATTTACAACAAAAAAATCATAAAACTATATCGATCGTCTTTTGACTTTTCTGTTGAACAACTATCGTCGGCGGCTCATTAGTTTAATAGTGAAATTATGGCACAACTGATTGATTGTATGCGCACCTCTAACAGCTAAACAGTTTAGTCGAGTTGAAATCGCGACATGTACACAACTCGACTAAACTGTTTAGTCGTGGAAACAATAGTGTGTGTATGCACCTGGCCTAACTTTTGACGTCACGTATTTCTGGTTTCAGCAGTACAGCCAGTAGCGAAATGACGTCATCACGGTAAAAGAAACCAATGAATTACGTGCGATTAGGCGTTCGTTTCAGAAGAAAACAGACACCCCGTTCGTGATTCGTGTATAAAAAATCGCTCTCGAGGCGAGCGCCACTCGAGAGCGGCATCACGAGGCGAGCCATAGTGAGCTCACTGTTTACACACTCGCACTCGCTTCGTCTCGCGCGAATATATACACAAAAATACATAAACACGAACATTATAGTTATACATAAATACATACACACTACACAGTGCACAACCCTCCATATGGACTGCAGGACCTTGCTGCGGTGGGAGGGTTTGCGTGGCTTAGTGACCCGATGAGCTATACAGCGAGAGGGGATCGAACCCCAGAAAGATCACATACGCCGGAAAGGTCGGACAGCAGGGACCAGTCCAAAAGTAGTTCTCACATATACAATGATAGACATATTTTAATGCTCCCAATTTAGGGATACAGCAGATCGGATTGTCAGGTGCTCCGGCAGTCAGTTGTTTTTGCAGTTTTGTTGTTTTTGAAAGAAACTGGCCTTGTGCGGTTTATGGATTTTATTTATTTATTCTGTATTTTTTTTATTTGATGGCAATACATTTATTATTTATTTTATAATTCGGCTCATAATTAATTCTTACATAATATATTATATAGATACCTACTATAATGTTTTTACACAGTCGCTGAAATGTTCTACAAGAGTTCCATAATTGTAGATATTATAAATTTTAGAAAAATATGTTTCAGATAAAAATTCTGCTGTTTTAGCTGTAATAAAGGTATGTCATGATAATATAGGTATGTCATAATCGGAGAACCTTTATCTGTCTGTATATCACTACATATTTTCTCAGGAACTATAACAAATTAATATGCTATCGACTTGACGTATTTCGGCATAGTTAATAAAGCTTGTGTTCCTACATCTCGTGCAAAAGTCAGAATCTCAAAAATATGTTTTGTCTTGGTAGCAAATGTTTCCGGGCTAAGTAGCCGTGGTCCAATGAATTTTACTTCGTACGTTTCGCCCAAAGCTCCGTTGGGCATCTTCAGCGGCGATTGGCAATACGATGTGATCTTCTTGCCGCTGAAGATGCCCAACGCAGCTTTGGGCGAAACGTACGGAGTAAAACACCAGTCGACCGGCAAGAAGATCACAACGTATTGCCAATCGCCGCTGAAGATGCCCAACGGAGCTTTGGGCGAAACGTACGGAGTAAAATCCATTGGACCACGGCTACTTAGCCCGGAAACATTTGCTACCAAGATGTCTACCGGCCGTGAAAGCATGAAACTCCAATTTATGTTTTGTCTATTTTTTATTTACGTACATTTATAATTAATAAATGATTTATAAGGGTACATTCAAAGGAAAATTATGTCACCGTCGCGTCGGGGCTGAATATTAATTGTTTTGTTTTCATATCAGATATGAGTATCTATTATACCACAACGTTACAACGTATGTAGTTTATACGTGGTGCCTTGTATTTTGTATTTCAGTTGTTTTTTATCTGTGAACCCAAAATTTCGTCTATTGAGTGAAATGTCGCCGAAGTGGTGTGTTTTGAAAGTGAAGCAAAGTTCCATTGTCAGCTGTCAACATTTTTTGAGATTACTTGTATAGCTGTTATCGCTTTCGAATCTGAATGTTTACATATCTTTTACTGGGGGTTCACTGTTCTTTTGTTTTCAATTCAACTGTTTTTATATGCAAAGGTGTCGAATAAAATTCACCACGAACCAAAATGTAGACCACAAAAACAGACGTTGATTATGTATATAAAAATTTAATAGAAATCGGCTTAACGCGGAAAGAATCGTAACAGGAAAGGCCGAGTGCACCAAGCAAAGGTAAGAAGCCGGTGATGGAAAGGGTTTCTTTTTATATGTTGCACAAAGACGGTAGCAAATAGAGTACAAAGGTGCAAAAGGCACAGCAGTACTACTACTTTGAATCAGAATAGCGTTTTCTTGCTTTTGTACGCTTGTTCACTTACTCAGGGGCAACCATATGCCATTCGATATACTCATATATATCTATTAAAATGTCTGTATGTCCCATTCCCATTTGACACAATGAACTGAATTTGTAAGCAATTTATTTTTTGTCTGCGCACAAATGCGTACCGTGGTATCATAACTAGCGCACTCGTACTATGCAGATAGATATGGTTTTCTACATTTCAATATGTTGACATTCACCGTTTATGAAACAGAATGCGCTATATAGAAGTTATACCAGAGCAGATGTGCGCAAACTATAAGGAAGGGCGCAGAACAGTCGAAAAATTTGTGCTGTTTTGAAATTACTATATGCATCGTTAATTTAAATTTTATAATTGTTCGTATTTAGGCACGTTTAAAGCAACTCTAGACCACAGTGTTTATTAATTTTTTTTTGCTCTTAGCACCTGTTTAAGTTATTTATCTCTGCGCCAAGTTCTCACCCTCATGCATTATCGCTCTCAAAGTTGGGAAAAAAGATAAGTAGTTACTTTATCAAATTATAACGAGAAATCTATATACGGTTTTTTAATATAAACATAAGAAATACAATCAATATGATTAAACACCTATACCGTAACTAAATTCACTATATTAGTGAAATTAACATAAGAATATCAGACGAATTATCGCCATGATATTTATATAGAAGGCTATATAGGAAAAATGTAAATGCACCGCCGGGAATCGAACCCAGAACTCCCAATTTCGCGTCAGGTTAGTTTCCAGTTACTACACAGTGCCCAACAGTGTACATTTAATTCTTCCTATATAGGAAGAATTAAATGTACACTGTTGGGCACTGTGTAGTAACTGGAAACTAACCTGACGCGAAATTGGGAGTTCTGGGTTCGATTCCCGGCGGTGCATTTACATTTTTCCTATATAGCCTTCTATATAAATATCATGGCGATAATTCGTCTGATATTCTTATGTTAATTTCACTAATATAGTGAATTTAGTTACGGTATAGGTGTTTAATCATATTGATTGTATTTCTTATGTTTATAGTTACTTTATGTTTTACACTATTTCTTCATATTTCAATTTTTATTTCTTGTGTAAATAAAGATGCACTGAAATTATTAATAAAATCTTATTGAGTTTTTATTTAACTTTCAGTAATTCTTCAATTTGATTGATCAATGAAATAAATCCGTCTAAACCCGCCTTTATCATTTTGATGGTTAAAAAATATTTTTGCAGACAAGGCAAATGTACCTACCATAAGCAAATTTCAGGAATAGATTATATAATTAGATAATAAATTTTTGATTCTTATAAAATGTAAATTGGCTGCGAGTAAAGGATCAATACATAATATTATAAAGTAGTAACGGAATCTGTCTGTAATTTTGTTTTCTTGAAGATTTTTGGGTATTTTGTATAACACCTAAACGGACAAACGTCTTTCCAAAATTCTTCTGTTTCTATCTGCAGCTCACTTGAAAATAGCTGGACAGATACTGATGAAACTTAAACCGCTATCAAATGGTTCTCAATCGTAGGACCTTTGTCTGTAATTTAGTTTGCATGCGGGCTTTGTATACGTTGCATTGAGGGGAGAACCGAGAGAGTGTTTCTAAAATTTTTGTCTGTTTATATTAGAATGGCCGAATTTTTATGAAACTTGATACACTGTCTACTTATAAGTGTCCAAATTTAAAGCATAGCCGCATAGGGTATTTTTATCTCGCTTGGCTCAGGTTAAGATAAGGTTCCTGTCAAAACCGACACGAACGCGATAAAAATAAAAAGCCAGTATGAAATACATATAGGTACCTATACTTACACTAAAGTCCCCTTTTCGTGTCTATCCGTTTGTTCGCAATTTACCTACCTGAAAAGCGCTAGAACGATTTCAAATTTGTTTCACGGTTGAATAGAACATTATCCTGAGAACGCTTTAGGCTATAAATCATCTCGCTAAGCCATGGAGGTGTAAGGGCAACGTCGAGCTTAATTTAAAGTTACAACTACATATACAATCGCTATCATTTTATTTTGACATTAGCCAGACTTACCCGCTTATTATCTAGTTAAATATAAAAATGCTGACAAAATGACAATAATTCCAATTTCAATGGTTACTATACAGGAAATAGTTTTGCTACTTCAGCTGTTCGCAAGGTCGATGTACAGACAATTAGACAAGGTGTATTTTGCGTCGTCAGCTGAAAGTGCAGTACTACAACATGCCGGTACATTTAATATGCAAATAATACATATTATATTTGAACCGTTTTTTTACTTCCCACCTCTACTATGGTAGGGAAGTAATGGATTCAGTCCGAAAACAATATTTCGAGATTTTAACAGATTTTCACGTTTTGAGACCCTAGCAATCGTTTAAGATCATTTTCTGACTGATGTCTGTATGTGTGTGTGTATGTGTGTGTGTGTGTATGTGGTCAATTTTTCGCCTTCGATATCTTAAGAACGGAACAACATACGGGCATGCCGATTGTTCTATTGTGTTTATCAGCCTTTAACTTAGATCTGATTAGATTTTGAGTCAAATCGGTTCAGTGGATCCTGAGATATTCAAAAAAACGTCCTCAATGTCACGTATTAACATAGGTAAAAAAAAATATAAATGAATTCTAGATGTTATAATATGAAAAAAATGTAAATATTTTTTTTCTCTAAAATGTATAGTTTTCGAGAAAAAAAATATTTTACTAAAAAAAATAAAAATTGTACGTAAATCAAGGTAACCATGATTTTTGCTATATTAAGCTAGCCATCAATAGATCACCAAACAAAAAAGAGGGCCATGCTTTTTTCAAAGAATAAAAATTAAATTGTGTTTTAAAGACCACCAACAGCTAAGGTTATTTGGGCCTAGTCAAAGAATAAAAAAAAGAGTGTTTATTTTTTGCAAATATTTACTAGGTGGGAAGTATAGGACTGGTCATCAGTCGAATTTTTTTAAATTTCATCCCATGGCTTCAGGGTTTAACCCATGTGCCAGCATCTTATTCCCTAGATTACAATAACATAAGACTGGGACACAATGATAGATGGATTTAACAGGAGTTGGAGTGAGGAGCAAGGAAAGCAATAGAAATACAACAATGAGAGTTGAGTTTTTGTGGTTATAATATAATAATTATTAAATAGACAGTTAAGTAGCCATTCCACAAACAAATACTTTTCTTAACGTAATCAGTCGGGAATTTCGGGTTCAAGTCCTGACAGTGGTCTTTGATTTTTTCCTTGTATATCTTAATTGTTTGACGTTTAACATCACGATGGCATGTTCGCCGACTGATTACGTTAAGAAAAGTATTTGTTTGTGGAATGGCTATTGTCTATTTTAATAATTATTATATTATAACCACAAAAACTCAACTCTCATTGTTGTATTTATAAAACGGTGTTGAAATAGGTATACTTATATAGGAAAAGAACAGATCCCACTCTCGGGGCACTGTGTGAGTAAGAGGTAACTCAACCAGCCGGAAACTGGGAATTTCGGGTTCAAGTCCTGACAGTGGTCTTTTTTTTTCCTTGTATATATCTTAATTATTTGACGTTTAACATCACGATGGCATGTTCGCCGACTGATTACGTTAAGAAAAGTATTTGTTTGTGGAATAGCTTGTCTATTTAATAATTATTAGAAAGCAATAGAATTTAATCATTGTGAAAAAATTAGAAAAAAACGCACAATTAATCACTGTTTCTCAATTTGACTTGTTTTGCAGCTAAAAAATCAAAACAAAATTTTGTTCAAACCTGCAAGTATATTGGCAACGACGCGTTGTTTCGAACCTATACTTTTACGTATGGTTACTGCCATTAGAGATTTCTTAGATTGTGAAAACTTGAAAGAGCGGAAATACGAAAAAAAGAACAGAAGGAATAAAAAGCGCTGAATGTGGTTGAGAAACGAGATTAAATGAGTAGTACTTTCATTACAATGAAAACGTGTTTATTTTCTCTAGTTTTTCACGCTTTTCACACCGTAACGAGGCTATGTTATGCGCTGTGTTAACTACAGAGGTAATAAATTTTACTTTCACACCTGAAAATAGCTCTCCAAAGCAATGTCGGTGTACTATGTGTAATACATGTTGTGGTGGCACCTTAACAATTCGCAATGTCACTTATCTAAATATACGACGTGCACCATAAATTTATGTCGGTAGTAAACACGTTTAAATTACAGGTCAACTGGAGTGAAGCTGACCTGAACGAATATTGGCTAGTTTTTTAAGGCTAAACGCCTGCATAATGAATTTAAGTCGCTCATAATATACACTCAAGCGTACTTGACAATCATATGGTAATAGAGCAAACATGCTTGACCATGGACGTGTCGTTTACCATAGACGATCATTTTGCGGTTTTATTTAATTTGGTGACCCGGAGGAACAGCGTGATTAATGATGCAATTGTATAGTAATTATTTTCGCCTTTGAAACAGTGCAGAAGTAGAAAAAAGGATTTGAATGCAGGAGTGGATTAAAAACCTTCTAATAATTTTGTCGTCTATACAGTGGCGGACTTTCGATAAGACCGACTAAGCCCAGGCCTAGGCCGACTAAATATTAGGGGCGGCCAATCTGCGCCTGCGGCAGGCGGCAGCGAGCGGCCGCTATCTAGCTCAAGCACGTGCAAAGCGCGGCGACGTGTACTGAGAAAACTTTATATGATCTTATAACTCAGAAATAAAATATTTCTAGCGGGTTGAACCGAACGCAATGCCAATTTTCGTACTTCACATGTCTACGCTAAAAAGTTCGCTGAAAAGGGCGGCTGGTACTGAACGGCCTAGGGCGGCCAAGTTTGCTAGTCCACCTCTGCGTCTATATATATTTAGTCAATTAAAGAACGCTAAAATTATAGAATTTCTACACTCGCTATGGCTGCAAGTACCAGAATATATAGGAGTATAAAATATACTCTCATTCTGGTATGATATTGCTTACACGAAAGTACAAGCCAATAGTGCTTGTATTTTTTTAACTATAGCTAGTTGTATATTTCTGTATTTGTAAAGACTAGTTGAGTTAAAAAGTGGATTTCATTAAAAATAGAAAAAAAATTAGAAAATGGAGAAAAATTGTAGTGTATTCAAATCTACAGTTTTTATTTAAAGATTTAATAACGTTCTTCTTAATTAAGTACATTTTTTTGTGTAAAAAAAATTTAAAATTGCTCTTTTCTATACACAAAATATATGAAAATAAAATGGAAAACTTACTTTAAATGATTATATTAATTCAAAATACATTAAAGAGTTATACCTACGCTAATATTAAATAAACTTTGATCTTTCACTACTTTAATAAATAATTTGGTCAGCATGGAAATCCAATAAAAAATTGCTATAAGAAGCCATTAAAAGTCAAACCCACAAAATAATGAGCTAAACAAAAGTAATGCAAATTTTATAACTTGAGTGTTTTAAGACGTTTAGAATACGGTTAAGTCATCGATTTAAATGTTAACAGGCTCTCAGGCCCTTCTTGAAATAAAAAAACCGAACAAATCAAGCGGTAGGTAGATACTGCTGTCTCTTGAAGGAACTTACCTATTGATGTATAAAAAAAATGGTGAAGCATGAACCTACTTCATCCGCCGAGCATTCGATACATAATTTTCCTGTAAACTTTGCCAGTCCCTTATATGCCTAATAATATCAGACATAAGAGGGGGTGAGATACTTTTTTTGGTAGGTACATTTTACATGTTTTATTTTCCGCACTAGCGCAGAAAATAACGGTTGCCATAGCAACTTCTGTTTATTCGCTCTATACGCTTGCGTACGTCTGCCGTCACTTACTTGCACGAACTTCGCGGCACACTGTGGAAGGAAAGATGGGTACGCAAATGAACTGTCAGAATTTTTTGAAAATGACGTGAAAGTAAGTATTTTATAGTGGGTATGGCAAAAAATACCATATATGTCTCGTACGTAATGGTATTACGGCTCGTGTAGACTGTAAAAACTCACTATCGCTCGTTTTTACATACTGCCATCACTCGACTTAATATGCCCCATTACGTATCTAGACATACAATCTACTATAAAGGGTTTCCAAAGAGATACAAAATTCTCGTCACTCAAATTTGCGGTTCAAATAAGATATATCTCAGATGTTTATGTTATTATGCTAAATAGAAATTTCAAAAGAGTGTAATTTTCATGCAAAAATAAAATCGTGTACACTGTAGATTGAATGGATCTACACAAAACCAACTGAATTCTGAATACACCGTATTCATTATTCTTGTTTATGATGAGCTCGTTATAGACTTAATGTTAAATCGGCGTGATTTTAAGTTGCAGAGTTCATATTTCAGAGTTTAAGAATGTACCATTATTATTTTTCATATACATTAGGTGACAATTCTGTAATTTTACTCTATAACAATTTAAGTCTACCTACATAATTATTACTAGCTTTCCGGCCCGGCTTCGCCCGAGTGGATTTTAGTTTGGTAACGAAATAATCAAGAGCAACAAATTTCTCACATTTTACTTTACTTTAACACATAGATTAGTCAGCGTACACCAATTTAGGTCAGAAATCGCGTGCGGGATCCCCGACATACTTGTTTTCTGACTGCTCATTCCCCTTTCGTCTTAGCACGTAATAATAATATATAAGTACTTACTACTCGGTAAGAAGTAGGTTTTTAAATAGTGAAAGAATTTTTCAAATCGATTTAATAGTTCCTAAGGCTCATTTCGCACCAAACCAGTCCAGCCCAGTCGCGTCCAGTCAAGTTTTGTCCAGTTAAGTCACGTCAATATTTCCTTTCACACTGAATACGTCACGTCAGCC
The DNA here is from genome assembly GCA_039654895.1 of Mongoloraphidia duomilia. Classification (NCBI taxonomy): domain Eukaryota; kingdom Metazoa; phylum Arthropoda; class Insecta; order Raphidioptera; family Raphidiidae; genus Mongoloraphidia; species Mongoloraphidia duomilia. The sequence goes on along the minus strand of CM077517.1, from coordinate 32,803,884 downwards.
GTCCCGCAAATTCCGATCGAAGTTCGCGACAGCAACAATGCGGTCGCCGCGGCACAGTTTTGTGAAGAATTTTGTGTCAAGATGGACGTACTTCTCCAAGGCATAATTTTACGTCGGCTACACAGAAGGTTACCCGTGACAAACAAGCAAACAAACAAGCAAACAAACATACAACATTTTCCTCTTTAAACCTAACAAACTTGTATAATTTAGTCATGTTTCCATGGATGTAGTGTCAAATAACGAAAATTTTGCGATGTAAACACGCGGATTTCACTAGCTTTATAATATATAGACAAAATAACACTCCTCTACTAAAAAAAACTGTTTTTATTTCACTCCTAATTGCGTTTTTGTCTCGAAAATTTTCTTCTTACACTCTTCCAAAAGTATTCACGGAGCTTACAGAACGACAAAGCTGTGGGTCTCAATATCTTATCGATATCGGCTCGATATTTTTAAATAGGTATCGTTTCATCGAAACGAGATGGAGAAGTCTAGTCAACACGTAACCAAAAATATCTGCATCTTTTGCAATGCTTTAAAAACTCGGGTCGCAGAGCCAAACCCTTATATCGACAAAAAGTGTAATTGCTAATACAAGAATTGTGGCTTTACTATGTGAAAGTTTGTTTTTGGACAAAATAGAAAATTTAACCCCTTAACGCAACCCTTAGAATAATTAATTTTTTCTAAATTTCAATATTCGACATGGATTTTGTCAAAACAACAGCTGCACCAAATTATGTAAATTGTACACACTTAATTAACACGTAATTCATTTTCTGCAAACTAGTGTTTAAATAAAATTTGTAAGGCCGCTCCTGTCCGGCCGATTATATTAAAATTTTAGCAGCACACTTTATTCTCTACTGAAGGGTTACATTTAAATTTTTAAACATGTCCGAGAATTTTCTCGGTATTTTTGGCCCCAAAAACACTCTTCAATCCCTAAAAATAGCCCTTAAAATGTTCCAATTAAGCCCATTTTAAATAGGCTTCGTGCGGTGGTGGATTCTAACGTACATACCAAATTTAGTTAAAATCAATTAACTCTTTCGAAAGTAATTGTCAGCATACACAGATGCATATAAACATTTCCAAAAACTGTTTAAGAGCTGGGTAATGGTATGAAGCATCGAGCAATTTTGATCCGACCCTTAGGCCCCGCCATCCGACCGACGCCAATAGTGTATATGCCATATGGCAAATACACAAATTATTTTACCTCATTAAATTGTGATTTAGAACTTTTGCATCATCTAACACGTTCTAAGATAATTTCGATAACGTGTTAGACAGTTAGAGAACACTAGTATTGTAAACGAACCTTTGAAGTTGATGCAGATATAATATAAATAATGTCACTCAATGTGACGAGGGAATAGTCAAACACTAACAGACACCCGCAAAGGTGACAAAAGACATTCCCTAATAGGAAGTCACGCACATTACTAAGGGCAGATTCTCCAACAGTATTTTTGCTGATAGCATTTTAAATAAAGGCGATTCAAAAGAACCTCATCCAATATTAAAATTGAAGTTCCATTTCAAATCGAAATTGTAACATGAAATGGATCTGCTTTCTTGGGTGAATTGGGCTTAAACTCTTAGAGAATGGATTTTTTTGGTCGATATAGAAGATATTTGGAGCGAACGTCAAAAAAAACGACAAATTTTCACTAAAACGCTACTGATTATTTTTCTTGCATATATAATCCTAACTATCCTAATTCCTAACTAATATTATAAATGCGGAAGTGAGTTTGTTTGTTTGTTTGTTCAGCTTTCACGCCTCAACTACTCAACCAAGCTCTGTGAAATTTTGCAGGCGGTAGCTTCCGCAATGGAGATGAATATAGGCTATAATAACTAGCTGACCCAGCTTCGCCCGGGTGAAATTTGGGGGCCACCTCAGAAAACCGATTTCTCGTCACTATACTGAATGGATTTTGTTCCGGTTTTCACGATCTGATAGATTGATTCGCGAGGAAGGTTTAGATCGAGGTTTAGATGTACTAGATATAATTGAAACTGGCCGGCCCGGATTTTCCCGGGTTAAAATCGGGGGTAATCTCATAAGACCGATTTCAAAATTTTTTTCACTGTTCGATAGGTGATATTTTTCTTTAGGTCATAGGCTATAATAACTGACCGACCCGACTTCGCCCGGGTGAAATCGGAGATAATCTCAGAAATTACCGATTTAATTTTTTTTCAGTGTTCGATAGGTTACAATTTGTTTTAAAGAACATATGCTATAATAATTGAGGCCGGTCCGGCTTCGTCCGGGTGAAAATCAGGTTTAGGGTTAATCTGAGAAATTAATGAACCGAATTCCATTTTTTTTTACTGTTAACTAGAGCGAACGAGCGAAGCGAGTGAGTAATGTATTATTAAATAATAAATTCATAGCACCCGGGCGAAGCCGGATCGGGTCGCTAGTATTACATGTTTCACACAACTTTTGACATAACCTTGATTTAAATTCAATTTTTAATCTATCCGATTTGCACACGGCCGAAACCGAACTGGGCAGCTATACTATAGTATAGACCTATAGATAAAATTGTGTTTTAAAAATCACCAATAGCTAAGGTTATTTGGGCCTAACGCCAATTCATATTTTCAATTCATTGTTTTTTTTTTTTAATAATAAATTGAAAATCCAATTGACACTTTTACCAGCTCTCGGGCTAGAATCCGGGAACTGGGGACTTGTAATAGAGGAACCATAGCAACGTCATGTAAACAACAGCATTGCTAAACGCTCGGCCATTCTTTAGACCTATAGAGTATGGACATAGACCTTCCTTTGTAAATTATTGCTACTGGAATGGTAAAAACCGCATTCAAATCCGTTCAATAGTTCATGAGATTAGTCGGTACAGCGAGACAAACAGACAGGCAGACACCTACACTATCTGTATAAATAATAATTTTTTATGTTTGTTTTTAAAGGCACAACCGTCTATTTTCTATACACAGTTCATTTCCCAACGGTCACATTAGAGTCAAAAAGCGTAACCCATTAAAGTATTAAAACAGGAAGTAGTTAAATTAGCATATATTATTATTTTTAGGTCGACGTCGCATATCTCGACTCCACATCGTCATGGCGGCGCGGCGTCGCGAGGTGATTTTTTTCCTTTATATTTTGTAATAAACATAAATTATTTGCCTACGCATTATTACCCAATACGACTGACATTAAATCAATGTTTCCGTAAACAATGCAAGTGCCATAAGGCATATCTGGATGTTTTATGAAACGTCTAGACAGTTCGCGAAACGCTGACAGAATGTTTTCGACGGCTCAGTATCGAGCGTCAGTATATCTATCACTTAAATCTACCGACGTCTATATATTGCTCCCTGAATTTTCGTTGGTCATTTTTGTTAAGGTTTGAATGTGTTTAACTAAATTTCTGAAAATCACTAGACAGATCATGAACTGTTTAGAAATGTTGGATAGATAGATATTGTAGATTATAGACGCTCGACAACAGATGTTATAAGCGTCTAGAAATGTTGGTCTTTAGAAGATACATCCAAGTTATATAATCTATCAAGTATCAACGTTTCATGAACTCTATGGACGTTTCATGAAATTGTCTAGACGTTTCATGAAATGACCTGCTACACTAGATTATGCCTGCGACATACACACACATTTCTGTCAGCAACTGTGTCACGAAGAAGTTAATAAAAATTTTTATAGTTTCAAAAGAATATTTCGGACTGGTTATTTTTTAATGTATACGTTATATGTTCCAGTATATACAAAATCTCGTATAAATATACATTTTCATCAGTTGTCAAATATGTTTATTTTATTGAAAACTGTATAAAAGTGAAATAACAAAACTATATAAACTGTTTGATATTGAAACGTTGACCTTTGATTATATTGAGTCAATAAATTTTCATAAGAGATGGCTTTTTTATATAAATCTCAAATTTGCTCTCATTGGCTAAGTGACAAACATTAGAAGTTTCAGTAGATAATGACTTTCTATGCACCTAAGAAAGTGGCACCAAATACCTTTCTGTGGTTACTCCAAAAGCCACGAATTCCACGTTATAATGGAGGTTCACAAGTGGGAGGAAGCAAATAAAGCCTCACGTTGAATTTCCACTCCTGGACTCCGGTAATCTAAGTGATTTATCTCTTACTCAGCAAAAAGGACGAAAGAATTCCTTACTCTCAGTAGAACAGAACTGAGAATTTTGACACTGTCCTCTAAGATACCATCTTAAAAACATGGGCATGGTAGAAGATGATAACTGTCGCTTCTGCAAGGAGGCAACAGAAACCGCTGAACATATTTTGTGTTCATGCGAGGCAGTTTCTTCCAGAAGGCTGCAACATCTAAATGGAAGGTTCTTAGGGCCTAATAAGGTGTGGAATGCAGCCCCCAGAGATGTAATAAGGTTCGTTAATAACCTAATACCGGAATGGGAATAAATACGAGGGGACTCACAAAAGATCTTCCAGGTCGCAGGGAACGAAGGGCAGTAATGCCTTATGCCTCATGTAAAATCTATCATTTATCTATGCGCCAATTTTTCAAAATTATTTGCTGCATTTTTTAAGAAATTTCTGTACAGAAAAGTAAAACTACACATTTTTCAGACACAACTAATTTTTAAAATATTTGCGTGTTGAAAAACAATTTGTACCGAATCTTTTTCCGAACCCTAGGCCCCGTTATTCGATCAATGACAATAGTGTATGTGCAGCCATATACTATGAATTATGTATACTTATTGAAATATTGTATACAAACAGGCTGGGGAAGTGCATCAAAATTATCATACAACTTTTACTAAGGTGTTTTAACACTAATCTTCTTCTTTTGATCTGTACTATCACCCATTAAAATAAAATAAGTAGACCGAGAACACCCTGTATAGGCAAACTGCAAATACACTAATTAAGCATATTCTAATTAATTTATAATATAAGTAAGGGTGAAGAACTACCATTGATTGAAAGCAAATGGTTCGAACAGTTTAGTTATTAATAGTAAATAAGTACTAGATGTCTAACGCAAACTATGAAATGTTTTGGAAATAACGAAGGACGCACCAATTAAAATTACAGACAGGTCTACTATGGGCTTACAAAAACTGTTGACTGCATTGGAAGTTGTATAACTAGAAAATCAAAAGAGGTGAACTCAGGAAATATTGAAAAATATAATATATAGATACATCCAAATTAAGTCACTATACATTAGAATTTAGATTAATCGAAATATTTGATTACCTACGTATTTTTTTCTGTAGTAGTGTAACAGGTGGATGAAATTTATTTTGTTTCTTAAAAGTGCGTAATGGAAAAGAATAATATAATAATAATACTCGCATACAGAAGTTGAAAACAAAGTAAATTTAAATTTAGCCTTTTTCGTCAAGATTTTTGACAGGCACTGGGCTAAAGGCGAGTACATGGGAGCTGACCAGTAGACAGTAGCTGCACCGGTACGACGGAAACCGGGGAAATAATATAAGCTTCTCGGCTGTTTACACTAGGTCAGTAGCTCTCTATCGACCAATTTCCCGGCTTGAAGATCTTCAAAAGTGCATCGTGATGTCATAAATCAATCCACTTAATTGTTTAACGCTAACCAGTTACTACACTGCGTTCAAACTGAGCGAGTCGGGTGCGAACTACTAGCCTAATAGGCGGTGGGGGGAGGTAAAATTAAAAGATATTGAAATAACTCCCATGCACAGTAGCTGACAACCTTGCAGAGACAGTAACTCGGAACGATCTGTTTAAACCATGATAGTAGCTGGCACAGTGTTGCCAGTGCTATAGGGAAATTTCCCTAGATCTAGGGAAATCTGGGTACTTATGTAATGGAAAAAGGGAAATTTCCGATAATTTGGCGAATTTTTCAGATTTTGCATCAGATGCCAATTATTGTTATTTTTTATCAATAATTGACACAAATACTTAATAGATATTAAAAAGGTTGGCTATAATATAACTAGCAAACGATAAAATATGAATCCGAATCTTCATTTCCTTTATAATTTTATTTGTTGATATATTAATTTGTGTCCCTTATAAATTTAGTGTTGTTTGTTCATGTTCTAATAAAAATATCTATATATTTAATTATATACTTCAGTGAGTTTAATGCACATATTTATTCCATGCCTTTATTGTCATTTTTCTTATGTGGCTGAACTATCGAGGAAAATAACTATAAGAAATTGAGATAATCACGCTCAAACACTAGAACTAAAACAAAGCTTTAAATCTGAAATGAAATACTTTCAGGGAAATTCTAGGGAATTCTTATTTTTTTAGGGAAATTTAATGGTAATTTTGAAGCTATGAGGTCTAGGGAAAATCTGGAGAATTTTTCAAAATTTTACTAGAGAAATAAGTTTTGCACCTGGCAACACTAAACTGGCATACAGTAACTTGCCTTCCCAACTCGCACGTTAGTTGTACTGTGTAAGCTCTCCTTTATTAGGTATCTATAATATAATGCAACGTCTGTCTGTCTCTGTCTGTCCTTTTGTGCGCTTATAACCCAGGAACTACCAGTCCAATTTGAAAAAAAAATTTTTTTGTTAAGTAGCCCGTTTATCTGGGAAGGTTATAGGCTATTCTAGTTTTTTTAAATTCAACCCTAAAGGGGTTAAAATGGAGATGTAGAATTTTTTGCCTATATCTATTCTATCTATATTAATATGTTTGTACGCGCTAATCTCAGAAACTACCAGTCCGATTTGAAAATATTATTATTTTTTTGTTAGCTAGCCCGTTTATTGAGGAAGGCTGTATGCTGTTCGAGTTTTTTTTTCAAATCCAACCCCAAAGTGGATAAAACGGGAGTGTAGGATTTTTTTGACTATCTATACTAATATACTATACCTATACTACCTACTAATATTATAAACTGTAGGCAAGTACGCGAAGCGAGAACAACGACACGTGACTTTGCTTCGCAGGGGGAGGATTTCTTGCAGGGGGGGATAAATCATAAATTCTTATCTCCGGAACTACTGAACTGATTCTAAAAATTCTTTCACTAATAGAAAGCTACACTATCCCTGAGGGATATAGGCCATATTTTGTTTTGATTCTCGCGGGGGGGGGGGGGTAATAAATAATAAATTTCTATCTCTAGAACTACTGAACCGATTCTAAAAATTCTTTTACTAGTAGAAAGCTACACTATCTCTGAGTGATATAGGTTATATTTTATTTTGATTTTCGCGGCGGGGAGGGAGGTAATAATACATAATAATATAGTACAGGTACATTAATATCTGACGCTAATTACCTCAGTTGTTGAGCGTCTATAATTTACAATTCTTCCACATTAATATCGACAGCAAAGTTCTTCTTGGTATCATTACGTTTTGGTTTATACCACGATGCATCAATATAAAAAAAAGAACGATAATATCTGAAAAACGGAAGCGATGTCTTAATGTTCGCAAAGTCCGCCGGTCCTATTGAAATTAAACTAAGTGGTGAATTTGAGATCTGAAGCAGTTTAATGGCTATATCATAATACTATATATATGGAAGGAAAGTAATCAGCTGGAAATGACGTTTCTCCAAGATATAGGTAAGCTCCAGACTGCGGAAATTAAATTTATATACCCGCTTTATTGTCGATAGGCTGGGAGTAGACGTACTACGGCCCAGTATTGCCTAGAAAATGTATGACTATGTTATTACAAGATGCAACAAACCAATAATCATTGATTCAGAGTATCTCTTTTTAATTGATTGATTAAAAATGTATGCAAGCTTACTATCTATAGCTACCTTCCGGAGTATAATTACACACTAATGTTGTTGCTTTTGGCGTCTTAATTGCTGTAATCTACATTGTCGTCAAAACATAGTTTTGTTTTTGTTTTTATGAGTTTCTTAAGAGTACTATATTCAATAGCGGAAGTTACCCCCTTCATCTCAAATTTCTTCCTTTCGCCTATAAAACGGTTCCCGCTCTCCCGACGTTATTTTTAAAGCTATAAAAGGTTCAAGTAAACGCCAAATGAAGGACCGAGAATCACACTACAGATCCTATAGGCGAATTTTTTGAAAACAGTTTTGGATACGTGTGAAAGATTACGTAATTTTTTAAAAAGTTGTAAGTTTTTTCAGGGTTTTTTTTTCAATTTTGTGCCTGTAGTATCTGTAGTGTGATTCTTGGTCCTTCATTTGGCGTTTACCCGAACCATTTAGCGGAATATAATTTAAATTTGGGTACAGTTTGAAAAAGTATAGAGTATTTCATCAAAATCGGCTTAGCTGTTTCCGAATAATGCTGGTACAAACAGACAGAAAGACAAAAATTCTCAGAACACGTTTATCCGTTTAGCATACAAAAATATATAGGTACCTACTCAAAAAATCCCCAAGAAAATAAAATGAAAGACAAAGGTTCCGTTACTAATTTATAATATATCTATTAGTAATGATACTATTATTATTAGTTTTATTTGTGACACTTCGTATAATGTTTGTACATAGATATTAACATATAAGTATTGTTAATATGCAACGGAATCCTCGGAAAAAACTTCCAGAAAATAAATATAATATCACATATCGATTATTGATTTACTCACGAAGACTCGACGCTTAGAATCGAAGAAAATTCGCATTGGATGAAAATAAAACAACAAAAAATTAAAAGAAAAAAACAATATTACAATGTTTTTAAAAACAAAACACTGATAAAATATTTATCACAAAAGTTTCATTTAAATATTGAATATATACTGGAAAGATATTTTAGATGAGATACAAATATAAACCCTTTTTGTTCTTTTTTTTTGTAGCAGAAAAAAAATTTATAATCGATTTTTATTATCTATGTATGGTTTGCAAAATAATCTTCCCTTTAAAGCAATGCTTTTAATTCTCATATAGACAATTTGCCTGATAACACAGAAATGCTCTTTATCGTGGACGCGAGAGTGGTTTTATAGGAATCGACTGACCAGCGACTTTAAGGTGAGACAGGATGACACGCGAAAATTTGATTGATAATAATCAATGCGGCATTTATATTCTTTGAGTTATAATGCAAGGACTAAGTCAACATCTACACCTCGCAGCTGACATGGAATTACTGTATAAGAAAATAGCGACTAACCGCTGCTTGGAGCATTACCGGTATAGTGTATGTATTTCAGCCCAGCTCTAATCATAAGGGACATTCATTCACGAATGACACATCAGCTACAAAAAAATGGTAGACCAAAGTATTGCGCCAAGGGCATTTGTCTTTTTGCAAATGCCTTTGTTTTATTACTGAAGATAGACTAGCCATACGTATTTCAGTTTAGAGCAGGATTTCTCAACCTTTTTAACATTTTATTTGTCGTCAAAATGTCCATACATATAATCTATATAATCTATATAATCATTCCAAATACAATATACCTACATATAGGTAGATACCTATATTATATTCGAAATGTCTACTATAGGTTACTAAGCTAGTCGTGTCAGATAGATGAGAGGGTAACTTCGGTGACACCGTACCTTGAATAACGCATAAAAGAGAGAGGAGAATACCTTTAACAGCTGATATCCTTATCTAAAAATGTCATGCAGACGCTCGACAATATAGGTTATAAGCGTCTTGTCATGCAGATGATATTGTGGGATAATAACTATGAGCACGAAGAAAACAGAGAGACACCTCTGACAACTTGTGCTCGATAGACAAGAATTCGGGACTTAACGCGTTCGGGTATTATTACAGTTCAGTGACACTGACTTATCGAGCGTCGACTTATCGGAATGTTACTGTATTCCTTTTGCATCTTCTACGCAAGAAAACGTGTTTCTCAATAGAATGAAGGCTGTCTCTACACGTTCTTTTCTATTCAAACTTGGACCAGTAGCGTTCAAAAAATTGGAAGATATCTTATTTTATCTCGACCTTTGTTGTCGAGCGTCTATAATCCACAATTCAATTCTTATTTTATTTTGCTCACACCCATGCTGATATTGAGAATGGACAATCCGTTCTCGAAAATGTGTCACCGGGAGAGGCATTACCTATACTGATTAAGAACCGCTGACCTAGAGAAAATAAAATATTTGGCAAAACAAAAAGGAAACTAGGATGAGTCAACTTGGCCCCCCACCTCATTTTTTTTCAGTTTTTTTTTGACAAATCAATTGTGCTCGAATTGTGCTCAATTGTGCTGCTAATATTTTCAATTGTGCTCAATTGCAAATTGCTTAAAAATTGAAAACAAATCCGGGGGCCAAGTTGACGCTCAGCCCCCGGAAATTTTGGAATTTCGATGTTTTTTTTAGCTCATTCAATTGTGCTCGCAGTGTGCTGAATTGTGCTGCAAAGATTTTCAATTCAGCTCATCTGCAAAGTACCTTAAAATCGAAAACAAATCCGGGGGCCAAGTTGACGCTCAGCCCCCGGAAATTTTGGATTTTTGATGTTTTTTTTAGCTCATTCAATAGTGCTCGAATTGTGCTCAATTGTGCTGCAAAGATTTTCAATTCAGCTCATCTGCAAAGTACTTTAAAATCAAAAACAAATCCGGGGGCCAGGTTGACGCTCAGCCCCCGGAAATTTTTGATTTTTGATGTTTTTTTTAGCTCCTTCAATAGTGCTCGAATTGTGCTCAATTGTGCTGCAAAGATTTTCAATGCAGCTCATTTGCAAAGTACTTTAAAATTGAAAACAAATCCAGGGGCCAAGTTGACGCTCAGCCCCCGGAAATTTTGGATTTTTGATGTTTTTTTTAGCTCATTCAATAGTGCTCGAATTGTGTTCAATTGTGCTGTAAAGATTTTCAATTCAGCTCATCTCCAAAGTACTTTAAAATCAAAAACAAATCCGGGGCCAGTTAAAGCTAAGCCCCCGGAAATTTTGGATTTTTGATGTTTTTATTAGCTTATTCAATAGTGCTCGAATTGTGTTCAATTGTGCTGTAAAGATTTTCAATTCAGCTCATCTGCAAAGTACTTCAAAATCAAAAACAAATCCGGGGCATGTTAAAGTCAGCCCCCGGAAATTTTGGATGTTTGATGATTTTTTTAGCTCATTCAATAGTGCTCGAATTGTGTTCAATTGTGCTGTAAAGATTTTCAATTAGGCTCATCTGCAAAGTACTTCAAATTCAAAAACAAATCCGGGGGCCAAGTTGACGCTCAGCCCCCGGAAATTTTGGATTTTTGATGTTTTTTTTAGCTCATTCAATAGTGCTCGAATTGTGCTCAATTGTGCTGCAAAGATTTTCAATTCAGCTCATCTGCAAAGTACTTTAAAATCAAAAACAAATCCGGGGGCCAGGTTGACGCTCAGCCCCCGGAAATTTTTGATTTTTGATGTTTTTTTTAGCTCATTCAATAGTGCTCGAATTGTGTTCAATTGTGCTGTAAAGATTTTCAATTCAGCTCATCTGCAAAGTACTTCAAAATCAAAAACAAATCCGGGGGCCAAGTTGACGCTCAGCCCCCGGAAATTTTGGATTTTTGATGTTTTTTTTAGCTCATTCAATAGTGCTCGAATTGTGCTCAATTGTGCTGCAAAGATTTTCAATTCAGCTCATCTGCAAAGTACTTTAAAATCGAAAAGAAATCCGGGGCATGTTAAAACTCAGCCCCCGGAAATTTTGGATTTTTGATGTTTTTTTTAGCTCATTCAATAGTGCTCGAATTGTGTTCAATTGTGCTGTAAAGATTTTCAATTCAGCTCATCTGCAAAGTACTTCAAAATCAAAAACAAATCCGGGGGCCAAGTTGACGCTCAGCCCCCGGAAATTTTGGATTTTTGATGTTTTTTTTAGCTCATTCAATAGTGCTCGAATTGTGCTCAATTGTGCTGCAAAGATTTTCAATTTAACTCATCTGCAAAGTACTTTAAAATCAAAAACAAACGCGGGGGCCAGGTTTACGCTCAGCCCCCGGAAATTTTGGAATTTCGATGTTTTTTTTAGCTCATTCAATTGTGCTCGCAGTGTGCTGAATTGTGCTGCAAAGATTTTCAATTCAGCTCATCTGCAAAGTACCTTAAAATCGAAAACAAATCCAGGGGCCAAGTTGACGCTCAGCCCCCGGAAATTTTGGATTTTTGATGTTTTTTTTAGCTCATTCAATAGTGCTCGAATTGTGCTCAATTGTGCTGCAAAGATTTTCAATTCAGCTCATCTGCAAAGTACTTTAAAATCAAAAACAAATCCGGGGGCCAGGTTGACGCTCAGCCCCCGGAAATTTTTGATTTTTGATGTTTTTTTTAGCTCCTTCAATAGTGCTCGAATTGTGCTCAATTGTGCTGCAAAGATTTTCAATGCAGCTCATTTGCAAAGTACTTTAAAATTGAAAACAAATCCGGGGGCCAAGTTGACGCTCAGCCCCCGGAAATTTTGGATTTTTGATGTTTTTTTTAGCTCATTCAATAGTGCTCGAATTGTGTTCAATTGTGCTGTAAAGATTTTCAATTCAGCTCATCTGCAAAGTACTTCAAAATCAAAAACAAATCCGGGGGCCAAGTTGACGCTCAGCCCCCGGAAATTTTGGATTTTTGATGTTTTTTTTAGCTCATTCAATAGTGCTCGAATTGTGCTCAATTGTGCTGCAAAGATTTTCAATTTAACTCATCTGCAAAGTACTTTAAAATCAAAAACAAACGCGGGGGCCAGGTTTACGCTCAGCCCCCGGAAATTTTGGAATTTCGATGTTTTTTTTAGCTCATTCAATTGTGCTCGCAGTGTGCTGAATTGTGCTGCAAAGATTTTCAATTCAGCTCATCTGCAAAGTACCTTAAAATCGAAAACAAATCCGGGGGCCAAGTTGACGCTCAGCCCCCGGAAATTTTGGATTTTTGATGTTTTTTTTAGCTCATTCAATAGTGCTCGAATTGTGCTCAATTGTGCTGCAAAGATTTTCAATTCAGCTCATCTGCAAAGTACTTTAAAATCAAAAACAAATCCGGGGGCCAGGTTGACGCTCAGCCCCCGGAAATTTTTGATTTTTGATGTTTTTTTTAGCTCCTTCAATAGTGCTCGAATTGTGCTCAATTGTGCTGCAAAGATTTTCAATGCAGCTCATTTGCAAAGTACTTTAAAATTGAAAACAAATCCGGGGGCCAAGTTGACGCTCAGCCCCCGGAAATTTTGGATTTTTGATGTTTTTTTTAGCTCATTCAATAGTGCTCGAATTGTGTTCAATTGTGCTGTAAAGATTTTCAATTCAGCTCATCTCCAAAGTACTTTAAAATCAAAAACAAATCCGGGGCCAGTTAAAGCTAAGCCCCCGGAAATTTTGGATTTTTGATGTTTTTATTAGCTTATTCAATAGTGCTCGAATTGTGTTCAATTGTGCTGTAAAGATTTTCAATTCAGCTCATCTGCAAAGTACTTCAAAATCAAAAACAAATCCGGGGCATGTTAAAGTCAGCCGCCGGAAATTTTGGATGTTTGATGATTTTTTTAGCTCATTCAATAGTGCTCGAATTGTGTTCAATTGTGCTGTAAAGATTTTCAATTAGGCTCATCTGCAAAGTACTTCAAAATCAAAAACAAATCCGGGGGCCAAGTTGACGCTCAGCCCCCGGAAATTTTGGATTTTTGATGTTTTTTTTAGCTCATTCAATAGTGCTCGAATTGTGCTCAATTGTGCTGCAAAGATTTTCAATTCAGCTCATCTGCAAAGTACTTTAAAATCAAAAACAAATCCGGGGGCCAGGTTGACGCTCAGCCCCCGGAAATTTTTGATTTTTGATGTTTTTTTTAGCTCATTCAATAGTGCTCGAATTGTGTTCAATTGTGCTGTAAAGATTTTCAATTCAGCTCATCTGCAAAGTACTTCAAAATCAAAAACAAATCCGGGGGCCAAGTTGACGCTCAGCCCCCGGAAATTTTGGATTTTTGATGTTTTTTTTAGCTCATTCAATAGTGCTCGAATTGTGCTCAATTGTGCTGCAAAGATTTTCAATTCAGCTCATCTGCAAAGTACTTTAAAATCGAAAAGAAATCCGGGGCATGTTAAAACTCAGCCCCCGGAAATTTTGGATTTTTGATGCTTTTTTTAGCTCATTCAATAGTGCTCGAATTGTGTTCAATTGTGCTGTAAAGATTTTCAATTCAGCTCATCTGCAAAGTACTTCAAAATCAAAAACAAATCCGGGGGCCAAGTTGACGCTCAGCCCCCGGAAATTTTGGATTTTTGATGTTTTTTTTAGCTCATTCAATAGTGCTCGAATTGTGCTCAATTGTGCTGCAAAGATTTTCAATTTAACTCATCTGCAAAGTACTTTAAAATCAAAAACAAACGCGGGGGCCAGGTTTACGCTCAGCCCCCTAAAATTTTGGAATTTTTCATGTTTTTTTAATTTTTTTTTATTGAATAATTGATAGTTGGCGTCTGGATGAGTAAGAGTTTAGAATAACAAAATATGGTGATTTTTTTGTATGCAGGAATGAAAAAAAGAATTTTGTATTTTTCTATAAATTCTAATAATAAAATAATGTATATTTTTTAAAATGCCAATTTACAGGACCACCCGTTGTTTGAAAACGTAGACTCGTCCAACCCGAAAATGAAGATTTTTTAAACAAATACTACTCTATATACAGTGTGTCCTAGGATAAGATGTAACGAAAGGTGTAATGAACAAACAAATTTAGAATTTCTACAGGGTGTTTTATAAGCAAAGTTGTAAAAGTTGGCCTAGTGCGAGTAGATTCGCGCATCGATCGTTCCATACAAAAATAGAATTAACGAGTTGAGTGGGGGTAAAAAATTTTTTGATTTGTTTTTAAAAAGTTTTTTTTACTTATATTTTATTCTGTTCTTTTTAGTGTTTCAATTTTTTTCCGTATCAAATTTAATTAAAGTATATAAATATACTTTAATTAAATTTGATTAGCAAATAATAATTGTAATTATTATTTGTCAAGATTTATGCCATAACAACAATCTGTGAAAATTTCAACTAGCTACCTCGTACTGTTTGTGGGATAGAGCCCTGTGACAGACGGACGGAAACACGGACGGACGTACAGATATCGTAAACAGAGTAAAAGTGTTCCATACGGAGGTACGGGGCTCTAAAATGACAGAATATATTTTTCGAAATATGAAAATGTCACAGACAAAAGTTGTTTAGAATGCTATTTTATAAACCCATACCAAATTTCAGAAATATTTAAAAAAATCGTTTGTTTTGTAACGTTGTAAAAATGACCAAGAAAAGGGTATACTTCTCTCGGTCATTTTTACAACGTTACAAAACAAACGATTTTTTTTATATTTATTTATTAAAATTTGAAAATATGATTTAAAAAAAGTTGTTTAAAATGCAATTTTATAACTCCATTTCAAATTTCAGCAATAATAAAAGAAATCGTTACCAATACAGAAAATTCATGATTTTTTAAAAATATATTTCTGAAATTTGGTATGGGGTTATAAAATTGCATTCTAAACTACTTTTATTAGTTGATTTTTTGAAAAATAAAACTACTTTTTCGTTGTCATTTTTACCACTTTGCTGATAAAACACCTAGTAGAAGACCGAATTAACTCATTTTTGGTATATCTTAGTTTATATCCCTAATTAATGCTACTACA
The DNA here is from genome assembly GCA_039654895.1 of Mongoloraphidia duomilia. Lineage (NCBI taxonomy): Eukaryota > Metazoa > Arthropoda > Insecta > Raphidioptera > Raphidiidae > Mongoloraphidia > Mongoloraphidia duomilia. The sequence continues at coordinate 32,788,286 of CM077517.1, read as the reverse complement.
ATATTCGAATCTTTTTTTGTTCTTGTTACATCTATTCTGGGACACACTGTATATGTTTGTTTGTATTTAGAGTAACCGTTGGAAATACGTTGGTTTAAAATCGGCAACCCTTCATACGCATGTGTGAATTATTGTGAACAACTTTATGTTTTCGGTTTAAAACAAAAGCCCGTAAAATGACTTAGAAGCTGCTTTTACCTGGAATATTTGCCAAATTTCCTAAGCATTTAAATATTTTAGTGAATCATTTTTTTTTTCAACACATTATTTAAACTGGCCCCGGATTTGTTTTTGATTTTAAAGTACTTTGCAGATGAGCTGAATTGAAAATCTTTGCAGCACAATTGAGCACAATTCGAGCACTATTGAATGAGCTAAAAAAAACATCAAAAATCCAAAATTTCCGGGGGCTGACTTTAACATGCCCCGGATTTGTTTTTGATTTTGAAGTACTTTGCAGATGAGCTGAATTGAAAATCTTTACAGCACAATTGAACACAATTCGAGCACTATTGAATAAGCTAAAAAAAACATCAAAAATCCAAAATTTCCGGGGGCTTAGCTTTAACTGGCCCCGGATTTGTTTTTGATTTTAAAGTACTTTGGAGATGAGCTGAATTGAAAATCTTTACAGCACAATTGAACACAATTCGAGCACTATTGAATGAGCTAAAAAAAACATCAAAAATCCAAAATTTCCGGGCGCTGAGCGTCAACTTGGCCCCCGGATTTGTTTTCAATTTTAAAGTACTTTGCAAATGAGCTGCATTGAAAATCTTTGCAGCACAATTGAGCACAATTCGAGCACTATTGAATGAGCTAAAAAAAACATCAAAAATCCAAAATTTCCGGGGGCTGAGCGTCAACTTGGCCCCCGGATTTGTTTTCAATTTTAAAGTACTTTGCAGATGAGCTGCATTGAAAATCTTTGCAGCACAATTGAGCACAATTCGAGCACTATTGAATGAGCTAAAAAAAACATCAAAAATCCAAAATTTCCGGGGGCTGAGCGTCAACTTGGCCCCCGGATTTGTTTTCAATTTTAAAGTACTTTGCAAATGAGCTGCATTGAAAATCTTTGCAGCACAATTGAGCACAATTCGAGCACTATTGAAGGAGCTAAAAAAAACATCAAAAATCAAAAATTTCCGGGGGCTGAGCGTCAACCTGGCCCCCGGATTTGTTTTTGATTTTAAAGTACTTTGCAGATGAGCTGAATTGAAAATCTTTGCAGCACAATTGAGCACAATTCGAGCACTATTGAATGAGCTAAAAAAAACATCAAAAATCCAAAATTTCCGGGGGCTGAGCGTCAACTTGGCCCCCGGATTTGTTTTCGATTTTGAAGTACTTTGCAGATGAGCCTAATTGAAAATCTTTACAGCACAATTGAACACAATTCGAGCACTATTGAATGAGCTAAAAAAAACATCAAAAATCCAAAATTTCCGGGGGCTGACTTTAACATGCCCCGGATTTGTTTTTGATTTTGAAGTACTTTGCAGATGAGCTGAATTGAAAATCTTTACAGCACAATTGAACACAATTCGAGCACTATTGAATAAGCTAAAAAAAACATCAAAAATCCAAAATTTCCGGGGGCTTAGCTTTAACTGGCCCCGGATTTGTTTTTGATTTTAAAGTACTTTGGAGATGAGCTGAATTGAAAATCTTTACAGCACAATTGAACACAATTCGAGCACTATTGAATGAGCTAAAAAAAACATCAAAAATCCAAAATTTCCGGGGGCTGAGCGTCAACTTGGCCCCCGGATTTGTTTTCAATTTTAAAGTACTTTGCAAATGAGCTGCATTGAAAATCTTTGCAGCACAATTGAGCACAATTCGAGCACTATTGAAGGAGCTAAAAAAAACATCAAAAATCAAAAATTTTCGGGGGCTGAGCGTCAACCTGGCCCCCGGATTTGTTTTTGATTTTAAAGTACTTTGCAGATGAGCTGAATTGAAAATCTTTGCAGCACAATTGAGCACAATTCGAGCACTATTGAATGAGCTAAAAAAAACATCAAAAATCCAAAATTTCCGGGGGCTGAGCGTCAACTTGGCCCCCGGATTTGTTTTCGATTTTAAGGTACTTTGCAGATGAGCTGAATTGAAAATCTTTGCAGCACAATTCAGCACACTGCGAGCACAATTGAATGAGCTAAAAAAAACATCGAAATTCCAAAATTTCCGGGGGCTGAGCGTCAACTTGGCCCCCGGATTTGTTTTCAATTTTTAAGCAATTTGCAATTGAGCACAATTGAAAATATTAGCAGCACAATTGAGCACAATTCGAGCACAATTGATTTGTCAAAAAAAAACTGAAAAAAAATGAGGTGGGGGGCCAAGTTGACTCATCCAGGAAACTACTGCAGTAATTTATCAAGAATATATTGTAGTAAAGTTTACCTCAAACAAGCGATATATCGTCCCACAGACATAAAACATGTCGATATAGATCTGTTTTTTTCAATAATCTCCTATATCATAATATTTATTATGAAATAAATGGTTTATGAAATATAAGGTACAACATAATATTGGTAGTTTTCGCTTCACAAAAATTTCTGTTCCAGAACTATGTAAAACTTGATTAAGAAACAAAAACGATATTATGCTCCTTATAAATTATGAAATGTTCATTGCAATAACAAATGAAACGTTTTCTGCACAATTGGCTGTTGATTCAGTCGTCAACCCGACACGACATCTTATGTAAGATACCTAGCCTTTTGAAACTTGCGACTGAGACGGGAGACAACGACCTAGTGAATCGACAAACGCACGACAAGGTCGCTCATACCAAACTGAATTGGTGCTTTTGAGACCTGCCACGTGTCGCAAACTTCGAAAAGCTTTAATATCTTATTAAGATGATCTGCCAAGACGGCAACAAGCTCCATCGTTTTTTACCTTGAAAAGTTTTAATGCCAAATTATATAAGTTATAAATATTAATATTTGTTCCTCTTATAGTCTTAACGTCACGTTGTTCAATTACGAGCCCCAAGAGGTCTTGATTTTTTATGTTCTAAATTTCTCGATACTCGAATCGTTCCGTTTGATAGTTCCAGGTAGCCAGTATTGCCATCTCACCTCGATGAAAAAATAAGTGAATGAATTTTGCCCGAATTTTGTCCTTAGAGGCATGTGGACAAAGGTGCTGTCTCTAAGAAAAATGAACTGGATCATTCAATTTACTGGATAAATCGTCATTAATCTTATTTGATTAAAAATTCGACATAATTGAAATTTTTTTAAAAGCTTTTATTGAACTTGCAATGTATGTTATAGTTAGTTAGTTAATTTGTGTGTTTGTTTAGGTCAAAACTTGCAAGTCAATTTTGAACGACTTCCACGTATCCGATCGATTTGAAATTTTGTACACATATGTATTCCCGATGACAATACATGAATAAATCGTTTTTAGAAATAAATTCAACCCCTAAGGGGTTCAAACGGGGATGTAGGGTTTTTTTGACTAATCAACGCCCAGGCCAAATCGCTGAAGCTAGAAACTTGAAATTTGGACAGTTGGTTCCTTTTCTGACGTAAGCGTTCACTAAGAAAGGATTTTTCGAAATTCAACCCCTACGGGTGTCAAAAGGGGGTAAAATTTTGAAAGAATAAAATGAACAAAGTAAATATTAGTAAAAAAAACTTTTTAGAGACAAGCTTTTATTTGAATGCACTAAAAAGGACAAAATAATTTAGGTTCATAATTGAAGGGGCAAGTGGAAGAAGGGGTTATGTTACAAAAACACTTTATAGAGATAATTAAGTTTTAGTGAAATTAGTTGGCATTTTTTAACAAATGCTTATAGTAAAACTTGGCTTGTTCAATTAGTAGGAATAGTTTATGAATTGTTTTAAGGAGTTAGGGGATTTTAGATTTCATTTATTTTTTTGACATTTTTTTTGATTTAATTGTACTTAACCCCTTTTTCCATTTACTGACACGCTGATAATAGGTAAAATAAAAACGAAATAAGGGTCAAATACTTTATATTTCATTTAAATCCTTTTGAAAAACCACAGCACCCTTTAGAACTCTCTGAGTTCTAACGCGATCTATATCGAGAACTGTCCAGAACTCACTAGAACTCCGTTATTTTTTGGGAAAATGGAAAAAATCACGGTGTTGGCGCGTTTTTTTCGATTTCTTTGAGTTTGCCATTTAAATCCTTTTGAAAAACTACAGCACCCTTTAGAACTCTTTTAGTTATAACGCGATCTTTACTGTGTCGGCGCGGCATTTTCGATTTCTTTGAATTTACCTTTTAAATCCTTTAGAAAAACTACTCAACCTTTTAGAACTCTTTTAGTTATAACGCGATCTCTATCGAAAACTGCCCGGAACTCACTAGAAGTTCGTTATTTTTGGGGAAAATGGAAAAAATCACGGTGTCGGCGCGTTTTTTCGATTTCTTTGAGTTTACCTTCTAAATCCTTTTGAAAAACTACAGCACCCTTTAGAACTCTTTTAGTTATAACGCGATCTCTATCGAGAACTGCCCGGAACTCACTAGAACTTCGTTATTTTTGGGTAAAATGGAAAAAAATCACGGTGTAGGCGCGTTTTTTTCGATTTCTTTGAGTTTACCTTTTAAATGCTTTTGAACAACTACGGCACTCTTTAGAACTCTCTTAGTTCTAACGCGATCTCTTTCGAGAACTGCCCAGAACTCACTAGAACTCCGTTATTTTTGGGGAAAATGGAAAAAAAACACGGTGTAGGCACGTTTTTTTCGATTTCTTTGAGTTTGCCATTTAAATCCTTTTGAAAAACCACAGCACCCTTTAAAATTCTCTTAGTTCTAACGTGATCTCAATCTAAAATTGCCCAGAACTCACTTGTTCTCCGGTATTTTGGGGAAAGTGTGAGATATCACCATATATATAAACTATTTTTTACTCGGAAGTTTACCCGGAACTATTCAAATTTTTGTCAGAGAACTCTAGAACTATCGTTTCTCTATCGAAATAACTGCTCAAAACTCTTTTTTGGTGAAAAAAGAGTGCTGCGTGAAGTTAGCACCCCAAAAACGTTTTTTTTTTTAATTTTTGCGCTTAAATCGATAGAACTATTTTTAATTTTATTTAGGAACTCCTAAAACTTTACAGAACTCCATAAATTTAACTGTTTTTGCGAAAAAAGAGTGCCCTGTTATGCCAATATGATAATAAAAAGCCATGTTTTGGAGCGGATGAAGGGGTTATATGGGCACATAGCTCCTTCTACCATAGCAGTCTTGTTAATGAGGGTAACATGACTCCTTCTACTACTCTGTATCTCAGTAAATATAATAAACAGAGCCAAATTGGTGATGGGGCAAGTTACATATGCACAAAACTCTTTCATTCATAGCAAAATTGGACTTTTTTAAAAAATGTAACATAACCCCTTCTTCCACTTGCCCCTTCAATTATAAAAGCGTGGGTCGTGAACTCTATGATAGTTTATTAGTCACGACCCACGCTTTATAATTATGAACCTAAATTATTAAAAATTATTTTTTCCTTTTTAGTGCATTTAAATAAAAGCTTGTCTCTAAAAAGTTTTTTTTTACTAATATTTATTTTAAATCTATACCTAGAGTACAGACATAGGTTAGTGATGAACCCAAAAATTTACTGTAGTATGTTAATACAACATATGTATCGGTATGTGTGTATAGAATGGTTGACTACGCGTAGGTATAACATCAAACCAACATATGTATACACTACTACTATATTATATCATATTATGTACGTTATATGCGCTCACAAAAACTATAAAAATAAACAAATAACGGGCTCTAAAAACGAAACGGACGACATTTACGTTCTCTCTATTACATTAGCCATGCACCGCGTATGATACAAACATATGAGCAGAAGAAAAACAGACAGTGGAGTAGGTACTGCGAGAATTAATTTTAAAGTGAAACTTTATTAACCTTAGTTTTTTCATTCGGTTATGCATGTCAGGCGTCACGTCACGTCCAATCGAAGCGATCGATTAGACCAGCACTAATCCAAAAGTATATTGTACGACTGCATACAAGTATGATGGTAGTCGACCAAACCAGTACTCATCGAAAAGCAGCGACGTTATGTTAACTATATTGTACATCTACATAACTAACGTCTAATATCGTACGAACTACGAATATTCAGTCGAGTAGCACATCAAATACCAAATGACCACCAACAATAGAATCTGGATTGTTACGTTCGTCTCCATACTGACCAGGGTTCAAATTACAATACCAAAACCACGTAAAAAATATATATACTTTCGGCGATTTCTGATAAAACGTTTAGGGTTATGGCAATAAAGTTTCACTTGCACCGTGGTTACATAAAACCACACGGTATGTTTATAGTTAATGATACTTCTGTGGCAAGGGTAAGTTTTTGAGCCAATGAAATGAAAAGGCGATAGAAAGATTGAGAAAGAAAGATATAGAGCGCAATAAACAACTGACACACTTTCTTTTTCAATTTAATTTTTCCAGTATAATTTTTTGATATGTTTTTTACTCCACATACTTATGTGGGCATATCCAAACATTTTAATTGGATTTACTATTAAATTTCTTTTCGCACGTCTATGGTGAACACGTAGCCGCTAGGAACAGCTGATGTGATTAAAGCCAGGCTTTTAGAGTCAACTCAGCCACAACGTCGGTTTGCCTCTATATTTTTCGCAACAATTTTAATTCGATTGAAAATCATCAAACGTCCGCCATCCGATTTTTTTATTTTATTGTAGAACATTGATGTCGAGTACCTATATGTATTTATTTTTTTTAGTCACGCGGATTTTCACCTCAAAAATTCACAGTAGTAGTTATATCAAATTGTTTGTATAGGTTTTAGTAACTATACCTATACCTACATCCCAACTAGCGCAATCAAAATTATTAGTTGCCACAACCGAAATTGGGGTTGTCACAGCTTTGTCGCAACCGTCATTTGGTTGTGATTCGGTTACCAGATTTTTAGCTTAAAACTGAAGTTGTAAAATAGTTGTTTTCACAAGTATTTAGCTGTCTAAACCAAATATTTCATAATTTAGTTGTGCGAAAGTTCTCACAACTGACCTATCGAACTATTTGGTTGTGGTTCTTGGTTGGTTTTCGTCTTAGTTGTAACAAGGTTGTCACAACTCCGTTCGCGAACTGTTTAGTTGTGGTTCTTTACGGATTGTTCACAGAACTAATCTATAACCAAACGGTTATAGAATGTTTCGCATCACAAATAAAAGGTTGCATACTTTTTAAACGCCATATTTATTGAGGTAAAAGCAATCGCCATATTGAAAAAAGTGTTCGTCAAAAATTCAGTAATATTTAAAAATTCATTTTCGCCAATAGGAGTGATTTTTTTTATTTGAAAAATAGTTATTACCACATTTTTAAATATTTTCACGGCAATCCAAGCAATTTCACTGTTTTATTTAAGTGAAATTAAATTTCCAAAATTTTGACATTTAACTAATTTTTTTTTAAATACTTGATATTTTTGAGGCGAATCGCTATTTTCCAACCTATCTCATCCGTTTTCACAAAAAATTTGTATTTCTCTTAACTTTTTACAATATCCAGATGAAAAAAAACGATTTATAAAGTGCAAATAATGTAAAGTACCTACCTACATAAAAATTATAGAATACGTATAAATTCTATTAAATAAAAATTTGCAATTCGGTTGTAATCGTCATTCGCAAACAAAATATATTACTCTGGTTGTGGCCACAACCACAACCTTCTCACAAGCTTGTCGCAACCGAAAATTTACGCCACTTTAGTTGCGACAAGTTTGTGAGAGTGGTTATGATAACTTTTTTGAGCGGTTCGCAGAACCAAATGACTGTAGAAAATTAGTTGTGACAAGTTTGTGAGAACCAATTTACAACTTTCTGTGCTACTTGGGATATTAATTAAAAAAATGTGTGTCGCTACACTCGGGGGAAACGTAACTTCTTATGCAATACTCAAAAGTTACTGAGTAAAATTTAGTTTACTTATAAGACCGTGTAGTTTACCCTATACACTACAGAAGTGAATGCAAAATCTCTATCTAAGACCTTGTCCAAATGAAGCGTTTTACACGCGACTGTGAGATATTAGAGGTTCATATATTCCGTCCACATGCAGTCGCGCGTAAAACGCGTGCAAGTCGCCAGAATCTCGACTCGCGCGACTGTCGCGCGTCCGACTCTCGAGATACTAGACACGCTATTGTTCCGTCCAGTATTCGCGCGACAGTTGCTGCAGATAGTAGACGTATTAAGAATATTATAAAAAATGAAGCGTGATAACTTTGATACGGAACACTTTATCGACGAAGTGGAAAAGAGGATGGCGATATGGGACATGGAATGTCCAGATTATTCCAACCGAAACTTGCTTGAGTCGTTTCAATCGACGGTACGCAATCCACTATACAACCGCTAGTCTGACTCCATGTTTCTGACTGAATACCGTCCTAGAAAAGTCGCGCGTAAAGTTGCGCATGAAACGCGCCATCTGGGCGCAATACGAATTCAGACGCGCGACTCGTGTCGCGCGTAAAACGCTTCATCTGGACAAGGTCGTAATGTTATAAATTAACATTTACAGAATATAATAGGTGCGTTTGGTATCAAGGTGTAGTGTAGTGTAGTGTAGATAATTTTTCACTGAAAAGTGTAAAAAGTTCACCAAAAGTGTAAACTAAATGTACACTTGTAACAAACGGGCTAGTGTACATTCTGAGTAGATTGTACATGCGCATTACAAAATAAATAAATGACAGATTGACTGAGTTCATTATTTCTAGTTTTTACAGTTTTTTTGGTCGTAAAAATGTTAAACTCACTGCCATATTTATCTTGTACCTTTACATTTTGAAGCTCATTCATTTTTAAGAGACAAAAAATGTAAAAAATTGTGTACGAAAAAAGTATCAAATCTGTCAAAGCGATTGTCAATTCAGACATATATCACGTGACCTACACTACACTACGTGCACCTGCTCAAAAGTCAGGACTAATAGTTGTTACACTTTTAGTCCCACACTGAAATAACAAACAGATCAGTTATTTTACACTTTTGTATAACAAACGTAATAGTGTCAAAAGTGCTTACACTTTTTACACTACACCTTGATACCAAACGCACCTAATATATGATTTGTTTTTCGTTGCCATGGTTACACCGAGAGCGTTGAATATTTAACGCAAACGTTAAACGCGACGATCTCGCATAAGAAGTTACACTTCAATAAATACGCAATATTCATCGTTAATACATAATGGCTAGAGTTCGAGAACTCAATCCACAATGGTAGAATTGCATCTGACATTTATTACATGATATTTATGTGTAACAGATAGGTGTAAGTACTAGGAGGTAAATATTTTATTTATGGATGACCTAAATTGACAGTAAAAATTATTATCAACACGGGACACCTGATCATGTGCATAAAAATATGGTCCTCTTTTGAGCCACCAGTCACTACAAGTATACACTGTTCGTCTGATATCTAGAATATTTTTATAGAATCCTAGACCGTGTGATTCGCACATCAGCTATACATACAGTTCTAGACTCTGTTGTCGAGCGTCTATAATTCACAATACAGTTCTAGAGACGCGCGACTCGCATTCTAGTTGACTCTGTCGACTTGCATTTTTGGTCAAATCGATTTTTTCGATTTGCGCTTTTGTCAAGTTGATTTTTCCAGTTGTTGGTTCCTTTTAGTCGGCTTAAAGTCATAAAAAATGGTCCTCTACCCATGGCTATCCGCTTGTTTAATAAACTGCCATCCAACATTAGATGCATTAATGATGTTTTGAAATTTAAAAAATATCTTAAAAAATGTTCACTTAATAAGATGTACTATAGTGTAGATAATTATTTTAATGATTAAGTTTTAACTGTGTCGTGACTATACTGTATTGTCCTTGGATTAATAAATTTATTATTATTATTAATAAAACATTCATCTAGATTCTAGCGCGTACACAGGCGGGTACGCCGAGGGGATTTACCGATTGGCGGTAGCCAAGTCACGTCACGTGAACAACGTTACCTACACACTTATAATATCATATTTGCATTTCCGGTTCATAATTTAAAATTTAAGAGTATTCTCTACTGAACGTACCCCCTGAACTCTTCATTTCAAATCCTTTTCCTTCGCCTAAAAACGGTTACACTCTCGCGACGCTATTTTTAAAGCTAAAGGGTTCTGATAAACTTCAAATGAAGGACCAAGAATCACACAATAGATCCTTCAGGCAAAAAATTGAAAAAAAAATTTGAAAAACGGTTGACCCTGCAGACCATCCTTGAAACTTCCCGCTGTCTAGTTTTGGTATTATCAATAAATAATGACCAAATGCACATCATACTCTCTTTTAAAAATGTTTCACAATCATTTGTCAGTTCTTCAGGTTGCATTACTATTTGAAGAAAATGTTCGATATGATTTTATGGGTTTTATCAGCTTTCAAATTGTAATGACCTTATTTGTCCCAAAAGTAACTGTTTTCGAGCTATTTCCAAATAACTGTTTTTTGGACGCTTTGTAACCCCCTGGAGATTTATGCACTCTCCTTTGAGGAAGAAAAAAGTTAAGATTGTGTTCCTTAAGTAACGACCTATAAATTTAGCACAAAAAAGAAGGTAGTTGAAACCTTTGTATATACACAGAGAGAGAGAGAGAGAGAGAGAGAGAAAGAGAGAGCGAGAAAGACATCCACTTGGAAATAGTCAGAAGAGCTTCCTAGGACCTCAAAACATCGAGATCTGTTGAAAACTCGATTTTCGAAAATCGGACTGCAATCAATAACTACAAGTTAAAAAATCCTGGAAAAACATACAACTTTTTAAAAATTACGTAGATAATCTTTCAGACGTAGCCAAAACTCTTTTCAAAAAATTCGCCTGTAGGATCTGTAGTGTGATTTTTGGTCCTTAATTTGGTGTTTACCCGAACCCTTTAACTTTCAAAAATAGCGTCGGGAGAGCTGTGGCCGTTTTTAGGCGAGGGAAAAGGATTTGTGACGAAGAGTGCAGTGGGTAACTTCCGGTGGAGAATATATATAACTCTTAATCAAAGCGTACTTACTGCGTGAACCAACCTACATATAAGACATCGACTAAAAAGTTGACTACATATTTGGTCGACTTGCACAGATAAACTCGATCTGCAAGTCGACTTGCACCAAAAGTCCAAGTCGCGCATTTCTGCTATACAATGACTAAGTATATAGACATTTTTAGATTACCGCCAACCTCCGGGTAACACTGAGTCCAGAAACTAACCACGACAGACTCACGGCTCGCCCGACGCGACGTCTAATACCTATGTTTCTATACCTACTGCAATCCTAGTTCGTATGGTTTTAGTGTGGTTCGCACGCATGTTTATTGGTATTTAACATTAAAATCCATTTATATTAATGAACACGGTCCAACATCACGAATAGCACAGCTGACTCACATATGCATGTATGCATTAGGGATGGGGTGAAATAACAGTAACAGTTATTTTAGAACTGTTGTCTGTTACTGAATATGAACCGGTTCTAAAAATAACAGGTCATAAAGATCAGGTTGTCAAAGAACCGGTTTTTAACGAATTAATTCTTAGAGAACCGGTTGTAAGAGAACATGTTAGATTGTAAGCGAACAGGTTGTAAGAGAACAGGTTCTCAGAGAACCGGTTCTTTAAGAACAAATTCATAAAGGAGGAGTTTTTGATAACTTGTTTTTAGAAAACAGGTTCTAAAAAGAGGTGTTTTTTAAAGAACGATTGTTATACCAAACGAGCAGTTGCGAAAAGAACGATTTTTTGTAAATATTGTGTGTGTGTATGTTACGCGATTTCTCCTGCATTTGTGATACGATTTTGATGATTATTGTTTTATTTAATAGAGCATACCTTCGAGTTGGTCACATATAAATTTTACTTAAATCGGTTCAATAGAGTCCGACTGATTTATAAAAAAGTGAGTAACGGGATGTGACACGTCCATTAAGCTAAATGTCAAATATCAAGACAGAAGTCGGTTAATAACGTGCAAACTACGTTTGGTAAAGCCACTAAAAAGTAAAAAATAAAAAGCTTTTTAACAAAAAAAAAATCTCCTTCAATAAAACCATTAAAAAGAGGAAAATAATAAAATTTTGAGGTCTGCGCCAATTTCATAAAATATGAAGTCGGTTAAAAAGTAGATATTAATTACTATAGGTACTATACTTTTTTTTGTTAAAAATTTTGTTTTATAGCAAAAGTGATGTACAATTATTGCTAATGAATCATAAAATAAATGAATATTATTTAAGAATTATTTTTAGGTCATGAGTATTTGTTACTGAAATGTCAAAATAAATTTTGTATAAATTCAAAAAAAAACAACAGTTATTTAGAACAGGTCCTCTTTATAAAGAACAGGAACCATAACACTATTACACAGTTACATTGCACACGTGTTAACACGTGCGACAATCGCGTGTGCGCGTCCACACTTGTAGTCTAAGGGACACCGGTGGTTCATAGATTTTTTATGTGATTCTGATCAGCACGGGCTTTTTTGTGTACTGAATAAAGTATTTCAAAGTTCACTGAGTCTGTGAGCACAAATCAATGTATTGATTTGGGGTAAATTTTACTGGAAAGAACATACGTACTTATATGTCATTTTCCTGGGAAGTTATATATTATTTTCTATTTTTACATAAATTACGTAAAGGTTAGTGCTGTCACATAGCCGAGCGTCTATAATTTACAATTATTCATTCGTCTTGCTACATTCTCTATGGTGCCTTTCCTCGTCTCGTTAGTGAGTATTTTAGATAGAGTGAGACTGTAGATTATAGACGCTCAACAGCTGAGGTCATTAGCGTCTAGGTGTGTATTAGAATCTGCCAGCCGGCATACACAAACCGACTATTACGAGCAGTACGGGTCCCTGGGAGCGCTAATTCCCAAAAAAACATCGGAATGTAATCTACGTTCCAATGTTTTCCCTGAGGGGGAAAATTTCAGAAAAATCTCGTCTTGACAAATCAATAACTCATTTCTAGTCTAATAGTGTAGCGGAAATTACGTTTTTCTAGTGGTTAAAATGTTGCAAGCTTACATTTTCTCTAAGCAATAAAAACCTATGAGAGTTTACCGAATCATGGGATGTTTCCTAGGTTATGGTGCTATTCTATATCGTCAGTGTTAAGCGTTAAATAAGTGCTATTTTTTTGTCACTTTCTAACAAATGTTCCAATGCAGTAATTAAATTTTTTTAAAGTAATTAAAGTAAGACAAAAGTTTAACAGCGCTGAAACATTTACCATGGAAAATAAGCACCTTCCTCTAGAAAATTGTCTGGCATGTCTCTTGGCTTATTTTAAGCAAAAAGTTTCTATCAACATTATATTAACATGTGTCCGCAAGTCATTCGAGTTCTCATTTATTTGATTTTCATCTTATAAGTTGGCCAATTACGACAAAAAACGTGAGGAATTTTTTTTGTAGAGTTTTAATCAAGGAACTAAAAATCTGCTCAAATTGTAAATAATTGTTAAAAATAGTAATAAATTAAAAATACGAAAAGGCACTTACAGATAACACTGACAGTTGGTGATCTTAAAATACATATAAAAATATCTAAAAGCAATTTCATATAGAAATAGAAATAATATATTTGTTTCTTACTAGATACAATATAACAAAACATATACACTTGATAATAGAAACAATACAGCGCTACCTAAGGTATTCCTGTGCTGGTAGCGCGATCAAAAAAAACAAAAACAAAACAAACCTAGTAAAGTACGTTTTTCCCGTTCGGTTACGCAAGTTGAGTTCACGTCACGTCCAATCGAAGCGATCGCCCAGACCAGTACTCATCGAAAAGCAGCGACGTTATGTTCATAATTATACTGTACGTCTACTTAACTAATATCGTACGGATATTCAGTCGATCTGAGCCCTTCAAAAATATCCATTGAGCACCATCATGGTCAGGGCTTACATTACATTACCAAAACCACGAAAATAAAATTATATACTTTCAGCGATTTTTATTACTCATTTAAATAAATAAATCTTTCACTTGCACCTTGGTTTCATAAAACCGCACCCTAGTTTTTATTTTAATTGATTAAATTGAAAATTCAACTGATACTTTTACCAGTTCTCAGATTGGAAGCAAGGAACTTGGGGCTTGTAATAGATGAGTCATGTAAACGCTTCATAAAAACTGACATCCTCCAACGGTTTTCAAGTTTTTTGCAAACATACAAACTCGAAAAGTGGACTTTATAATATAATAGATATTGAAGAATAAGCTATTTTATTGATATACTTTGATATACTTTGATATACTTGAAACAACATCATTTTACTTTTAGCAATATTACTTAGTTTATATAAGTGTTGTTGTGTGCAATGTGCACGTTTGGTTGCACAAACATAACTGTGAATTGTATTTATATTAACATAGTTTTGTTTCTGTCAACAAGTGTGACAATAAACAAACAAAGTATGGTGTTTCCAAATATTTACATAGAAAACAGTAAACATGCAGCTGACAACTTAAGCCGATATTGAAAAATACGAAAATACAAAATATATAAACAGCATGAAAATGTAAAACTATCTACATAATATTATGTTCAAATTCTTGTTTTTAAAAGAAAATAAAAATGTATATACCTTCTACATTATCATATTATATTGTTATCCCTAGTTCTTTACGTGCGACGCCAGAGATTAACATGCTTTTTAGTTCTATAATAATCGACCAGAAACTTGCAAATTACAATATGAAAAATTCAATAAAACGAAATCCTTTCCAAATTTTTTATTTAAAAGAAAATATGTTATTTATTATTAAGCGCTTTTTCAGTTTATTCTGAAGATGAACTTATTAGTACGAAAGCGCTTAATTAATAATAAATAAAATATTTTAATTTAAATTAAAAAATTTGGAAAGGATTTCGTTTTTTTTTGAATTTTTTATGCTTTTTAGTTTTTATAAAAGCGCAACGCATTTTTTACTGATTTCCATATACAGTATTACTGACATACGTTTACTCATTTCTAATTAAGCATTTAAAATTTTGAAATAAACCAAAGGTAGGTACTCATATTCAACGACTCAAAAGCCTCAAGATATTAATTTTACTTCAATTTTCCGCAATTAAATGGAAGTATAGGTATGGTGACAAGCTGTACTATCCATCAAAATGTAAAGAAAAATGGTTTTCCGAATGAACTCCGTCTGTACACAGGCAGAGTCCCGTACTTGCAAATTGAGGCATTTATCTCAAAACTTAGAAGCTACTGAACCGATTTTGACGAAACTTATTTGTCGTTATCGTAAAGACTACTTATAGCTACGAAATTTGGTATTTTAAGATGTAGTTTCCAGATGCCACCGAGAGGATACAATCTTATATCAAAATTGGCCACTTTACGGGATCCTCACGTCGCCATTTTGGACTAAAAAAAGAAATAAAAAAATGTTTCATACTTTACTCGATTTGGTACCACACATAGGTAATACCTATGTGTGTGCAGTTACAAGATTTACGAATAGTGTGTCCCAATCAGTTCGACAATCGACGAAAAAGAAAAAAGCAGGAACGCAAATGAACCTGAATAGAACACCTTTATCTATTCTAGAAATAATCAAGGAAAAAAATAAAATCAGAAGGCTGTGGCAAAGAACTCGACTAAGAGAACATCGCGAACAATTAAACAGGTTAATAAGACTAGTTAAAAAAGAGCTAGATCATTACAATATCTCAAAATATCAAGAATACATATCTGAATTCGAACCGGGCGATCCTGGAATGTGGAAAGCAGCGAAGAAAATACTTCGTCAACCAACAATAATTCCAATGTTACGAGAAAACGAAAAATACTACAAAACAGACGAAGAGAAATGCCAAATCTTTTCCGAATACTTTGAAGAAGTTTTTACTCCAAATGAAACCCCGGATCCTAACTTTGTTGAAAATGTCAACAATTTTATCAAACGAAAAGAAACCACCGATTCCACCAACTTCAAGGCAACTTCTCCATCAGAAATTAAAGTAATAATAAAAGAACTTAAAGTTAAAAAAGCTCCTGGTCATGATCTAATTACGAATATAGTACTTAAACACTTAACCGAAAAGGCACTTGCATTCCTGGCAACATTATTCAATAGCTGTCTACGAATCGGATACTTTCCACAAACATGGAAACATGCAGAAATTATAGTTTTTCACAAACCTGGTAAGCCATCTCACTCCGTGAGCAGTTACCGTCCTATAAGCCTGCTTCCATCACTAAGCAAGCTATTCGAAAAAGTAATAAAAATTCGCCTTGAACACCACATAAACGCAGAACATATAATCCCACCTACGCAATTCGGATTCCGTTCCCACCATTCCACTACTCATCAACTTCTCCGCTTAACTGAAATAATCAACCGAGGATTTGAAGACAAAAGCTATACCACTGCAGTTTTCCTAGATGTTGAAAAGGCATTTGACAAAATCTGGCAAGAAGGCTTACTCTACAAACTGAAAACCACCAATCTCCCAGAATATCTCTATAAAACAATTGCATCCTTTTTGGATAAACGAACATTCAGCGTTAAAATAAACACGGCTATATCAGAAAGAAAACCCATTAGGGCTGGAGTTCCACAAGGTTCTGTCCTCGGTCCTATCCTCTTCAACATCTACGCAGCAGATATCCCAGACATGATCAATACAGAAATAGTCTTGTTTGCCGACGACACAGTAATAATCACACAAAATTCCGACCTCGAAACTTCAATAGAAAATCTCCAAAGTTCCGTTGACGAATTTACCGAATGGACTTCGAAATGGGCAATCAAACTAAATTCAACTAAATGTAAAGTAAAAATTTTTACCCTTCGACGATATCGCGAACCACCTAAAATAAAAATTAACAACGAGGAAATTGCATACAGTTCCAAAAATGATACTGTTAAATATCTCGGCGTGCACTTCGACAACAGGCTAACATGGAATCAGCATGTTAAAAACAAGCTCAAAGAGAGTAACGTACGGCTGTACTCACTGTACCCATTAATAAACAAAAAAACATCTCTAAGCACCGAGTGTGGCTTACTAATGTACAAAAGTTTTTTGAGACCTATCTTTACGTATGCTTGTCCAGTTTGGCAAACGATATCAAAAAGCAATTTAGACAGACTACAAAAATTTCAAAATAAGACGCTGAGAAAAATTATAAAAGCTCCCTGGTTTATTCGTAACACACAAATTCATAAAGAGCTAGGCATCCCAAACATCAGAGATTTTATTGAAGCTACCACTAGGAAATTTCTCTCCAGAATTACAAACTGTCCAAGCGCCCAGCACTTCCAGCTAGGCACGAAAACCGCTAATCCACGACTCAAGAGAAGAAGACTTCCCCAAGACAACATAATAACATAACAATGCTTCGAAATAAATAATCAACAGTCCGCAGTAATATTAATTAATTAAGGTTGATACTTACCTTTAGTTCTTATCTAATGTCATTATGTATATTATTATATTGATACCTACACTGTGCATAGCTGTTGTCAGCTGACCCAGTGAAATAAAAGTTAAAAAAAAAAAATACCTATGTGTGGTGCCAAATCGAGTAAAGTATGAAACATTTTTTTTATTTCTTTTTTTAGTCCAAAATGGCGACGTGAGGATCTCGTAAAGTGGCCAATTTTGATAAGGGGGTCAAATAAAAGTTATTGAAGATACCTAATAGGTATCTTCAAAAACTTTTATTTGCCCCCCTTTTCGACGTACTAGAGCCCCCTAAATATAAGTCCAATTAAAAATTAACATATTTTGTCTGACCATCATCTTAGATAAAATATATCAATTTAATTTATTGTAGCCTGGTTTCTGATACGACTTTCAGCTTTAAACCTAGATTTAAGATTTCTTGTTTTCAAACTAATTGGAAATCTCCATTTAGTTGAAAACAAATGAAATTTTTAAATCTAAATTTAAAGCAGAAAGTCGTATTTGTTTCGTAGCTGGACAGATAGAATAGTGAAAACAAGGGTTTCACCTTTTGGATAGGTACAGAACCCTAAAAATATCAAATCGACCGTACTGAGGAAATTTATCGAATAGTATTTTATACCGCTATCTCTTGAGGGAATTTAACAAATGACACGCTGAAGTTTTGCCTTAAGTGTTTCATATATTCATGTATCAAAAATATTTTTAGATATTCAGGCCTGATATTCTAGTAGGCTTGTATAATAAGATGTCCAGATTGTTTTACGACATAACCTTTCTTATGGTCGTTTCTTTGCGCGAGTTGTCACCGATCAATCATTCAGGTACTCGTCTATTCCGCATGCGAGTGTGACAAGAAGTGAGTTCGTCGTTTCTCACAGTGGGGCATAATATGAGCCGAACAGTTGTAAAAAATTATTTTCACACTATAAATCTATTAATTTTTAGAAAAATTTCTCGCGTAGGGTTTTTTTAAACTTTTCCCTGTAAGTATCTTAACAAAAAAATGATGGTAACACATAAGACCACAAATAAAAAACAACACGTTAGCATTAAGCTTATTCCACTGGGTAATATACGGGGTGTCCCAAAATTCCTGGAACACAGACCTACCACGTGTAGTAGAGGTCAAAATAAGTCGATTGGACCCAATTTATTTATATACCAAAATGTACCGTTTCCCCGTGAGAAGAGTTCAAAGTTTACATAAAAAAACACATTCTTGTACGCTGTTCAGAAATGAGTGAAACAAATTGAATGAAATTTGACAAAAGTGCATTTTAGAGGACTACTCTCCTTTCGGTAATCAAAGAAACTCAAAAGAAATTGTAGAAGGGTTAAAACCACCCTCACCCTCTGACATTTTTTTCTGAACTTTCTTAGGGGTGGTAATACGGTTCTCAAATTTTTTTAGCGAGAAGACTGATTAATTATCTTCATTTTGTTACTCTTGTAAAAATTTCGTATTACGCATAGTTCCGAAGGAAATAAATGTTTTCTTAAATAATGCTAACAGATATTCCTAGTACAAGTTTAATAAAATTGTAATACAAAATTTTATGTAAACTTTGAATTCTTCTCACGGGCAAACGGTACATTTTGGTATATAAATAAATTGGGTTCATTCGACTTATTTTGACCTCTACTACACGTGGTAGCTCTGTGTCCCAGCAATTTTGGGACACCCAGTATAGGAACCAGAATATGAAAACTATGTAACAAATTGTAAAATTTTTATATTTTTGTGACAATATATCTTATCTTAGAAAAATTCAGTTAAAATTGTAATAAAAAACTTTTAACTGGCAGAAATAATGTTTACCGGAAAACATGTTTATATACATCGAAATTACTACTACCAGCTATCTCACTAATTTTTTTCTGAAATTAGTAGAACTTCCTGACAGCAAAGTTTTTCTTTATCTAACGGTGCTAAAGGGAGAAAATTTTACAGTTCTTTGAAATTGTCGGATTCACGTGGAGAGGTTCCGTACTATTCCGTTTCCCGTGGAAATTTAAGGACTTAGGATTTTCGTTTAGGTTTTCCTGTAAACGATGAGTGGGGTCTTATTTTCCCTATTTTTTTCAAAATTTTAGGCTCAGTAGTTACGGAGTTAAGGGGGGAAGGGTGAATGCTCGATTTTCGTATATTTTCTTTAATATCTTTTAATTTAAACCGAGATTTGAACTATGCATTTTAAAATTTAACAAAATATAGTATTTCTCATAATAAACCCTTTCATTTGATACGTCACATGACGCACTTGAAATTTTTTTTTATAATTTTCTAATTTGCACCCCAAAATTAACCCCCAAAATCAGAATTCGTTTATTTACGCTATACCTACATCCGTGGTTGGATCACGGTTCACCTAACTCTATATATGTACCAAATTTCAACTTTTTCGTCCAGTAGATTTGGAGAAAATCAGCTGTGATAGACAGATGGACGGACGGACAACAAAGCGATCCTATAAGGGTTCGGTTTTTTTCATTTTGAGGTACGGAACCCTAAAATGTGAAAAACTTTCACGGTGCTCATTGTGACAGCTAAATTTTACTTAACTAGTTCTTCATGTATGTTGTTTTTTTCTAGCTCAACATACACATTGTTTACAATAAAAGCCGCATAAAAATTGATTCAATAATTTTGAAGAAAAATGCTAACAGACAATTCCCTAAACGGGTAAGTACCTATATTATTATCTCCGGACCGTCGCGTCGCGGTAAAAACAAACGTAAAAGTTGAACAGACTTATTCATTTCACTATATAAACAATCATATATCACTGAACTCAGGTATACTATGTAAAATCTTACCCATAATAATAATTATCTTTCAATAAGCTATATACCTACTAATATTTGGAACATTTCTGGTACTTGAAAATTACCAATTTAGCTTACATTCCGTCTTTTGGTATTATGCTCCACTGTGCGTCGGGCGCTACTGTTGGACTGGTGACAGGTGAAGTGGAGGCACCGGACCAACCCCAACCCCTAACCACACAACTGTCGCCGTATCACGCCGCAACCAGTGGTCAGTGTTTCGTATCGATCATTCATTACGTCACATAGCTATATTGTATATACAATTGATTTACCTGTGTATAGGTAGGTGCAATCACGCCGGATTCATGCTAAACTGAACTTTTATAACAATTTTTTGGCACATTATAAATCGAATAATACTACTGTAGCATTTCATTTAAATGGATAATAAATATGGTTATTTTGCTTGTTAACATCTTTATGATAAAAAAATGTATTCTTTATACACCGAGTCTGTATATAGAGGAATACGGTGTGTATTTAGTAATTTACACAACTATAGGTAGCTGCTCAATCCAGCTTTGCCAGGTCTGCAAACCGATATTTTCGCTCACTACTCGTTCCCGTTTTGTCGTAGCGTAACTAATAATTTTGCAAATCGGTTCAGTAGTACTTATAAATAAACGAATGTATACCGAAGCTTCCATTAAATTTTGTGACACAGCTGAACCGATTTAGAAAAGACTTTTTTTGTTCGATTTCTTTGGAGCTTTACTTGTACCATGAAGCGTGATTTTTAAATTTTGAATCAAAGGGGAGCACTTATTCAAAAACTATTTTTCTATAATTGTATAGTAAGCAGTTTTAAAATGAATGTTAAAATGTAAAAATTCAAAGGGCATTGAATTTCCAGCTCATTTGCCGCAACTTTTCAAACAAAAAAAAACTTTTTTTATGCAACCCACTACCTAGATCTTTTAAAATTTTGTTTCAAAATGTATAAGTACCTACACTTAAACTAAACAAAGGTAAACATTTTTGTTTTATACTTAATTATAATACCACGTTGATTTTTTTAACTCGGATCGTTCCTGAAACCGTAACAAAGAAAACAATTAATCAAAATACACATGTGAGAAATTTCAAATACGGTATCTAATAATAATTAACAATGAAAGATAAACAATCAATATGATTAATTTCCCTAAACCTCGCACATTGCTATTAATTAAGTTGAAGTAGATACAAAAATGTATAAAACGCGAAGTGGTAAAAATGGAAAATAGTAATGGTGCGAATTGCGTCTGTTATGACATAATGTCGAGAAACGGACGTTAAACGCATTATTATTATTATTATTATTATTATTAATTTCCCTAAACCGTAACTAAATACATAAGAATATCAGACGACATTATCGCCATGATATTATATAGAAGGCTATATAGGAAAAATGTAAATGCACCGCCGGGATTCGAACCCAGAACTCCCGATTTCGCGTCAGGAAAGTTTCCCACTTATTACACAGTGCCCGACAGTTAACATTTAATCTTTCCCATATATAGCAACAATGTACCGCAAATCCAGTAAGAGAGAGAGAGCTATTAATTTTATAACAACATTACAAGGCGATAATTAAAACAATTAATGCTTATTGTTGATGCATAAAAAAATCAAAAAACATTACGTAGTCGAGATTTAAAATGTTTTGAACATAAATACTGTACCTATTCGATGCGACAACGCATTATCCTTTTCTGTTCCACAAAAAATTGAAAAAAAAACTAACGGAATTATTTATTAGAAAAAACATCGTTTTGAACTTCTTTCGTCAGTCAATAAGCTTCTAAGGTATAGTAAGAATTTATTGGGACGTTTCATTATCAAAGTATTTGGATTTATCAAAGTAGTGAAACTAAAATATGACTTTTATCTACTTACTTACACATAATATTTCTGTATAGAATTTAGAAAGCATTCACATCATTTAGATTAACCTGTCTAGATCGTGTAGTCCTCATGTTTGGATACCAAAGATTTTATGTCTACAGGTCACAAAATCAGCGCACTCGCAAAATGTATCACTAAATTAGTTCCTTAAACAGTCATGTTCTTTCGCATAAAGCGATTAGGCCATACAGTTTGTGTAAGTCAATTAGTTATAGAGTAGAATGTAGATATGGATATACCAACTAATAGTTGCATCGAATTATTGTATTTTGCAAAGTTCGTTTACCGGAGTATTCACATTCTGGTGGTTGGTATATTATAAAAACATGTTTATGTAAGAGGCTCTTGACATCGACTGAAACCTTTCATTATCATGCATATTATAGTAAGTTATATAGGTAGTATATAATAGAAACCTAAACAAAACTTCGACACTGTCAGAGAGGGTGAGAAAAACCATTCACACACTATTGAAACATGACAGTCAATTATAAACATTTTTTTTAATTCAAGGAATTAAAAGCCTTTGCTGCAAGATCAATACATTTTAAAATTGGGTATGAGAACAGCCGAGATGTTTGAAACGTCGTTATTTATGTGAGTTAATTTTCAATTAGAAATCTTTAGGGTCGGCTAGTTCTAACTTTTTACCATTTGTTAATAATTGTTATAGAGGTATATAGTTAATGTTATAGTTAACCAGTATTAATTTTATCTTGGATCAATTACTGTCAAAAATAAAAATAAATAATATGTTATTTATTTTATTCGTTTAGGCCCCCGCGATATCGACGCTTGTTTAATTCTTATTCAATTTTTCATAAACACAATGTATTTTTTCAATTAACGCTCATTGGATAATTATTTATTTTTTCAGGGCACATTCTTGTGAAAACTTGCATACATTTTTGAAAAAATTTGGAACCACTGCTGTAATCCTTTTTAAAATCCCAATAGAAAGTTTTATAAATTCGTACAGCGACAGCCTATTCCACATAGTCGGTGGAAATACATAAAAAGAAAACCATTAAAAATGACCACATTAAAATATCATTATTCACATAGGTAGTTGATCCGAAAAAGATTATATTAGAGATAAATAAACATGTATTATTGTCGATGTACCTATATATTCATTCAATTGATGATTTTTTACTACTTTTTTAACTGAAACAATATAATATTTGCTTCACTAAATTCAATTCTATTTTTTCATGCATTCAAGAGACTACAGAGTAATAAATAAAATTAAATAATAAAGTAATCAACATTAGACACAAAAGCATTGTCTCTGATCCTTTTCATTTAACACTACACAATATATCGATAATAAAATTATTCTAATTAAGCATCTTTGCGGGATTTAAATGCAGCCGACAAGTACAAAAAATAATAATGTACTTCGATTGTAAAGCAAAAAAGTGAAAAACTGACGCTTGCTATTTGCACTCCCTCAAATTTATTTATTTACATTTCTTGTTTCGTATTCTCGACCTTATTTTTTAACTTAGAAGGACTGTTTTTCTCAAATTAACTTTTTAAAAATATTCAAAAGTGTTTCAGTAAAACCGATTGGGATCTGTCAAATGGGCATATGACATCTGGTGGTAGAAAATTTTACACGGATAAGGGAAAAATTTACATGTTAACAGTGTAAATTTATCGTGAAATTGTTTATTACAAAAATAAAACAAGTAAAATAAACACAAAATGTATAGAAAATGGATTCAACGACGTTGTCTAATATCTGCATGGTATTGAACACTATCATAGTTATTGCCCTATAAAACCTACTTTATAGCAAATTTTTTCTAATGAAATGTGAAGAAACTGCATATTTAATAATTAAAAGAATATTTTATATTAATAATAAGATGTACTTATTATCATATTGTACTACAATAGTTAAATTACTGATGACACAAATTTAACACTAACGATATGTATACAAATATTTTGAGGTTAGAAACTTACTTATTACAATATAACAATGCTGCAACTGTGTTTACATTATTTATCTAACCCAGCTTTAAAGGAGCATTGAACGGATGATTAATCTCGGAGAGATTTTCTTTTAATTTTAATGTTTTTAAGCAATATAGGTACAGTAAAGCTCACTACTTTTGACAGCTCATTTTAATCTTTATTTTTCGCACATTTTATAATAATATGTCTGACTTTGAGAATCCGTTCTCCTTCAATGAAATTCCTTTGTTTATGATTCGTACCGGCTCAATCACAAATAGATTAGGAAAGGAAGGCGTGGCGGAGTCGCAACTGTCTCCTTCTAACTAGAATGTGCGTTGAACGTACGTTGTGAATTGAATCACTTTTCCCCTTCCCCTTCACCCTTCAAACCTGTCAAATTTCATTCATTCTACTGACATAACCTCGTTTTTTTAAACACCTCGTTAATAATTAAAGCAATTTGTTATGGGATGGTGTCTTGTACCTGACTGTAATTATAATGAAAATTATGACTGCAAAAAGTTTAAATTTCCGACTGAGGAAAAAGCTAAAATAATATCTAGATATCCAATACCTGTAATTGGTGAAAACATTTTTTTTTATTACTTTTAGCTTACCTTCGCTTGATCAGACTCAGACGACTTCAGAACACTTTTTGAACTCCAAATGGAAAGAACAAACTCAATTTCTAATTATAATTGCTCAAATTATACCTCGACAAACGTCAACGAGGAAGTTAGGTTAAAATATACGTCACTGGCTGAATCAATGAATCAAGTTAGGACATTCTTTTTCATAAATCTTTAATTTCAAATAAAAAATTATTTCACACGAAATAATAAAGTTTTGTAGCCAATAATGACGGGATTTATTAATTATTTTTATGAAACATCCATTGTTTTGGTAAGAAATGTGTTTTAAGCGAATAGTAACGAATATTCCGTTAAACCCCATAGTCCATACATTTTTGAACGCCAATCGACTCCATTTTAAATTTCGCGCTCATATTAGGACCGCCTACTTCTGTAGTTTATTGCACTTATCGCTTTGAAAATCACAAGATTACACGCAAAACTATACCCCGTATTTGAAATTTTCTCCTAACTCCGCCATGTTTTTTAAGCTTCACCCATCTGACAGATCTCGATACTTAATATTTAGAAAAGCGTTGAGTGGCCTGAACTCAAAATTTCCAAAATTTAGACTGCAGTGTCTCCTGAGGGAACCAACTTTAATTTGACGCACAGAAATCTATCCTTTAAAATTCATTACATAGGTTTCAAACCAACATACTGTTTTTAAATAGCGGAAGATTGCACTTAGATAATAAAATTTTACTGGGTAGGTACTGCAGTTACGAGTACAATAAGAATGTGGAAGAGTGACGACAGCTCTCACAAAAAATAATGCATTTCTAAAACGACCAACGATAAAAAAAATAATAAACCGACACATAATATAAGTAGGAATGTGTGAGTACTCGAGTCGAGTAGAAAAAATACTTAAAAAACCGGTCAAGTGCGTGAGTTCGACTCGCACGCAGATGGGGTTCCGTACAACTAAGAAAGGAATAAATTAAAATACACTTCATCAAATTTATTTTTACTTTTTTGAAAATATTAATTAAATTTTTAGTCTAAAAATTCCAAAATATTTACATTATAAAAAAACAAAACAAGAAAAACACGTGTCTACAGTTGGATTTGCAAAATTACAGTAGAGTAGAGTAAGTAAAGAAACAACGTTGCCTGCATCGATGTAGATGGAATTACAAATACAAATTTCTCAAAAACCATGAGCGAATCGAGTTTTATTAAGAGTACCTTTTTTGTAGCAAATAAGTCACTGAATCTAAATTTTATACTTAAACCCCTTTTCTTCCATTGGCGTAGAAATTTGAAACGTTCAAATATTAAAAAACCCGAGTTCTACTCCTATGGATTAATATTAATCATAATTTTGATATGGGTTTTTTTGTTCCATAAAGCTATGTCAACGTGCCAAATTTTAGCAAAATCGCACAAGCCGTTTTAAATTTATAACAAAAAAAAACGATTTCAAAATTGTAACTTCAGGGCCGTATAGCGCCCTAACTAAGCAATTTTGTAAGAAGGTATAAGTTTGCTTAAATCGGCTTATTTTGGTCTCAGGAACATGTGGTAGGAGTGTGTTAAGTGTCTTTACAGACACCCTGTATAATATAAAAAACAGCGATCCTAAGATATCGGCTATTCTAGATCCTATCACAAGCCCTTAGTTCCCAGGTTCTAGCTCGAGCGCTGATAAAAATATCAACAAATTGAAATTTCAATTTATTATTAAAAAATAATAAATTGAAAATATGAATTGGTGCTAGGCCTAAATAACCTTATCTGTTGGTGACCTTAAAAAAAGAACTCAAAAACAATCTTAAAACAGATAGCTTCGGCAGATGACTGCAGCTAAAAGAAACCTGATATTTTCAGAACTGTATTTTCAAGAGTGCTGATCTTTAATCTTTTTCTACCGTAAATATAGTAGAAATAAATGAAATCCCAGAGTGAAGTGTTAATAAATTTAATCGCCGTAAAGACAACTGGTTTATTACAGCATCTACAATAGAAGGCACTATTAAACCATAAAAGTATATAATTATCCTTTATCTAAGACCACGAGGAACGCCACAGCTAAAAGTCGACTGTAAAACGACTACAAAATGCAGTACATAAAATGAGGTATATTACGTAATATCATCAAGTGAACTTAACCTAGTTTTTCACTTTTCCATGCTACTTTTCAAAGCAAAATATAACCTATAATATAAAAAGGTTCCTGAAATCAAATAACTAGCAGAGCAGTAAAATGCTTGATAACGGGTTGAAGTAATCTGCATTTATCTGTATTTAAAAGTAAGAAACCGGTTTCCTTTATAGTTGATGGAATAGTAACTTACATAATGCAACTAGGACGGAAAGTTAGCAGTTGCGAATGAGTGTGACGTTTGCTCGCCAGAGCGCAGCGAGAGCGACAATCACACGAGTCGCAATTGTCAATTCCCCCGGAATTACACACACACACAAACTAGATTTAGCGTTGAAGGTCGTTTCAGAAACCGAACATCATTCTCATAGATCGAGCAGTCAACGACGAAATTATTATCCTGATTTTACAACTTGACTAGTTCACACAAGCGAGTAGTGATGATGAGCTTTGTCTTGCACATAAATTTGCCAACTTATAATTCGAACATTCTGTACAATAAGGTAGCTCTATATGACGTATTCAACCAACAAAGCTGTAAGTAATTGTGAGATTTATTACGATTCATCTACCTCAGAAAAGCATTCACTATGTAACACAAAGTAATACCGTACAATATAGATATACCGGACGAACTGTATGATTAAAATTAAGGGTATTTGTACGAAAACGTTTATTCAAAATCAGAATCAAAACTTTTAATTTTTAAAGGTATTAACTTTTTATAAGGATTTATTTATAGGAAAAAAATTAAGTTTACTGCCGAAATTTGAACTCGAATGTTCCATTTTCGCGCCGGGCGCGTGGTTGTCATTATACCGTAAAACGTTAACGCATTTACAAACAAATACTTTTTTAGGGCTTGACAATAAGCGAACGTGTACCAATGCCGTTGCTTATATATTATTATGGTTTTGCCATGGCTCTATTGCAAGCCTCCAGTTTCCAGGTTCTAACCCGAAAGCTGGTAAAAGAGTCAACTGGATTTTCAATTTATTTGTTTATTTATTTGTTTGTATGTAATATGTACAGTGTGTCCCACCGTACTGAGACAGCATTTTAACATGGGGTTACGATATTTTGTTATTTGCTCCACGTTAACTTTTTGTTATTTTTATTTTACGATCTGGTTCTAAATGTCCCAGTAATGATTTTGTAGACTTATTTTTATTTAAATTTCTTTAAAAATTAATTAAATCGCATTTTTTAAAAATAAAACACACAATCTTTGCTTTGTATATCAGTTTAATGGAGAGGTGTTCAACGTCGCCGTATTGCCTAGTCGGCTAGCGCGTTGACCAACATCAGTTACCTTCACGCCAAGCGCAGGTTCGAATTCCGAGAGCTCATAATATAATTAATATATTTTTTTTTTAATAGTGAAAATATATTGGATAACAATAAATAATGCTTATTATTTAAAAATACAAGTATAGCGATTTTTTAATTATTTTCATTAAAACTAACAACACGTACAACCATCGTACAACTCTGTTTTAATGAAAATAATTAATAAAATCGCTATACTTTTATTTTTAAATAATAAGCATTATTAATTGTTATCCAATGTATTTTCATTAGGTATTAAAAATAAATAATTATATTAATTATAAGCTCTCGGGATTCGAACCTGGGCTCGGCGTGAAGGTAACTGATGTTGGTCAACGCGCCAGCCGACTAGGCTATTCGGCGACGTTGATCACCTGTCCATTAAACTGGTATACAAAGCAAAGATTGTGCTTTATTTTAAAAAAATGTGATTTTATTAATTCTTAAAGAGATTTAAATAAAAATAAGTCTACAAAATCATTACTGGGGACATTTAGAACCAGATCGTAAAATAAAAATAACAAAAATAATTGAGGGCAGTATAGCCTAGTGGTTAGCATGCTTGGCGCCGCAACCTCTAGACTGGACTGCCGTGGGTTCGAACCCCACCTGCGCTCATGGATGTTTTGTGATGTTATTTAGTTTTAAGTTAGTTGTTATTTAGTGTAGTTGAAAGACACTATTGACCTTAGATGTCGACGCGTCTATAATCTACAATAAATAAAAAAATAAACAAAAATAATTAACGGGGAGCAAATACTAACAAAATATCGTAACCCCATGTTAAAATGCTATGTCTCAGTTACGGTGGGACACACTGTATGTTTAATAACAATAATAATAATAAAAACTCGGGTCGCAGTGCCAAAACCCTGCCGACAATATAGTGTATTTGCTAATAATTGTGGCTTTATTATGTGAACTTAAGTTTGTTTTTGAACAAAATAAAAAATTTAACCCCTTAATACATCCCTTAAAATAATATTTTTTTTCTTAATTTCAATATTTTTATTAATGCACCTCGGTACCAAATTAAATACTCCCTTCAGTAAGTAAAGCACTTTCCGAAAACTAGTGTTTTCATAAAATTTGTAAGTCTGGTCCTGTCGGGCCGATTTTATTAAAATTTTAGCAGCACATTTTAATCGTTACTAAAGGGTTAAATTTCAATTTTGAAACAATTCTGAAAATTTTTTCGGCATTTTTGGGCCCAAAAACATTTTTCAACCCCTAAAAACTACCCTTACAATAGTCCGATTGGACCCATTTTAAATAGGCTTCGTGCGGTGATGGATTCCAACGTGCCTACCAAATTTCGTCAAAATCAATTAACTCTTTCGAAAGTTATAGCCCGTACACATATATATATATATATATATATATATATATATATATATATATATATATATATATATATATACATATATAAATAGACATTTTCAAAAATGGTGCCAAAGTGTTCAGGAGGTTATGAAACGTCGAGAAATTTTGGTCCGACCCCTAGGTCCCGCCATCCGACCGACGCCAATAGTGTATGTGCCATATGGCAAATACACTAATAAATCAAATATTTTGTCCACTATCCTGCGATTTTTCTTAATTTTATTGAATATTATTAGTGTATTTGCCATATGGCACATACACTATTGGCGTCGGTCGGATGGCGGGACCTAGGGGTCGGACCAAAATTTCTCGACGTTTCATAGCCTCCTGAACACTTTGGCACCATTTTTGGAAATGTCTGTTTATATATGTATATATATATATATTATATATATATATATATATATATATATATATGTGTACGGGCTATAACTTTCGAAAGAGTTAATTGATTTTGACGAAATTAGGTAGGCACGTTGCAATACATCACCGCACGAAGCCTATTTAAAATGGGCCCAATCGGACCATTTTAAGGGTGGTTTTTAGGGGTTGAAAAATGTTTTTGGGCCCAAAAATACCGAAAAAATTCTCAGAATTGTTTCAAAATTGAAATTTAACCCTTTAGTGAAGATTGAAATGTGCTGCTAAAATTTTAATAAAATCGCCCCGACAGGTCCGGACTTACAAATTTTATGAAAACACTAGTTTGCGGGTAGTGATTTACTTACTGAAGGGTGCATTTAATTTGGTACAGAGGTTGCATTGATAATAATATTGAAATTAAGAAAAAAATATTATTTTAAGGGATGTATTAAGGGGTTAAATTTTTTATTTTGTCCAAAAACAAACTTATGTTCACATAATAACAGCACAATGCCTGTATTAGCAAATACACTATATTGTCGGCAGGGTTTTGGCACTGCGACCCGAGTTTTTTTTTTTCCTTTTTATTACATTTCAATAAAAGTTTGTCTCTAAAATGTTTTTTTTTCTAATATTTTTTTTGTATACAGTGCATCTCATTGTGGTCACACTATATATGAATGTTACATGCATTGAACCTACTTATGCCCAGCAACAAGTCGACATAAAAGCTGTCTGCTTGCTGCAATCACTTCAAAGAGCTTTATGTATCCATTGTAGGTATCAAAAGCTTCTTTCACCTATCGACAATGTTATAACAAAATGTAGTACTGTGGTCAGTTGAATTAAGATTGAATGGAAATATATTTTTAGAAAAGGTTTTCTGCAGCTTATTAACATATTCAA
Source organism: Mongoloraphidia duomilia (assembly GCA_039654895.1). Classification (NCBI taxonomy): domain Eukaryota; kingdom Metazoa; phylum Arthropoda; class Insecta; order Raphidioptera; family Raphidiidae; genus Mongoloraphidia; species Mongoloraphidia duomilia. The sequence goes on along the minus strand of CM077517.1, from coordinate 32,757,340 downwards.
AAACCTGTTACAAGCTTATTCGTTCCTACAGCGAGTTCGTAAAGTGAAAACTCGTAAAGTGGGATTTGCCGGATATTGTTATTATTATTTATTTTTCTGATTTTATTAATACTTGACATTAAAAAAGATTTTTGGAAATGTTTCCACAGAACTTTTCATCACTTATTAGAAAATTCGACTACCGCAAGAAATATGTCATTTCGTGGCTCTGCTGAGCGTGGGCGAAATAATGGGTGACCTAATTGATTGACGAAACTATCGCCCTCAGATGAAATACTAGTTATAGAAAGAGGTTAAGGGTCAGGTCCAAGAGAGACGGATCCAGAGGTAAAGCCCTTGATCGGGGTACAGCTGGTGAAGCCCCTGACCGTGGGTTCAAGGGTGGCCACCCCCCTCCCCCTATATCGTGAACTTAAATTTTTAAAAGGAAGAATCTCTGTTTTTGGTGATGAATAAAATAAAATTCGGGTTATTAAAACAGTGTAAAAACGAATTGTGAACAATTAATGAACAGGAACAATTACGGTGGAAGTGATTTTTAAGTCGTAAAATCTCCAACACTTGCGTAAACGTTCCCTGTAATGAGCGTGGGCGAAATGCTATTTCGCCCACTCTGCACGTCAACAATCAGGGAACTCATTATTTCGCCCACGCTCAGCAGGGCCACGAAATGATTTATTTCTTGCGGGTGTTGAACAAACAAAATAATGTAGGTATTTTTAAGATGAGCTAATTTTAAAATGACAAATATTTTTTTTTTCTTTTAATTTTTCCTCTAAAATGCATTTTAGCCCACGTTTCTTAGAAAAATCGTTTTTTTGAAAATAACGCTCCTTGAGGTTCAAAATTCAAAATTTTTATTTCTGCATTTTCATTCTGGACGTAGGTACCTAGCAGAAAGGTGTTCTATAAATTTGAACTTGATCGGTCCAGTAGTTAAAAAAATTAGGAACATTAATGTTTTGCACACACCGCCGACAACGGACAGACCTGACATTTCATAAAATCTATTGCAAAATGAATTTCAGATTTTTACACGGTTACATTATTTTCATTCACTGAAAGCTCGTTATGCAGGAATTACTGCATGTACAACTTACCGGAATTCGACTGTATTTAGATATACACAATGTGGAGAGAGGTTCATGTCGCGTCCTCTGAAATATATGAGGAAATAAGGCAACAACGCTTATGCTCAATTTGTGATCCAATTATCGTTATTAGTGTATTTGCCATAATATGGCACATACACTATTGGCGTCGGTCGGATGGCGGGACCTAGGGGTCGGACCAAAATTTCTCGACGTTTCATACCCCCCTGAATAGTTTGCCACCATTTTTAAAAATGTTTATATATATATGTATGATATATATATATATATATATATTTATTTATATATATATTTATATATATATTTATATATATATATATATTTATATATATATATATGTGTGTACACGATAACTCTCGACAGACTTAATCGAATGAAACGAAATTTGGTACACACATTGGAACCCATCACCGCAAGAAGCCTATTTAAAATGGGCCCGATCGGACCATTTTCAGGGTTGTATTTAGGGGTTCCAAAAAGTTTTTGGGCCCAAAAATACCGAAAAATTTGTCAGAATCGTTTCAAAATTGAAATTTAACTCTTTAGTAAAGATTAAAATGTGCTGGTAAAATTTTAATAAAATCGGCCCGACAGGACCGGACTTTCAAATTTTATGAAAACACTAGTTTGTTGATACGGATTTACTTATGGAAGGGTGTATTTAATTGCGTGTACTGATAAAATCCATGTCTAATATTGAAATTTAGAAAAATTTAATTATTTTAAGGGATGTATTAAGGGGTTAAATTTTTTATTTTGTCAAAAAACAAACTTAAGTTCACATAATAATGCAACAATGCCTGTATTAGCAAATACACTATATTGTCGGCAGGGTTTGGCACTGCGACCCGAGTTTTTTTTTTCTCTGCAATGAAAATTAATATTTTAATAATCCAGTTCTTCACTTTTCTCTCACATGTTTCGAGATATATTTCATGAACGCCGAGTCCAACGAAATTCATTAACCGGTGTACATTTCAAATGTAACAAAACACTGTATTTGCAAGTTTTTTTAGATAACATATATATTACGTTAATGAATTAATTTTATTCGAATCATTCGTGACATTCGGATAGCAGGAAAATACCTCAAACTTCGAAGTTGTGATAGACGGTGGTACCTACTTTTTTCTTTTTATTGTAGCCAAAATAAAAAACTGAATCACTAAATCAACGAGATGATTAAATCATTATTAATATTTTTTTATTATTTTATAGACCACCAACTGCTCAAGCTATCGGGATTTAGTAGCACTTCATATAGCAGATTGAAAATTAATTAGAGCTCGCCGACATAAAGAAACGTTGCCCCCCTTCACTTGCTATTTTCGTAATTAATAGAAGGAAAATTAACATAAAACTTATTTTGGTAGATTTGAAATTATTAAATACTTTTGTCCAGTGGTGCGCTGCATACATACACATATTGTTAACTGCCTTGGGGCCCCCGAAGGCCGAGGACCTCCAACTTTTTGCCAATCCTGTCAGCCTGTAGTTACCCCACTGTAATAATACTCTTATTAATATTTTATCACAAATTCGATTTTATTTTATGGCCAGCGATATAATATGCATCATGCATGTCATATTGTCATACAGATTGTAATCGGATTTTCTAATATAACATATGTAAGCAAATAGAATATAATAAGCAAATAGTTTTCCCGATTATGCAGAAGAGATATCTCCTGTAAAAATGACAAATTTCCTGCAGTAGATTTTTATCTCCTGCACTAAATAAAAAATAATCATGAAATGTACAAATATCAGGTGCAAGTTGCAACATGTTAGTGATAAGAATTCGAAATCGGTTTATCAAACTAATTTATCAACAATCGAATATAATAAATAAACAGGGAATATTTTTAAAGGCCGATTTCCATTTACATTTCACTGTGAATCAATAATATGCCGCTTTTAATCGTTAACGTGTCTTTTAAAATAGTTGTTTGTGCCTCAGCGCTCGTTGCTTCCATTGCCTAAAATCCTACTTCACACGTGAACATTGGTGTACGCTGGCTAAACTATAAAAGATAGGCAAGTGATGGTATTTGTTACTCTTGATTATTTTGTTGGCAAATCAAAATCTACCCGGACGAACCAGGCCGGAAAGCTAGTATAGGAGTACATTTACAATCCGTATGTACATAATATTATAGTCTACGCCTCTATAATCTGAATAACTGTCTCCCATTTATTGACTGACTGGTGTTGGATCGAAAAAATAGTCCGAGAAAATATGTCAAAACGAACTCAAAGAACTTTTAAATTGATAAAATTATTAAGAAAATAGTAAATTTATGTTTTAAAAATAAATAAATATGTATTTATAAAGACGCCTATTACTATTGCATATCCAATAATCCGAACAACCTCGTACACATAACTGATCGGATTAAAGAGACTGCACTGTATTTAATGAAACATAAAAATTTCACTGAAAATTAATAAACCTAAATAATAGCTACAATCACAACATAAATGCGTAGTTTTCAAAATCGAAAATGTTAAAAATAATTGCATGACATATATTTTATTGTAGGTACATAAAAAATACATAAATATTATTAAACTTTTTATTATTATTAAAGCGACTTTGTATGCTTTTTTATTATACGTATAACATAATATAAATTAACTAGTCATAATATTTTTATCCTTATTCATTAAATATTAATTTCACTATGTCCCCTATCATGAATGAATGTAGTAAAGTTTTATCAATTATTCTATCGTCATAATTACAATGCATTACCGAACTGTCACGATTCTATTTAACCCATTATCAACCAAAGTTTCCACTTTTGTAATTTAGTACATAGCACTGAAATATATTATATACTGAATTTATAGACGTCAACTGTAATAATATTATATGATCTGTGTAGGTATACATACATATATCTGTGGCCAAACGGCAAAAACACGTATGTCGAATAAAACTTCAAACAATTTTTTTAAGTTTATTTTGTGTAACGTTCTAAAATCTATTTAGGGTGCATTCCATTTGACGATCGCAACGCTTACAACGACCAAACGTAATGAACGCGGCCATAAGGCGCGAGCGTAGTGGGCGAAATGGTCGCCAAGTGGAACGCACCCATAGCAGTCTATATTTTTACTGAAATGAAAAAATAAAAGACCAATAATTTTTCTGTAACCTGTTACTGGGTTATATTATCTGTTTGTTGCAACAACAATAAATGAATAAATAATTACAAGTCTCGAGGTACCTTCCTACTATACCTGAGTGTCACGAACGATGAGTCGCGTTATTGAATTAATTTCGTTCGACAGAGAAAAATGGAGAATTGGATCAAATAAACTCGACCTTCATATTTTATCTTATATTTTACCACAAATTGCGCATAAGCGGTTTTGTCTTCTAGTCTCAGATATGCATAATATGCACATTATACCTACAAGGCAAACTGTTCAGTTAGTATCACTGGATAATAATACCTGCCTCAGTGATCAATTATTCGAATGTTTGATTTGGTGAATGGAGACTTGAAAGAGAGGATTGATATAGATCTCTTAGTCGCACATTTAATGAAGTCTAAGGTTTTGACAAATAATAAATCAGATAATCCTATTTTTTTAAGTCACGTAGTAATTTTTAGAGCCAAAAAAGGATTTGTTGAAGCTTAAAATAGTTTTGGCCATTTTCTGGTAGAATAGAGCTGTCCGTGACACTTACAAATAGAAGCAGGTTATATGCAATATAGGCCTGCAGCAAAAAATCATTTTTAACGGCCTATATTGCATATAAAAAGGCCCTTAAAATATTTATCATCATGATGTCCCATATCCTTTACAGGATGTTGGAGACTACTTGCTTCCATTGTATTCTGTCTATTGCTATTTCTTTTAAGTATTGAAATGAGCTGATATTTAGCCATTTTTTAATGTTTGATGTCCATGTTATTCTTTTTCTGCCTCTTGAAACATTTTCTTCCATTTTTCCACATAAAATTAGTCTTTGTAACTCAAAACTATGCCCTCTACACATGTGACCAAAATATCCAAGAATTCTTTTCTTTATTGTATTCACTAAACACCTTTTATATTTAACTTTTTGAAAAACTTCTTTTTTTTTAACTTTTCTGTCCATTTTATTTTCAACATTTTTCTTACACACCCATGTTTCACAAGAGTATAACAGCGCCGACCATACATATGTTTTTAGCATTTTAAATCTATTTTGAAAGCACAATTTTCTATTTGTCAGATATGTTTTAAGTTTTTCAAAGTTAATTTTAGCAATTGCGATACGTTTTTTTATTTCGGTTAGCTGATCGTTGTTCGAAGTGAATAATTTACTGAAATAATTAGATTGGTTTACTTGCTTTATAGTTTTATTTTTACACATAATATTTATTACAGGTTGAATAGCTTCTTTGCTAAATACCATACCCACAGTCTTTTTTGCATTTATTTTAAGTCCGTGTTGTTCACTAACACTGGCAACGCGATCAATCATAGTTTGTAAATCTGACTCACATGAAGCTATTAACACAGTATCATCTGCGTATTTGAAATTGTTAATGAGTATACCGTTGACTTTTATGCCAATGTTAAGGTCGTGTAAAGCTTTATTCATAATATTCTCAGCATAAATGTTGAAAAGTATTGGGCACAGAACACACCCTTGTCGTACTCCTTTCTCTACCCTAATATCGCATGTATTTCCATAGCAAGTAGAAACTTTTGCCATTTGATTCCAATATAGATTTTTTAGAATTCTTACCACTTTCCTATCACTATCTAAGCTATCAATGATATCAAATAGTTTGGAATGAGATACGTTGTCAAAGGCTTTTTCATAATCAACAAAACAAGTACCTAAATACACGTAAATTATTTTCAATGGCACGTTCTATTAATAAGTTTAAACTGAATATTGCTTCCCTGTTTCCAACACCCTTAGTAAATCCCATTTGAGTGGGTCCAATCTCAGCTTGGATGACAGTCTGTATCCTTTTTAAAATAATTCGTAAAAATACTTTGGTGATATGGCTCATTAGACTAATTGTTCTATAGTTCGAACATTCACTGATATTAAGTAAATATTAAGTAATCTAATTCATCAAGCGTTGAGACATTAATGGGTTTATATGATTTTATAAGTTATGTATTGTTTCATTTAATTTCATTTAATTGGTATTAAAAAGTTTTCGTGCAACCGCTTTTCCAATGGCATAATTTTCATAATTATCAACGTTTCACTTAAATAACTTTTATATCTGTATTCAAATTAACAGTTTTTATGTATAAGGACATTATTATTTTAATATACAAAATATGAAACAAATTCATCATAATTATGTATAGCTAAGTTTTCGTGTGACGAAACTTCTTTTGCTTTATATTTTTCGTGCAACGAAATAATTAAAAAATTATTTTTAGGTAGCTAATCTTATATAATCTAAATCGCATACTTCATTGTAATATTCTTGTTATACTATTTACTTTAAATATAAAAAAATACATTTACAATCTATAAAATAAATACAGGCAGTTCCCGCTTTACGAGTTCATTTTTTATGTCTCAAGAACAGTAGACTGTTACTAGACAGCTAGGAGAACGCTGACTTAATGGGCGTACCTTCTGTTTATGTATTCTTAATTCAAACCAGCTAGACACTGTTATATAACTGTTACTAAAATAAAAATATATAAGTATATTTAAAAAAATAAAAATCACGGTTATTTCAACGAACCAAAAAGTAGAAAATAAATTTATTTCTCTTCTATAACGTTTAAAAGCGCGGGACATTCGATGAATTAAATTAAATACAAAGTAGTCAGTGTCTCACGCTTTTAAACGTTTTAGAAGAGAAAAAACATTATTTTCTACTTTTTGGTGCATTGATATAAGCGTGTTTTTTATTTTTTTTTTAATGTTTTTTATTTTCATTAGTTTAACGATTCTAGACACGTTTTCCCACTATCAATACCGTCACTTCCACCACATTTTTTTACCATTTTTTCAAAACTTGTTTTATTTATATAAATATAATATAGCCACAATATCAGACTAATTGTATTGTCACCAAAACTACATACGACTGCAAAGTTTCACGTCATTTTTTTATTTACATAGATACAACATACGACATACAAGTAAAGCTAATATAAGCGTTTAAAAAAGAGCACATATCTCCAACATTATGAGTTTGTCTCGAAAAAAAGCGGTCAAGTGCGTGTGGAACTCGTGCTACGAGTGTTCCGTACCGTTACAACAATTAAATTAGGTAGACATATTCTGTGAAAATTACAATCTGCTACATGTTACGGTTCCAATAATACAGCCTTTAAAAGGCTTTCCGTTTTTTGTGTCGGGAGTCGGGACCCTCTTTAAATTTTGCTTTTTGTGATTTTTGGATTTTTCCCTTTACTTGTGCTGTGAAACCTTGCTTTTTGCCAAATTTCATGATTTTAGGTCAACGGGAAGTACCCTATAAGTTTTGATGAGTGAGTGCGAATATCACAACAGGTAGAGGACTCCCTTTAATTTTTACTTTATGTGATTTTCGAATTTTTCTCTTTACTTATGCTATGAGACCTTATTTTTTGGCAAATTTCATGATTCTAGGTCAACGGGAAATATCCTATAGGTTTTTGATGAGTGAGTTTGCGAGTATCAAAATAGGTGACAAAATGGCCATATCTTTTGATTGCGTTGACTTAGAAGCTTGAATTTTTTACACCTCCAAGGGACCGTAGACCTTAGTTTTTCATATTAATTTCAACTTGATACCTCTATCCGTTCTTGAAAAAATGGGTCTTGACAGACGGACACCCAGCCAGCCAATCAGACGGACAAACGAGTAATCCTATAAGGGTTCCGTTTTTTCTTATTGAGATACGGAACCCTAAAAACGGCCCGTAAGAACCCTACACATGGACACATTGTACAGTTAGAAGACTTAACTTTCATAAAAAAATATCTCGGCGATGTTTTCTCCAAAGTATACTTTTTACATCGCCAGAGATTCGGTGATAAATTTAGAAAGAAAATTGAAAATGTTACCTGTCACAGTGTCACTTATCTAAATGATTCATGCACCACCACACACCAAATCAACGCCCTCCATCCCTGAGTACAACCATTTTTCTTTATTTTACTCTTCATACGATACAAATTACGACATATTGTTGACACTAATAACAAAAAAATAATCTTTTTAGTGTTTCGTCCCAAAGTTAGTCAAATGTAAAGCCGGCTTCTCACGGCGCGTTTTATCGCAGGTCGCGCCGCGCCAGTTCGCGTCTACGCGCCGTGTGAAGGCAGTGGCGCGAGGCGACGCGGGCTAGCGCGTCCGATCCGCTCGAAGTCGGTACCATTAAAGGCGCGGCGCGGGCGCATCCGTGCCAACTTGAGCGCGCGCGTGGCGGATGCAGGTGAACACGTCGCATCTAAATAATACAAAAGCGGCTGAAGCAACAGCGATGCCTTCTTCTTCAGGCGACATTTCAAAGTGCGTTGCGTGCCTCGGTCTGCATGCGGCACGGCACAACGCGCGCCTGTGAGAATGGGTGGCGCGACGCGACTTGCGATATTTACGCGCCGTGAGAAGCCGCCTTAACACTTATGGAATCAACTCGGTGTCACAGACATTTTTCTGAGAGATCGTTTTCTTTTTTTTTAATATATTATATGCAAGGTTGCCAATCGAACACAAGTTATTAGGTAGATATTCTCAAATTTCTTCAAACCAAATTTGTCCTTAAACAAAAAAAATAATATACAGGCAATTCCTATATCACAGTTTCGCTCAAAAACGAGTATAAAAATGTGTTTTCCTATTTATTTACATGTATACCTATAGTATTTAATATAAAATCAAATATGTATAAGATTTTACTTTCTCAAAACCTATTCATGATAGAAGGTTTAAAAACGATTGCAATCGCTTCCTGAGATTGTAAACTAAAATGATAGGTCAACACAGAACAAAATTAACAATGGGGAGTAGAAAATCAACAAAAGTTGAAATTGTATAATTTTTCCTGTGACCCTAAATTCCCTAAACCAAGTGCATGAGCCTTTATGTTAGGTTGGACGATCCATAACAAATTTTTTCAATCGTGCGTTTTTAAAAAGGTATTTAAATACTATACACATCGTTTTTTTGCAATTTACAAGTTACTAGAAGCTTGTTTGTACATTGAAAACTGGTTCGCTACAAAGTTTTTTTTTCAAACAAGACAGGATAGCGCAGTAGCATGCATTCGTCTGCAGACTGCATATCATTAAATGACCGCACAACTGAGGATTCGTTTCAAACAGTACCTAACTTTATAATTATTAGTCCGGTCAGTAAGGTCGGCAAATCCCTTATTAATAGTATGCACTAGATTATAACTATGACTGCAGTCGTACCGAAAACATTGCAATATATGTCATGGGCCCCATATATCCAGAGGCGAGCCCTACACAGGCCAGGATCTTTGGCGCGCCACCCTACCTACCGCTAAGACTAATGACAGCGTGATGCTCTTGTAAGTACAAGGTTATGCCCGGTTAAAATAAATAAAACACTTTTAGATTGAATTAAAATTAATTCGCAATTAATAATGTTTTCTCTATAATGTCATCAGTCGATTGATTTTTAATAGATTGATATTAAATAAATATTAGTAAAAATTTTTTTACAGACAAGCTTTTATTTAATTGCACTAAAAAGGAAAAAATAATTTTTAATAATTTAGGTTCATAATTATAAAAGCGTGGGTCGTGAACTCTATGATAGTTTATTAGTCACGACCCACGCTTTTATACTTATGAACCTAAATTATTAAAAATTATTTTGTTCTTTTTTAGTGCATTTAAATAAAAGCTTGTCTCTAAAAAGTCTTCTTTACTAATATGTATTTTGTTCATTTTAGTTTTTTAAAATTTTACCCCCCTTTGACACCCGTAGGGGTTTAATTTCGAAAGATCCCTTCTTATTGTATGCTTACGTCAGAAAAGGAACCAACTGTCCAAATTTCAAGTTTCTAGCTTCAGCGATTTAGCCTGGGCGTTGATTAGTCAAAAAAAACCCTACATCCCCGTTTGAACCCCTTAGGGGCTGAATTTATTTCTAAAACGATTTATTAGTGTATTTGCCATAATATGGCACATACACTATTGGCGTCGGTCGGATGGCGGGACCTAGGGGTCGGACCAAAATTTCTCGACGTTTCATAGCCTCCTGAACAATTTGGCACCATTTTTGGAAATGTTTATATATATATGTATGTATATATGTATGTATATATTTATATATATATATATATATTTATATATATATATATTTATATATATATGTGTGTACACGATAACTCTCGACAGACTTAATCGATTGAAACGAAATTTGGTACACACATTGGAACCCATCACCGCAAGAAGCCTATTTAAAATGGGCCCGATCGGACCATTTTCAGGGTTGTATTTAGGGGTTCCAAAAAGTTTTTGGGCCCAAAAATACCGAAAAAATTGTCAGAATCGTTTTAAAATTGAATTTTAACTCTTTAGTAAAGATTAAAACGTGCTGCTAAAATTTTAATAAAATCGGCCCGACAGGACCGGACTTTCAAATTTTATGAAAACACTGGTTTGTTGATACGGATTTACTTATGAAAGGGTGTATTTAATGTGGTACAGAGGTTGCATTGATAATAATATTGAAATTAAGAAAAAAATATTATTTTAAGGGATGTATTAAGGGGTTAAATTTTTTATTTTGTCCAAAAACAAACTTAAGTTCACGTATTAATGCCACAAGGCCTGTATTTGCAAATACACTATATTGTCGGCAGGGTTTGGCACTGCGACCCGAGTTTTTTCATGTATTGTCATCGGGAATACATATGTGTACAAAATTTCAAATCGATCGGATACATGGAAGTCGTTCAAAATTGACTTGCAAGATTTGACTTAAATGAACACACAAACAAACTAACATATATTGCAAGTTAAATAAAAGCTTGTAAAAAACATTCAATTTTCCTGCGTAGCTAATAAGGAAAATAATTTAGAAAATATTACATCACAGAAAGGATTTAGTATAAAATAAATCAGTTTTAATGATGACACAAAAGTTATAGATAGATAAGATAGATAAGATTTTATTGTCACATCATAAAATTTTACATAAACATTAATGTATTTTTATGCTCAGTGTTCCATAAACACCACTGCTTGAATGAATTTGATCTTTCAGTGTGCAAAATAACATATAGTTTATGATTTTTGCGGGAAAAAATTTGAAAAAACCCAAAAGTTATATGCATAGCTCATAGTAATTGCTTTTTGTAGCGTTTCTGTGTTTAGAGCTTTAATTTAAATAGAGATTTGTTTTGTACTTTGAATCGGAAATAAATTTCTTTGTGTATTTATTAACTGGAGCCGGACCTGTTTGATACGAAAGAATCGAGGTTTCTATACGCTGTTTTGTTTTGTAAAAAATATATCACACTACTCATTTCATCCACGTAACTTTAAGCATTTACGTTTACAAATAAAAATAATAGTTTGCAGCGAAAATATTCTGCATCTGCAGAAAAACACCTGAGCTAATTAATTATGCACTTATATTTAGTCGGGTGAATAAAAACATTAAAAATTGCACGCGGAAAAAAACGATTTATTGAGTGAAATATACACCATTTCAACAAAAACGTCTACATGACGAAAGCAATTTTTATTCTTTGTCATTAATTAATTGTAGATTATAGACACGTCGACAACTCAGGTCATTAGCCTCTTCAACACAACAAATAATCCATTTGTGTATTAGAATCCGTCATCCGGCATACACAAACCGACTGGTATGAGCTCGGGTCCCTGGGATCGCTAATTCCCAAAGGACATTGGAATGCAATTTGCGATAGCAACCACATTCCAATGTCCCCCTGGGGATTATTCTTTGTCAATGAATTATTTGGTCAATATTCAACTAAAAATTGGAATGTTCGTAATTACCAAAAATTACTTACTGTTTTCAACCGTTATGAGTTCTCACTTCTGCAAAGTTAGATCTCAAAACATCATGCTAGATTTGGAAAACTAAAAAATAGCTGCTCCCGTAACCCGTTAAGTCAGTGTCTTCTTCCCCAGCAGCCCCTTAGCCCTTAAGCTCTGGCATCGAAAGTTTACTGCATAAAAAAATAAAACTGTCCAGTTTTTGTTCTATTTATAAGGTATCTCGGTAACTATAAATGTTGATATGAGTAAAACTAAATGTGTTGCTTTTTTTAGAAAACATTAGAATTTTGATAATATATTGCGTTTTCAATTATAGGTATATCCGAAACATGAAATTCATCTGGTTTTAAAAATTCGCCATAAATTTATTATTAATAAAAATTTCGAAAAAATATTTCGAAGGTAATTTTTACCTCTTTTTTAGTAGAATACGGAACCGTAGTCAGATTTTTTATATTTGCCGTAATTTTTGAGTTGTGACCCAAACATGTGTTTTTTGAAAAGAAAAATATAACCGGCATTCACGTAGTCAAGAAGGTCGTTTTTTTAGCTTCCAAAAATATATATATATTGTAATTTTTACCTAAGTTTTTAGTCACTTTCGAGACTCGGAATTCGATAAAATTATTGTGGTTCGATCCATAATTTTAATAATAATTATTAGATTAATAATGGATTTTTTGCAGTAGGTGATAATTTTAGAATCGACCTGTAGACAATAGAATGCGGTACACATAATAACATTACAAATTGCGTTATGTATGGGTGTGGTTAGTTGAGTATATTAATATCTAATCATATTACAATACACTGGACACAAAGCAACCAGAACATAGACCCGCAGTATGAAACTGAACTATATTCTGTACGAATTAAAACTATTCTAATTAAATTATTATTATATGCAGAGTTCACACTGGTATGGTATAGTCACATAGTGATTCAGGAACGTGACTCACGCTTAAAATAATTCGTATTATACCTACGCTTACTTGCAATTGTTTTTTGAATGTGCCGTTTTGCTTTTACACTCATGGTCAAGAAGTTTTCTGTTCCTTGTAAAAGTAGCGTCGTGTGTTAGAAGCTACTATTGCAACCTGCGAAATAACAGTCGCAGAAATTGTAAAAAAATCATATTCTGGATAAGGTGGAGGCGAAGGTTCCATCGAGTCGCTCGAAGCCAAAACTTGTTTTCAATTACTATAAATAGACATTTCCATTTAGTTAAAACAAATAACATCTTAATATAGATTTAAAGCTGAAAGTCGTACCTGAAACCCAGCATTAATTTTCTACATAATAAAACGTTTGGCAACATTACACTTCTACGTCCATAAAAACTATAATAAAATGCAAATAAATACTTAAGTTAGCACTAGTGTTAGGAACACCCATCGAATAATATAACGTTAAGTTACAATGCATCACTTTAAACATGCAATGCAACATTTTAAACCTAAAGCCATGTATTCATGGTAAACAATTGTTGAGCAACACTGTTACAGCAACGTGTTGCAGTGTTGCTGGCAACATAACGTGTTGCAGTGTTGCCGGCAGCTTGTTGCGATGTTGACGGTCAGCGAGCGTGAACATTTGTTTAGCAGCAAATATGTATTTACGTAAGTATAAGGACGTGCTTTTAGGAACTTGCTAAACATGGCAGAAGTGTGGGGTAATGATAAATTATGCTTTTAATTGAATTATTTGTCTTTTCTGGCTATTGATGGACCAATCATTCCCAGAAGAAGTTCAAAATCACTTTTGGTCATTATCGTACAGTTACTAAATGATGCATCTGACATTCTAAGGTCACTCATCAAATTTTCTCTTCTTAACAGATAATTTCGCACCCACCACCTTTTTCTTCTTTTTTTAACACGCTTTTATTAGCTTCACTTGTATGTTTGCTTGTCAGTTTGTAACCGACTTCTTTGAACTTGATTTTGACCAACTTTGAACGGTCAGATTTAGTTTAAACGTTGTCGACTTATCAAGGACCGACGACAATACAATAATTCAATAAGTTTGTCCCATTATCCTGACCAGGATCTCCAGGACTAAAAAAAAAAGCAAAAAACTTCAGATTGAACTGAAACTTTGCACACTTATCAAGAACCGATGACAATACAATAATTCAATAAGTTTGTCCCATTACTCTGACCAGGATCTCCAGGACTAAACAAAAAAATCAAAAAACTTCCGATTGAACTGAAACTTTGCACACTTATCAAGGACCGATGACAATACAATAATTCCATAAGTTTGTCCCATTATCCTGACCAGGATCTCCAGGCCTAAAAAGCAAAAATAAATTATAATTTAAAAAAACTAAAAAACACGCTTTAATGAACTAAAAAGTAAAAAATAATTAATTTTATTGTAAAAAAGCGTAGGGTAGTATGAAAATATGATACAAAGCACCCCACGCTTTTTTACAATAAAATTAATTATTTTTTACTTTTTAGTTCATTAAAGTGTGTTTTTTAGTTTTTTTAAATTATAATTTTTTATTTTTAAGTCTATATGCTAGGTACAGAGAACACAACAGCACTACTAATTCCTCTGGCAACATCCTACGCAGACTGGCAGTGTGGACAAGAGAGGTTGCTGTAAACATTGTTTCCAGCAACATTTGCAGTTGCTATCAGCAATGTTGACCAACTGTTGCTCAACAATTGTTTACCATGAATACGGGGCTTAATGCTAACTTAAACATTTATTTGTATGTAATATGTTGCGATACTTTGAATGTACGGACATTTTAATTGTATTGTAAAATTATCACAATCTAAGGTCATTGTCAAACCAGATTTTCTGACAATGCATTCTGAAACCTAATATCGGCGATTCAATTTGAGAATTGAAAAGTTAAAAACCAACTACAGTACACTACAGCGTGATTGTTCGAAGGCGAAACCGTGTGGCTCCAACGTTCCAGCGTTCCGTTGACAGTAATTGTGAACGTTAAAATATTGCCGTTGAACAAATGAAGTAGTCAGTCCTATTTCTAACGTCCTGCTAATAGTGTTCGGCGATGCTAGTTTGTTCCGTTGTTAAGTACTGAATAAATCTACTATATTGCTGGGCTGCAGAAAGCATTGTCAAAAAATTTGATTTGACAATGACCTTAGATTGTGATCATATAAATACACAATGTAAGGTCATTGTTAAATCTTATTTTCTGACAATGCTTTCTGCAACCCGGCATCAGTCTGAGTTTGCATTTTATTTGCTTATTGACATTTTATTTGTTCCAAAATTAATTTTACTTACTCTTTATAATATTTATATTATAGAATGGGTGCTTACTTGATGTAAATTAATATTAAACATTTTGAATAATAATAAAACACGAAGTTTTTTAAATTTACACTATAACTTTATTTTATGACAATTGTTTCGTCAACACAGTGACTTCTTTTTGTAGTATAAGATATGTTCTGAAGAAGTCACTGTGTTGACGAAACAATTGTCATAAAATAAAGTTATAGTGTAAATTTAAAAAACTTCGTGTTTTATTATTATTCAAAAAAAAAAAAAAGATTTATAATATTTGCCTGGTTACCTGTTATTTATTTTAACAGACACCAAGTGTCCAATTACAGGTAAAATTAAGTAGAATAAGTATACAGGCATAAACTTAAAAATAAATTAAGAAATACATTTTTTTGCATTTTATTTGCTTATTGACATTTTATTTGTTACAAAATTAATTTTAGTTATTCTTTATACTTGCCTGGTTACCTGATATTTACTTGAACAGACACCAAGTGTCCAATTACAGGTAAAATTAAGTATAAGTACAGACGTAAACTTAAAAATAAATTAAGAAATAAATTTTAACAGTTCTCGGATTGGAACTTGGCAAATAGGGGTTTGTATTTTGTAATAGACGAGCAGAAATACCGCATTCCTAGTATAATATTATGTTCTCGGTTATTCTCACGCGATATTTCATAATATAGATAATGAAATAAAGTATCACTAACTATTCTACCCGGTTTGTCCGGGTAGGACTTAGTAGCAACAACGCGTACGGTTGTATAGACAGGTCTGCACACTATAGTATATTATAATTAGCATTAGTAGCTTGTTGAAGTCAAAATTTTATTTCATGATAGCGATCGGTGCTGCAGTCAGAAAGGCAAAGTAAAACGAAGAAATGATTTTAATGAAAAGAGATAAAAGATTTTATCTGTCTTACATTTGTCTTCCTGATTATGAACTAAAATTTTGACTTATATTTAATAACTAAAAATATTTAATTTAATAAAATTGCTGTAATTCAATTTTTTAAATTAAAATATGCATGTTTCTGTTCTGTGGATGTTGTATTTTAAAAGGGGACTGCACTTCAAGTTGCCGGTAATAAACCTTTAGAGGCGCTGTCGTCGCTGTAATTGAATATTTTCTAAAATATTGTGAGTATTTCGTCTACTAGCGTATAGAGGACACTAAAAGAACAATAATATTTATAATAAGAGTTGATCTATGATAATAGTTTTTCAGAAACTGCTATGGAAATAATGTAAATAAAAAATTAAAATTTTTTAGCAAAAATGTGTTAAAAAAATTATTATTATTACCTACTAATATGATAATATCTATATATTTTAAAAAGGAAGTCCTGAAGCAATTTTCTTTAATGCATTCATGTTTTCCATAGCTCCCAAGTAAAATTCGCCTATGTTGCGTCTTAAGTGAAATTCAATTACAACAACGGTAGTCGCACGCAGTTGCCATTTCTGCCACAATGAAAACGATCTGTCTGCTATCCCTACATTTACCCTCCGTGCACATAGTTTATAGGTTCTTATGTACATTTTTGTGATAAAAAGACATTGACTCTTGCCCTTAAAGTACACGAACTTGGAATCGATCATTACTTTTAATATATTCAGCAATCGTAAATTACAAAGATCAAAAATAATTACGAGGAATAATTTTATTCACAAAGAAAAGTTTTCGTTTGAACACAGCGTGTATTATTTATTTACGCAGCGTTTTTCCGTAATTTATTGAGTTTTTTTATCAGTTAATAATGCTGCCTTGGTTTGATATCGTGAAATTAATATCGAATACTCATCAATCATCAAATTCCCTTTCAACGTGTGTCTGACAACTGGCACCAATTATTCCAAGCTTCAGATGATATCATTCACTTTCTGTCGAAAATTGACTTTTTTTCTTTTTCGATACGGCACGCGTAATTAGTAAATGACAATCAAAGTCGACTCTGAAATTCAGATTTTCAGTACTTATTAACAGTGCAAGGGATTAGGTAAAGATCAGGATACAACAAATTTTAAAATTGAATTAATAATATTTTTGAATTACACATTCGTTCAGTTAAATAAATAATGTAGAGCACATGGGAAAAAAAGATTCGGATTAAAAATTGACTTAATTAGAAATATTGTATTTATATCGGAAATTTTTTCAGTTAAATAAAGAGTAAATAAATATCATTCACGACTCTGAAATTCAGATTTTCGGTACCTGTACTTTTAAAGAGTGCAGGGGACTTAAGGTAAATTTTCAAAATTGAGACATTGTTTTGTTAAGAAATTAACTAAAGTTCAGCCGCTTTACAAAGAGGCTGATGCCAACAACCCGCCGGATTGATTGACATTTCACGCTCGACAAAGCGGCTGGTTTAAAGACTAATCGCTTTACAAAGTAGCTCGAAATAAATAGTTGGATTTTTCATATTTAGTTCCGATTTACCACTTGACACGTTAAGTGTTATTTTACGAATATGACAATTCGGATGAACCTTACTTAGATTTTTTACAATTATGAAACGGGTAGCCGCTTTGTAACGGCTAGCAGCTTTGTAAAGCGGCTAAATTTACAATTCGGCTGCGAGTGCTGCGACATATACAAAACTAGTGAAAAACAAAAAAAAATCTTCAAGTAGCATTCGAAGATTTGTACAAACATTTTGCAAACAAAAGTATTTGCTTACAAAACACGTCATAACACCGAATTCCTAAATGCTATAATATTCTTATACGCATAAAAATATATTGACGCATGACAAAATGGTCGCCACTTTTAAAAATCAGCGAAAATTTTGTTTAGTTTTTCTATTAAGAGTATCAGCTATTTTCAGTATTTTTGTTTGTCTGTCTGTCAGTTTGTTTGTCCCGGGTAACTAAAAAAGTCGACATTTTATGGTCCGACCTTCAGGTCCCGCCATTATAAACCATCTACAAGAAAATATATTAAGAGTATTCATCTCAAATCCTTTCCCCTCGACTGAAGACGGTTACACGGTGACAGCTCTCCTGCTAAAGGGGTTCGGGTAAAAGCCAAACGAAGGACTATAAGAATCACACTACAGATCCTTCAAGCGAAAAATTGAAAAAAAAAAATCCTGGGAAACTTTTTAAATTACGTAATCTTTCACACGTAGCCAAAACTTTTTTTCAAAAAATTCACCTGTGGGATTTGTAGTGTGATTTTTGGTCTTTTATTTGGAGTTTACCTGAAGTCCTGAACCCTTTAGCTATAAAAAGAGACCTGTAATCGTTTTAGGCGATGGGAAAGGATTTGAGATGAAGAGTTCAGGGGTAACTTCCGGTAACAAATACTCTTAATAACAGTTTTTCTCCCCATTAAATTCTACGTATGAGATTAACCCGAGCTGATCACCTTACATGCGCAAAGGTAGTAACTATAATAGATAGGAGTACTTATAGCTAACTGGTGCAGTATTAGTAATACTGGTCAGCGGTTTGCACTTTGTAGCCGTGATGTTGCGGCAGCCCCAATGTTATCCCTGAACACATAACACCGACGGCAAACGTGGCGCCAAACGTACTGTCCTGTCCCAAAGCAGACAGAGATGGAAGCACATTATATCTGTGACCTCAAGACAAATTAGCCTATGTCGAATGTTTTAAAACCAACAGATAAGATTTCTAGCTTTATTTTTACCCTCAAATGTCAAGGAGTAGGTTAAGGTATCCGGTATATGAATTTAGACATCGTATATTAACGCTTTTGTTTGTGGCACGATTTCTCATGATTATGAACGATAGCACCGAGTGTCGTACTCGTAGATGTAAATTTATAGTTGTTTTCACCACCCCTTGCTAACTCTCTTTTGCCCATGGCAGAAGCTTATTTGCATAGTTTATCTTAATTTTTTTTGATCTCCTCACACTTAGGCTTTTTTTTAATTTAAATCTTTATTGTATTGAGGAATGTCGTAGGTTTAAGAACGGTCGAAGCAATTCCACTTTTTGGGGTCGTCGAATTTAGAACCGATTTGTATGTCAAATGATTAGTTCTGATGAGACAATAATCCCAGAAAAAATTTTAGTTGAGCATTTGATTAGTTTTAGAAATACAGACAGTCAAAATGGTTATCCTTCATTCAGCACGCATGACTTTTAGATTTTTGCTGAACAAACGTCTCTGATAGGATGTAAAGGCTTTTTGGGTCGCTGGCTAATTTTTATTAAGCTTATTGTGAGCGACCACACATTGGTATAGATTTTTTTTATGGATCAAATGTAACATAAACATTGAACATTATAGTACAGTACAAATATGATAGTTCATACATTATATTTACTGAATGAAGGATGACCACTTTGATCCTCTGTATTTCTAAAACCAATCATATGCTCAACGTAATATTTTTCTGTGATTATTGTCTCATAACTAATCATAATTCGGTTCTAAATTTGAGGATACGAAAACGGACGAAAAATACATTAATTTTTCCGTAGTTCTTTATAGACAATTTCATTAATAAAATGATAAAATGTTTGTAAAGCTGCCTTCTGACAGGAGTGTGTTTGTACAATTTATTTTATAATTTTTGGGATCTCTTTACAGTTAAAAATAATTTTAATAGTAGATTGTATGTCTAGATATGTAATGGGGCATACTACGGCGAGTGATGACAGTATGTAAAAACGAGCGATAGCGAGTTTTTACAGTCACACGAGCCGTAATACCATTACGTAAGAGATATATATGGTATTTTTTGCATCGCCATCTTTCCTTTCAGTGTGCCGCGAAATTCGTGCAAGCAAGTAATGACAGGCGCACGCAAGCGTTCACTGCAGGCATATAGAGCGAATAAACAGAAGTTGCTATGGCAACCGTAATTTTCTGCGCTAGTGCAGAAAGTAAACCATTTTCCGCACATCGGTTAAATGAAAGAAATGACCAACGTACGTACGTACACACACACACACAGACATCTTTTTAAAAATAGTGTAGTGACCTTGAAACATAAAAATTTGTTATATACATTTTGATTTCGATTTTTGGACCCATTACAATAACTTCCAATGGGAAGTTAAAAAACAATCTTATTTTCTACTCTTTCGGTCTATTTTGGCTTCAAGGGGAGAGAAGGGCTATTTTTAGCGTTTGGCGTCTAGGAATTATGGTCACCCAATATGAAGGTGTAATCTCTTCCCAGAAAATTCAACGTAAAGCATTTTGCCTCGTGACCCCAGATTTACATGTATATGGGTATTTACACGGGAAAAAGCGAGTGTAGCAACTGTTTGACTTTAGTTTGAAACTCGAAACAAATGTCTTAGAATGTTCATTTAGAGAGGTCTACTCTTTAATCTGAAATAACTTTCGAGATTTCATAGGACGTTACATTGCTTTGTTAAACAAATGGAGTTTTCGATTTGCCCTGTCTATTATTTGAACGCGGTGTAACTCTGCCTTTTATTATTGGAACTATAACAAATGCTTTTCTACGCACAAGATATATTCCAATTTTGCCTTCTTTCATTTCGGAGGATATGATAAATAATGCTTTACTCTGTACGTGATTTGACCAACATTATCATAGGTATTGTAATTAGAATTTAAATGTTTTTCTAAGGTCATCGACTGCCAGGACTATCTGGACCTAGTGCCAATTTAGATTTTTCCATTATTTTTAGGGTTCCGTATCTCAAAAAGAATAAACGGAACCTTTATAGGATCACTTGTTTGTCCGGCTGGCTGGCTGGCTAGCTGGGTGTCCGTCTTTCAAGACCCATTTTCTCAGGAACGGATAGAGATATCAAGTTGAAATTTATACGAAATACTAAAGTCTACGGTCCCTTAAATCAAAAGATACGGTCATTTTGTCATCTCATCAAAAACCTACAGAGGTTACTTCCCGTCGACCTAGAATCATGAAATTTGGCAAAAAGCAATGTCTCACAGCACAAGTAAAGGGAAAAATCCGAAAATCAACTAAAGTAAAAATTAAAGGGGGTCCCCACACATAAAACGAAAAAACCTTTTAAAAGCTGTATCTTTGGAACCGTAATATGTAGCCGGTTGAAATTTTCACAGAATATGTCTACCTAATATAATTGTTGTAACGGTACGGAACCCTCGTAGCGCGAGTTCCACACGCACTTGACCGCTTTTTTATTTTTTTATAATAAAGTCAAAGAACTTCCTAAATTCTAATCTGAGAAGTGGTGGAAGAATGTCAATTATTGGATTTTAAACCGTTCATATCATTATACTATATTATTCAATTTAATAATGAAATTAAATTTTATAAACCGCTGACGGTAGATATTCTTGTAAGTTCGTGGTCATAAAAACTGAAACTTTCACTAGTTCTCAAACCCCAGTTTGTAGAAAAGAAAATGAAAAGGTTCAAAGATTGTGTTTTGATCTTGTTATCCGATGGTTTTAGTGATCGGTTCAATTGGGTTCCGATCAAAACCAAGAATCTCGATGTCTAAATAAGCAGTTCGATGTCCGTTGCGTAATACAAAATACACAGGGGAAGTATACTGCCAGTCTCTAAGCTGACAAGTTAGTGTCTCAAGTTATACTGCGTCCCGACGATGCTTTTCTCCTGTCCAACCCTCTATCCCAACGGTGGCGTCGCATGTCCTCCTGTTTCGCTATGCCTCCATTTCAAACTCGGCTTGACCTGTGTTTGACCTTGTTGTGTGTTTGTTCGTAAACTATATGTATAAGCTGTACCAATGAGGAAAGATGCCTTGAAAACATCTAAAGAGTATAGGGCATAAAAAGTCAGGAAGCAAAAACAGGGTGAGCATAAATATTTGGACAAAAAGTATCTGATTTTTTCCAGTACTTAAGACATACAGTTTCCCGACCTTTTCCTCCATACTCGTCAAAAGGCAAGGGTTCGGAGTTTCCTATTTTTAGCACAATTGATAATGTTCACGAACGTGCAAATTAATCTAAAGTGCTCACTGTACAGTGTACACCCTACAAGATGATGAAAAAATTAAAATAGAGGTGTCATAAATTTGGTAATGGATTCTGCATGTGTAAATATTAAAAAAGTGCAAATAAACGTATGTCCGAAAAGTCTTTGTTTCCGAGCTATAACCTTTTTAAGGTACTGACACTTAATGCGAATTCCAGTAAACATGTTACTGAAAGTATCGTGGACTCCTGTGATGCAATTCGCAATACTCCAGGAATATTCGAACGTATTTGATAAGACGCGTTGCGTGTTGCATACAAGTTCAAAAAGGACATTTTAACCATTAATTTTAATAGTAATAAAACATCAATTTAATTGAAATAAAATTGATAAAGACAATTGTTTAGCAAAATTCGCAATTAAAAACGCTATAACTCGGAAATGAAGCGTTTTAAACATAGATACGTTTATTTGAACTTTTTCTTTTGTTTTTACATCATCACCCTGTATATTGACAGCAAACCAGCTAGTATGGAGCCCGGTCACTAAAATCATATTTTTGCATTATATACTTACCTACGAAATCTACTAATGTGGAAAATGCACTTACCTGAAACAAAAAAGAAATAAAATTAATAATTATTTAGTAACACTAGATATAACTGTTTTTACAGTTTATGAGATACGAAAACTATAGAAAATCAAAGGTAGGTACAGAACTAGTCAAGTATTGATTAGAAAAATCTAAAAATAATTATTTGAAACTTTGCAGAGATCTGTAAATAATAAATCTGTAATTACATGTTTTCATAAAACTACTATCAAGTTTGTGGAGAAAATAAGATTGTAACAACTAAACTATACAGTAATTACAGACATACATATTTCTGTGACCACAAGACAAAACCGCTTATTTGGAATTTTTGCTAATATTTATTTTCTACATTTTCAAATATACTTTTTACCTCTATTTTATGTAACATTGTGTAGCAATATCTCTACATAGGTACATTCTAAATTTAAAAATAGTAATAATCGGATGTTAATACAACATTAAATATTTATTTAGATAATACTTCTAATGACCTCTGTTGTCGAGCGTCTATAATCCACAATTGAATTTAGATAATACCACGTAACAAAATTGTAAGTATTTGATAAAAAAGTCACAATTTTAACAAAATTATAATGAATTTTGAGATTACCAGTCGAACTGCATTAGAAGAAATCATATTGACACATGTGTTTTTGCAATTTACTACACAACACGTACCCATTTTAAAAAAATTGTTCGGTATAAATATAGGTCAGAAATCATTCGGCATTATACCCCAGTTTCTCCACCTCGTGCGTTTGTTGATGCCTTAAGGGCTAGTTCAGACACGGCGGAATCCACGCGGAGCTTATTTACATTTTCGTAAGCATATTCGTTCATACATGTCCACGAGAATCGTCAATCCGTACGGCCGCCACCTGCACTCTACCGCTGGAAAATAGAACGGTGTGGCGTCCGCGCGGTTCTATTACTATGGCGTGTCGTGAGGACGCTCAGTTGCTTTGCGGAGGCCGCGCGTTTAGGACGTGTAAACGAATATAAACGCATTGTTTCTTCGACTTTCATCTTTGAAATTAGGTGTATGTAACCTCGCCCCTCTCCTTCATATCCGCACGCTCACCGCGGTGGTCTGAATACAGTATATTTTCCCGCGGTTCAAAACGCGCGGGTCCCGCCGTGTTTGAAGAGCCCTTATATCGATTTTTTAGAAAATACTTTTTCGACCTACTGACAACCGAAGCAACTTTCCCCTGCATCTCTGTTATAGTTTCAGGCGTAGGTATGTTTGATTACACCTTCAGGACCGTATTCCCACCAGTTGTATTCGCTATACGCTTTCCTATATCCTATCTGAAATCTGACTTGATGGCATTTTTTGTGCCTTTTGTGTATTCCTCCTTTCTTTTCACTCTTTCTCTGTCTTTGTATGTGTCTAGTGTGATTGATGTACTATAAAGGTACTTTTGTACCCTTAAAACTGTATTATTCTTTTTGTTGTTGTCAAAGCGACCAACTTCGGAAACACATACTATAGACGTACAACCGCTAAGTGTTTCTTCTTGCTATGACATATGATGAAACATTTTCTATCAAATTTAATTTGATTGAAGAGTTTGTAAACTGTTTCTCAGTTCCGAGAAAAAATTATTTCAAAGTTTAAACCGCTTGTTTAGAAACTTTTTTATTACACTTTTAACCAACACACGCACTAAACTGACTCGGTCCGACAACGGTACAGACGGAACACTCAGCACGTTTAAATAAACACAACAAGGCCCATACACTTTACTGGATTGGATTTCCATCTTCTAAGAGTTCAAATCACATTTCTATCACTATAAATAATGCATGTAGCCCTTGTGTTGCACGTTTATAGAGAAAACCATTGTTTAAATTATTAATTTCAATTTTAATCATGACGGACTTACTTTATTTCTTATAATTTCTTAAAAGGTTATATTATACATTAACGCCAAAGACCCACAGAATTATTATTTTAAATGGGATTTTTGACTAGACTCTAGAGAACATCGGCAAACAATTTATTATATCTGACCCAGTGAAAAACGCCATCGGCGCGAACACTCCCTCGCCTGTTTTATTTTTGGGGAACTCCCCCTGCACCCCACCTTTTTTTCACTTCGTAAAAAACGCCATCGAACCAGCATCTCCCCCCTCGCAGGAAACTTACCCCTGCAATCATGCAGAGCCAAAAGTATACACACCCTCCTATAAGTTTGATTAATAAATTTACCGGATGAAACCTATTTTTTGGAGAAAATATTTTTGTATCGCGCATTAGAGCGTTTGATCTTGAAAATTTGAAAAATTTTCGTTTGCCCGGTACTCGGGCTGACGCCACTGCTTTGAGAGATACGCGCCTCGATCTGGCCCACCCTAATGAAAAAGTCTGAGCACGCCTATGGTTATACTATACCAAAACGTCTTGTCTTTCGTGTTTATTAAAATGTATTATTATTTATTAATGACTTTGATTTTTGTAGGACACAAAGGTTTGATAAATAGCAGAAGAAAGCGTCTCAAAATAAAAATTAATAATAAAATATAAACTATAACAAAATTGAAGTATTATTTTCACTATTCCTTTTCCCTGTATTCTACAGAAGTCAAATTCATTAAACACATTTTTAATACAATGTAGGTAGTGTCAGAGTAACTCACTAATGACCTCTGTTGTCGAGCGTCTATAATTTACAAAATAGTCAGAGTAACTATCACTTTTTGGCGGAAAACGTCTTATCTAATAAAATAGTAATAACCAATAATGTTTCTGTAGTTAATTATTACTTTAAAATAAATTAGCGATGGTATTTCCGATTAATTAATAAATCCACGTATCTTTTTTATTTGCATGCGCGCGCATACCGTGTTCACAGATGATCTGGTAACTAGGCAATAGTCTGTTTATATCTGTTTTCACTGACTGCTAACAATAATAATTTCTCGCTCTTATTTCGAGGGATAGGTTCATTTAACTTCATCCTCGCACTGAAGTGACGACCACAAAATTCGAATAGATTAAAGCAAATTTAGTATTAGAATTAGTATGGGTTGATATTTTGGGGTAATTATCTTAGATGTGATCGCATATTTAAGCTGCAAAAGCGTGCCATAAGATAAATTACAAAATCAAAATGGAACGAATCTTGTAGATCGTTATTTGTTAAATTGAGTCACTATACTCCCTATTTGTTTATTATAAACATAGATATGAGTTAATTGTGGATAGAAATATAATAATCAAATCAAAAGAGGAGTTCATTCCACAAGCGTTCACATACCAAATAGGTAGTGAAAAAAAAATTTTTTTTTTTCTTAACAATGCAATATTTGTTTATTCATGCTTACTATATGCAAAATGCAACACTCTTAAAACAAATTCAGATCAACATAATTACGTCACAAGAAATCGTAACGATACATGCATACCGAGAGTGCGGTTGGATTTGGCAGAAAGAAGCTATGCATTATAGCTATAAATTTGCTTTGCCTCTGGACACTAGAGAACTAAATTTAAGATCTTTTAAAAAAACGATAAAAAAATGTGTACCAGTGAGTCTTTATATTCCATCAATGAATTTTTTAATATTAATTTTAATTTGTATAAATCTTAAATTGTAATGGTTGATGCAATCTATGTGGGCTTGCCCGCATCTTCGATTTTATTTTATGAAGCTGTTATAACATTTTAATGTTTTAAATAAAGAAATCTATCTATCTATCTATGTACTAACCTATAGGTAATCTCTAAAACCGTATTAATCCGCACCTGTACATTCAACCTGACGTCAGTGTTTAACCTGACCACTGATTTATTAGTACAGATTTACGACGTAGCTACTATCTCGTTTGGGGACAAAAATTAAAAACCCAGAAAATCTGTTGTATGTTTATTGCCCTCTCGAGGATCACCTCAGTATACTTCGTCTGCGTATAATGTATTGTTCAGCCCCCCTCTTTTTCGCTCGCCAAACGTCTCTTTGTCCTGCGTCGGGCTATATACTGTATGATGTAACATCTAGGATAAGAGTTCTGTTGCAGTGATGAAAAAAGGGAAAATGAATTGCCTGATGTATTCTACGTGCTTTTATTACATATGTATGATTACAGAGCATTAACATAACTACCAACTCTCAGATATTAAAATACAGTACTAGTGAACAAAGTGAACGCATTTTTATACCCAAACCTAGGGCTTTGCACGAGATCGAGATTTTCTCCTTCTCGGTCTTGTCCCATTGAGATGAGACCGAGAAAGTCGATAATGATCGAAACGATATCTGGGTTTCATCTCGTGTTGTCTCGTTTCGACAAGACGAAGCGAGACCGACACAATGCCTGACGATTTTTATGATTCCGTACTGGACCCCTATTACTAAGCCTACGCCGTCTGTCTGTCCTACCTTTAAAAGGCTGTATCTCTTGAACCGTAACAGGTAAATTTTTACAGAACATGTGTTATTATGGCGGATATCTTAACAAATAATTAAAAAAAAACAAAAAGTAAAAATTAAGGGAAGTTCCTATAGAAAAAACTTGTTTTTTCAACGTTCTTTTGTTTTTGCTCTATCGTTAAAACGGTAATACATACAAGCGTCAAACTTGGTGTGATTATAGTGAAAACTCTAAACTAAAGCAACAAATAATAATATGTTTAACAGTTTTGACATTTACATTAACGGTGGCACATACAGAAACACTCGCATTTTAAAATTGACTTATCTTTTTTATTTGTCAACCGATTTAAATGAAACAAACACTAAATGTTATCCCAGGCTTATCTCAAACATTATCCCTATCTAAACCCCTTATTTTTATTATTGTACGGAATCGTCGATGTGCGAGTCCAACTCTCACTTGACCGGTTTTTTGGTCTTGTCGCAACGATACGATACCTATCCAAAATACCAGTTGGATGACGACACTGTACAACTTGTCATTATGAGAATTTCGTCGATACCTACTTATGAAAATGTATAAACAAAAAAAATAATAAAATTTAAAAGCAATTGTGTATTTTAATTATTATATTAGGCCCATTTGACCTTAGCAGGTGCAGTAGGTGGGCTTAAAAAACTGGTCAGTTCTGTGCTATTCCAACATGGAACTTTCATAGGAATTAGGAAATGAGAAACAGACTGTTTAAGCTGTCTGCTGTAGTCAACATCTGTCTGTCTCACTCAAGTTTGTAGGTCTCACATGCGCACACGTCTGGGGCATTTAAAACAGTACTAACTTAAATTATGAAAACGCCTTCAAAAAATTGAATTTCCTTACTTCACCATCATCTTTAACAGTAAAAATTATTAAAATATACATGCATACGATTATTTTTAAAGGACCAATAAAGAAATGCAGGTTTTTGAAGGTGTTTTTGTAATTTAGATTGATGGTGTGTATACTCCATTGCAACTGCAACCACTGATCCGCAACTAACCGAAGTATCCCGCCATCCCAGATCTGTTCGAAATGCGATGCCAAAGGTATAGACAATGAGGATGGACACTGTCAAACTTGACCTCTGTCAGCCCAGACAACTATCGTGGTCTGTGGGCAGTACATAGTAATGTGTGCACAGAATAAATTAATTTAAAATAATAACTCATTGACAATGCCGATGTGTGTTTAGCAATGTTCAAATTATATAGAGGTTTTGTATTTCCAAATGATTTGGAAGTGAAAAGAAATGGTTGCATGCTATCAGAAGGGAAAAAACTTGATTTCTCGCGCGTTTTTGTATGAAAACCAATGAGAACTTAGGTGGCAATATACCTGTTGCCATCTATATTACGTTTCTAATGTACCCATCTCCATTCCGATTCCATCACAAATGATATCAAACTGTGTCGAATCCCGCGGGGGACGCTATTCACTCACGTCGATTGTGTCAACTAAATGTATGGACGTGTTCAAACTAGCGCGTGAGTTGCACAAACCTTCGTCAAATTTCGCGCGTCAATCGCGTGCCACGCGGGATTTTCCACAGTTTGATTAGTCTTTTAAACTTTAAAGATTAAGTACACGTTTTGCTAAAGTAGTTCTATAGACAATAATTTTTGTATCGTTCGATGTGGTTCTGCCTAAGACAATTTCAAAAATGCGTATAGCTAAGCGAAGCTATGAAGTGAGTTTTTATCAAAAATGTACACATGTTAATTAAAAACAGCAAAAACATAATTATATTTATAAACAAATTCAATAATATTTTAAAACTCACTTTTTTTTATCAATGCAAATTCCATGAACGAATAAAAACAAAAGAGCCGTGACCAATTTTACAAATATCTAAACTGATAAAAGTTTTTTGTACTCAAAACACGTACGTAACAAAACAAAAACACACAATTGATATTTTTATCAAATTTCAACATTTTTTTCACGTCAAGTATTATCGCATGTTCTAGTGATGTGTAAAATTGTTATTTTTTATAACAGGTGAACCTGTTATTTGAAAATAGCCTATTAACATAACATTCTGTTATTATATAGTTGCATATTACTTTTTAATAAGTATAAGAAAAATATGTAAAAAGCAAAAATGCTGTTCCTAAAATAATGACTGTTGGTTATTTTCTCTTGTAAGCATTACGTAGCAGTATCTGTGTAGATACTAATAAGTAATATTATGCAATTGTGTAGGTACTTATACAGTTTGGGCTGCTATAATAATATTTTCAAAACTAGACCTTGTAGTTCAAAAACCCCGCACATTTCGTTTGCATCCCGGATTTTTTCTTAGTCGACTAAATTTAGTTCTTATATTCTTAATTATTCTTACGGTGTTATTATAACACAGACACGCCTGCGCAAAAATGCGAATAGACTACACTCTACAGGAATATCCGTTATAACAATAAGTGTGAATTTAAGATTTTTTTTAAATCCCCGAACTCATTATAGAAAAATTTCTGCGACGTCCTCGGATGCCTAAAAAAAGGACGGTGTCCAGGAAAAAGATGACGATGACAACCGTAAAATTCAGTACACAGTAATAAATATATGATATAAATATTAAATAGCGAGCACGCCTCATTCTTATATACGTATATACCTACCTATAGTCAAGTTTCAAAATTTGAGATAGTGAGTCATGCACTTATACAGCTTTACTATTTATATAAGCGGCACAGTTTTTATGCATGGGACGCGTATGCTTACGTTATTTCATTGCTTTTCCGTTTTTAACTTTCCGCTAAGAAAAATGAACATTTTCAAAAATAGGGAAGTTATTGATTTCACCTCGATTTTCGAAAATCGAGTTTTCATCAGATCTCGACGTTTTGTGATCCCAGGAAGCTATTCTGACTATTACGATGATGTCAGTAAGTATATGTATGTATGTGTGTGTGTGTGTGTGTGTGTGTGTGTATGTAAACCTCTCATAACTTTTGAACGGCTTGACCGATCGAATCGCGATTGGCGGCATTTGAAAGGGTTCCACTGTACTTAGATTTCCTGAAAATTTGAACTGATTCAGCCCAATAGATTTTGAGAAATTCCAAAAAAACCGGAAAAAAAAGTTGTTAAAACGATGTTTTTTCAAAATAGCTTCTAGAATATTGTACCGATTGATTTTATAATCTAATCAGCTCTTCTCCTCAGAAAACTGCGTCGAATGCCGCTAAGTGGATCAAAATCGGTTAATCCGTTCGAGAGATAACGGAGTCAACAGATTTCGAAAACAGTGTTTTTTCAAAATAACTTCGAGATTTCTCATCCAATCGATTTTGTACTGCGTCGAATGCCGTTTTAAAGATCAAAGTCGAACAACGCGTTCAAAAGTTATAACTTTTCAAAAATTAAAATAGTGTTGTTATCAGCAATTTTTAGATTTTTGAGCTCGAAGAGCTGGCCTGCAGGGTCAACCGATTTTTTTAATTGCAATTGTTACGAACTATGCATGGCCCACTATCTTAAATTTTGGAACTTGACTATAGTTATTTTAATAGGGTAACAACTAACAAGTTTTGAACAGCCAGTTAATTAATAACAGGCTATTTAATAACAGCTCTTATACATATAACCGAATAATTATTTAACAGCAGGTTTCAAATAACCGGTTATTTAATAACAGATCTTAAATAACCAGTTATTTACTAACAATATTTCTTAATAAAAAATTATTAACGGTTATCTTATAACCTGTTATTTTTACAAGCATAATTTTGGTTACAGATTCTTATTTAAAACTGGTTATTTTCCGAAATCATGAGTAACCAAAATATCTGTTTCTGTTATTTCTTCCTAGAATGTTTGCATCAAGGATAATCGAAACTTATCACGACTGCAGAAGAGCGTATTGCCAACGTACGAAACCAATTATACCCTTGTGGAGTATGAATTTTACGTAGGTGCGTTTCCATTTCCTTCATGGCAGCCCCACAGGCCTTCTGAATATTGACTGACAACAGTTGCTTGCAGATAGCGTTTCAATATATCGACATTGCAATTTGTATGTCTCGTATTTTGAATTCCTGTTACTAACAGATTCTGCGTATCTGCGTTTGAAAAATGCGGTTTCGTTAAATCATCTTAAGAATGAATCAAAAAACGTAACTAATTTAATCATTTTAAGTGTCCGTAAATTGTCATTTTACATTGAAAAAACCTTGTGTTGAAAAATGATTTTTGAAAATTTTCAAAAAATTTTGACTTGCAAGCAATAATTACGCCGACTTCTAATCAATTTTATTTTTAAATTATTTTTTTCATTTTTTTACTTTAAAGAAGTAACAGCATACCAATATGAGCAAGTATACAATACACAAATCGTTCGCCTGAACTGGATCTACAGACATGCAGCGAAAGATACTTCGTGGTTGTTCGGGGCTCCTCTTAACTTTATCTCTAGAAACTAGACTCTTGTAAGATGGTGTTGGTTCATTTCAATCAACATTTGAAAATTTTAGTGTTGCGCAAACCTTGCGAAGATGAATAAAAATATAGTTTATTATTACAGAAACAAAGTGCATTTCGCGATTATGGAAACAATAAAATGACGAATAAGTTCAATGCTTTGCAAAATATACATTGCATAGTGGTCTAAAGTATATGAATATGACAACATGTCACTTTGAAATCGCAAACAATTTACATATACTTATTTTTATGATTGTCAACGTTATTCGACGACAGATAATAGTTTTCGCAACATAACCAATCATATTTTTTATCAGTAGCGGTTCATCACTTTCGACGAAAAAATAGTTGTGACTAGCTTTTTGCACGAGCTGAGACGAGGTATTCGTAAATATCGTTTCGATTCCGTTGAGAAAGAACAAGAATAACATCACTACGACCGCGACCTCGGTACTGTCTCTTTAATTACAGTCTCGTCTCGACCTCTTTAGTTTTCCTTTCTTCTATACTTACTAATATATAAAAGAAGAACCAATGAACTGACTGACTTTTCTTCACTGTTCCAAATCCTACTTCTTGGCAAGAGGAGAATGAGCAGTGAGCGAAAATATCGATGTGAAGTCGGACGAAGTTAGACTTAGCAGGTAACTAGTATCTAATAATTTTTATTTCTAAATAAGTAAATGTTAGTTGAAAATTTTGTAATAAAACGATGAAAATCCAGTAAATTATATCAACTACAAAATATTTGTTTAAAATATTTTTTTCCATATTCACTACAAAATAGCTACTTTCGATGTACGTATAGCGGCCTTTAATGAGTCATTTAACAGGCAGGTGTACCCAACTAGTCAAGAAAGGATGACTTTTAAGAGCGGTAAATGTTTTTTTCTTTTTTGACATTCAGATATATAAATAATAAATATCCCTTGTTTTATATGCATATAAAATCCACACAAAAGCATTTCAGAAGTTTAGTCTTTTGTGACCGTCCATTTTAACTCGCTGTAAAAATGATATTTAATACAGATTGAAAGGGGGCATCCATTAATTACGTGAGGTGATTTTGGCGATTTTTCGACCCCCCCCCTCCCCTTGGTGAGATGTCGTGAGATTTTGCTCGACCCCCTCCCCCCACCCCTAATCTCACGTGAGATTTTTCAAAATGCGTATTTTTAGTGTAAATACGTTAATCTGTGCTTGATTGCGTTGGATTTATTTAAAAAAACATAATTTGCTTAATTAAACGTCTCACGTAATTAATGAACGCCCCCAAAAACAGTCGTGTATATGTTATAAAAAATTCGACTGATGACCAGTCCTATACTTCCCACCAAGTAAATATTTGCAAAAAATAAACACTTTTTTTTTATTCTTTGACTAGGCCCAAATAACCTTAGCTGTTGGTGGTCTTTAAAACTGCACAATTTAATTTTTATTCTTTGAAAAAAGCATGGCCCTCTTTTTTGTTTGGTGATCTACTGATGGCTAACATAATATAGCAAAAATCATGGTTACCTTGATTTACATACAATTTTTTTTTTTTTAGTAAAATATTTTTTTTCTCGAAAACTATACATCTTAGAGAAATAAAATATTTACATTTTTTTCATATTATAACATCTAGAGTTCATTTATATTTTTTTCACCTATGTTAATACGTGACATTAAGGACGTTTTTTTGAATATCTCAGAATCCACTGAAGCGATTTGACTCAAAATCTAATCAGATCTAAGTTAAAGGCTGATAAACACAATAAAACAATCGGCATGTCCGTATGTTGTTCCGTTCTTAAGATATCGAAGGCGAAAAATTGACCACACACATACACACACACCACACACACACACACACACATACACACACACACACACACATATACACACACACACACACAGACAGACATCAGTCAGAAAATGATCTTAAGCGATTGCTAGGGTCTCAAAACGTGAAAATCTGTTAAAATCTCGAAATGTTTTTTTCGGACTAAATCCATTACTTCCCTACCATAGTAGAGGTGGGAAGTAAAAATCATTCAATTAATTTTTACGTTTAGTCATTCAATCCCTAGTGGGATTAACGGTACACCACTGGTCCTTCTGATGTATGAATATAATATTATTTCGATCCTTTTTTCAATCCTGTCACATAAAATCAGAAAGGCTCTGAGTATTAGCAGAGTGCGATCGTAAATTTTTGAATACAATAAATTATTCTGCGGGCATATGAGACGTGAATGACATATGCGGTGATAAAAAAAATCACAAATCTATGTACTATACTGCAGTACCTATATAATAATAGCAATAGGTATATATACAGACGTTCTCAAACTGTATAGTGTGCAGGTGAGAAAAGATTCTGAATGAGCTCATTCCGTATCATAAATTCCGAATTTATAAAAGACACAAACAATAATATACAGGGTAATGATCCGCGCCTGCCGATCATAGGATTTTAACATGAAAAATCATACTTTCGTAATTTCCTGCTTCCCTAATTATATTAGGCAAAAATCCTTCAAAGTCAAACAAAAGTTTCATGGCATACAAATCTGCATCTAAATTAATACATAAAATTATGAAAATGTCGAATATACTTTTCCGCCGTATGAAACTTATGGTTTTCTATGTCATTACCTATGTTGGTTACACTTCCGAAACAGAATACAACATCCAAAACTTTATAAACTTGTAACTAGAGTTTGACCGAAGGTCATGTTTTTTGGCCGAAATTTCTAACTTTTGGCCGAAGCCGAATTGTATAATGCTGAAAAATCGAGTGAAAATACTTATTATTGTAAGTTAAAAACAATTGCTTTGAAGTTAAGAAGTATTTTTTTCATTTCTTGTTTTTTTAATATATTTTGTTTGCAGAGTTAGTCCGTCAGAGAATCAAATCAATGGGTATCTTCGAAAAATTCCGAACTTAATGAAAATTTGGGATGTTGTTTGTGGGTGTCTAGTAGTGCTACACCAACAAAAAAACCCTGTGGAATTTGGGGGGGGGGGGGCAAAAACCCTAAAGTTTTTGCACTTTTTTCGGTTTGTTCGAAATATTTCGAAAAGTTGATTTTAGCGAACAACTTCAAATTAGTAAATTGTAGAGGATTAAATTCCCTACAATTTTCATGGGTAAAACGTATTTTCTGACCTCATAGGTACCAAAATACAGAGTTTCGAAAAATGGCAAATGGTACCTATGGGGTCAAAAATATGTTTAACCAATGAAAATTGTAGGAAATTTAATCCTCTACAATTTACTAATTTGAAGTTGTCCGCTAAAATCAACCGTTTTCGAAATATTTCGAAAAAAGTGCAAAAATTTTGGGGTTTTTAAATTGGGTGTAGCAGTAATTGACACCCACAAACAACAGAGCAAAGTTTCATTAGATTCGGAATTTTTTAAGGTAAAAGTCTATGGCGACAGTAGATTCAACATTTGGCTTTAGCAAAACCTTCGGCCTGATTTTGACCAAAGCCGAATGCTTGGCCAAAGGTCCAATTTTTGACCGAATGTATCCGAAGCCGAAGCTTCGGTCGAACTTAACTTTATAATCTCATTGTTTTTTAAGTCGATTAAAAATAGAAACGTGACCTCTATGTAATTACTTTTTCTTTCGAAGTTTCCAGGTATTTTGCATGAAAAAATGAGAACAGACATTTTCCCAGAATTTTTGTCAGTTTATCCTTCCGTTTGCCAATTTGTATTAAGATCAGTGGAGAACGACATAACTGATTTTGATGAAAGTTGGCATACTATCGATCTGGGCACTATTTATTTATCTACGTTCGGTTTAATACACGCTAATGACCTCTGTTGTCGAGCGTCTATAATCTACAATTCGGTTTAATACTCGGCTTCCGTTAAAAGCGAACAGAATCAGGTTCACATGAGCGAAGTCGCGGGTAACGGCTGGTAGTCTAATACAAGTGCGGACTTAAATTTGTTTATTGTTAAAACAAAAGACAAAAAAAATGACAATATCGAAATTCAATACTTTAAATAACATTTCAAATGTAAGTGTAGGTACTTCTTGAAGAAGAATATCATATTATTACCGCCTACCAGCACTGTGACGTCATAGCACCCTATTCAACGTCTACACATGTGATTTATTAGGTAATTGTAATTGTATTTTAAAGACCACCAACAGCTAAGGTTATTTGGGCCTAGCACCAATTCATATTTTCAATTCATTATTTTTTTTTTTTTTTTTTTAATAATAAATTGAAAATCCAATTGACACTTTTACCAGCTCTCGGGCTAGAACTCGGGAACTGGGGACTTGTAATAGAGGAACCATAGCAACGCCATGTAAACAACAGCGCCGCTACGTGATTTATTAGGTATTTAGAATAGAATAGAATAGAATTTATTTGTTTAAGTGCCACAGCTACGTGGCATAACATCGTCAAATAAGTATAATAATAACAAGTTTAAGACATTAAATAAATGAAAAATCTTCTACTTTATAAAGACTAGCCTCAGTCAACCGTTTCCTCACAAGATTCCTGAACTGAACTGAATGGCGGATGTTTGCTTTTTAAAATGTTTTAAGCATATATAAGACGAATTTAATGTAAATTTTGCATACAGGTACAATCAATGTTTAATCGAATAGTATATTCCTAAAAAACACTAACCCGACCAAAATGAAGTCAACTTGGGCAGTTATAGTTTGAGCATTAAAATTAAAATTTGTTTTTAATTAAAAAAAATATTGTTCAACTTGGTATTGTTTTAATATAAAACAAATGTAAATATTTAAATAAAAATCTGATAAAATTTGCATAATTAAAATTTAACCATTCAGCAACTAGCGTAATATGCATTTAAAAATATGCTTTCATTCAAGTTTTCCATTAATTAAAACAAATATAGGTTACATTTACAGCTTTAAACTAGCTTACGTTTAAAATTTACCTACAAATGTAACAAAAAAAATTTAGTAATAAAATATGCTCATCCATCACATTGATTTATTGAAATATTCGTTGATTATACATAAATATATTCATAATATTTAAATGTAAATTACTATAATATTATTGGGATCCGTCAGATGGATGGAGCTTAAAAAACATGTCGCAGAGGGGAGGAAATTTCATATACGGGGTATACTTTTGCGTGTAATTTTGTAATGTTCAAAGTGATAAGAAATGATAAAATATAATAAGTGCAATTTGTGATTGGGCCGGTACGAATCCTAACAAAGGAATTTCGTTGAAGGAAGCCGAACATATTATCAAATGTCGGAAATATAAATGCATGAAAAATTAACTGTCAAAAGTAGTAATCTTTACGGCAACACCGCGAATTCCATTTTCGATAAACTTTTTGTTTATTTTAATTGTTTTATTTTTGTAATATACAATTTCACGATAAATTTGCACTGTTAGCATGAAAAATTTTCCCTCGTTTTGAGTACAATTTTCTGCCACCAGATGTCATATGCTCATTTGACGGATCCCAATAGCTATCTATTCTATCTATATCTATTATCTATAATATTAATATTATAAAGAGGAAAAGTTAATTGTGAGTTTGTTTGTTTGTGGAGGGTAATCTCATAAACTACTGAACCAATTTCAACATTTATTTTTTCACTGTGCGATAGGTGATGCTTTGTTTTAGAGTTTAGGACATAGGCTATAATAATAATTAGCCAGTCCGGCTTCGCCCGAGTGAAAATTAAAAAAAGTAATCTCAAAACGTACTGAATCGATTTCAAAGTTTTTTTCACTGTACGGATAGGTGATACTTTTCTTTAAAACATAGGCTATAATAATAATTGGCCGGCTTCGCCAGTAAAAAAAGTGACCTCAGAAACTAGTGAACCGATTTCAATTTTTTTTCAGTGTTCGATAGGTGATACTTTGCTAAAACTAGCCGGCCCGGCTTCGCCCGAGTGAAAAGTAATCTCATAAGCTGCTGATTATAACCCAAATTCGAGCGAACGAACGAAGCGAGTGATTAAGAAGCTACTGTCGATAAATCATAATTCATAAATTCGAGCGAACGAGCAAAGCAAGTGAGTAATTTGTTTGCATTTTAGCGTAATGGCGGAATCCTACTAATATTATAAACACCACCAGCCCAGTTTTGCTTCGCAGGGGGAGAATTTCTCGTGGGGGGATAATAAATCATAAATTCATAGCACCCGGGCGAAGTCGGACCGGGCCGCTAGTAATTTATAATTTATAAAACAAAACACTTGAAAACAATAGTTTATTGTTGATTTCTAGGGCTCCGTACATCCGATGAAAAAACGGAACCCTTAATATAGGATCACTCTCGTGTCTGTGTGTCTGTCTGCCCGTCTGTCACAGCTTATTTTCTCCAAATCTACTGCACGAAAAAAGTTGAATTTTGCTACATATATTATATAGGGTTAGGTGACCCAATCACAGACGTATAGCGTAAATAAACGAATTCTGATTTTGGGAAGTAAATTAGAAAATTATTTTCAAATGCATCATGTGACATATAAAATGAAAGAGCCCTTATGAGAAATACAAATATATTTTTTTATTATTTTAAAATGTATAAGTAGTTAAAAGATATTAAAGAAAATATACGAAAATCGATATCTCCGAAACTACTGAGCCTAAAATTTTGAAAAAATAGGGAATATAGGGACTTACTCATAGTTTACATGGAAAACCTAAACGAAAATCCTAAGTCTTTAAGTTCTCACGGGAAACGGAATAGTACGGAACCCTCTTCCTGCACGCGAGCCCGACTCGGAATTGACCGTTTTTTTTTTACATTCTCGCTGTACCCAAAAATGAAGGTTTAGTTTCTTAAGTGACCTTTTAAAACTTTTTTCGTGTCCGTAATGCGGATCTTAAATTGATGTTTAATGACTGGTGACGTCATGATCCATTATGAAACACTTAGATGCTATAATAAAAAAATTCGACTGATGACCAGTCCTATACTTCCCACCTAGTAAATATTTGCAAAAAATAAACACTCTTTTTTTTTTATTCTTTGACTAGGCCCAAATAACCTTAGCTGTTGGTGGTCTTTAAAACACAATTTAATTTTTATTCTTTGAAAAAAGCATGGCCCTCTTTTTTGTTTGGTGGTCTACTGATGGCGGCTAGCTTAATATAGCAAAAATCATGGTTACCTTGATTTACGTACAATTTTTATTTTTTTTAGTAAAATATTTTTTTTCTCGAAAACTATACATTTTAGAGAAAAAAAATATTTACATTTTTTTCATATTATAACATCTAGAATTCATTTATATATTTTTTTACCTATGTTAATACGTGACATTGAGGACGTTTTTTTGAATATCTCAGGATCCACTGAACCGATTTGACTCAAAATCTAATCAGATCTAAGTTAAAGGCTGATAAACACAATAGAACAATCGGCATGCCCGTATGTTGTTCCGTTCTTAAGATATCGAAGGCGAAAAATTGACCACATACACACACACACACATACACACATACACACACACACATACACACATACAGACATCAGTCAGAAAATGATCTTAAACGATTGCTAGGGTCTCAAAACGTGAAAATCTCGAAATATTGTTTTCGGACTGAATCCATTACTTCCCTACCATAGTAGAGGTGGGAAGTAAAAAAACCTTTAAAAAAATTCGACTGATGACCAGTCCTATACTTCCCACCTAGTAAATATTTGCAAAAAATAAACACTCTTTTTTTTTTATTCTTTGACTAGGCCCAAATAACTTTAGCTGTT
Organism: Mongoloraphidia duomilia; assembly: GCA_039654895.1. Classification (NCBI taxonomy): domain Eukaryota; kingdom Metazoa; phylum Arthropoda; class Insecta; order Raphidioptera; family Raphidiidae; genus Mongoloraphidia; species Mongoloraphidia duomilia. The sequence continues at coordinate 32,717,908 of CM077517.1, read as the reverse complement.
GGTGGTCTTTAAAACACAATTTAATTTTTATTCTTTGAAAAAAGCATGGCCCTCTTTTTTGTTTGGTGATCTTAACTTAATATAGCAAAAATCATGGTTACCTTGATTTACGTACAGTTTTTATTTTTTTTAGTAAAATATTTTTTTTCTCGAAAACTATACATTTTAGAGAAAAAAAATATTTACATTTTTTTCATATTATAACATCTAGAATTCATTTATATTTTTTTTTACCTATGTTAATACGTGACATTGAGGACGTTTTTTTGAATATCTCAGGATCCACTGAACCTATTTGACTCAAAATCTAATCAGATCTAAGTTAAAGGCTGATAAACACAATAGAACAATCGGCATGCCCGTATGTTGTTCCGTTCTTAAGATATCGAAGGCGAAAAATTGACCACATACACACACACACACATACACACATACACACATACACACATACACACACACATACAGACATCAGTCAGAAAATGATCTTAAACGATTGCTAGGGTCTCAAAACGTGAAAATCTGTTAAAATCTCGAAATATTGTTTTCGGACTGAATCCATTACTTCCCTACCATAGTAGAGGTGGGAAGTAAAAAACCTTAAAATGAAATATGGTTACTATGGCAACGAAGTAAATGAAGGCCAATGTTTTTATTATGAGATGTACTGCTGCCAGTGAATCTAAGGTGTTTGACATTATTCAATAAAAGTCTAAAACCATGCATGTGTTGAATAAAGCATATTGTGTAACTAGTGTGCTAAATACATCTTTATGCGCCAGGCGCGATGTTTTCAACACTCGTATACGGCTCGCGATGTACACTCGCCAAGGCTCGTGTGCACTCGCCTATTACACGTGCTGAAAACATCACGTCAAACGCATATAGATGTATTTAGCATACTAGTTACACAATATACTATTTTTTAACTCGTTATTATTAATTGTTTTATTATAGAGTTATACCTCAAACGCGAATAATACAGCAGTTAAAGAATCAAAAATAATTTTTAATACTCAAAGTTAAAATGTTTTGGAACCCCTGATATTCAGCTAGCACAGTTTACTGGAGTGTAGTACAATAAGTCAAAGATCAAAACAATAAAACAACGACGTGAAAATGAGTCAAGATATATCAAAGGCAAATATTTCAAAGTTAAGGAATACAACAGCGGACAGGCTACACAGAAAGTGTCTAAATTAGTAGACAGTACCTATAAGATCTCGCTTTCTCCATTTTTGTAATATAAAGAATTTTAACATAATAAAAATTCATAGATACATTTAACATGTCACATAAACTAGAATTCCATTTTGATGATCAATAATTATCAGCGAGAGGGTTTTTTTTAAACCACCGCTAAATGACTTCAGAAGCAGAGCCTCATGTGCCAGCACCGATAAAAATTACTATTTTATGTTTGTGAACTTACAGCTGTTGATTAAATAGAAATATTATCAACAAAATATAATTTATTTATAAGATCATAAATTTCGAAGTTTTCAAATTCTAAAATACAGCAAATTAATGATAAAAGAAGACACCAAACTTTTGTCGCGTAGAAAAAAATACAACTATGATCGATTATAAAATCGATTAAAGTTGTATTTTTTACAGGCAAAAATTATTATATGATTGAGATCACCAATTGAAATGTTATTGGGGATTTATCCAATTTTTGACGACTCTCAAGGTATAAATGAATTTTAAGTTATCATTGCCATCTAGTAGTGAAGTAAGTTTATAACCTTTGACTTGTTTTAGTGTGGATTTTGAGTTTTGACAGACGTCACAGCTGAATAATAAAAAATAAATTAAAAAATCAAAAAACCCGACTGCGTAAAAAAACTAAAAAGTAAAAAACAAGTTCAGTACTAAAAAAATAAATTCTAATGTGGAACATAGCGATTTTAAACAGTCGGGACCCATTATTGAGAAGATTTGCGCCAATCTAGACTTCTTATGGGTCCCGACTAGTGTTGCCAGGTGTCCCGATTTGCGCGGGACGTCCCGATTTTCAGGGGTATGTGGACACGTCCCGATTCACCCTTGATCGGGACGCTGAATGTCCCGATTTAGGGTCAATCGGTAATTATAAAAGGTTCAAACTTCACACATATTGTTTTGTGACTGCGAATAGCGCGATAGACGTATCGCGCTCTCCCGTTCTTTTCTGCCGCCGCGTACGATCCAAAGATTATGATGACATTATTTTGATGATATATAAAGACATTATTTTCACCACTTAATAACAAAAATTAACGTTGATTTATGAACACCTTGTTTTTTTTAGTTGTCCCGATTTCAGAACCAAAATCTCGATTTTTTTAGCCTTCTGTCCCGAAATTTGGCAAGTTGGACCTGGCAACACTAGTCCCGATTGTTTAAAATCGCTATGTTCCACATTAGAGTTTATTTTTTTAGTTTTTTAGTACTGAACTTGTTTTTTTCTTTTTAGTTTTTTTACGCCGTCGGGTTTTTTGATTTTTTAATTTATTTTTTATTTTTTTCCTTTTAGTTTCTTTTACGCAGTCGGGTTTTTTAATTTTTTTATTTATTTTTTTTATTTTTTACATTTTATTTTTCACAATATGGCGTCTCATTGTCGTCATATTAAGTTTTTTTTACTATCATGTCATGTCTTTAGTGACAGTTGGACAATTAAGACAAATCGATTGACGTAAAAATCATCAAAATCGGCCCACGCGTTTGGTCTCTAGAGTCCCACAAAGGAACAAACATACAGACATACATAGACTGATAAACACAATACCCTCCTTTGCGTCGCGCAGTCGGGTAAAAAGTACCCTGTACTTTAAAATAATTTGGACATCAGTATATTGTACCTGCCGAGTTTCATTAAAATCGGTCCGTTCACGAGTGATGTTGGTACATATATTAGAAAAGATAAAATGTTTATGAACCAATCTTTATATTAAATATTATATGATATAAAATCTGATGAAAAGTACACAAGCATATGTGTATAACCCATAAATCAAACAATCTGGATGGATTTGTTAAGTTTTCGTTTTGGAAAACCGCGCAGAAAACACAGTACGAAAACAAAAGAATTGTGATATGAACATAATGTGCAAGTTTACCAAGTTTTAAACAAAACCTGTGCAATTATTAAATGCATAATCTTTACAACGTGCTTTTATTCCAGGTTCATAAATCATTGTTTGTATATTTATAAATATCGCTTTACAAACTGTACGGCGCGAGAACTCAGAGCCGTATTGGTTAAAGGTAAACAGCCCATAGGCAAATGCTGAGGGCGCTGAGTACCTATTATTTTTTTACCGACTATGGCAAAGACAAAATGAAGGGTTATGATTTTAGCAGATAATATTAAGTTCGTTACATCGTAGGGCCAAATCACGCGAGTGATCTAGATTCTAGGCTACAAAATATTCTTGTGAATTTAAAATGGCGGCAGTAAGGTGGAAAAACCTTAGCCTAATTTTTTCCCGGCCAACTCGATCGAGTGGGGTATCAAATGAAAGAAAATTTTGTGGAGATTCCAAAAATAGATACCTACTTTATATTGTTTATAATAGGTTAATAAGTTATATAAAAACTAAAAAGACTGAAATAAAAATTGCGGTTAAAAAAACTAAAACCCGACTTAGTGAAAGAAGAAAACAAGCGTTCAATTACTAGCAAACTAAACTTTAGCTAGGTAATATATTTTTATTCAACTACTTTTTATATTGGAAGCCTGTTTACTTCTTTTACGTAGTCGGGTTTTAGTTTTCTTACCTTTTATTTTTATCAAAATACTAGAAGAGAGACAGAAATATGTTCGATGTCTCCCTTTGATGCGAAGCGGACAAATCACAAGTCTCTATTTTTAAAGCAGGCATAACAGGCTGCTACCTTGAAAATTAATAGTGGACGAACCATATTGGCGGCTGCCGTGTCTAGTGAAGACGTCGTGTCATCATGGCATTCTGTAAATTTGTTGTAAATGCAGTCAAAAGTGTGACTTGCATCGGGCGCTAAAACGTCATTTCTGTAAAGTGTGCCAAAATAGTGGTTTGTTTGAGACGCAAAAATTATCACTACGGCTCTGCAGGACGTATTTCTATGCATATGCAAAATCTGTCCTAATTTTTATAAATTTATAAAAAGTTAAAAATTGAATATAACGTAGGTGTTTAATTTTTTAGCATGTTTATGTAAACAGACAGATAAAATATATACAAATAGAAACAGATAAAAAAGTTTTCATCGCTTTTTATCCTTAATTTAGGGATGTACGTTTTATGCAGTTGATAAGTCATGAATTATTTCATTTTTTAAACTTCCAAGGCTGTGATAAATCGTTAGCAGGCTAATAATAATATATATGTATTATAATATGTCGGAGCTGATATAACAGGACATTTCATTAAATGTTTTCAATTTTCAGACAACTATGTTGCCATCAACGCTGTAAGGCTACACAGGGTGTCCAATAAACCTTCTGTAAGACTTTAACAGGTAATAGGTTCGGCCATGTGCTATCAAAATAACAAAACACGACCCCAGTAAAAACCTCACAATTTACAAAATGTTTAAACTTTTTTAAAATTTTAAAAACGCTTATCCCTGGCCATAAAATTGAGTAATATCGAATAGGAGAACCTGTTCAATTACAACAGCAATATCTTTTTTCCAAAGAATAATTTAGGTGTTTTATATCATTTTGGAATCTGGATGAAATAAGCAAGTTCTTAAGACTATGCCGGGTACAACATGCGTTTCAATGCGTAAAAAGTTTAAATATTTCGTGAGGTTTTTAATGGGGTCATGTTTTGTTGTTTTGATAAAACATGGCCAGACCCATCACGCACCGGTTAAAGTCTTACAGAAGGTTTACTGGACACTTTGTAACGGAAACATAGCTATTGCCATGTTTTTAGATTTATCTAAGGCTTATTACTACAAAAACTTGATTAATGGGTATCATAGGAATCCCTCTAAAGTGGTTAGACACTTACATCCAAAATAGACGGCAAAAATTATTTTAAACAATTCTAAAAATAGTTATTGCTTTTCTCTTTTAAACATTAAACGAGGTGTGCCTCAGGGTAGTATTCTGGGGCCTCTGCTTTTTATTACATTTAGTAACATAACGACTTATTAGACTATCTGCGAAGTTTTAAAATACCACATTTAATGACAACTTACACTAACGATATGAGTATAGTTGTGCAAGGTAGCGAAATTAAGGCAGTAGCCGCTCAAGCTCTGTCCCTTCTAACGAAGGCTAACTCCTGGTTTAAAGATAACGGACTGGTACTAAATACGAACAAAAAGAACTGCATTGTATTCAAATCTGCACGCAGTAACATCCCGGAGATAAAATATTTGGACTATCAAGGCTCACGGCTTATGGTTTTATCTACTTGTAAGGTCGTTGGGTATTATGCTAGATAAAACGTTAAATTGGTCAGAGCAGAAACATCAGTTGTCAAATAAATTGAGCAAAACTTGTCCTCAGACAGCTCAAATCTAATGTGAGAAATAATGTTTTGAAAATTATGCCAACTTTTGCTCCCACATCAAATACGGTCTATTGTTCTGGGGAGCTTCGGATATCGAATCAGTATTTCGGATACAGAAACGTGCAGTACGTATAATTATTGCAGGAGTCAGTCCATCTACCACATGCAGAGGGCTTTTTAATAAGCTAAAAATTTTAACTTTGCCATCATTATACACACTGGAATGTCTATGTTATATTTTTACAAATAGATCGATTTTTAGCACTTACAGTTTTAACCATCAATATAGCAAACGCAATATTAATTATCGTACCATAATGCTCTGTTCGAAAGAAGCTGTGACTATAATTGTGTTAAATTTTATAATCACCTGCTGGTAGAAATTAAAAATATTCAAACTATCAAATCGTTTAAAAAAACCGTTGCTGATGAATCTGGAATTGTATAAGGTCAAAGACTATTTCCATGTATTTTAATATTTTTGTTTTGACTCGACTATACATGTATTTTATACCTCTGTATTTAATAAATTGATTGATTGATTATAGATATAAGAAATTTTTTTAAATGCCACTGATAAGATAAAGATAAGATAAAATTTTATTAACAAAAATATACACATTATGTACAAAAAAAATAAAACAAGATTCTTAACAGCGTTCCTAATACCTGCTGCTTGGCTAAATAAAACACAAGATAATACAGAACAAAAGAATATAGTATCGCGAAAAAAAAAATAATTAAAAAACCCAAACTTTTTTTGCTCGAAGGTGACTTTTTAAGACATTACCCAAAATGTATTGTTCTGATTATAAAAATTTACCCCGCGATCGTAATTAGGTGTTTTACTCTTTTATATTTGTATTTATAGGGGAGTTCATGTACACTATAATTTCCAATATTACGTATAATGGGTATGCACTGGCACTACATTTATTAAAGAATGATTTAGTTAGTTCAGTTATATACTGTTTTAATGGCACCATATCAGTCATATCATGTAGAAGCCCTATTGGAGTATATCTGGGATATGTTGTCACTATTCTTAGCGAATAACTTGTAGACTAGAAAAGTTGGAATTGCACATCGAGCTCCATACTGGAGCTGCATATGTTAGGATTGGTCTGATTGTTGCTTTGTAAATTATTAGTTTATTTTCTTTACTTAGCTTGTTCTTGTCATTAAAAATAGGAAACATCTGACTTATTGCTCCGTAAGCTTTATTACAAACGTATTTGGTATGCTTCGTAAATAGAAGCTTCTTGTCTAAAATGACTCCAAGGTATTTTATCTGTGGTGACCATTTTATTATTGCGTCTTGAACGATTACTTTTCCTTTTATATTTGGTTTTCTTTTAGAAAAAAGTATTGCTTCAGTTTTTGCGGCATTTAATTTAATTTTCCATTTTTGAAAATATTTTTGTATTTTATTCACCGATTTTTGCAATCTATTTGTTATTGTATCAGTACGCCATGAGCTAGTAAACAATGCTGTATCATCAGCAAACAGTGACATTGTGACGTGTTCAGTCTGTGGTAAGTCGTTCATATATATGATGAAAAGAATTGGACCTAAGATCGATCCCTGTGGAACTCCTGCATCAATAGACCTGTTGGTGGAGACACTGTCGCGGACGGTCACGGCAAACCTTCGGTTTTCGAGATATGATTTCATAAAATGGACTAAGTACGAAGGAAAATTATAACTAATCATTTTGTGGAGAAGACCTTTATGCCAAACCGTATCAAACGCCTTTTCAATATCCAGTAATAACATACCTGTATGTTTTTTTCTGTTAAAGTTGTCCATGATTATATCTGTGATGCGAGTTAGTTGTGCAACTGTCGAGTGTCCTTTTTTGAAACCAAACTGTTGGGGTAGTAAGATATTATTAGTATCTAAATGATCGTTTATTCGGTTTAATACAACACGTTCGATTACTTTACTAATAATGCCACTGATAATTCAACCAGCGCGAATTTGGTAGTGTCGGGTTCGAATCCCGGCAGTTTCATTTAAATTTGTTCTCATAATAAATTTCATTTAAGACGCAAAATATGCGAGTTTTGTTTATTATAAACTAACATTTAGGCGATGCCCAGTCTAATTGGAATCTGTTCGGTAGAACGCTTCGCTATGTTTTTACTTTTGATCGGTAAGCATTGACCGAATACATCGACATTCGACATCTGAAATCGCTGAAGGTTTCTCCTACACATTGAAATGGGGAAGAATGGAACGGGAATATAATGGCCAGCATATCGTAATACAAAAGAACGCGCTAAAATCATTCGCTTCGTTCGACATGCGATATCGGGTTATGAACCAACGACCATTTCTCAAATGTTATGCGTTCACGCACTTTTAATATTATATATTATTTTCTTTTGTGTTCTGAAATGGCTGAGATTGCAGTGGTGGAACGTTCAAAATTTACACTCGTTTCTTTCATACTGCACAGTGAACGCTGAACGCTGCCTGACGTCACAATATTATATTTCAATATTTTGTAACTATAAGGTTGCATGCATATGATGAATATTATGATATCGTGCTTTATATTCACTATGACTTAATTAAATTTTTTACGAAATTAAAGTAATTTTTATCTCACTATTAAATATACTAACCCATTTTTTATTAAATTTCGACTTCAATAATGTAGGACAAATGTATAACAGAAGGTCAAAATTTCAATTAATATTTTTATAATAATCCAATTAATACAATTTTCTTTATAAGATTCGAACATTTTTGAAATACATAACTTAAATGTTTCATGTATCTAATCGTATTTTAATTATTAGATTATTATATCAATCTCTGTAGTTTATATTTCATTAGATAATAATATCGCTGTGGTGCAAAGAACAGAGCATCTGACCCGAAATTAAATTTTTCTTAAAAAGTTAGTTTATAAAGTAAAAGAGAGAGAGAGAGAGAGAGCAAGATAGAGAGAGAGCGAGGAAGATTGTAGATAATATAGACGTTGCAAAATTGAGGCCATTTGCATTAGCGTCGTATAAAGTAAATAATCCATTTTTAAAGAAAAAATAGGAATAACACTAAGAGAAAACTCTTGACGAAACGCTACTGATAAGAAAGAATTGATCGTAGAAAAAGTTTTCGGCAAACCAAGCAATATAAATTATTTTACTTCAGCTGTCATTTCTGACATATCTATTTCTACATTGTTGTTATTCGGTATGATAGTATGTGCTTGAACGGAGCTTTTCTTCTGCAGTTTTTCTCTCAAAATGCGCTCTACACTATGTGGTCCCAGTTTTGTTTAGTTCAGTGCAGAGAAAATGAAATTAATTATAGAGGCGACGGAACAGCCAGAAGATTAATGAGCCTGATTTTACGACACTACATCGACTACAAAACTGGAGCAAATCTGATTCCGAAATTGGCACAACATCTATGCGGAGATTTCAATAGGGATATTTTACTATGTGACAGTGATGTCATGTAGACCAGTGGTGCGCAAACTTTTTCAGTCGTCTCCTTCCCTAGAGTTACTTTATTATTTGCGCCCACATTAAGAGTTACTATAATTTTCACTCCCTTCGAAAAACTCTCGTACTCTCGTATGAAAAAAGAAAAAATTTCAACGTTTGCAGCAAAAATTAAACAAAAAAGTATATTTAAATTCAAAAATCAAAATGTATGTAAATCAATATTTGTATAAAGTAATTTCAAAGCAAATGCAAAGTGGGACCCCTTAACATTTTTGCCCACTGCCCATCCTTGATTTTTTGTTGTAGTGTAATTTAATACATATAGGCATAGTCTACGACCTACGTCATTCGGGAAGAAGTGGACTTTAAAATACTTAGTGAAAGAATTTTTCAAATCGACTTGGTACTTTCTAAAATTAGCGTTAGTCCAGTCACGAGAGGAGGTCCACCTTGCGTTTTGTGCAGCAAATGATTTTATTTTTTTGTCCTCAAGCATGTTTAGGAGATGTCAAATCTAAGCTTGCGACCTCTAAAACAGGGCGGGAGTGTTTTGGTGGGCTAAAAACCACGATTTTTTTTGCACTTTTTTCGGTTTCTTGCTTATAACCTGGAAACGGCTGGTCCTATTCAAAATTAAAGGCCACAAAATTTATTTCAAAATGCACTAGTCAAATATATTTATGTTCCCATTTTTATCGGCTCTACAGAACTTAGAAAATCGCTAAAATTTACCAAAATGAAAAAAAAGTATTTTTTCAACCTTTTAACTATTGAAAAACTCGAATAGCCTATAACCTTCCTTAATAAACGGGATATCTAACAAAAAAAAAATTTAAAATTGGATTGGTAGTTTCTGAGATTAGCGCGTTCAAACAAAAAAAATACTTAAACTCTTTTTTTGTTTGAACGCGCTAATCTCAGGAACTACAAGTCCGATTAAAAAAAAATTTTTTTTTAGATAGCCCGTTTATTAAGGAGGGTTATAGGCTATTCGGGTTTTTTTAAATTCAATCCCAAAGGGGGTTAAACGGGGGTGTAAGATTTTTTGTTATTACAAAAAATCTTACACCCACGTTTTACCCCCTTTGGGGTTAAATTTAAAAAAAAACTCGTGTATCCTATAACCTTCCTCAATAAACGGGCTATCTAACAAAAAAAATTTTTTTAATCGGATAGCCCGTTTATTAAGGAAGGTTATAGGCTATTTGATTTTTTTTTTAAATTCAATCCCAAAGGGGGTAAAACGTGGGTGTAGGATGTTTTATTACAATAAATTCTACACTCCCGTTTTCACCCTTTGGGATTAAATTTTTTAAAAACTCGTATAGGGTCTCATTAATTACTACTTTGCTTCTTTTACAGACTGGTAGTTCCTGAGATTAGCGCCTTCAAAAAAAAAAAGTTTATTTTTTTTTGTTTTTCTGAGTTCTGTGGAGTCGGTAAAAATCGGAACAATATTTGACTAGTGCATTTTGAAGTAAATTTTGTGCCCTTTAATTTTGAATAGGATCATTTTTTTGATAGGACCAGCCGTTTTTATGTTATAAGCAAAAAACCGAAAATAGTGCAAAAAAATCGTGGTTTTTAGCCAAACCAAAACTCCCCGCCCTGTTTTAGAGGTCGAAAACTTGGATTTGACATCTTCTAAACATGCTTAAGGACACAAAAAAATAAAATCATTTGCTGCACAAAACGCAAGGTGGACCTACCTTTTTAAGCTCTCGTGACTGGACTATGTGGAGAAATAAACAAACTTTAGTTCGCCATATTATAAAGTATAGATAATTTCTATTGAATAGCAAATAACAAATAGTCTTATCTTTGTTTTGATTTTAAATAAAGAGACAAACGGATTTGTAATTGCATGTTAGAAAAAAACTGATAAATAATAAAGTTTATGAAACAGGAAACTTCACATTATGAATTCCAATCTGATTTCAAAAACAGAACGACTTGTAATTAATGTCTATTGAGGATTTATATGACATGGGAAAAAATCGCAGAATAAATAAGTTTGTCGTTTTCATTCGATTCATGTAGTTCTGGTAGAATTAAAAAAACGAAAAAAGAATTGATAATTAGTAATACAACAGAGTATAGACAGATATGCTAATAAAACGTGTATGTATTATTATACAAAGAGGTACATAATTATTGATCGTTTTATACAGCGGGTATTATATTCTTTATACATACTTTAACATACCTTCTTAAATTGTTTTACACAGAAATCGTAATTTTTTTTAAACATAAGCTTTTGGTTAAACATCGGTTAAACATTAATTAATTAAATTATTAAATTTATTAAATTAAATTATTAAAATATTGTTTGAAACTACGTATGTGTGCAAAGTTTCAAGTTGATCGGATATGTAGAACTGGGTCAAAATTAGATTTTAAGAATTTCCCCCAACTAACTAACAAGTAAATATTAAAAAGCTTATAAAAAATCCAGAGCCGGGTTGGATAAGGGTTGATTGTTAAATTATTAATCAATACTAATTCGACAACTAAAAATAAATACAAGATGTTTCTAATTTTAATTAGGTTTTGTAATTGCAAATTTTAATTCTACATTCTGTACACATAACATCAAGTCATGAATAAAAACACTCGGCAGTGCATGTGAGGGGCGTATTTTCGTTTATTTTTACAATAATGTAACGTTAATTTCGTTCAGAAATAGCTATTTCATCGCTTAGAGATATTGGACTCTACTTTTTATTAATTTTTAAATAAATTAACTACAATAAAAGCTCTTATTTTCACAGAACACCGATCTACAAATAGCGGAGAGCCCTGCACCTCCACCGTGAGATTGAATACACAAACAAATTTGTCTGTGAAGGAGCCATAATTATTATTTTTATTCAGCTGAATCATGGCCATGGGATACTGACGTCACTTCCAGTCATTTTTAACCGACATCAAAAAAGGAGGAGGTTCTATATTCGACAGCCATATTTTTTTATGTATGTATGTTCGCCGATTTCTCCTGTATTTATGACCCAATTTTGATGATTATTGTTATATTATTTAATAGAGCATACCTTTGGGGTGGTCCCATATAAATTTTACTTAAATCGGTTCAGTAGTTCAACTGATTTTAATAAAAAGTGAGTAACGGACTGTAAACCGTTACGGCGGTAAATGTCAGTTTTGACACAGCGTAAGAGACAGAAGTCGGTTAATAACGTCCAAACTACGTATTGCAAAGTCAGTAAAAACCGAAAGTAAAAAATAAAAACTTATTAACAAAAAAAAACCTCCTTCAAAAAAGCCACCAAAAAGAGGAAAATAATAACATTTTGAGGTCGGCGCCAATTTCACAAGTTAAAAAGTGCCAATTTAATTTATATCTACTTTTTAACCGACTTAATATTTTATTAAATTGGCGCCGACCACAAAATTTTATTATTTACAGCTTTTTAGGGTTTTTTTAAGGTTTTTTTGTTAAAAGTTTTTTATTTGGATTGTCTTCTTAAGTCATCGACTACATAAATGAAATTGAAGTCAAAATGTCGGTCTCAACTAGTACTTACATATCATCATGGGGTGCCAGAGTTCATTCTGCCGCAACCAATTGGCAGTCCTAACTTTTCAATTTCAGGCAGAATAAAAATAATAATTATTGTGGCCCCCTATTTGTCTGCCCTATAACTGTCACACAGAGTGTGTTCAATACATATAGGAAATGCAACGGTCGGCTCTGAGACTAAAGGACTTGGACTGTTTAGTTTCAACCAGACAGTCATAAAATAATCAACAGTCAATAATGGTCTGTCGAATGCAGTTATATTAGAACAACCAGTTGACTGACAGATTACACGGAAAGTGCAGATATAGCGATAAATATTTAATTGGTCATTTGTAGCCTACTGCCTTTGTTAACATTAATCATTACTATGGGTATTATACAGACTGCTTTTATACAAGCACGGTTACAACTGAATGTCTGAATTTTGAAATGAACGGGCTCTATCAAGCCCGATCTCCAACACACAACCATATCCAAGTCCCCAAAGTGTCAATTACGTTTAGTTAACGATTCATTAGCTAATTAGCCCCAAAAATGCATATATTTTGCCACCTGAGCTCTGAACTACGGTAAGAGCGAAAAGCGCGCCAAAGTAACCACAAACAATTTTAAATTTGTTAGAAGATTAGGTTTATTGTACACCGATAAAAACACGCAAAATTAAACGGAATTTTAAAATAAATGTTGTTAAGCATTCCTTACTACAGATTATATCAAATTAAACCTGTGCATAGGGCATTCTGTGTGTAAGACAGAGATCGATACATAAAGCAATAAGTAAGAATGAGATAAATGATAATAGGATGTTATGTGGTTACTGTAAATAAATAATATTTATACAATCTAATAGCGTCATCTTTGTTTTTTCGCTCCTTCTATGCTGTAAAAATGTAAATCTTTTATCATTTTAATTTACAGTAACCACGTAACATCCTATTAGCCATCATTTATCTCATTCTTACTTATTGCTTTATGTATCAATCTCTGTCTTACACACAGAATGCCCTATGCACAGGTTTAATTTGATACAATCTGTATATGTATACTAGATGTACACAATACCTTATAAGTCTTAATCCTATATAAAACTGGTAGAAATTAAAAATTCATCGGCTTCCTGTTTAGCCTTGCCGAACACAGAACTTTATGAAAATCGATATACGCTTCGCACCAAAAAATGTGTCTCAACTCTTATAATGCAATGGTACGATTTAGGGGCCGATACAATGCTACCTTACCCTGTTATTATTATAATATATTATTTTTAATCGCATATTTTTTATGTACTGAGAATCCATCCCTGGCATAGGACAAACATTGTAGAATGTACAGAGAAAAAATACATGTACAGTTAAAGCAGACAATTTGCATTCAAAGTATAATGGATTCGTTTTTGAAGGCAACGCAGCATTCCCTGTACGTCGATCATGTGAATACCAAATATAAATCTGTATCAAATAGAATGGAAACATAATACACTCGTGGCATAGGACACTCACACTATAGTGACACTATAGTAACAATAACAGTTATTTTTCAACTGTTACTGGAAAGGAACTGTTACCAAATTCAGTGGCGGCTCGTGGGGTAGTGCCACAGTGCCATGGCACTACCTCTAATTTTTCAATTTTCTCTAAAAATATTTTTTGTTAATATTTTTATTAATATATTTTTTTTAATCAATTTATAAAATTATCGATCGTCCAGACAGCAGAGTTCAGCCTAAATCGCACAAATTTCCTAAAACATTTTCACCACACGATCAGTAACACGTATCCTGTGCCATTTAATAATAGGCACAGTGTAAACAAAGCATACCTTACGGTCCTTATATGTGAGAAAGAGAGATAGAACTATGACTCATGATTTCCCTATGCTGTAATGCTAAATCTAAATGAAATGTGTGCCAGGCACATTATTGGCGATATTCTGTTTGGTCATTGTTGGAATTTACAACACTGTAATTACGCATTGTTGTTTCGGTCAAATGTTATTGTTGATAACAATTTTGTTTTATTATTTGACGGTTTGCTTTGTCAACATTTTTTTTTAGTTTGTGTAGCTTTGTAGTGTGTGATTTGTGTGACTACTGACAGTATCGTCTTAACTCTTAATTTCCTTAGTTTGTTTTGTATATCTATTAAACATTATTGATAACTATTCGCCGCTATGACCACAAACAAAGTGAATTTTTTAAAAATCTCTTTTAGTGCGCTCTCTTTAGAGGAAAAACTTCAAATAAAAGAATTAGGGCGGCACTTAGGTACCTGATTTAAAAATTGAAAAGCAAAGTGGAAGTGGACAACAAAAATCTCGCTGTCGCAAATTCAATAAAAATATTTATGATAAAAACAATTGGTTGTGCGGGTGTGAGGAAGAAAAAAAATTTAGGTATGCTATCGGCGGAAAAGCATTTTGTTAGTGGAATTGACAATTTTAATAATAAAATAATTGAAAAATTTACAAGAAATAAGGAAAGAAGGATGGACTTTATTTATCGGAAACTTTACGTCATAATTTATGTGTTGCGTAAAATATATTTTTTATTTTATTATTTTGCCAGAAATGTGTAGAGGTCTTGAACTTTATTAAACTGTTTTTTTTTCGGATTTTTATTGTTGCACTTTGTGCCAGTGTGTACTTGTTTAGTCAAACATAGACAGTTGCGTGGATAGTCACTAGGTAAGTTATTTTCTATGTTTTATAGGTACTTCTTTTCTATATTGACCTTCGTTTTGGCACCACCTGTCTAAACAGGCACGAGCCGCCACTGACCAAATTCTATCTATAGATGAGTTTTGGATGGTTTCTTACTGCTTCCTAATTTTCAAGTTGCAATCTTTTCTATTTTTCTACTTTTCTTCCTCCAAGCCTTAAGTTTTACTGGAAAGAAACTGTTACCAAAAATCTTTTTATAGATGACTTTCGGATGCTTTCTTACCGCTTTCTAGTTTCTAAGTTTCAAAGTTTTCCATTTTTTTATTCCACCTCCAAACTTTGAATTTTATTGGAAAGAAGCGGATGTCAAAAATTGACAAGAAAAGAAAAAACGTCGTCTTTTCCCTTTTCTTAATGGTATCTATTATACTGGCAAGAATTTCTACCGTTTCCCAATTTTCATGATACAATGTTTTTTATTTCTTAACTATTCCTTCTTTACAAGGTCGCCAACGTCGTTTTTAAAATTGGTTTATATTCCTGTAACTTTCTTGGCTATTTCTTCTCACAGACCGTCAGGAGTATTTTTTCATTCCTGTCAAGATGATTTTCCCTACAGTGGACCGTCTTTTTTAGTTTGGAACTATGTTGAAGGTGGGACAGTTTCAGCTCCTCAAATAATCCAGCTCAGCTTACAGCATTATCTTTTACCTGTTTCCCATGTTCCGGACCATATTTCTCGATGGACTCCCCTCAGGCACCTTGTCATTGCAATATCGTTTTTTCACTTCTTCCAAGATAATCTTGTATGAAAATTGACTTCACTATTGCTTGTTTGTTAACTGATGCCGCTTTTTTATTGCCATATCATATTTGATACTTACTTACCAAAAAGCTAAATTATGTGCGCCGTGTTCATGATGTTTCTATTACAAACCAGTTCCCAGGCTCTAAATCTAAAAACACGACTGTATTCTAAATTCCAAACACAATTTTTAAAGAATTACCTGCCAAAATTTCTAATTTTCAAATAGCCTGTTATTACATAACGCATTACTTCCACACAATTATTTTCCGTTGTTCCCACGTTAGTGAAAAGAATTATTTATGTATAACTTGCTCACGGAATAAGCAAAGGACAAAAAGCCTACGTCTTTTAAGTATAGTATAGCAATTTATATATTATTTACGATATGGCCATTAAATAATCAATACGAGAAACATAATAGTCTACTTGGAACCGAATAAAACATCACATTATATAAAAAACAAAACTTGCTTACAAGTGTAAGTGATTTAAAAAACAAACACATTAAAAACAACTTACAATAAGAAAATCCATATTATTTTATAAAAGCAGTGACTTGCAACCTTTTTTGTTTGGAGGAACTCTTGAAATATTCCGTTTAATCTCGGGCAACCTTGTCGATACTGTATTAGGTGTACATAAATATTAAATATATAAATATATATACGTGTAAAGCAGTAGAGCTATAACAAAAGTTATAATAATAATCACGCAATTTAATATCTAACATTTACTAAGCTAAACTTTTAAAAAGCTTTATTTTACTATTAATAGTTCACGTCAACGGTTAAACCAATAATTTGAATGTCTTTACTCAATTACAAAAAGGTGGCACATTGTACTTTTTTCGCAAGGTTTTGCAAATCATCGCGTAATCTCGGACACCGGTTCGCGGAATCATAATTGGGAATCACTGTATTAGAGGGTCGCTATATAATACAATATCTACGTATATTCATTGTATCCTACAGTACGTTTCAGGAAGACAGACAAGTGGTTCTTCGACCAGTAATCGGCGACGTTGACGCTACCACAATATCACAATGAGATCAACTTATTAGCAATCAAACGACTACGGCCGGTTCCCACCAGTAATAGATATCAAAAATGACATGTTTTCTTTCAAGTTAAAAAATTCTAGAATAATTTGATTTAGAGGATAGAGAAAGTTCCTTACTAATTGGCATATTTTTAATCTTATGACAAGTTAAGATGAGCCCAAAAATCTATTTTATTTCTAAATAAAACAACAGAAAATGTTTCCATATTAATATGACACCGACTTTTTAATGACACTGTATACAAAATAATTTTTCAATAAAATCTTTTCAAGTAGGTACCTAATTATTTAAAAGCGTGCAACCAGTCAATAATAAATATAAAAAAAAGAAACAGATTTTATTTGATTTGCATAAGTCGCAATATTTGGCCTCAGATCGGTATCTATTGAAAGAATAGGTAATAATTATAGGCTTTAAGTTGAAAACTTTTTATACTTCATTTCATCGAAAGTAAGTATGTTGCTAATGGCATGAAACTTCAGTGTTGCCACCATAAGGCAATTTCACTAGATTAAGGAGACGCTATCAAATTAAATAATGGGGAAAAGTTGAACATTGCATTAATTAGAAATTAGAAATATTACGATTTTTTTTCAAAAGAGTAAAGGCGTTGCTTTAATTCTAAGTATTGTACAAAATACCCCAAAAACCCAGAAAAACCTTCAACGTTCCGTTATTATTATTATATTGACAAGGGCGTATCTACGCCGAATTTTGTTTGGAGGGGTGGGAGCAAGAGTTATAACCGAATGTCCAAGTCAGGTCATAAGCGATAGTCCAAACGTTCAAAGTGCAATTCGGAGAATTTTCAGGCGTCAAAGTTCAATAAAGGGATTAGTATATGAAGTAAGCCTCATGCATTTTCACACTTTATTCCAGATTCGGGGGAAGGAGGGGGGGGAGCTGCCATTCCTATTTATGAAGTGATGGCGATGTGCCCTCGCACTTTTTATTATTAAACGGTTTTATTTAGCTTGACCCCGTATATTTGTTTTTTTGTATGTTTATTTGTTTATTTATTTATTTGTACTATCTTTGTTTCAAATCTTGCGACCGATTTTTCACCCACTTCCCGTGATCCGACTGAGTTGAAATTTTGCACGTGCACATGTGTAGCTCCAGTGACAATACAATATTATGGTAACTAGCTGACCGGCCCGGCTTAAAACATCTATTATTATCATTAAAATAATCTAAAATCAATACAAGCTCATCAACACATAACACGAAATCTAGATAACTGTGACTCGAATAATCGCATGTTCACTGTAATAATAATACAATATAATATTATGTTATTGTAACAAGGAATATTGCAACAAGGAATATCTCAATATTTCTATAGGTGTATTCCAATGAAACCACTTTATCGGAAAATACTAATTCTATTGCTATAAATATTTGCTTTGAAGTATTTACCACACTTTGATTTAATTACGTTACCAAAACGGGATGCTCTGTTCACAATTAAATAAAGTCAGGTGCGTTCTATATCCGCCATATTGTCGACAGATTCCTCTCCTTTGACAATAGGCGCTTCAGTTAGAAGCAATCGAAATTAATTAATTTATACTCAAACTTGTACAACGTAAACTTTAAATTATAAAACCCTAATATATAGGCATACATACCACTACTTTATTAATAATATTATTTATTAATTATAAAGGTAAATTGTTGAGTCCATTCTGTAACTTCGCACTAGGTTTATGACGACACTTAAGGTAGCCTTTCGAAACTAGAGACCGCGACGTGACACAACGAAATAGTGCCCCGTATTCATTGAATTAAATTTATGCGCAGACACCGATGTCGCCCATCTCGAAGTAATTCATATAATTATTCAATTCGATTTAATTGTTGCTTTTGAGACCGCAGTCCGCTTACTGTGTCATGTTTCTGTCGCGCGTCGTTGTCTCTCGTCGCCGTCGCAAATTTCGGAAGGCTACGTTAAGTGGCGTCATATAGTGGCGCTTCACCTAGTTATTTCATAATGCTAAATGAATGGCAGTAAAACATAGACAATCGACGACTTAGGTCAAAAACGTCCCTATATTAGAGTTAATGACTGACAATTGCAGAAGAAAATGAAATAACCGTTATTTGTCTTTAATTTATATGACCACCAACTGCCAGGATATCTGAGCCTTTAGTACCCAATCCTTAATTTAAACTTTTACAAGTTTTCAAACGGGAATTGGGGATTTGTATTAGACGAACCATAAAAATGTTAATAAAAAGTGGCATCTCTAAGATCTCGGCAGTTTTCGTCATTGTTGTGTTGACAAATCAAAATCTACCTAGGGGAATATTAAATAACCTACGAAAAGCGCTCGTAACTCTAAATATATAAGAAAAACACTCAATGACGTCACGACGGTGACGGGTTAAATAAATAGGATTTTTATGATATTGCACTGTAACGTGACGTCATTGGGTGTTTCTCTCATAAAGTTAAATATAATTAGGACGTTACCGGTTACAGAAGCAATTTTATCCGCAAATTGACGAAAATCCATTAAAAAGCAAAAACTCTTTGTTAACATAACGTAAACAATTATTCAAAGTAGAACAAACCTACAGTATACTTATCAGATTTTGTATCATATGAACCTTACAGTAGTGGCTCTCTGAAGTGTTTTAAGAATTTTTTTTAGTTAAGTTTTTTTTCTTTTCTTTTATCCAGTGTTGGTTTCCAATTTATTTTTGTCTAGTATTTTGTTCATTTTATTTTTATCTAGGTTTTTTATTTTTGTCTTGAAGTTTGGCCTTCATTTTTATTATTCAGGGTTTTATGTTAAATAGGAAACGCGACTTTGCCAGGGAACGTCCTTCCTAGCGAGCATGTTCTTAAAAATGACTGACTGTATTAAAGACATTTTTTACGTTAATAATTAGTATTCTGTTTATTATGCAGACTTTAAAACTATCATGTCAAATTGCATCGTTTACTTTTAATATAAAATATCATGATTATGGATCTGTTCATTGAAATACTTTTTATGCAACCTTCAAAAAAAAAAAAATTACTACCAGCTTCGATTTACATATGCAGTCATCATCAAGTAAACGAAATTGTCAAAAAGATCGTGTTAACAAATGAATCCAGACTACTTATTGTAAGTTATCATGTCGAATTTATTTTCAGAATAATGTGACATGAATTATCGTCGTAAGCAACTTACTGAAATTATCAAAAAGGAGCAACTATAGAAGCTGAAAATATTATAGTTAAAGGTTCTGAAAAAAGGTATCCTGCATCATTCAGGTTATTAAATACTGTGACTTATTTTTAAGCAATTAGCAATTATATTAGAAACACCCAATGACGTCACGTTACGATGCAATATCAGAAATATCTATTTATTTACAACAGTCACCATCGGGACGTCATTGGGTGTTTCTTATACAGGGTGTCCTCAAAGACACTAAACACACGCTTACCACATGTTCCTGAGACCAAAATAAGCCGATTTAAGCAAACTTACCTTCTTACAAAATTTCTTAGTTTGGGCGCTATACGGCCCTGAAGTTACAATTTTGAAATCGTTTTTTTGTTATAAATTTAAAACGGATTGTGCGATTTTGCTAAAATTTGGCACGTTGACATAGTTTTATGGAACAAAAAAACCCATATCAAAATTATGATTAATATTAATCCATAGGCGTAGAACTCAAATTTTGTTATATTTGAACGTTTCAAATCTCTACGCCAATGGAAAAAAAGAGGTTTAAGTATAAAATTTAGATTCAGTAATTTATTTGCTACAAAAAAGCTACTCTTAATAAGACTCAATTACTCTCATGGTTTTTGAAAAATTTGTATTTTAATAATTCGCAGTAATTTTTACAAAATGAAGTAATGTTACTAAAACCTGAATAGAAATAAATAAATATGTCATAAAAAGTGGTCAAAGTGTCCACCATTTTTATGCATACAAAGATTTATACGACGAAGAAAATTAATTTACTCTTTGCATAACTTCTTCATTATCTCCAGTTTTATACTTTGAAAAAAGCATGGCCATCTTATTTGTTTACTGATCAACTTATCATTATCAACGTATTATTATTGATTAGCTTATTATTAAAATACAAATTTCTTAAAAACTATGAGAGTAATCGAGTCTTAATAAGAGTAGCTTTTTTGTAAGAAATAAGTTACTGAATCTAAATTTTGTACTTAAACCCCTTTTCTTCCATGGGTGTAGAAATTTGACACGTTCAAATATTAAAAAACCCGAGTTCTACGCCTATGGATTAATATTAAATCATAATTTTGATATGGGTTTTTCTGTTCCATAAAAATATGTCAACGTGCCAAATTTTAGCAAAATTGCACAATCCGTTTTAAATTTATAACAAAAAAACGATTTCAAAATTGTAACTTCAGGGCCGTATAGCGCCCAAACTAAGAAATTTTGTAAGAAGGTAAGTTTGCTTAAATCGGCTTATTTTGTTCTCAGGAACATGTGGTAGGTGTGTGTTTAGTGTCTTTGAGGACACCCTGTATATTTAGAGTTACGAGCGCTTCTCGTAAGTGATTTAATAATATTATCTTGCTAATTATGATGAATTAGCAATTAGTTTTCAATCATTATTTAAAATTACATCAATGAAACAGATACTTGAATAATATACTAGTAGTTCTGTTGGGAAATTTGAAATGGTTTGCATATTTCAAAAGGCACTGACGTTTAATCTAGAATAATGAATAAGCGACGCTATTTCACTGATTGAAAACTGTTGATTCAAAACACAACAGGTAGGTACAACGTATGACTGCAAATATATATGCATTTACATTGTTCAGGTGGGTAAAGTGATAAATTAGATTTATAAATAAACTGTGCCCAAATTGAATAAAACTCGGGTCGCAGTGCAGAACCCTGCCGACAATACTGTATTTGCTCATATTACATGCATTGTGGCTTTATTCGGTAAACTTAAGTTAATTTTTGGACAAAATAACAAATTTGACCACCTAATACACCCATTAAAATAATAATGTTTTCTTAATTTCAATATTTGGCCTCAATTTTATGATTTTATCAATTCAGCATCTGCACTAAATTTTATATAGATACACCCTTCAGTGAGTATTGAGTAATACACTTTCTGCAAACTAGTGTTTTCTAAAAATTTGTAAATCCGATCCTGTTGGGTCGATTTTAATAAAATTTTAGAGGCACATTTTTATCTTAACTAACGGGTTAAAATTCAATTTTCAAATAATTCCAATAATTTTTTCGGTAATCTCTAAAAACAACCCCTAAAATGGTTCGATTGAACCCATTTTAAATAGGCTTCGTGCAGTGATGAATTCCAACGTGTGTACCAAATTTCGTTACAGTCAATTAAGTCACACACACGCACGTCCCCCCACACACAAACCGGTAAATTTTTGAATTGAAGATTTTTTATTATTTTTTCTCACCGTTTAAAAACATTTTAATTAACACTGTAGATTAGTATTTACCCGTAAATGTCAAACGCCAATAACTTTAAAAAATGCCACTAGACCGCACCACTCGAGCTACGCAGCTTGTCTGTCTGGTATGACGTTGTAATCTGAGATGCTTGTGTTTACTTGCGTTGATGTAGTTTGGACATAGCAATGTTCAAGAACGTAGGCAGAAAGCTGTGTACTGTGTACACGTACACAATATTATTATTAAACTGAGTGGTAAACGTCGCAGATATTGTTGTTGTTTGCCACCGCAATCAGAACAATGATGTACGGTAATTTTGCATTGTTATTGTACAGCCAGAAATACGTTTGTAATGTCAGGGACACACTTGTCCACCAGTCGAGAAGACGAAACCCATTGCGCCTTTTTATAATTTTTAACGAAGTTTTAATTAGGTACTGTTGTAATTTGTTTAGGTATTTATGAAATAATAGTGTAACAAAACTACGTGGTAATTTCGGTAAAAAGCTTTATTTTATTTAAATGCAAGACAACGGTACAATAACGAACTAACACAACTCTTCACAATTATTGTTTATCATTTTATCAATTTGTCCATTTATATTCACAGTTATTTATAACTGTTCTTTGTCACTGTTATTTATTTGTCACTGTCATTTATTTATCACTGTTCGTCCGAACCACTTCTGTCTACGTTCCAAAAACCACTTATTTATTTATCACAGTTATTTATTCATCCCTGTTCGCTGATCCACTTTCTCCAAGAGTCCGGAGAATAATGATGCCAATAATATATTTTATATAGACTTCTAAATTCATCTTCAATCAAGGGTGGACTTGAGAATAGCCGAGCGTGTAGCAATTGTGTTCTTTACATGGCGTTGCTATGGTTCTTCTATTACAAGTCCCCAGTTCTCGGGTTCTAGCCCGTGAGCTGGTAAAAGTGTCAATTGGATTTTCAATTTATTATTAAAAAAAAATAATGAATTGAAAATATGATTTGGTGCTAGGCCCAAATAACCTTAGTTGTTGGTGGTCTTTAAAACAAAATTTAGCACAATTTTAATCAAGGTTGGCGCTTTCTGCATTATTGACACGTTTGAATATTGCAATGATCCAAGAGTGCGCGATCGAACATCCCAGAATGTTGATTGATTTCAAACGGCGCACTTCGGTCCGTTACAATATATTTTATTTTTTTCCACATTAGAAAACCATGAAGAATGTTTTACACAACTCTTGAGGACACGAAGGACTCCAGTGTTTTTTATTTTAAATTCAGACCGTCAGGTTTTTTTTATTTTTAAAATAAATTTATTTTCCAATTCACACTTCTGCAGTTTTTAGAAGAAAATCCGACTACTGCAGAAACGCTATAATAAATATATGAACGACATTTCTACGATCTCCAAGACGCTTATGACCTCTGCTGTCTAGCGACTATCTATAATCTAAGCAATTCTCAAGTAAATTTTTTTTATTTAATGCTTATATTTCACAATTTTTTTCCTCCTACAATTAACAATAAGAAAACATAAAACATTACAAAATTTAATTTAATTAATTTATTTATTTATTTCACCAATCAACAGAGCTAAGCTTCAATTACAGATGGTTATACATAACATAGGCAATGATAAAGAAAATAGACAACGACAGAACAAAATACAACTTTAGACATTATTTACATGCAACATTTTAGTAGAAGGTGTCAATTATTATTTATAGATCAAACAAACTGTACCATTTAACCCTGAATGCAGACATGCTCATACTGAACACATCCAGTTGCGAAGATACTGTGTTGAACAGTGCCATCATATGGAACAAAGGTGATGACGCTCTGTGCACTGTTCTGAATCGTGGCAGTTTAAATAGTGCCGAACTACGGATGTTGAAGGCCGGTTCATAAAAGCATATTTTTGACAAGATGGAGCTATCGTCTATGACACCATTTAAAAGTTTATGCACATACAATAAACTCGCAACTTTTCTTCTCACGGAGAGTTTACATATATCAAATATATCCAGTGATTGATCATATGGTATACTAAATAAGTGTAGAAGTTAAATTTTTTGTAAAATAAATATCTCACAAATTTCTTTTGAACCTTTTCAATCATATTTATGTAGATTTCATAATGAGGGCTCCATACGACCGAACCAAATTCTAATTTGGAGCGAACTAATGAATAATATAAAAAGATATCTGTTGAACATAGGCCCGCACCCGGTTGAGCTCTGGATAAAATGTTAAGTGTTGAACTATGGTGTTGACACTATTCATACCACTAAAATACAGTACCGCTGGAAAGGGAGTAAAGACAGCTGATATAGTTAATAGGGCCACATGTCCTTGTTCCACTACAGTCTTAATAGACTATACGACAAAGACAGGTAACCCTATTAACTATATCTGTCTTTACTCGCTAGCAGCGCATTAGTTTATGTTCCAGAATTTCTATATTTCAGTGATTCATACACACATTTATTCCAAATAAATAACGTAGCCTGAAGTAGTTTAATGTTAAAAACTCTGAGAGATTTATAAACGTTTCTCATAAACACTACAATAAATACGAGTTTATTAATAAGAATACAAATCGTCTTTCTTTATTGATTAATGTAAGAATCTCTATGCTATATAAAATTTACATTCAAGGTTCGTAGCTTAATAATGAAAGAGCTACCTTTATCGAAGTTTATAAACCTCGAACACAATATAGTAAATTAATTAATCATTTTGAAATAAACCATTTCATTTTTAACTTCCCACTGGAAGTTATTGTAATGGGTCCGAAAATCGAAATCAAAAAGGAAAAAAAATTTTCATGTTTCAAGGTCACTACACTATTTTTACACTACTTTTAGAAAGATGTCTGTGTGTGTGTGTGTGTGTGTGTGTGTGTGTACGTACGTACGTACGTACGTACGTACGTACGTACGTATGTGTCCATTTCTTTCTAAGACGAAATCTCGAGAACGAAAAATGATATCGACTACGTTGGGGTGCCAATCGACGCGTATTAACGTAAATATGATCTGAAAGGAATTTTTTTAAAATCGGTTCAGCCGTTCTTTTTTCTTAACCAAATAACCTCCAAAAAAGTAGATTTTACACAATATCTCGCGAATAAAAAATTATATCGACTTCGTAAGGGTGTCAATCGAGGCGTGTTAACGTCATTTTGATCCGACATAAATTTTATAAAAATCGGTTCAGCCGTTTTTTTTTTTTTTTTTTTTTTTTTAATTATTGATGTTTTAATGATTAAAATGATTACTCTTCTGTGTAATATCTAATTTAATTATTATTATTAAATATTTATCAAACTGGGAAGTTCGTCGTGTGGACCTCAAGGGTCGCACTTTAGTCCTAATAAACGACCCACCTCACGGCTTGTTATGGAAATCAATTTAGATTCGTAAAGTTTGTAAAATGTAGTTCAAATCCCGACAGTGACATTATTTTTATTTTTCATTATATTTTATTAGGCATTACAAAAAAAAATCAATCAATTATAGGTGAATATGCATTAATTGTCCGCAGATAGAAAAAGTTTTCAATTTCAAAGCGTGTTTTCTGTTTTAAAGCAGAATGCACCATAGATGAACTATATTATAATAGTTTAAACAAATTGATAGAAGTGTCCAACAGAGCATAAACGATGAAAAAATCAGTAGTATGAACACACATTAAACGAGCAATGTTCTGATTTCTGAATTAGGCTGCGCAAAATTAGCATGTGTTGGATTAGTAACGAAGTATCCAACTGGAACAAAGGTAAAATGTGTACAGAAGCCATATCGCAATTCAGATTACCATGAACAAATAAGTACACATAAATATGTAAAATGATACATTCCAGGTACTGTTGCACGTGCATACGGCATACAGTACGCCCCTTTAAAGTATAGACACTCAATAAGTCAACGCTTCCCCTTCTGCATTTCACTCAAACAATTCCCCTCATTTGCTTAACAGTTAGTTATACACAATTAATGAACGAAAGTTACACTATAATAAATATTTGTATTTATTTTTAAACAAGCTTTTGTTAGAAAGTACTAAAAAGGAAAAAATCCATGTGGAAATTCTTCGCCAAGCTAAGCAAAATGAGTATAATCACGGTAGACCTACTAGTCCAAGAGTTCATGACTTTCAAAGTCTCCGTAATAAAACTCAAGGACATTTGACAATACAGTGTTCGCAATCGAGGGGTTATTGATACCTGTGACTCCAACATCATGTCGGAGACATGCAAATATTGCACACACCGCTAGAGGAGTTTCGCTTATACAAGTAATAGTTATTACTTCATTCAAATTGTAACTTTTTGAAAAGAGGAGATTCTGTTTTATATAACAGAACCATCTTTAGATTGATTCGAGTTCATATAGAATATATACAGAGTGGCCCAACGAAAAGTTTCCAATGAGATTATCTTCTAATCTGTATTTATGTCGAAAAATCTCATGAACACGTCAACTTTGTTTTCGAGGGGGACACGTTTGCTCTCAATTTTTAACCTCACCACATGAGCCCTCTAGCGGTGGTGACATTTACCACTAGATTTTTAAATGGCATGGTGGATCAAGTGACACATTATTTTAAAGCTACTTAAATTGTCTTTTCAAAAATGTATTACTTTTTTAATTTGGACCAACACTTTTTTTTTAACTATTTGTATTTTTACTAATAAACTGGCGTGTGTGTTAGTGATTGTACTATGTACATTTTTTTAAGATTGTATTTTATGGTCCTGAGAAGGGCCGTTGTTGATATAAAGTTGTGAACATTTAAACATCTTTTGTGTCTTTTTGCACAAAAAAAATATTTGATTAAATGCTCAAAATGTGCCTCTCTGACCTCCATGCAATAATAAAATCTTTGTTCGATGTTACGTCGAACATTTTGCAGCATCTCGGGAGTGATTTGTCGACATTCTTCTATAATGCGCTGACGAAGTTCATCTAAGTCTGCTGCTGGTTTGACGTAAGATTTGGTTCAAATTAAAAAAGTAATACATTTTTGAAAAGAGAATTTAAGTAGCTTTAAAATAATATATGTCACTTGACCCACCATGCCATTTAAAAATCTAGTGGTAAATGTCACCACCGCTAGAGGGCTCATGTGGTGAGGTTAAAAATTGACAGCAAACGTGTCCCCCCGAAAACAAAGTTGACGTGTTTCCGCGATTTTTCGACATAAATACAAATTAGAAGATAATCCCATTGGAAACTTTTCGTTGGGCCACCCTGTATATATAGTTCTATAGAATTGAAAATCGCGAACCGCAGTTATCGGTTGATATATTGTACGTGTGTAATATTATGTCCGATCTCTACAGGTCGCGATTCTTGATGGATCGACTTGGTTTTTTTTATAATTATTTTTGGACATATCAACATCGAAGATCATTAGCGTCCAGAACTATAAATTATTAATCTAATAAAACTATATGAGCGTACCTATACAATCCTGTTGAGTGGAGAAACAATATATGCGATTAATCCCGTTTTCTATATCTTCAAATATATTAGGGACATCGTCGGGAAATTCCGCAAGAGATTCATGCAGCAGCGTATTATGGACACTCCAGGAAGATTTTTTATTCGCCATGTTTACTATCATTATTCAGAATAGAACCCTATTGAAATTTATTGAACCGTGTTATAGACAAAAATAGGATGTAAAAAAGTAATTTTTATTTTGGCTCCTTTTGACTTTGACAATGATTGTATTGTGTTCGGAACTACGTATGTGTGTAAAGTTTCAAGTCGACCGTATATATGTGGAAATGGGTCAAAATTGGATTACAAGTAGTGTTACCGTCTAGATCTAGACTTTCTAGACTCTTGTCTTGTCTTGTCTAGATTTTCAAGACAAGACTTGCAAAAGTCTTGTCTAGAAATTTTCAAAACAAGACAAGACTTGCTTTATCTAGAATCATTGATTCCCAAAGTGGTCCAGGTGGACCCCAAGGGGTCCACGGAAGACTCGACGGGGGTCTACGTTGGCGTGACAAAAAAATGGGGGTTCACAATTCGTAAGCAGGGGTCCATGAAAATTTATCTGGTTTCGATAGTGAAGAACTAAAATGTTGGCTTGACTTCACCTATCAATGTAGGCAGATAATATTTTAAGAAGCTCAGCGACTGTTACTTGTAAAAACTTGCATATTCCATATATTCAGTAGTGTATTAATTACATATTTGAATAAATACAACACAAGAAAATATACTATTTTTCTTTTTATTTTTACCACTCCGAATGG
This sequence comes from Mongoloraphidia duomilia, assembly GCA_039654895.1. NCBI lineage: Eukaryota > Metazoa > Arthropoda > Insecta > Raphidioptera > Raphidiidae > Mongoloraphidia > Mongoloraphidia duomilia. The sequence goes on along the minus strand of CM077517.1, from coordinate 32,689,179 downwards.
GGAGTTTTCTAAATAAAATAAGTGAGAATTGATTGGTTTCTTGTGCTGTGAGTAGATGTCAAAAAAGTAAAGTTTCATGCAATCACTTTTTTGATTGGCCAACTTTATTTTTTTGACATCTACTCACAGCACAATCAATTAATTAATTAACCAATCAATTCTCACTTTTTTTTCGAAAACTGTTAATTCGTGGTTGGAACTCAGCCGCAACGCAAATTACCATAGTTAGATCTAATCTTCACATTTTTTGTCGAGTTTTGAGAATATGGTAAAAATGTACCTGCAGGGGGTCCACCGGAACCAGCAAAATTTTTAAAGTGGTCTATGAGAAAAAAAAGTTTGGGAACCTCTGATCTAGATTAAGACTCTTGCCAAAACTCTAGACAATTTTCAAGAGTCTAGATAAACTAAGTAGTAGTAGGTAAAGTAAAGCACTCGGTTAATCTAGACTCTTGAAAATAATCTAGAGTCTTGATATTAGACAAGACAAGAGTTTTTTAATCTAGACTTAGACTTAGTGAAGTCTTGATATTTCAAAACAAGACTTAAGTGAAGTCTTGTCTTGATATTTCAAGACTTCACTAAGTCTAAGTCTAGATTAAAAAAAAATATCTAGACGGCAACACTAATTACAAGATGTAACCCTAACTAACAAGTGAAGTTAAATAAAAGATTTTGAAAACGGATAAATTGATTGCACATTGCGGTTGCAGATAAACGAGAGTAGACTATGTGGTTTACCATGTGATGTATGTGGAACGTCACCTGGTCTAACACATTCCATGTAATTGACAAAATCAAATTATTTCGACAGACGACAGCCATCCATGGCTATGGCAGCAGTGCGCACGGCTAAACTAGACTAGAAACTAGGCGGTCTCACGACGTTTGCTCGTCACACAAATATACGGTGTGTGAAGTCAAATGCAAATATTGTATGCATATTATGGAGATTAGGTTGGCAACAGTGAAATGCACACGAAATTGTACATATCAAGATCATACCAATGATTATACTGATAGTGATAACTGAAAGGTAAAGTTCTTTTACAAGAACTGGTGTTACTGTTCCTGTTCTTTAAAAGGAATAACTGTTATGTAATAAGATCCAGTGCAAAAATTATTTTTTTTTCAAACTGAAAACAAATGTGTATTTAAAAATCGTGTATTCAGACGAAAATATAGCTGAAAAAAACAAATACTTACTACAGTAAAATTAAGAAAAATCGCAGGATAGTGGACAAAATATTGGATTTATTTAATTAAATGTACGACGTTTCGTCTATATATTTAGACTTTTTCAAGTACATAAAAATAACAATATTTATGAAAATTAATATTAGGTAACAAAAATGGTCGTACATTTAATTAAATAAATCCAATATTTTGTCCACTATCCTGCGATTTTTCTTAATTTTTATAATCACGATGGACACGATTTCTAATATAAACTTACTACAGTATTCTTTTTTTATATATAGATATGATTTTCTCAAAACTGCAGTGTTTGCTACTGAGAGTGGGCGAAATAATGAATTCTCTGACTGTAGACGTAGAGAGTGGGCGAAATGCCATTTCGCCCACGCTCATTACGGGGAACGTTTACGCAAGTGTTGATAGTTTCGCCAATCATTCAGGTCACCCATTATTTCGCCCACGCTCAGCAGAGCCACGAAATGACATATTTCTTGCGGTAGTTGAACAAAATATTATGTGCGACTATATTGGTCGAAAGAGGAGATTCCACTCGTGTGTTTTACCGCACTCGTTACGCTCGTGCGGCAAAATCCACACTCGAGGAGTCTCCTCTTTCTCCCACTAGTCGCACAATATACTATTTCTTTATGAATCTGTTCTTTAAGAACTATAATGTTAAACAGTATAATTCTGAGAAATGTTATTTTCAGAATCAGTTTTTTTTTTATCAGTAACAGTGCTGAAATAACTGTAACCTATACTGATATTTCTTCTGCTAAAGTAAATTAATACTTCCCACCAGCCACATAACTTTACTAACTTTTTTGAATATTTTTTATGAGGGATTATGTACGTACCCGCTTGTACTTCTTACCTGACTACGGTAAAGCTAAGGAGTTAGGAGAGTAATATTCGATTACTGTTTGTTAGTTTGTTTGTTTGTTACCCTTTGACGCCTAAACTAGGCATCAGATTTCTATAAAAAAATTACCAATAGGTATCTCAAGGTTTTTCGAATGTCATATTATAGGGTATAGTATGCTAATTTACCTTAGTACAAATAACAATGAAATTTTAAATTATCAGCAAAAAAATAATCACAATAGAAAAAAGTTAACTCAGATATACAAAACAAGCTTCTAATATGAAAAGATGTTAACGCTTTAGTGTCATTTGCAGCTTATTTTTTACTTTAATCGAGTTTTTTTTTTCTTTTTGTACTGTTTTTGCAGAAGCGCTGATTTTTTTGAAAGGATGTGAAAATACACTGATTTGCCGTTTTGTGCTGGGATCAATAAGACCAGCGTTTTTCTACCTTTTCACACCTGCGGACCGACCAGCGGCTAAAACAGAAATAAAAACCAATGTATAGATAGTATTTTTCCTCGCTCGCCATAGCGCCCGAATTATGTAGCGGCTACATGATTCGCGCGAAATTTCTGCGGACCTGCACAAAATGTCCGCGGATTGGCAACGGTTCGCGGGCCACAGCTTGGACACTGAATTAGAACACAGCTGTTGTAGTGTTCTAAGGTTAAAATTCAAACTGAATTTAGAAAATTCATTTTTCTCTCACGACTGAAATATACATATTTTTTGTACCAACATTGCAACATACCATTTATTGGACACGACACGCTCCTATCTCCAACCGTATTATATCTACCTATGCAGATATAATACTATTATGCAGCAATATCCAACATGCTCGGTGCACCAGTTGGTTCTTTGGGTGTTCGGAATTATTAAACCACCGATCTCTAATATATGAATCGTGAATGGCCAGCCATTGTCTGCAACTAATTTGTGCAACAGCGCCATATTGATGCGGAACTTTAAAAGCGGAGTATAATGGGAAGTTGGGATTAGCTGACGTTTTTGAAGTCATTATAGGTATAAACACCTCTATAACTTGTAATTCTTTCCTGCTAAAGTTGTCAACTAAAGTTACCCTCTTCCTCAGTACGTCCTGCTGTTTCTTAATTTATTTATTGTAAATTATAGACGCATCGACAACTTAGGTCATTAGCGTCAAGCTGTTTCTTAAGAAGATTCAGTCGTTATGTAGGGATTAGCCAACTATCCACAATTTACCTATATTCAAGATACACTAGGAGTTAACTAAAGAAATACACATAGGTATCCTTCGAGAAATGATAATGTCAAAAGTAATTTATATTATGCATATTATATTACTATATAGCGGCCCGCTCCGACTTTGTCCGGGTGCTATGAATTTATGATTTATTAATACATTATTCACTCGCTTCGCTAAATCGCTATAATTTATGTTTCATTAGTACATTACTCACTCGCTTCGCTCATCTGCTCGAATTAATTGACTTATTATTAATAAATTACTCTTGCTTCGCTCGTTCGCTCGAATTTATAATTTATTGATACATTATTACTCACTCGCTTTGCTTCTTCGCTCGAATTTATGATTAATTAATATATTACTCGCTCTCTCCAGTTATAGCCTATGTCTTAAACTTTAAAGCAAAGTTATCGTCTACCGAACAGTGAAAAAAAATTGAAATCGGTTCAATAATTTCCGAGATTATCCCCGATTTTCACCCGGGTAAAGTCTGGTCGGCTAGTTATTGTAGCCTATGTCTTAAAGCAAAGTATCGCCTATCTAACAGTGAAAATAATTTGAAATCGGTCCAGTAGTTTTCGAGTTTACTTCTTACAAACAAACAAACGAACAAACGCGCACTCTCTGTTTATAATATTAGTATAGATTATTAACCGCATCTTTCTTGTCGTTCCAACAGTTTAGTCGCTGGTGCGCGGTGCTCTATAAAAATCAATGATGAATATTTTTACTTGCAAAATGGTCTATCGGGGACTATTGTCGTGTGCGGTAGGCCCTTATGCAGAATAAAAAAACTTTTTAACAAAAAAAAAAAACCTCCTTTAAAAAGGCACTAAAAAGAGGAAAATAATGAAATTTTGAGGTCTGTGCCAATTAAAATGTGAAGTCGGTTAAAAAGAAGATATTATAATCACTATACTATACTTTTTAACCGACTTCATATTTTAATTGGCACAGACCTCAAAATTTCATTATTTTCCTCTTTTTAGTGCCTTTTTGAAGGAGGTTTTTTTTTTGTTAAAAAATTTTTTATTTTCTACTTTTTAGTGTCAAAAAGTAACATTTACCTTAAAGAATCACACGCCGTTACTTACTTTTATTAAAATCAGCCGAACTACTGAACCGATTTTGATGAAATTTCTATGGGACTAATCTGAACGTATACCCTTCCAAATAAAAAAAAAATTTCAAAATCGGTTCATAAACGACGAAGTTATCCGCGAACACACATAAAACATAAAAAATATATACGGTCGAATTGAGAAACCTCCTTTTTTTGAAGTCGGTTAAATAATAGGATACGCACTGAATTGACTTGGTTCAGTCTGTCACGGCGCAGAACAAACGGCTCTAGAAAACATAATAATATATATGACGCGTATATAATTAATCGATACGATTCAGTTCGGCATACATCGAACAATCGACACTTTTTAAAAACAAAGAATAAAATATGCAGCACTCGTATTTAATCGACTCGATTCAGATCGGAACGGCACGGAACAATCGAACCTGTTGGAAATTCATCCTGCAAATCACACTCTATTTCAACGCTGAATGGAGTATAGACAAGAACGCGCTCGGTATGCAGTATGCATATTTTGTGGCTTTTAATTCAATTACCGGACGCAAATTGAACAATATCATACAATATTAAAGTGAATACACAAAATCTTACTATCACAAGATAGCTGTGTAATGTTCAGAACTTTAAACACAGACAAAACAAAAAGAACTGTTTGCTTTGTCTCGAATTAGTTTATATAGGTTACATTCTGGAAGTTGGTCAGAAAAAATTAGAATTAGATTACTCAGAACTTTCAGAACTTCAAACACAAGAACTATTTTTTGGGGTTATCAAGCATGCAGCTACTATATCTCGAATTTATTCAAATAAGCCGTGTTTTGGATACCAGGCAGACATATTTAGGATTACTCAAGAAATAGCTGTGCAATTTTGAAAACTTTAAACAGAAATTAAAAAAAATGGGTGTGTGCTATATGAATATAATACCTTAACGATAATATTAAGTTTTAGTGTCATCTGTTAGCGCACTTGTGAACTACAAAATATATTTGAATTATTTGGGAGAAAATTACTTACAGTGTCTTACTCTGTAAGTAATTGTCTCCCAAATAATTGAAATTATTATTAGGCACATCCGGCCTATTTGAGAAAAGCCAGCATTCATTGTAATGTTGTTATAAAAATAAAAATAATATTAGCTCTCGCAGGTTGTGGATCTGCGGTGTATAGTTGTTATAATATATAAGAATGATTTAAATGTACGTTGTGAGCACCGTGGAGTAACTGGAAACTTTCTCGACGCGATATTGGGTGTTCCGGGTTCGATCCCGGCGGTGCATTTAAATTTTTCTTATGTAGCCTTTCTACAATAATTAATAAGGGCATGTTATGGCGAGTCATGTCGTCTGATGTCATTATGTTAATTTCAGTAAAATAGTGAATTTATACAGTAAGGAAGTAATAACAAAAATTGATTGTTAATCTAATTGTTCATTACAAAATATATGTTTTAGTTTCATCTGTTAGCGCACTGGTGAACTACAAATGACTTTTTACCCGTATTCAGTTTTTAGTGTCATCTATTTGCACACTTATGAACTACACACTATTGCCAGCATATTGCAAATACGTGTTCGTGTTTGAGCCGAGTAGCCCTGATTGTCACCGTCGGGTGCATTTCACATCACTGTTGTTAACAGCCCAGGCAAAGCGCGCCTAAGAAAGTTTTCACTTCAAAAAAGTTTTTGAAGTTAAACTTCTTTACGTACGGTAAAGTGAATTGGATTCATGCGACTAAGCGCGTAATGAAACACTGCACCCCCACTCTTCTGCGCCGTTAGGCTAGAATGGGACGCTGGGAACGTATCGCTGTAGCTTATCTATCTATATATATAAAACAGTTCCGTTACTGACTGATTGATTGACTGACAGACAACGCCCAGGTCAAACCGCTAAAGATATAAACTTGAAATTTGGACAGTAGGTTCCTTTTGTGACGTAAGCACCCACTAAGAAAGGATTTTTCGAATTTCAACCCCTAAAGGGGTTAAATAGGGGATGGAAGTTGGTATGGAAATTCGTCATTTTTTAAGTTAGAAGCATGAAATTTTGCACACGAGTGTCTTTTATAATGTAGGTGAGCACTAAGAATTTTTTTTTGAAAATTCATCCCCTGAGAGGGTTAAAAAGGAGATGAAAGTTTGTATGGAAGTTCGTCATTTTTGAAGTTAGAAGCATGAAATTTTGCACAGGAGTTCCTTATATAACGTAGGTGAGCAATAAGAAAGGATTTTTTTAAAATCATCCCCTAAGGGGGTTAAATAGGAGATGAAAGTTTGTATGGAAGTTAGTCATTTTTGAAGTTAGAAGAATGAAATTTTCACAGGAGTTCCTTATATAACGTAGGTGAGCAATAAGATAGGATTTTTAAAAATGCATCCCCTAAGGGGATTAAATAGGGGATGAAAGTTTGTATGGAAGTCATTTTTGAAGCGAGTGAGTAATGTATTAATAAAATTTGTGTGTGTAAACACCACCAGCCCGGCATCGCTTCGCAGGAGGAGAATTTATCGCGGGAGGACAATAAAACATAAATCGAAATATACGTGGGCAAAGCCACGGGTAACGGCTTGTAGAATATAACTTTATTTAGGGTGCAACAAAGCCGTACGGATGCGTGTGTGATGTGTATGTGTATAGTCGTGTGTCTAGAGTCGACGTGATAAGAAGTTTTCACTTCTATAGTGTGTAATAATTCACAGTCTCATTTTTTTTTGCTTTATCAAGTTACTATCTCGAATTTAGGTTAATAGGTTACGTTTTAGAATTTAGGCAGAGAGAATTCCGATTATCCAAGGAATTGTCAAAGATACGAATAGATAGATAGAGCGAGAGAGAGTGCGAGAGAGAGCGAGAGAGAGATCAGTCGGAAAATTGTCTTAAATAAATGTCTCATTAAGACCAAAGTTCTAAAAACTCGTTGTTTTATGCGGACAGTCGTTCTAATGAGACGTCGCTATAAATAGATTTTACTGTACCTATAAAAAAGAATATTTAACAAAAAAATAATCTTTAAAATATTAGTAAGGTGTTTTTTTTTATAAAAATAACATTTAAAAATTAAAAAATAATATTAAATAAAATCAGCATTTTCTATATTAATGGAGGGTACTACTAAACTAAATTTTTTCAATTTTTTTGTAAAAAATAGTTAATAACTTTTTAATTAAAAAAAAAAATGTATCAAACCAACCATACTATTTTACATAACAAAAAAAACATCAAATTATTTAAATAGATAGACGTATATTTGGTTTTAAACAAAAATTCAGAAACAATAGGATTGTATTAATTAACGCAGATCGACTACCGAAAGGATTTTAATTAAACACCAGTTGTATTTCACGAGACAAAAAGAGATTTGGACGAGTATTGATTCATTGACTTGATATGACTATGATACGTCGTCCTTCCATCATATAATACCTACATAATATAATACATTATATAATCTATATTCTATTAATATACAGGGTGTCCCAAAATTGCTGGGACACAGAGCTACCACGTGAAGTAGAGGTCAAAATAAGTCGATTGGACCCAATTTTTTACTTCCCACCTCTACTATGGTAGGGAAGTAATGGATTTAGTCCGAAAAAAATATTTCGAGATTTTAACAGATCTTCACGTTTTGAGACCCTAGCAATCGTTTAAGATCATGTGTGTGTGTATGTGTGTATGTGTGTGTGTGTGTATGTGGTCAATTTTTCGCCTTCGATATCTTAAGAACGGAACAACATACGGGCATGCCGATTGTTCTATTGTGTTTATCAGCCTTTAACTTAGATCTGATTAGATTTTGAGTCAAATCGGTTCAGTGGATCCTGAGATATTCAAAAAAACGTCCTCAATGTCACGTATTAACATAGGTAAAAAAAAATATAAATGAATTCTAGATGTTATAATATGAAAAAAATGTAAATATTTTTTTTCTCTAAAATGTATAGTTTTCGAGAAAAAAAATATTTTACTAAAAAAAGAAAATTGTGCGTAAATCAAGGTAACCATGATTTTTAATATATCAAAGCTAGCCATCAGTAGATCACCAAACAAAAAAGAGGGCCATGCTTTTTTCAAAGAATAAAAATTAAATTGTGTTTTAAAGACCACCAACAGCTAAGGTTATTTGGGCCTAGTCAAAGAATAAAAAAAAGAGTGTTTATTTTTTGCAAATATTTACTAGGTGGGAAGTATAGGACTGGTCATCAGTCGAATTTTTTATATACCAAAATGTACCATTTACTCGTGAGAAGAGTTCAAAGTTTACATAAAATTTTGTATATAAAATTTTGTATTACAATTTTATTAAACTTGTACTAGGAATCTGTTAGCATTATTTAAGAAAACATTTTTTTCCTTCGGAACTATGCGGAATATGAAATTTTTACAAGAGTAACAAAATGAGGATAATTAATCAGTCTTTTCGCTAAAAAAATTTGAGAACCGTATTACCACCCCTAAGAAAGTTCTGAAAAATATGTCAGGGGGTGAGGGTGGTTTCAACCCTTCTACAATTTCTTTTGATTTCCTTGATTACCGAAAGGAGAGTAATCCTCTAAAATGCACTTTTGTCAAATTTCATTCAATTTGTTTTACTCATTCCTGAACAGCGTACAAAAATGTGTTTTTTTATGTAAACTTTGAACTCTTCTCACGGGCAAACGGTACATTTTAGTATATAAATAAATTGGATGCAATCGACTTATTTTGACCTCTACTACACGTGGTAGCTCTGTGTCCCAGCAATTTTGGGACACCATGTATATACAAAAAGACTTGTGACTGACTGATGATTCATCAACGCCCAGGTCAAACCGCTGAAGCTAAAAACTTGAAATGTTGCAGGTAGGTTCCTTATAGGGATTTTTCGAAATTCGACCCCTAAGGGGGTCAAAAGGGGTGTGGAGTTTTTTGACAAAATGTTCATATCTCATTAATCGTTAAGGTGAGAGGTAAATATGCTAACTCTTTAAAAATAAGCAAACCCGTTTTCGAGCATTTTTTTAAATTCAACCCCAAAGTGGTAAAAAGGGGGTGTAGGATTTTTTGACTAATCAACGCCCAAGCCAAAGCACTGAAGCTACAAACTTGAAATTCAACATACTAACTCTTCTTTAAAAATAACAAACCCATATTTGAGCATTTTTTTAAATTCAACCCCTAAGGGGCAAAACGGGGGTGTAGGATTATGCGGTATATTACGTGCGAGGTGACTGTTAAAACAAGCGCAACGAGTTTTAACAGTCACACGAGTAAAAATATTATTACGCGAGAGATATATATGGTATTTTTTGTCTTATCCCTGTAAAATAGCTGCTTTTCACTTCATTTTCAGTATTTTCAAATTTTTTGACAGTTCACAATCACATCACACAATGTACACACAACTTCACTTGTAATAGGCTCGTATAATATGTAGGCGTCGTTAGTTTATATATAGCCATGTATACTGTATAGTGTAGATGTGCTTTAAAGCTGTGTTTATCAAGTCGTTCTGTAGCCGTGTGATCTAAGTCTGAGGCTACACTAGATCCGTGTCAGTCCAGATCCGATCAGATCAGACCAGACCAGACCAGACCAAATCAGACACTTCAGACGAAGTGGCTACATAGGGAGTGGATAATATCCGACGGACAGTTTTTCTTTGTTGAACAATAATAATTTTTGATGTGCAAATTTTGAATATTTGGATATTTAAATATTTGTCATAGACTGTAGTTAGCTTCTTTCCGGATTCAAATGAAAATCAAAATGCACTGTTTTTATTAGTGTATTTGCCATATGGCACATACACTATTGGCGTCGGTCGGATGGCGGGACCTAGGGGTCGGACCAAAATTTCTCGACGTTTCATAGCCTCCTGAACACTTTGGCACCATTTTTGGAAATGTCTATTTATATATGTATATATTTATATATTTATATATATATATATATATATATATATATATATGTGTGTGTACGGGCTATAACTTTCGAAAGAGTTAATTGATTTTGACGAAATTTGGTAGGCACGTTGGAATCCATCACCGCACGAAGCCTATTTAAAATGGGCCCAATCGGACCATATTAAGGGTGGTTTTTAGGGGTTGAAAAATGTTTTTGGGCCCAAAAATGCCGAAAAAATTCTCAGAATCGTTTCAAAATTGAAATTTAACCCTTTAGAAACGATTGAAATGTGCTGCTAAAATTTTAATAAAATCGGCCCGACAGGACCGGACTTACAAATTTTATGAAAACACTAGTTTGCGGAAAGTGCTTTACTGACTGAAGGAAGTATTTAATTTGGTACCGAGGTTGCATTGATAAAAATATTGAAATTAAGAAAAAAAATATTATTTTAAGGGATGTATTAAGGGGTTAAATTTTTTATTTTGTCCAAAAACAAACTTAAGTTCACATAATAAAGCCACAATTATTAGCAAATACACTATATTGTCGGCAGGGTTTTGGCACTGCGACCCGAGTTTTTTATTTTTTATCGTTGTTCAACAATAACATTTATTATACATTTATACAACAGCTGTTCTTTGTTTTTGGCGTCCCTGAGTCCTGACCCCTGTCATGAGTATCGGCTGTCGCCAATTATTACTCATTGCTGTGTTTACGTTTTGATTTCAATATGCGATTTATGATTTAGATTAGCGATAGAGATAACATTTTTTTCAGAAATATAATGTAATTTTTTTAATCATTTAACAGTTATGCTATCTGTTATGACTGCCCAGTATTGTTAGATTTAAATTTTATTGTTGGGAAACTTGTGAGGGCCGTGACTTGACAGACTTCAGGATCTTTGTCAAAAATCCAAAAAACAGCTAAATTTTAATTAATTTTAACTATTCGAATAGAAGTTTAAATGAATATTCGAATACTTTAATTTGAAAAATACCGAGCCCTATTATAAACAACAAACAAAACAAACAAACTTCAACAATGCGTTGAAACCGATCAGAGTTAATTTACTTTCATTTTATGGACTACTCATAGATTAATTAATAAATAAATTATATTTTCAAATCATACCTGAAAGATTCATTTTTTCGCCAATATCTCTCCACAAAAGACCTTTCACGTCCCTGTTGTGGTATCTTTTGTCTCTTTGGTCCCAAATAGGAGGCTTTTCACGTACAAGATCAATTAAAAGTGATTTGTCCATACTCACAATTGATATTCAAACACGTTTTTAAATAATAATACAATACAATAAGACAATCTGGTAATAATAGCTAGCATACACAACACTGTTTGTTAAAAACTGTCAAATGTACGGCCGTAGTCTGACGAAAATTTCAAACACGTTTGATATCGTCCGACGGTCGGAACGTGTCTGTTGCAATCTGACATCTTCTGGCGCGGTCTGGAGTGATAAGTGTAGCCACTTCAACAAGGTTACTGGTGTTTGTTCACATCCGACATTACGGATCTGATCTGGTCTGATCTGATCTGATCGGAAACGGCGCCAATGTAGCCTCAGCTAAGACGTAACACTATGAACTATAAGTTGCGAGGGTTCGAATATGAAATATTTGAGTTTTTCTTTATTTATTATTAAAAATAATAAATTGGAAAACATTAAATTACTATTGAATTTCCATAAAGATACTATTGAATTTATATTACATTACTATTGAATTATTAAAATAATAGATATTGAATTTTTATACTTTTCCATATTAGTGTGGGAAAGACACGTTCCCACACACCTGCCTGTTAAGTGACCCAATATAGGCCTGTATACATGCATGCACAGCTATTTTAAAGGGGGTATGACAAAAATATATATTATGCTGTCCATCCAATCGTTCATGGCCTCTCAAACCATACAACCTATATCAGTTCAACGTGTCATCGGCGCAGAACAGTCAACATAACTTATAGGACGGACATAATATTTTGTAAAATTGCTTTATTAAACAATATCATCGTCATAATAATACAGATTATAAGGGGTGTGCGGGTAGTGGATTTTCGTTTTCGAGTTGAGTCGATCTACGAGTCACGACTAGTTAATGAATACTCAAATTTTCAAATCACGTTAAAATGAGTAGTAAGTACGGGTAAAAAACTTTACATAATTTGTAATGTTCCGTACCAAAATTGGTAAATGGAATCCTTGGTTCTTTCTGTCTGTCTGTCACAGGCATTTTTCTCCGAGGCCGTTTAACATAGAAGGTTGAAATTTGACGTAGTTGTAGGAAGTGGTGGCTCAATTACAAAATTTGAATTTAGATTTTCGGAGGTGGAATGAGAGGCACACAAAATTTGTTGTCAAAGTCATCGTGTGGGGTAACGAACGAAGTCTTGTTAAAGCGCGAGTTCAAAAATATATAATTTGTTTTTTTATTTGCTGTCCCCCACCCTATTTCGATTTTCTTCTATTCTATTCTCTTTTTCCTTGCTACACAACTCGACTCAACAAATTAAGTATTTATCAAATACGCAGTAGCCTCTCTCAATAAGTCGTTCTAGCCTTTTTCTGTCTGCGCCTTACTGTTTTCTCCTTTTTTTGACTCCTTCACGCCGTGATTTTTTATTAGATCTCATAGTATATTTTGTTGGACTAAGAAGAAATAAAGAGAAGGGGTTCCCTGTAAATCAACAACTGTCAGATGTGAATTTAGGAATTTTTAATACATAATTACCCCGGACACATTCGAAAAATCCCCACGGGCGTCCCCGTACGCCGTAAAAAGGTGGACGGTGTTCGGGGAAAGAGGACGATCCGATAGCCCTAAATCTGCTGGACTCGACTCGAAACGGAAAACCAATTATATAGAAATTAAATCAAACGAATTGTAGGTACATAAAACCGTTTTCATGTTGTTTTTTTCTGCACTGTTCATTTCCAGTCGACTGGAAATACTGGACTGGAAGAAAAATTCATTAGGTACTTACTAAGAGCCCTGTGTTTGGAAACTTGAAAAAAACAATAATTTAGAGTTACTTCTTAAACAAAACAATTTATATAGACTAAATTGTAAAAAATAAGTAAGTATTTATTGGTCATGGCGTCAAATTACACCTGAATATGACGTCAATAATTCAAAAAATACAATATCATAATACAACGAAAATAAAAAATGCAAGATTCTTTTTCTACTTACAAAGGCAGTAAATTAACTGCACTTTTTGCACGTTTTTTCAGATTTTTTTACCAGATTTCAAAAATTGTTAGGTTCTGTTGTATCCGATATTGTTGATTCAAAGATATTATACGCCTTTTTTGTCTCCTCAGCAAAAAGGACTCAAAATCAATAAAGACATTTTGTATGTATATGTTGCAGTCAAAACTCTTAACCAGTCAAAAGTACTATTGACTAGCAAAATCAGTCAAAAGTAATTTTGACCGTATGCTTTAGTCAATAATACTTTTGACTAAAATAACAGTTAAAAGTACTTTTGCCCAATGGAGCTGGTTAAAAGTACTTTTGACTAAGTGATTCCGTCAAAAGTGGTTTTGACTGGTTGTATCAGTCAAAACTCTTAAAAAGTTAAGGTGGTCGATAAAAATAACGACAAACGCACATATAAACTTTTATATTACTCATTATTAGTGGAGAACGTGCTGATATTAGAACAAAAATGAGTGACTACGAAAAGAAAGAACGCTTTTTGCAAAGAATTTTAGCGATAGAAGATATGAAAGATAGTCATTTCAATGTGATGACAAAAGAAAAATTTGAAAAGTTTGCAATGGATGTGGAAGACGCGAAATTTGATGAAAAGAAAACACCATTACAGTACAGTAGACTAAAACGCTTTAACATCATTGAAGTTTGTGGTATAAAAAAATTAGTTACAAACACAGAACCTGTCAAATATTTTAAGCGATTAACGTAATATAGGTACTGTATTTTTATAACCTGTGAATTTTCTGATTACCTATTTTAATGACAATTTTTAAGTGTATGTTTTCTTTGTATTGATTGTAATGCCAAATTTTTCGTAATAAACGATTTCACATTTAATAAATATCTTTTTTATTCACATCTAACGAGTTAATAGTGCTTTTGACTGATGCTTTATTGCAGTTAAAACTACTTTTGACGAAGAGCGTCAGTCAAAAGTACTTTTAACCGCAAATTTGCAGTCAAAAGTACTAATAACCAATAATTTTCAGTCAAAACCACTTTTGACCAACCTGTTCAGTCAAAAGTACTTTTGACTGATTTTGCTAGTCAATAGTACTTTTGACTGGTTAAGAGTTTTGATTGCAACATATATAAACATGAGAATACGGTAAAGTGTTGACTGTTGGTATATTTAACTATGCAACATTTTTTTAGTAAAAAGTTTTGAGTACAATTTAATTCAATTTATAATACTACTACCTATAATATAGTATAATAGTAGGTACAACTACGAATTCGAAAGTATATAATGTGCCGCTGTCAACAGTTCCATCAGCAACCATGTCTGTTGTCCATTACGGAAGTTTGTTGTACTTTAAGGTTGTTCCTTTTGATATGGGGTCTCGTTCCTTATATTGTATGAAGAGTAAAATTGGGATAATAAAGCTTGACAATGAACGGGACAGTGTAGCATGCAATGCGGGTCAAAAGTGTTCCCACTCTCTTATAATTTTAACGACATTACGGAGTACTTGCATTAAAATTTGGGGGAAAATACGAAATATAATATACATTTCATTATAGGCTATAGCTTATATTATACAGATTATTAGTATATTAATATTTTCCTAAACATAATGTATGGCACATACGCTATTATAGCATTAGTCGGATGGCGAGACCTATAAGAGGTCGGATTAGAAAAGCTTAATGTTCACTATTCACATCATTTTGAGCAACTTGATACCATCTCACTGTATATGTGTCATACACTTGGTTTGTTCCCACAAATAATCACGGATGTGTCCCGAATTATTTCATTACGCATGAGCTTAATATGACTCATCGGAAACTCGAACATGTTTGTTGGAATAGCTGACGCGATGTTTACCTACGGTACGCCAAAAAACAAAACATATAACCTTAAAATTTTCGTCAAACCCTCTACAGTTCTACTGTAGCACACACGTGCACGACCTCAGTTTGATACAATTCCAAGAATTAGCTTATTCGCATGCCTTTGATTAACAAATTCAAAAACTTTTCTGATTTTCAGCAAATGGTTTTGCTGAACAACTGACCAGTAATTTTTACTTCCCACCTCTACTATGGTAGGGAAGTAATGGATTCAGTCCGAAAACAATATTTCGAGATTTTAACAGATTTTCACGTTTTGAGACCCTAGCAATCGTTTAAGATCATTTTCTGACTGATGTCTGTATGTGTGTGTGTATGTGCGTGTGTGTGTATGTGGTCAATTTTTCGCCTTCGATATCTTAAGAACGGAACAACATACGGGCATGCCGATTGTTCTATTGTGTTTATCAGCCTTTAACTTAGATCTGATTAGATTTTGAGTCAAATCGGTTCAGTGGATCCTGAGATATTCAAAAAAACGTCCTCAATGTCACGTATTAACATAGGTAAAAAAAAATATAAATGAATTCTAGATGTTATAATATGAAAAAAATGTAAATATTTTTTTTCTCTAAAATGTATAGTTTTCGAGAAAAAAAATATTTTACTAAAAAAAATAAAAATTGTACGTAAATCAAGGTAACCATGATTTTTGCTATATTAAGCTAGCCATCAATAGATCACCAAACAAAAAAGAGGGCCATGCTTTTTTCAAAGAATAAAAATTAAATTGTGTTTTAAAGACCACCAACAGCTAAGGTTATTTGGGCCTAGTCAAAGAATAAAAAAAAGAGTGTTTATTTTTTGCAAATATTTACTAGGTGGGAAGTATAGGACTGGTCATCAGTCGAATTTTTTTTTATTTAAACACTCAACAGGACTAGATCCCAATAAAGTGTAAATAATAATTTGTACATGCAAATAAAAATATATATAAGTTATACAATAAAAATACATAATAGAAAATACATAATTAGTTAATAAGTAGCTTACGAAAGAGAAACTTAACTTAAGTGAAATCAGCAGTGATCAGAGATTTTAGTGAGGTAATTGTTGGAACAATAAAATGTTTACTGCGCACACTCGTAATGTTCACGGACGGTTTTGGATTTCTGTAGGAACATTGCCATTATGTATAGGTAAAAAAACTATTAAAAGGGGGGACACTTCTGATGCGCAGCGTAATGTAGTTGATACATTTACAGTACATAATATATGCCAGGGTATATACGTACATACGTACGTACAGACAAAGATACTTATCATGTCACTTCCACAAAGCTGAAGAGGGATGGCATTCCAATGTTGGCATCTGTACCGATTCATTATAAATCACACTGTTCCGCAGTTGGCAATACTGGGTTGTATATGTGAATATCCAACAGAAAGTCATTTACGAATGTTGTGTGATTATTGCCATCATAATTTGGGTCATAATTTCCACAAGGGCATTAAAACAAACCTTTGGACTTATCCTTCCCACTAAAATGATATAAAATTTTCACAAAAAAAGGAAATATACTATAAATTTAAAAACTCAAATAAATGAAAGACGTGTCCGGAAGAAATTTTTTTTTTTTCGAAATTAGTATAAACATTTTTCGAGTTATTTCTTAGGTATTATCAGATTTATTTTGTAGTTGCAATAACGTCCGAGTTTGGAGAAATACTCGTTATAAGCGAAATTTTGCTCATTATAGAAGGATTTATTAGGTACACGTACTTCGGATTTTATAATAAAAACTATAGATTTTCATCCTGACTTCACTTCCATAGATTTTAGTATTTTTAGTATTAGTAATGCTTTATTTATGTGGATAATATAAAATGTCATAAAAAATTGTAAAAAATTGCTCTTCAATAAAAGCCTATTACCGGATATCATTTTCTTTGCTCGTTCTAATTAAAGCCAGCCCTTATTCGCTTCGCTCGTTTTGCCAATTTAAAACAGGAATCGCGTGCTTTGCATATTTTTCGCTCACTGATCATCTTTTGTCGTAGCATTATAACCTGTCGCTATTATATAGGGAATAAGTAAGTTTTTAAGCAGAAAACTAATTTTTCGAATCGGTTCAGTAATTTCTGAGATTAGTGATGATAAACCAACGCAAAATCCAAATAAACAAACCTCAACTTTTTATATCATAATATTATTATAGACATATAGATACCTAAACAAAACGAAAATGAGTATTTTTAACAGTACCTACCTATTAAAAAGATATCGTTGAAAACTGACCATTTGAAAAATTGCATCACAATTCGGATCACATTAAACAATAGTACATTATTTGATATTTGGAGTGGGCTGCAACATAATATTTGAATAATCTTTTTAAATATTCCAACAGGGATGTCACGATCCATATTACAATATAAATAATTTATGTTGTCCAGTGTATCAATTTACCCCAAACTCATGTGCGTAACAATTCACCCAAACCTCAGCGCATTATTAATGAGAAAGAGGGTTCTGTGCAATTTTTCAAAATTAAGCTAATATTTGTTTTCATCATGCATAACTGATAAAACACTTGAAATAATAAAAAATAAATTACAATTTTTCCATTAGGCGTTTTCATGTATTCATGAGTAACATCTGTCTTAAATTTTCTACCATTTTCATGAAAATCATAATATGAACAGTTAATATCGCAACAAATAACGCTATATATTTGTTTATTTGCGCGCGGGTAATCTTAGAAATTATTGAACCGAATTGAAAAATTCTTTTACTGCTTAAAAGCCTACTTCTTCCCAAGTAACATAGGCTATATATTATTATGCTACGACAAAAAGGGGATGAGCAATGAGCGAAAATGTAAAGCAGGTTTGGGGACCTGCACGCGATATCTGAGCTAGATTGATGTGCTCTGGCTAAAGTATGAGATACAGTAGCTACGGATAGAATAATAAGCATGCTTGGCTGCTAGTAGTTAGCAAAAATACCAAAAATACATTTGCTTGTGATAGGCATATACTTGTTTTAAGCATGCTCCTGAAAAAGCAACCGGTTCACATGTGCTGAAAAGCATACCCGTTCCACCCCCACCTCAGGTAGCATGCTCGAAAATCAATAGTCGATTGATTTTTGAGCATGTTTTAATAAGCATGCTAATTCTAGCAATGTTCTGTCCACACATGCAACTAGGTAGCATTTGCTCGATTATATAGCATGCTTTCGTGCTATTTAGTGTAGCATGTGTATCTGTACCTTTTAGTCTGCATGTAGGAGAGATTTGTTATGCCCTTAATTATTTCGCTACCAAACCAAAAACCGGATCAGGAAGTTTATATACTTACCTAAATTTTTTCATAAAATGTATTCGTACCTATATATATTTCAATTATTACTTCTATGTTCCGTAAACTGGAAGTATGGTGACAGCGTCGATTATTTTATTTGTTTTAAAAGTTTTACTATCTTAATTAGCGTAAAAGGTGAAGGAATTTGTTCCATTTAACCGCAATTGTAACTTCACCAATAAAAAAATTAGCCTTAGTTCTATCTAGACTATGTCTGATCTATACCTACTAATATACAAGGTGTTAAAAAAAAGTGTTCGGAATTTTTAAGGACGTATAGTACCTATAGACCAAAATAAGTGAAAAAGCCTAATAAACATGGGTTCGCAAACTAACCGTTTCAAAGATATGAGCAATTTTCAGAAATGTACTATCTAAGAAAATAAGAAAACAGTGTGTGGTATCACATTTACGCATTTTATTTAAGCCATTTTACAATAGGTGTTCTACATGTCCTCCTTCCATCTCAACACATGATTCACATCTTCTTATAAACGAGTTTCGTACCTTTTCAAAAATTCCCGGTTTTACTCGAATTATCTCACAGGCATGTTCTATGCTCTTGTAAGTGCGCTGCATTATTAATTGGAGTAGAATAAACTAAACTCTTTAAATATCCCCAAGCAAAGAAGTCCAAGGGCGTTAAGTCAGGAGACCTGGGAGGCCATGCCACTGTGCCTCCTCGTCCTATCCATCTTCTATTGTACCTTTGATTTAAGTGCTCCCTAACCATAACAGAAAAATTAAAAAATTGCATGTGTATATAGTAACTTGTTTTTTATAAAAGCTCTTATCTTTGAAACGGTTAGTTTGCGGACCCATGTTTATTAAATTTTTTTCACTTATTTTGGTCTATACTATACGTCCTTAAAATTTCCGAACACTTTTTGTTAACACCCTGTATAAAGAGGAAAAGTCTGTGAGTTTGTGACTTTGTATGTTGTGGGTAATCTCTGGAACTACTGAACCGATTCTAAAAAAATTTCACTAATAGAAAGCTACACTAACCCTGGGTGATATAGGCTATAATATTTCTCGTGGGGGGGGATAATTCCTGTGGGATAGTAACAAAACGTAACTCTGAAATTCTTTTGCATTTTAACGTATTGGCGGAATCCTACTAATATTATAAACACCACCAGCCCGACTTCTAATCGCAGGGGGAGAATTTCTCGCGAAAGGGGGCTAATAAATCATAAATTCTTAGCACCCGGCGAAGCCGGACGGGATCGCTTGTTTATAGATAACTGGGGATATCCCATATGGCCTATAACAACTACGATTACTCCCTAAAAAAGAGTGACCATGCTCCCCGACCCGCGTCGTTCATAAAGAGAATTTAGGGCCCGCGCTTACATACAACTTTATATCGCACAACTGTTTAGTTGTTTGTCAAAAGGCTTTTGGAGTAGATAGGAATGCGCATACATACAACACGATAGTTAGCCGACTAAAAAATCGTAAAACCACACCGACTGCCTTTTGACTAAACTATCGGCCAACTGTCGTCGGCAGCGTATGTCTAGTGTCTACAGCAGTGTATTGACGTGCGCACTGCGCATACATTCGACTAAACAGTTGTTCTTTATTTATTGTAGATTATAGACGCTTCGACCTCTACGATCATTAGCGTCTTTCAACTACACTAAATAACAACTAACTTAAAACTAAATAACATCACAAAACATCCATGAGCGCAGGTGGGATTCGAACCCACGGCAGTCCAGTATAGAGGTTGCGGCGCCATGCATGCTAACCACTAGGCTATACCTGCCCTCTAAACAGTTGTTCGACTGCCCATTAGTTTAATAGTGAAATTGTGGCACAATTAAATGAATGTATGCGCACCTCTTAACAACTAAACAGTTTAGTCAAATCGAAATCGCAACACATACCCAATTCGACTAGACTGTTTAGTCGTGAAACAATTGTATGTATGCGCCCGGCCTACTGTACTGCACAGTGGCATCGAATACAACAGAACTATAATAAATTTTAAAACAATTTTATGTTGTCTAGCTTCTATAGTAAAAAAACAACAAAGCAGTTGATAGTTGAATGTCATCCAATTTTAAAACTGTTTTGCGTTTTGCCGTATCAGGAAAATATGAAAAGGAAAACATATTTACATGACGTCACATAATATGTAGACGCAAGTCGCTTTGTAAGTTACGTTTAATGCTTAATGTCCCCGTTATATTTCCGAACTGAAATGTTCTTGTATTTTGTACGTATTATGTTTGTAGAACAGTGATTCTAAATCGACGTGCCGCTGTATCAAACAGTTTTTAGTGCATCCGGCTATCTTATTTATTTATTGTAGATTATAGACGCGTCGACAACTTACGTCATTAGCCTCTTAATTACATTAATTAAACATATCACTTAAAACTAAATGACATCACAAAACATCTATGAGCGAGGTGGGATTATAACTCACGACAGTTTATCCCAAAGGCTAGTACGCTGACCAATACACCAAGCTGTCCTTCATCCGGTTATCTATAATGTATACTAATAATAATATATGATGTATAACCGTGTATAAAGGAAGATGTTTGTATGTAAGTTGTCTCAAAACTCGAGAACCTCTAAACCGATTTACATAATTCTTTCAGTGACAAATAGCCCATAATGTCAGGAGTAACATAGGCTATATTATATTATTAAACTACTGTAAAAGGAGGATGGGCAGTGAGCGAAAAATAGAGATTTGCACCTAAGTGAAGCTGAACAGGGCTGCCAGTACATACAGATTGTATCAAATTAAACTTGTGCATAGGGCATTCTGTGTGTAAGACAGAGATTGATACATAAAGCAATAAGTAAGAATGAGATAAATGATCGCTAATAGGATGTTACGTGGTTACTGTAAATTAAACTGATAAAAGATTTACATTTTTAGAGCATAGAAAGAGCGAAAATACAAAGATGACGCTATTAGGTTGTATAAATATTATTTATTTACAGTAACCACGTAACATCCTATTAGCGATCATTTATCTCATTCTTACTTATTGCTTTATGTATCGATCTCTGTCTTACACACAGAATGCCCTATGCACAGGTTTAATTTGATACAATCTGTATACCTATATATGGCTAGTACTTATAAAACGCCTGAAACCTTTTAATAGACACAGGGCGTGCAGGGCAAGACGTACTAAGGAAGAGGGGATCTTTGTGTCACAATATTACATATTTTAACGGAAAATTTGAATTATCAGTACAGCTGGCACACGTTACATTAGATTTGTTCATACAGACAAACAAGCCTTTGTCCTTCACAAGTTTTAAGATTTTTTCTTTGCATACACATGCTCTAAATATAATTAGTTGGAACTTGGAAACTTGTCTTAAACTTTAAATTGCAGGCCAATAAAATGTTATTGTTAAGAAAAATTATTCTAAAAATGTTCTCATGATGAAATTAATCAAACCAATAATTATTGTAATTACACAGCAGTAAAATGAAATGACAACTTAGAAACGAAATCAGAAAGATGTTAAATTTATTGAGAAAGTGTTCCTAAACCAGGAAGTAAACTATGAATCTTTAACTTAATTATTAATTTGATAAAAACTTAATTATCAGACAAAACACTTCAAATGGCGTGAATAAAATATTGATACTTAGTACTTACCTACCATTATTTTATTCATGCTATTTGATTTTTTTTATTTTTGTCGCAACAAATAGGTACGTTTACTATATAATACAACGCCAGAACGCTGAAAATTTTTATATCTCAGTTCTTAGGAAATTTTTTCTTACAATTCAATTCGTTTACATCTCACTGTTAAAAGCATATTTCTATACTTCTTTAACAGACAAGTAAGTACTTCAATATTCATGAGGAACAAACGTTCCATATTATACTTTAACGTTATATATTACTAATGTATGCTTTAACATATAACATTTATAATACAATATCAAAAATACAACAATAAAATAGAACTTTTTTGCAGTTTACATAATATGACAAACTTAAATGTATCCATATAAAGTCACAATATGTTATGCCTTATGTCTTATTGTATTTTACAAAGTGCACCATAACACAAAAACCAAAGTATGAAAGAACAAGCTTATTATTGTAAACATTATTTGGGTATGTGCTTGTACATTTCGCCGCTAACAAGATGACCGGGGTAACTCAAAAATTCACAATTTTGAGTTAAACCACTAACGGAATTCGTGTACTTTATGACATCTATAATAAGACGAAGTAGCGTAATTCTCCAGCACTTTAGAAACCTACCTTATCGTAGATTAATAACTCGATGGTTATCTACTATTAATAAAATTGTAACGTACGCTGAGGCAATTTAATGTATGTATGTATACGATAAACTCGAGAATCGGTGAACCGATTTCGATGATATTTCACCAAAGGATAGAAAATTTCATCAGTTTGAACACGGGCTATGTTTAATCAAAATCGGTTCAGTGGCTCATTAGTTATTCCGGTTTTAGTTTACGCGTATCAGCTATCTATACATAATATATATAAAACAGTTCCGTGACTTAAATGTATACTCATGTTCAAAGCTGTTTTTCCATCAAACGTTTGGTCACGTTGCTAGCTATGACAGCACAGTTTTAAAATGGCGTCGAGTACGATATTAAGTGAAAACTTTAGCAGTGAAATTTGTACTGTTTTCTTTTTTTTATAATAAATCTTAATATTTTTTGATTTTTTCTTGTTTTTATGTTCACTTTTCAAGTGATTTTGTTACAATATATACGAAAATTAATATCACTTAAGTCAAAATACTCGTTTTATTAAAAAACGTCTTAACTTTGAGCTGAAATATTTATAAATTTAGTGACATTTTCGATTAAATACTATTATAATATAATTAAATTTGTATTTTCAAGTGTAATTAACAATCCATCTTAAAAGTTTGAAAAATGTGCAACATCCATAAACAACATTTATATTATTTTAAAACTTTGGTGCCATTTATCTCGAAACGATGTTTTTGGACTTAAGATGTTTTTCCACCCAGCTCCTCAATTTAGACAGTAGGTTCCTTTTGTAACGTAAGCACCCACTAAGAAAGGATTTTTGAACATTCATCAACTGAGGGGGTTAAATAGGGGATGACAGTTTGTATGGAAGTTTGTCATTTTTGAAGTTAGAAGCATGAAATTTTGCAAGGAGTTCCTTATATAACATAGGCAGCACTAAGAAAATTTTTTGAAAATTCATCAACTAAGGGGGTTAAATAGGGGGTGAAAGTTTGTATGGATACAACATAGAGAAACGGTGACAAATACCTTAAAATTTAAATACTATAAAAATGTAAAATGGTAAAATAACGCAAAAAACTGCAATGATTAGAACTGCACAATTTTTGAATTTTGTGAATATGTGTATATACGCAACTTTCGAGTTTGTCCACAGCACTGCTGCCTTCAGTGTATATTTTATAAGGTAACCTTAAAGCATAAAGTACTATAAATACTATCTACTGGTGCAAAGTCAAAGTAAGTACACGCTACTTTTATCCAGTTAAGACAAACTTTCTGTCAAAGCCAACATTAACGCGATCGAAGTCGTGAAAAAGCTAGTAGTTATATCAATAAAATATTTAAAAATTCTAAAAATGTGTTGTAGCGATTTTTTCGATTTATGCAACATTCTGTAAAAACATTCAAAGAAGTATTCGGAAAACATTTCAGAGCACAATCCCAGAAAAAAGAATAGCCTACCAAGCATTTCTGTATATTTGTACATATAAACATAATATAAAGAAAAAAAACTTTTCAAACTATATATGGCTATAGTATAGACTATAGATTCACGTGTAATAAAATATCGTAGGGTATTTGTATTTGGGTTAACCGTGACATCATGTAAAATATGGTACTACCTGGCTACTGTCTATAGTGGCTACAGATCGACTAGGAGACCGGTGAATGAGTTATTTGAGAATTTCAAAATTAAGTATCAATAAAATAAAATTAAAAATGAATTTATAATTTTTTTTTCTTTAATCTAAGGTTATCTAAGGTTAACTAGTACCAATTCATATATTTTTAATTTATTGACATTTATAAAAAATTGAAAATACATTCAGTCTAGTCAACGAATGATCCTAGCCGGAAAGTCAATAAGAACAAAAACCGACTTCGGGACTTTGTTTGGAGTGGTTAATAAAAAAAACATACTAAACGTCCTTGACCCAAGAGGAGGGGAGTACTTCAAAGGTCCCTTTTTTTTTGATATTTCGTGTATATCTCGAAAACAGTTGGTCGTACGAAAAAATTCCATGCGTGAAAATTGTAGAGCCTGACAAAATTTCCAACATTTTCTATATTTGAGGTTTTTTCTATCTCCAACGGTTAACGATTTACACACTTCTGGAAACTTTGGATCGGATTAAGATAATATGGTAAACTGATATACCATTTTCAAGGAAATTTAATTCTCTACAACTTTTTTTTGTAAAATGAAAGGCTGAGGCGCTAAAGATTAAAGTTCGGCAAAAAAATGTGGTGCGATAAATGTTTTTTCGCAAAATAGCGGTTTTCCGAAGCATGTAACTTGTTAACTGTTGAAGATAGAAAAAAAACTCAAACCGAGAAAATGTAGGAAATTTAGTCAGCTACAATTTTTATGTAAAGAAATGTTTCATACGACCAACTGTTTTCGAGATATAAGCGAAAAACCAAATAAAGAAACTTTGAAGTGCTCCTTCCCCCTCTTGCGCCCACCCGAGGGTCAAGGACTTCTTATATGTTTTTTATTAACCAGTCCAAACAAAGTCCCGAAGTCGGTTTTTGCGCTTATTGACTTTCCGGCTAGACCCCTCTTTAGATCACTCATTAACTGAGCAAATTAAACTTGTACCAGTTCTCAAATTAGAACCTGCGAAATTGAAGTTGCGTAATAGAAGAACCATGAAAACGCCATATAAACAACAGCACGCCTTATAGAAGCTTGGCTATTCACGTTACGTCTAATCGAAGCAATCTACCAGACCAGTACTGATCGCGTAAAGCAGCGAAGTTATGTTCATAATTACTATATTGTACGTCTATATACTTACATAACTAATATCGTACGAATATTCAGCCAAACAGCACATCAAATACCCATTGATCACCAATGATAGAATCTGACTTCCTACGTTCGTCTCCATACTGATCAAGGTTCAAACTACATTACCAAAACCACGTAAATAAAATTATATAACTTTTGGCGATTTCGGTTTAAAAGCTTTTAGGGTTATGGTAATAAAGTTTCACTTGCACCGTGGTTTCATAAAACCGCATCCTAGTTTTTTTAGCCAATAACTTTTTTCATATTTACAATGAATTTGGTATTAAAAAAGTGTTTTCTTCTTCTCCGTGAATTGTTCATAAGCACAATGTGTTTCTTCCAATTTTTTCAGGGTGTTAGTTATAAATAGCCTAACTAAAATCTATGGGATATTTTTTTAAATCGACATTTACGCTAGCGAAGCCAAGGGAAATTGTTGGTCGCAATGTGTTGTGTCAATGAAAACTGAAACAATTCGATCATCCCTGAAATATTGTATTTGGAGAACTGAAAGGCAGATCAAGGAATACAAAAGGACGGACAATGGGCAGACAATTCTGGCACAATGACTGAGCGGCATTTAATCTGAAAAACATTTTTTCACCCATTTACACGCTTATTCGAACACAACTGTCGGACATGAAACGTGTCAGCGGCAGTCACCAACGCAACGTGTCGGCTGGAATCCGCACCACTGTTTTAACTATTCCACCAGAGCTGCATCATGGTAAAATTATAAAAAAGAGTGTGTGTGTACTTATGTACGCACGTCAGAAGTTATACTTCTTCGGCGTAACAAAACAAAAATAACTCCAAAAATTTTATCCCGTGTGCCAGTACTAAACGTTTGTAAAAAGACGATAAAATAATAAATAGTCCAGTCACGAGAGCTTAAAAAGGTAGGTCCACCTTGCGTTTTGCGCAGCAAATGATTTTATTTTTTTGTGTCCTCAAGCATGTTTAGGAGATGTCAAATCCAAGTTTGCGACCTCTAAAACAGGGCGGGGAAGTTTTGGTGGGCTAAAAACCATGTTTTTTTTTCTTTTTTCGGTTTTTTGCCTATAACATAAAAACGGCTTGTCCTATCGAAAAAATGGTCCTATTCAAAATTAAAGGGCAAAATGCACTGGTTAAATATGTTTTTGTTCTGATTTTTACCGACTCTACAGAACTTAAAAAAACAAAAAAAAAATAAACTCTTTTTTTGTTTGAAGGCGCTAATCTCAGGAACTACTAGTCTGTAAAAGAAGCAAAGTACTAATCAATAAGACCCTATACGAGTTTTTTAAAAATTCAATCCCAAAAAGTGAAAACGGGAGTGTAGGATTTATCGTAATAACAAAAAATCCTACATCCACGTTTTACTCCCTGTGGGATTGATTAAAAAAAAATAATCGAATAGCATATAACCTTCCTTAATAAACGGGCTATCTAACAAAAAATTTTTTTTCAAATCGGACGGGTAGTTCCTGAGATTAGCGCGTTCAAAGAAAAAAAAAACTCTTTTTTTGTTTGAACGCGCTAATCTCAGGAACTACAAGTTCGATTAAAAAAAATTTTTTTTGTTAGATAGCCCGTTTATTGAGGAAGGTTATAGGATATACGAGTTTTTTTTAAATTTAACCCCAAAGGGGGTAAAACGTGGAAGTAAGATTTTTTGTAATAACAAAAAATCTTACACCCCCGTTGTACCCCCTTTGGGATTGAATTTAAAAAAACTCGAATAGCCTAAAACCTTTCTTAATAAACGGGCTATCTAACAAAAAAAAATTTTTTTAATCGGACTTTAGCGGGTTCAAACAAAAAAGAGATTATTTTTTTTTGTTTGCACGCGCTAATCACAGGAACTACCAGTCCGATTTGAAAAATTTTTTTTTTAGATAGCCCGTTTATTAAGGAAGGTTATAGGTGCATTTTGAAGTAAATTTTGTGCCCTTTAATTTTGAATAGGGCCATTTTTTCAATAGGACCAGCCGTTTCCATATTATAAGCAAGAAACCGAAAAAAGTGCAAAAAAATCGTGGTTTTTAGTCCACCAAAACTCCCCCGTCCTGTTTTAGAGGTCGCAAACTTGGATTTGACATCTCCTAAACATGCTTGAGGACACAAAAAAATAAAATCATTTGCTGCACAAAACGCAAGGTGGACTTCCTCTCGTGACTGGACTAAAAATAAAGATATTAAATAAATTAATTTAATTTAATAAATTATTAAATATATTTATTTATTATATTTATATCTAATTATTTATTAAAAAAAAGCATGTTTGTATTGAGAATCGAACCTGGGACCTATTGTGTATGACGCGGCGGTGCTATCCATTACGCTACGTACATCTTACTTAGCAGTGCTATATATAATAGGGTATTATAATCATGAACTTCCGACTAACTTCATGGTGTTACTAACGACTAACTTCCTGGTGTTAAATCGAGTGTTAAATTTTCGTGACGCGATGCACGCGCATCGTAAAAATTCACTCTCATCATTTTTCCATAACGCGGCAAAAGAAGTATAACTTCAAAAATTGAACAGACTTCAAAAAAAGGAATCAGAATACCTCAAAGGATGATAATAAGTACCTACAATAGTTCCCTAGAAAAAAGTTTCATCAAAATCAGCGTCTCTAGTATAAAGTTATGCTGAACATACATAAAAAACATACGTATCGAATTGAAAACCTCCTTCTTTTTTGACGTTGTTAAGTTATTATATTTTTAAAACGATTAAGACTGTAAATTATAAAATATTTGTAAACGCATTAACTTTAACTTTAGGGGTATATAAAAAAAGTCGTCGAACTCGGAATCCTCCAGTTTCGTGTCACATGGACTACTTAACTATTACACCGCAGTGCCATGACAAAAGCGACATTCAATTTAGTTCAATATTTCGTCACATGTGAATTCTTTGTTCTAAAATTTATGACTGTATTATCGCTAAATTAAAATATACTTAAATAATAATGATCTAGTTTAGTTAAACTCTTTACGGTAAATCAACAATTGTGTCATATTTCAGTCTATATTATTTTGCATTTCATGATTTGACCACTGTAAACTTTACCCGACTATTCGAAACTAATACATTTCAAAAGCTTTCTAAACAACTGTTTTAACTCTGAACAATTCCGGGAAACTCCGTCTCTGTCCAAACATTCGAACAAACGAACTTTTCATGCTCCACAAATAGCTGGGAATTTTTTCCTCATTGAATGACACACTGCGGAGAGACCGACTCGCAGTTACATTCATTCAGTTCAGTTCAAAATAGGATATCATAGAACTACGCGAAGCGAGCAGTGAATTGAATATAATAACAAAACACAGTTAAACACTAAAACACACAACAATGGCGGTGGAGCACGGTTGGAGAATCGGGAAGAGAAGAAGAAGAAGAAGAAGAAGAAGAGCGGCAGCATTACACAGAAGAGATGATGGGGCGACGGCATTGAAACTACAACTGCGGGAAGTATTTAGTTATATAATACAATTGGTGTGGTGTGAATGCCATATCCGGGCATAATCCACCATCTCTGTGTGCCAGCCACCACCATTTTAGCTATTATAGACAGAATCGCTGCCCTATTAAATATCGTGCTCTCAAATCCTACTCAACAGGGCTGTACGATCTTACAGATAATTTAAATGTATATTCTTCTCTCGTTAAATCGATGGTCGATAACTTATCTGCTATTGTTTCCCACTGCCACACGATCACTACGTGCCACAATCTATCAGCTCTACTCGTAACCTAGACAGTACTAGCGTAATATTCTTGAATTTGGCGTTGGAGAAGAGACAAGTGGTAAATCGTCGCTTACCTTAAAGCTCTCTTCCGTACATTTTGGTCAGTCTTCTGAAAGGTCAGGTAATTTCGCAAGTTCGGGAATGTATCAGATTTCTTGTCAATACAGAGTTATTTCGGTTTCCTAGCCGTTATTGTTAGAGTCGAAGCAAGGTATCAAGCGATAGCTTTATACTAACATGCATTTTAAGCTCTTAAATCCTTGGCGCTACGCATTGTAAATCTCAAACCGCACTTTGAATGACGTCTTGTTTGCGATGGTTTTATGAAGATTGTATGAAGAAAATACTGACCATATGGTTAAGAATGGTAAGATAGGCAACTTCCATGTTAACAAGTTCATACGCGAACAGTGCCATCAAGATTGGTACAGTTCTGGAAAATCGGGAAAACCTGGAAAAGTTAGGGAATTGTTCTGGAAAATCGGGAAAACCTGAAAAAGTTAGGTAATTTCAGAATTCCTTGAAAATTGAAATATCCAGTGCACGAAGTATGACGTGAAATTCAAATCTAGAACTTAAAGACTTTTTGAACACTCGTTTCAATATTCTTTTATAGATGAAAATTGAAAGAAAGACCAATGTCGTAGTAAACACTGTGATGGGGAGCGTTCAGTATGTTGATTGGATTGCAAAGCACTACATAACGAGATGACTTTAAATAGCCCATTGTATAAATTGTCAATTGGATTTTCGAGTATAGGGCATTGGTTAAGAACTAAAAATCGGATATTCATTTCGAGCAAGCGAATTAAAAAAATTAATGGGTTTCGGCATCCCTGGTAACTAACATGTTAGTGTGTTGAACACAAGAAATGAGACGGTTATTGTTCCGTTCCGTCATCCACCTTCTGTTCTAATATCATTTCACACACACGCACCAGCGCCTACCTCTCTCTTCCATACTGACTGTTGTTGCTCTTTATCCAGCCCAACAAAAACTATTAATATTTGCAGCCTGCTCCTCCTTCCCCTTTCCCCCACATCCATAACACATCACACTGTGTCTGTAAATTTTAATATTTCTATATGACGATATCGCATTAGAACGACCATCCTCATCATCATCATCACCCAGTCTAATTACCAACTACTGCATCATTACCATCTTTGGAGATTAAACTCGTTGTAATTTAACACTATATTGTTATTGTCTCCGTAGTACGTTTTCAGATTATAATAAATAATATGATCATTCGTTATTATACATACACAGAGTATACAGGGGAAATGTTGTGATCGTGCAAAAATTATATTTTGAGTTTCTGGTGAATTTACATGTTTTAAAGCTACCCTGAACCTAAAAAAGTGGTGTTAAAAATGTCTATCTGTCAGTCGTCTATCTGTGATCGCACCTAGAGCTCAAACCACTGAATCGATTTTACTTAAACTATGCATGCCTATTTAGAATGGTCACAACTCAAAACGAAATTGCAAAATCTATCCTAGCTTAAAAATGAGACAAATGGTTCCAGATTATTTTAGATAACAATATTTGTTGGTAAAAAAATTATGAAATAAAAATTAAGATTTTGAAGAGAAGCAATTAGGATGATTTAAACTTTAAAGTACTGCATTCAAATCAAATACATATACCTACTTCAAAAATTTTATGGATTTAGTAATTTCACATATAATATGTTTCAGATTATTCAGGAAAAAAACTCAGATGAGAACAAAAAAAAATAGATGAGTTATTCCAGTCGAAAACATATTATGTCTTTTGAAGAGAAAAATAATACCGATTGGAAAGACATTTTTAAAATAATTAGTGGAACGTTTTACTAAACCAGAGACCAAAAATTTTACTGAACGAAAATCGATAGAGGTAATCTTTGTTTCTGATTCACTTATAGATAGCCCAAAAAAGCCCACTGTTTGATACATAATAATTTGCAATTAAAAAAAGGTTTTTTATACCTGCACTATAAAAATTTACACAATTTATTTAAAATTGCATATGACGTCCGTTCAAAAAAGAAAAATCTCGAAGCACATTTATCCATTTCCGACACAAACAATGATAATATGGCGATAAAGTCAAGTCGAGAAGTAACGCGGATTACGGAAAATCCGGAAATATGAAATCATAGCTTCAACTTTTATTTAAACCTTACAAGCTTTTACAAGGAAAAGTCATAGACGACTCGTCAAATATACTAAAACAATAAAAAGTAGTAGGTATATTTTGATCGAACTTTTATTTAAGTATGTAAGAATAATTTTTAAAGCATGGTACCATCATAATTTATACATCACGGGCACATCATGTAATATTGCACTCATATCTCATAACTACTACTGGATGATGCGAAAATGCTGACAATTCAACAGTAATTACTACAATTGCAATTTTAAAAAGCGAAACAAAATATCAACTGTTAACAGAACAGTCCTCTTCCTTCGAAAAATTATTACACAAAATACTGGACATATTAAATATTATTTTTGTTTAAAAAAAAGAAAATAAAAATGCATCATATGCTTACATCAGAGTATCCGAACTTGCCGGTTCCGTTACAAAATATGCTTGAGTTGCAGGCCTAATATGCTTTTGTTTTCAATAATATATCAAAAAATTTTTACCAATTCTGAAATTAGAGCTTGAAAACTGATAATAGGCGAAGCATGCAAATGCCATATAACCAGCGGCATCTCAATGATTTCGGTCATTCTCAAATTCAAATTCCTTTTTTGGGGTTCCGTACCTCACAAACAGTAAGAGGTAGTTGAAATTTTTTGTTGTAATTTCAACACGACTATGATGAAGGCAGATTAAGTTTTAAGCTGAATACAAAAGCACAATACTTTTGCGGCTGCAACTAAAATGAAAACACATTTTACAAACTACTTTCAAATAGAAATCGGCTTTCATAATTTAACGTAAAGTTTAAGCTAGCTGTTTAAAAAAAGCATTGAAATGTTCTCCTGCTGTATAGAATTGCATTTTGATTCACAACATAAACAGGTGAAAAGTGAAGGAGCAGTCATAAAAAAGAAATCTAAAGTTCCGCTCACATTTATAAAATAGTTCCAAGAATCCTGAACAAACATGTGAATAATCTTGATAATTTTGGTTAACAGATTTTTTTTCAAACGAGGAATTAATTCTAAAGTTGTGGTTATATTTGCATAAAAATAGCAAAACAACTTTAAGCAAAATACGTAAAAATATAAATAATCTTTAGATAATAATTTGCTTATAATAGATTTAAAAAATAAACAGTATTATACCAAACATTAAATTAAAATTTCAACACCCATATTTTTTTCACGCGTTGTTCAGGTTTCGTTATTTACAGAAATACACGTCTGAACCTATTTTATATAATCACATTTTTTCATTAAAAACTTATTTAAGTATAGTTTTAAATCACCCAATATAGCAAACGTGACGTCACATACTGTGACTACAAATCAAAGTGGCTCATGTCAGATTTTGAAAATAAAATTAACAGCCGTTTAACCCTACAAATGAACTATAAAATACCGATTCATTTTCGCTGCAAATTTAGCGATCAATTTCCCTGATAGATTTTCCTTACACGATAGTATCGTAAACAACGAGTCGAATGAAATTCTGTCACGAACGTACGTTTAAAAAAATTGCAAGAGCGCCACATAATTTTGAGTGTATTTAGAATCCATGTATGGTTTATATAAGCGACTTATTTTTAACTCCAAAGAAAAAAAACACTATTTCTGATCTATACAAAATTCACAAACGACGAGTCAAATGAAATTTGTTTACCAACGTACGTCTTAATTCTAAACGAACTCACAAAAGCGTTGTGATCTTTCGAATGTGTTTATTTTAATATGCTTATAATATTAGCAGTAATGCTGTACATCTGTAAAAAAATCTTGCATTTCGATTTTCACCCTGTTCCAAATGTCCAATTGACGTGAAACTTTGCAGTCATATATAGTTTTAATGAAGTTTTAATGGCAATATAATATTCTGATATTTTGGCTATAATAATATTTATATAACAAGTTAAAAAATGGAAATAAAATAACAAGTGGTGGGAGTGAAGGTGTTGATGGTGGAATAACGTGTGTTCGGCCGTTTAAAATTTAAAATAATATAATGACTCAAAATTTGAAAATAAAATTTACAATTGTAAAAAAATTTAAAAAACACGCTTATACTATTGACGCACCAAAAATAGAAAATAAATTTTTCTCGTTTAGAAGGCGCACTCAATGAATTAAATGAAATAAGTATATGTAAAGAGAGTGTTCCACGCTTCTAAACGTTGTAGAAGAGAAAGAAATTTTTAATAGAATAATATGTAAGTTGAACACATTCACTGCCGAAACGCCCTTGAGGCGGTCACTAGATTTTGACTGTCACGCCGAGGTCACCTACTGCAAAATAAAAATAATTACCAAAAATTTGACATAATCAAGTTTGCCTTTTACACAAAACAGAGCACAAAATGGTTACTTCTGGATGCATAAAAATGTCCAAAAATTCGGCATAAGCAGTTTTGTTTTGTGGCCACAGAATTAACGGCATCCAGCCATATGTAAAATTTCAATTTACTGTTTACAGTAACCGACTATCGAGTTTAAACGGAGCTTTACCTGAACTCTATTCAAACTGCATGGGAACATACACCTGATGTGGAAGCAAAGAGCTATGAAAGCTTTGGGAAACGTTCAACTTTTCAAAAGATTACATGATATTTTACTTGTACAAAATAACCGCGTAGTATTATCTAAAAGTAGGCAAGTTCTATATAAGAGGCGATGCTCGAAGGCTCAAGCGATTTTTTGACGTTTAGCATGCAGTTTCAATGACCTTAAAATGTTTATTTCTGATTGTGCATAAAGTGTACGAATTTTAAATATCTCGCCCGATCGGGAGATTTTTTAAAATCATAAGACAATAAAAACTCGGGTCGCAGTGCCAAAACCCTGCCGACAATATAGTGTATTTGCTAATACTGGCATTGTGGCTTTATTATGTGAACTTAAATTTGTTTTTGGACAAAATAAAAAATTTAACCCCTTAATACATCCCTTAAAATAATATTTTTTTTCTTAATTTCAATATTTTTATCAATGCAACCACGGTACCAAATTAAATACACCCTTCAGTAAGTAAAGCACTATCCCCAAACTAGTGTTTTCATAAAATTTGTAAGTCCGGTCCTGTCGGGCCGATTTTATTAAAATTTTAGCAGTACATTTTAATCGTTACTAAAGGGTTAAACTTCATTTTTGAAACGATTCTGAGAATTTTTTCGGCGTTTTTGGGCCCAAAAACATTTTTCAACCCCTAAAAACCACCCTTAAAATGGTCCGATTGGGCCCATTTTAAATAGGCTTCGTGCGGTGATGGATTTCAACGTGCCTACCAAATTTCGTCAAAATCAATTAACTCTTTCGAAAGTTATAGCCCGCACATATATATATAAATATATATATATATATATACATATATAAACAGACTTTTCCAAAAATGGTGCCAAAGTGTTCAGGAGGTTATGAAACGTCGAGAAATTTTGTTCCGACCCCTAGGTCCCGCCATCCGACCGACGCCAATAGTGTATGTGCCATATGGCAAATACACTAAAAAGTTCGTTGACAAAATGCCACACGTCATATTTATTAATGACCGCGTAATCGGTAAGTAAGATTAGATACTTACCGACTAGCATTTCTCTCTTTAAATAATAGTAGAGAGAGAGAGAAACGCCAACCTCGTCAGATGAAAACGTGTCTGACCTAGTCAATTATGACCAAAAATCCGCGACAAACCTTTTATCTGTGTCAAAAATAAGCTTTCTTACTTGAGTGTCGCCTCTTGTAGACAGTAGAATAACTACCTTTTCTTTTGTATTATGCAATTTCTAGTGAAATTTTATATATACATGCATGTCTATACATATCTTCAGTCTTTACATATCTTCAGAAAATAATTTGTTGGATTTAAAAGGATATACAGGGTGAGTTCGACCACCCGTATCAGTCGTTTTTTTCGAAAACGGTTAGTCGTAGAGAGTTGTGTCAAAAATTTGTATTATAAAAGCCCTAATAAAGAATCGAATGGTGATAATTTTTTTTCCCGGGAAGGTCGGCTTCCCTATTAGTTTGCTCCAGAATGTCCAGAACTCCGGAATTATAAATGTAACGATAGGTCGAAAGTGGTATTGTTGAAAAGATCTTTAAAAAATAAGCAAGTTTTGTAGGAACATATTTTTTATTACTGCCACCCCTGTAAATTTCTATAAGTATAAATATAAATTATTATGTGTTCAAAACTCCGGAATTTTAGAAAGCACGATAGGTTGAAAGTGGTGCTGTTGAAAAGCTCTTTAAAAAATAGGCAAGTTTTGTAGGAAAAATTATTTAATTACTGCCACCCCTGTTAAGTAACAATCGTTTGAAATTATTTAACCAAAATTTCATAATAACGATCGAAGTCGGCATTAAAAATCTAGCAACCTTAGATATTGTCACAAGTGTTCAAACTGTCTTCCATTTACTCTTTAATACATACTACTGAGCTCTTCTGGTTATACTGTGAGTGTACTTCTTCAGTGTTTAAGGATCGATAGATAGGTAACTAGATTTTAAATGCGGACTTTTAAGAAGTTCGTTATTATGACATTTTAATTTAATAATTTCAAACAAATATTACTTAACAGGGGTGGCAGTAATAAAAAAAATGTTCCTACAAAACTTGCTTATTTTTTAAAGATCTTTTCAACAATACCACTTTCGACCTATCGTTACATTTATAATTCCGGAGTTCTGGACATTCTGGAGCAAACTAATAGGGAAGCCGACCTTCCCGGAAAAAAAAATTATCACCATTCGATTCTTTATTAGGGCTTTTATAATACAAATTTTTGACACAACTCTCTACGACTAACCGTTTTCGAAAAAAACGACTGATACGGGTGGTCGAACTCACCCTGTATATAGGTGTCCCACCATTATTTAGCATCGATGGTTTTTAAAGCACATTTCTTATGACATTTCCAATACTTAGAATATATCTTTGCCGATTTTGTCTCGGAAGTGTACCAATTAGTAATTTATGGTTAAAATTTAAAAAAAATCCTTTGTATTATTATTATTTTCCAATTGCTGTCGTTCACTTTTCTTGTAAAATATGTTTTTATCGCAAATTATAATAAATAAATAATCTCTTTCTTAAAAAAATCGTCGTCGCCCGCATTTACCACGCTGTAGTTGGACAGAATCCATTCTTTGTATTTGTAACTAAGTAGGCGTAGTGCATTTTCAACACGTCTTGAAATGATAATTGTTGCGTCCGACGACAACGTAAATAAGAAAAATAAGTTTAATTACATTTAAGATGAAAAAATATTTATATGATACTCGTATAGGTAATTGTACGATAAAATGTACTTATGTCTTTTAAAAAAAAAGTGTGTACTTCATCCACGTAAGCGCACGATCATATTAATATTTACATTTTTGCTTTTCCCCTCTCAGCATTTTTAAAATTAATAAATAATTATTATTAATAAAATCCATGGATATATCATAACATCTGTACATAAGTATCCAAAGCCTGCTTACAATATTACACTATTTTCAAACGTCAAAAAATTGATTTTTAAAATTATAAAATCTACAAGAAAACGAATTTTTCCTCGGAAGAGACCTAGCTATATCGATTTTTTGCCCCTCAAAACTCCTTTTCAGTAAATTTTATTTAAATCGTTAGAACCGTTTTATCCCTGTCAGCGTTTCATCAATTTTTGAGTCGGCAATTTTTGGCTCGAGGTTATTCCAATTCACTACCCTCGCTAAAGAAGTATAACTTCAAAAGTTGAACTAGGTACGGAAATTTTGATGTAATAGTTACAAAAGATGTAATTATTAATAACTTGGTAGTTATGCTTCGGAGACGCAAACAATAAGAAGATTGTCGATTCGGAATTTCACGAGGAATATGCTTTCAAAATCCTCGGCGTTAGTTCTGGGGAGGGCAGTGTAACCTAGTGGATAGCGTACTTGGTACCAACCTCTAGACTAGACTGTCGTGGGTTCATACCCCACCTGCGCTCATGGATGTTTTGTGATGTTATTTAATGTAATTTAAGACGCTAATGACCTAAGTTGTCGACGCGTCTACAATCTACAATAAATAAATAAAAAGTTACTTCTGGGTCACCTATACAGTATATCTGGAAGTTTAAAAGACGAAAAAACTTTTACTAGGTATATAAGCTATTAAAAAAAACTAGAAGTTTAAATTTAATATCACAAGAAGAGGTTTGCTTAAAGTCATATATTTATGCAAAGGAAAAACTTTAGATAAGAGATTAATATATTTTTTAAACTTCTTCAACCATTTATAGATCGTCAAAGATAATATTAAATTAAATATAGTAGATACCTATATAGAAAAAAACAGTGGTCTCAGCGACGAACCCTGCCGACAAAATAGTGTGTTTGTACTACATGCATTATGGTATATTTTATAAATGTAACAAACTTCGTTTTTGGAAAAAATACACAATATAATCCTTTTAAACATCCCTTATGATTAACTTTTTTAAGTTTCAAGAATCAGCAAGCATTATAAATTATTACAATATGCATGATTTTTTTAGGCTAGGTATATTAATGGAGCAGTAAATTCTGTTTCAAATAAGCTCAAAAATAATTTTTGAAATATTTATGTTACACCCGCGGCCGGCTGTTAAGAAGCGAGTTTCATGATTGCGACGTCAAAGGCTATGAACGTATGGAAGCCTGCGTTTATATTATCTGCTCTATCTAAACACCGAGAAAAAGACTTGAAATATACGTGCATATTGTATAGGTACCTTACGTAAAATGTGGAAGCTATGCATCTATGCGAAGACGATGTACCTATGTAGTGACGTATTACATGCTGTTTTTGATAACATGATTTACCTATTTTAATGTTTCTTGATATTATATTTACAAACTTCAAAAAAGGAGGTTATCAATTCAACGTTTATATATTTTATATATTAGGTACCTATGTATTTTTTGTTTGTTCAGCCTTAACTTCTCTAGAGGTTAACCGATTTGAATAGTTTCGACGCCATTGTGTTAAGGAGGATGGCAGAATGGTCCCATATAATTTTTACTTAAATCACTTCAGTAGGATTTTTTTCTAGTTTCGAAATCACTAATCAAATATCAAGAAAGAAAAGTCTGTTAATAACGTGGAAACTACGTACCTACCTATTGCAGTCACTAAAAAGTAAAAAATAAATCTTTTTATAATAAAAAAAAATTGAACCTCCTTCAAATAAGGGTACCGTTTTTTATTCTGAGGTACGGAACCCTAAAAAGTCACCAATAAGAGAAAAATAATACTTAGAAAAAATTTGGCGCCAACGTCAAAATATTATTATCTTTCTCTTTCTGGTGGCTTTTTTTAAAGGTTTGATTTTTTTTATAAAAAGTTTTTTTAAATTAATGCCCTTCAACGAATCGTCCAATGTTTCTCAGATTTTAGAGTCGGTTCCAATTGACGTATATTTTCGTGTTCCTTAATAAGAATATATGCCATAAAAAAATTCTTCTATTATAATAGGTAGCTGGTACACCCTTTGGTAAGTACCTAATTCACCAGGCGCAAACTAGTGTCTTAAAAAATTACAGATATAATAATAAGGAATTCAGTTAATTGGAAAAGCATATGATATAAAATAATTCATATTAAAAAAAGAAACCCAAATTGCAAACGTTTTATAGTCTTATTCAATATTTTTGTTATTATTTCTTATGGTTTGATAACATGCGAGGAGAAATAATAAGAAATATTATGTAAATAATGTTTTTATTCGCTATTTTTTATTTTGGAAGAGAGAATAATAATTACACTGCGATGATGAGAAATAATACATTAAAAAGTTGGAAAACAGCCAAATTCATTTTTAGTAGTTGGGTTCATTATACCATCCTTTACATTAACTTATCGATTTTCTCGTAAATTTCGTAGAGAACATTAATTTTAAATCTTTTTTAGATCACTAAAAAACACACGCATAAAAAGAAATTCATCTTCTTTTTAAATTTTATAAAGTTAATAGGAAGCTGTTATTTTTAAAATTTAGTACAAAAAAAGTTTTATGGATAAAAAAAGGAGAAACAGGTACTTGAATTATTTTGGCATTAAAGTTTTCATAATTTAATTATTTATTTATTCACAATATAGTGGTTTCAATTGTTTTATTTATTTTTTTCTCACATGCGTACCTAGGGATATTATTTTTAGACACTAATATGTTATATTTAATTTTATTAAAATATACTAGTATCACAATGAGGTCGCCCCATAATATGTCAGAATTTGATAATTTTAAACATGGCACATTATTCCTCATTCGTAAACAAGTAATGTAATGTAATGAAGGACCTATATCTTTCAAATGTATTTTTTTTACAGTGCTATTGTAATTTGAAAGAAATAAATTCTATTCTATTCTATTCTATAAACCATTTTTTTTATTCTTGTATCATTTCTCCTAATTTCTGAAGAGAATTTAAAAAATGTTAACATTTTAAACAGCTTTGCTTAAACTGCCAATAATGATAACTGTTTTGACATTTACATGTCAAACCTATAACCAAGCACATGTATACAACAGCAGTCAAAAGCATGTTTATCAGCTATCAATCAGCACAGATTTAATAACTGGACTAGTTGGATACCCCGTATCAGCCATACAAAATAGCAAAACGATCGCCATAAGATTGCTTTCATAGTTTGCCTCACTCCCGCATTCTACATTGAAAAAATTTTTTTAAGGCAGAATAAACTTTCGAAAAACTGTCAAAGAATTTAAAAGAAACGTGGGACGATCCTATTTAAAAATATTTATATACATTGTTTGTTATTAAAAAAATGAAAAATATAAAGTCAGATAACCCTAGCAGTTGGTGGTTTTTAAAAAAAATTGCATCTGTTTTACATTTTCCTTAAAATTACTATTTTACAATTAACGTCTTTTTAATTAAACAAAATCAACGACTAATTATTATTTTTTTAATCACGTAAGACTTTGTACACCCTTAGATTAAGCTATTACTGTATATGCAACAAATAACTATTACTATTGGTAATAAAATGCATATTTTTTATATTTTTCAAATGCAACAGCCATAAATTACTCTTATATAACAAAGTTGACAGTTTTATGTAACATTTACAAGGTACATAATAATAACGTTGCCAACAAGGCAAAACTGATTATGTCACATTTTTAGTATATTTTTTTGTATCTTCAAACAGATTTTTTTATAACACGCTTATATTAGCTTCACCTGTATGTTTGCGGGCTTGTCAGTTTGTAACCGACTTCTTTGAACTTGATTTTGACCAACTTTGAACGGTCAGATTTAGTTTAAACTTTGCACACTTATCAAGGACCGACGACAATACAATAATTCAATAAGTTTGTCCCATTATCCTGACCAGGATCTCCAGGACTAAAAAAAAAAGCAAAAAACTTCAGATTGAACTGAAACTTTGCACACTTATCAAAGACCGATTACAATACAATAATTCCATAAGTTTGTCCCATTATCCTGACCAGGATCTCCAGGACTAAAAAAATAAAAATAAATTATATTTTAAAAAAACTAAAAAACACGCTTTAATGAACTAAAAAGTAAAAAATAATTAATTTTATTGTAAAAAAGCGTGGGGTGCTTTGTACCATATTTTCATACTACCCCACGCTTTTTTACAATAAAATTAATTATTTTTTACTTTTTAGTTCATTAAAGCGTGTGTTTTAGTTTTTTTAAAATATAATTTTTTACTTTATTTTGTGTAAATAATATGAAAACATTTATCTCTACTATATAGTACAGAGTTATACCTCATGAATGACGAATTGAAATAAATTCATTCGTTAACGTAGGTACATTCTAAATGTATAAAAAAGTTCGAAACTAATTCTAAATGAATGTCGTTCGCCCTAGCGTTAACGATGCTCGTGTAGTAATAAACATAAATTATTTTAAAAAAGCAAAAAAATCGACTGCATAAAAAGCGACCTTAAAAGATAGAAACAAGATCAAATGGTAACCTGCAGTCGGAGGCATTAGATATTTCTGATACATTTTTAGAGTGTTGGGTCTCTGTTCGATTGGATGTTATATTTGATCTTGTTTCTATCTTTTAAATTCGCTTTTTACGCAGTCGAATTTTTTGTTTTAATAATTAATTTTTATTTTTTTTTCCTTTTAGTTGAATCTACGCATCAAGCCTTTTCATTTGATACTCCACACAAAAGGTTTTAGCAATTTTTTTTCGTTTTACCAAAATGGCGTCTAGCGTCCGCCATATTGAATTTTCCTTCAGAGTTACAGAAAAACCAAGTGGTGCGTTAATTCTGACTCAGGAGTGCAGTATTTTGAATAGTTTTAAGATTTCTTAGTCATAAGATAGGAGGCGATGGTTTCCAGAGAGTGCTTTAGTTATCATCTATATATATAAAACAGTTCCGTTACTGACTGACTGACTGACTGATTGACTGACAGACAACGCCCAGGTCAAACCGCTGAAGATTTAAACTTGAAATTTGGACAGTAGGTTTCTTTTGTGACGTAGGCACCCACTAAGAAAGGATTTTTTGAAATTCAACTCCTAAAGGGGTTAAATAGGGGATGAAAGTTTGTATGGAAATTCGTCATTTTTGAACTTAGAAGCATGAAATTTTGCACAGAAGTATCTTATATAACGTAAGTGAGCACTAAGAAATTTTTTTTTTGAAAATTCAACCTCTAAGGGGGCTAAAAAGGGGATGAAAGTTTGCATGGAAGTTCGTCATTTTTGAAGTTAGAAGCATGAAATTTTGCACAGAAGTTTCTTATATAACGTAGGTGAGCACTAAGAATTTTTTTTTTGAAAATTCAACCTCTAAGGGGGCTAAAAAGGGGATGAAAGTTTGTATGTAAGTTTGTCATTTTTGAAGTTAGAAGCATGAAATTTTGCAAGGAGTTCCTTATATAACGTAGGTGAGCAATAAGAAATAATGTATTAATAATATTCGAGCGAAAGAGCGAAGCGAGTGAGTATCTCTATCTATATATTGTGACATTTTGTGCCGCAAATTTTTCAATTTTAGAAATAACCTTAATTATATTTTTAAATCTAATCTAATCTAATCTAACTAATATTATAAATGTGAAAGTTTGGATGTATGGATAGATGTATGGATGTTTGTTACTCAATCACGCCAGAAGAGCTGAACGGATCTGGATGAAATTTGGCACAGAGATAGATTATAGTCTGGAATAGCACATAGGCTACTTTTTATCCCGGAAAAATGTACGGTTCCCGTGGGATAGTTTTGTTTTTGTTTTTCACAGAGCAAGGGATCGAAATGATTTTTTGCATAGTGGTAGTTTAGGGGTCAGATAATGTTATAGGCTACTTTTTATCCCGGAAAAATGTACGGTTCCCGTGGGATAGATTTGTTTTTGTTTTATCTTTGGAACTACTAAACCGATTTTAAAAATTCTTTCACTAATAGAAAGCTACGCAGGGGGAGGAGGTTCTCGCGGGGAATAACAAATTAGGGGGAAGGTTCACGCGGGATATAACAAATTCAGGGGGGAAGATTCTAGCGGGTGGGTAACAAATCAGGGGGAAGATTCACGTAGGGGGATACAAATTAGGGGGGCAGATTCTCGCGGGGGAATAACAAATGTAATGTATAATTAATATTCGAGCGAACGAGCGAAGCGAGTGTGTAATGTATTAATAAAATTCGAACGAACGAGCGAAGTGAGTGAGTATTGTATTATTAATATTCAAACGAACGAGCGAAGCGAGTGAGTAATGTATTAAAAAAATCCGAGCGAACGAGCGAAGCGAGTGAGTTATGTATTATAAAATTCGAGCGAATAAACACTACCAGCCCGGCTTCGCTTCGCAGGAGGAGAATTTAGCGCGGGGGAGATAATAAATTGTAATCGTAAAATACGTGGGCGAAGCCACGGGTAACGGCTAGTTTCGCTTATAAATTTCAACAGATTGGCGTCTCTCAGGAGAACCTCTGCAGTCTAATCTTAATATAAAGTTTAAATTGGGTGCCAACAAACTTATAAGACAAATAAATAAATTTGCATTTCGCAACATTTGTTAGTTTCAAGAAATGTTGCATCATTAGTAATACTGTTCAAGTAAAAACAATGCCATTTATTTATTTAGTGAATCAAAGTAACTATAAAACGTCCTTGTTAGTGTATTTCCATAATATGGCACATACACTATTGGCGTCGGTCGGATGGCGGGACCTAGGGGTCGGACCAAAATTTCTCGACGTTTCATAGCCTCCTGAACAATTTGGCACCATTTTTGAAAATGTTTATATATATAT
Source organism: Mongoloraphidia duomilia (assembly GCA_039654895.1). Lineage (NCBI taxonomy): Eukaryota > Metazoa > Arthropoda > Insecta > Raphidioptera > Raphidiidae > Mongoloraphidia > Mongoloraphidia duomilia. The sequence continues at coordinate 32,645,276 of CM077517.1, read as the reverse complement.
GTATGTATATATTTATATATATATATATTTTATATTTATATATATATATATTTATATATATATGTGTGTACACGATAACTCTCGACAGACTTAATCGATTGAAACGAAATTTGGTACACACATTGGAACCCATCACCGCAAGAAGCCTATTTAAAATGGGCCCGATCAGACCATTTTCAGGGTTGTATTTAGGGGTTCCAAAAAGTTATTGAGCCCAAAAATACCGAAAAAATTGTCAGAATCGTTTCAAAATTGAAATTTAACTCTTTAGTAAAGATTAAAACGTGCTGCTAAAATTTTAATAAAATCGGCCCGACAGGACCGGACTTTCAAATTTTATGAAAACACTAGTTTGTTGATACGGATTTACTTATGGAAGGGTGTATTTAATGTGGTACAGAGGTTGCATTGATAATAATATTGAAATTAAGAAAAAAATATTATTTTAAGGGATGTATTAAGGGGTTAAATTTTTTATTTTGTCCAAAAACAAACTTAAGTTCACGTATTAAAGCCACATGGCCTGTATTAGCAAATACACTATATTGTCGGCAGGGTTTGGCACTGCGACCCGAGTTTTTTTTCATTTAAAAAGTAAACTAAAGCTTAGCACATCTGCAGAGCTTTGCGGAGTTTTGTCTCTTCCATTAGTAAGATGTAAAAACAAAGATGGCGAAAACTGAACAAGTTGTATTGTAAGTCTTTACTATCTTACAGTAGCAGTTTGGAACAAGTTTCTAGAAATAAGATACCCCCATTGTATTAATAGCAGAACAGCGCTAATGAAATACCTGAAGTAGAAAAACAAAGCAACATATTATAATAAGTATTTTAAGTAGGCACATACTATATGTACAAAGTGTTCATAAATTATTGAAGTTGAATAACTGATTGATAGGTCTCTTTGGATCACACTGTCGTGGGTTCGAATCCCACCTCCGCTCATGGATGTTTTGTGATGTCATTTAGTTTTAAGGAAATTATTATTTAATGTAATTAAGACGCTAATGACCTAAGTTGTCGACGCGTCTATAATCTACAATAAATAAATTAAATGATTGATAGGTATACACCGATATCAGTAGCAGTGAATTAAATTACATTTTTTAATGAAACTAATTCTATAGTCGCGTTTTGCATATTAGCGATTGAGTAAGTCATACCGTTAAGCATTACATCAACCAGTTACGGGTCACATAATCTGTAAATTTCACTTAAACCGCGCATAATGGTTACACCGGCTTACACGCACCCATTTTTTAATTTGAATAAGAAAAATTATGTTTCAAGTCTTCATGGTTTCCGGGCTTGTAGGCCGTGGTCCGGTGGTATTTCTACCTGACGTTTCGTCTACAACTGCGGTAGACATTCTCAAAGGCGATGTGGCAGCGGTCGAAGTGTCCTCCTTGGCGGCTCACAGGTCAGTGTGTCGGTGACTGGTGTTCTCCCTTCTTTTATACCTAGTGCCAGTGTGTTCTCTGTTCGGTCGTAGTCCGTCTCTCTGCCATTGGTCAACTGCGCAGTGTGTAGTGGTGGTGAGTTCTCTACTCGGTCGTATCCCGTCCTTGTACGATTGGTCATTGGTTTTGTATGTCGGAGTGACAACGAAACGAAGCATCAACACACGTATAGCAGAGCACAAGAGAAGCTGTAAACTGGGACAAACGGAAAAATCTGCCATAGCCGAACACACTTTGACTCTGGACAATCATAAGATCTTCTTCGAAGAAACCCAAGCCATAGACAGAACGTTGAGCTATTACCCAAGAATATACAGAGAGGCCATAGAAATACATAAACACACACAGAATTTCAACCGAAAAGATGAAGGGCTCAATCTCAGTAAAACCTGGACACCAGCACTCCGACATACAAAACCAATGACCAATCGTACAAGGACGGGATACGACCGAGTAGAGAACTCACCACCACTACACACTGCGCAGTTGACCAATGGCAGAGAGACGGACTACGACCGAACAGAGAACACACTGGCACTAGGTATAAAAGAAGGGAGAACACCAGTCACCGACACACTGACCTGTGAGCCGCCAAGGAGGACACTTCGACCGCTGCCACATCGCCTTTGAGAATGTCTACCGCAGTTGTAGACGAAACGTCAGGTAGAAATACCACCGGACCACGGCCTACAAGCCCGGAAACCATGAAGACTTGGAACAATGCCGGCCGTGAAAGCTTGCACACTTGGATAAAATTATGTTTAATTTTAAATTCGAGCGAACGAGCGAAGCCGGTCGGGGCATCTAGTAAGTACTCAACACGTCCGTGCAGGCAAAGTTCGGATTATCGCGATATCAGCATTCGAATGAATGGATATTTGAATTAAAGTGTGTTTGGATTAAGGAGGTTGCATATTATAATAGGTAACTGCCAACAAGAGGGTAGCGAATAGCCGAGAGTGTAGCAGTGCTGTTGTTTACATGGCGCTGCTATGGTTCCTCTATTATAAGTCCCCAGTTCCCGGGTTCTAGCCCGAGAGCTGCGGTAAAAGTGTCAATTGGATTTTCAATTTATTATTAAAAAAAAATAATGGATTGAAAATATGAATTGGTGCTAGGCCGAAATAACCTTAGCTGTTGGTGGTCTTTAAAACACAATTTAACAATTTTAACAAGAGGGTAGCGCGAGCGAAACCGCGGGTAAAAGCTAGTTAAAAAATAAATATGAATTGTATTATTTCAATGGCGTGTCTCTGTTTATGACATACGGTAATGGAAGAAATAGACGTAATATAATATTTTATAATAATAATAATAATATATTTATTAGTCAAACACAATAAAATTGTACAGACATTGTCAAGATACATATAAGATCACAATAGATTGAAGTTTACTTTTTTGAAGCCCGCAACCATATTACACTTGCAGTACTCTTCTATACTATAAAAAGGCTCCAATATTAAAAATTTTTTAATAATTTTTATAAAATATTTATATGAAAGTCCTTTGATTTTGTCAGGTAGTAAGTTATAAAATTTTTGACCCATAAAGTCGGGACTATGTTGACATATTTTAATTCTATGATATAAAACAACTGTTTCATTTCTGTTTCTGGTATCATAACCATGGTAATCAGCACCAGTTGATAAGCTATCGATTTTGGCTTTAAAATAGCACAGTACATTATAAATATATAGATTAAAAACAGTCATTATACCTAATGCAATGAATAGTGGTTTGCAGTGAGCATCGTAAGTAGCCCCAGCAATACATCTTACAGCTTTTTTTTGAAGCAGAAGAATTTTATAAACATCTGAAGCACAGCCCCAAAGCATTATTCCATAGGAGATGTTAGAATGGAAATAAGCAAAGTAGACGAATCTAAGTGTATCTGTAGACACTAGTTTTTTAAGCTTCCATAAAGAGTATATAGCTTTAGCCACTTTACCACTAACGCCATGTATATGTTGTTTCCAAGATAATTTAGAGTCTAATGTAATACCTAGAAACTGAACTGTATTACTTAGATTATTAACGGTAGGTACGTTGGTTTTTAACGAAAATAATATGTTTTGAGTTTTATCATTATTCAGTTTTAGCTTATTGTTCTGAAACCAACTGTCGGCACTCTGTACAATATTTTCTTTGTATAATAATGCGCTTATGAACTTAGCATAGCTAAATGTTATTACGTCGTATTTCGTTCCAAGTTAAATATTTGCAGTCTCGATGCATGCACACACATGTGCACGGTGTACTGCGAAAGTGCCCACATATGTGTGTATATAGTGTGTTCAAAAATTAAAAGAACAGTAGACTTTTAAGGTGACTCTTCAATCAGATTGTAGAAAATGCTCTCCGCAAATTTCGAACAGAGGTCGCAAAAGGCATTTTACTACTGTTTTTAAGAGCTTCAATTAAACATTGTTGCTTAAAAACTAAAAAAAAAAATATTTTTGTCTTAAAAATTGCATCAAAAAACGTGATATTTGTCGATATTTCTATACAGCTCGACATGCGATTTCGAAATACGAGAAATCAAACTGACATTAAAAAGTTTTTTCTTTACAAATAAGTTAAAAATACTGAGAAATAACGCGTATTCAACAATTTTTTTGAAATTTATTTTTTTTGTGTTAAACTTCTGCTTTTTTTGTCATTTTTATCTGATTTTAAAGCATTTATTTAGATCAAATAATATTTCAAAGTCTGGATCGAAGTCATATGGGAAGAATGATACATACTTCCAATTTATTTTGAAATCATTACTATCAAAGATTAAAATTAAGGTTTTTCACAGAAATTAGAGATTTCCGAAACTGTTTTTCAGCATTTTGTATGCACTTGCACACACACATTCATATGTTCGTAAGATAGAGCTATGCGTTATGTTACCTTAATATTGTAGATTATAGACGCTCAACAGCTTAAATCGTTAGCGTCTGCTTTAAATGTCTCACATGTTTCAAAAATATTCTAAACCTTCTAGAATCTGGATAAAAAGTAGCATTTCTGTGAACAGTAAATTTCGCTCTCTCCATGTTTTTAAGTTAAGAAATATTAACTTAACAACATTTCATACACCTAACACCAACATATCACAAAAACTGCTATCTCATTTTGGTATGTATATCAACGAGAGAGTAGGAAGTGCAGGGTAATGGAGGCTAGACGTGGCAGCACGTCCCGCTGTGACATTTTTACACCTTATTATTCCAATTGTTGACCCAGATTTGAAATAAAGCAACATAATTATATTAATGGTTAATTGTTCGTTTCTTATTAATTTCTGCATTTCTGAAATTTCGAACAATGGCGGTCGTTTTGATTTTCAAACCACTTATATACGTCGTTCAGGCTAGGTTCAAAGAATGTTCATGCCAAATTTCGTCTGGAAGACAACATTTCAGTGATACATTATTTTATGATAAAAAGTTGTTTTGTGGTAAATTTACTGTACCTATTTGTATTTCGTTCTGAACACTTTACACGTAAGGAACATGGTGTTAACATAATAATATTATATTATATGCTTCAGCATTAGAAAGCTCAAGTACAAATGTGGTAAAACTAATGTTATACTCAATGCGGAAATGCTACAAAATATGCTATTTTAAGTCTGACATAATATATAATATACTGATTTATATTTTCTGTAAGTTAGACAAATACATTTAGTTTCATTTTATATACAATTAGTTGCCCGGTCCGGCTTAGCCCGAATGCTAAGAATTTATGGTTTAATACATTACTCACTCGTTTCTTTCGTTCACTCGAATTTATAATTTATTAATAGATACACTACTCACTCGCTTCGCTCGTTCGCTCGAATTCATTATTAATTAATACATTACTCACTCGCTTCGCTCGCTCCAGTTATTATAGCCTATGTCCAAAGTATCACCTATCGAACACTGAAAAAAATTGAAATCGGTTCAGTAGTTTCTGAGATTAACTCAGATTTTCACCCGGGCAAAGCCGAGTCGGCTGGTTATTATAGCCTATGTCCTAGAGCAAAGTATCACCTATCGAACAGTGAAAAAAAATTTGAAATCGGTTCAGTAGTTTTTGAGTTTACTTCTTACAAACAAACAAACTCACAATCTCTCTTTATAATATTAGTAGATATCTAACTCGACCAGAAAGAATTCCGGAATCAATGGTACGAAACCGTGAAGTACAGAAATAAACAATATTTTCTCCCAAAATAGCATAACAAAATTTAAATTTAAAACTCAATTGCTTTTCCGTATTCATAATTATACACAACTGAAAAAATTAAGAAACTTGTTATCAAGTATAAAAAATTGCGATCAAGGTTCGGTAACTAATGTTTCACAACGCCGCTATTGAAAATTCGATTTTCGGTACCTGTTTTGCGGGTTGAAACTGAGAGTTTCAACTCTAGGGATGAAAATTTTCAGTTGTTGGTTTTCTCTGTTTTTAACGTTGAAAAATAATATGCATTTACTCGGAACGAAACACAGCTAATACAACGCGTGTGAAATGCTGCCCTAGTTCCTCGGTCAGCAAACTTCACATTAGTAGCAAACGCTGTGTTTCGTTTCTTGTAATGCAATATACTATTATAATTCATTATTTAAGATACATTATTCAAACAGGTTTAAACGGATAGGCACTTTCCTACCACAAAATTTCAACTTCGAAAGTGCATTTTTTGAAATCAATTTTTGATTTTCTGTGAGTAATCGGCTCTGTAAATACCAAACATCTGCCTGATTGCTTGCTGGTCTTATACATTTTACCTGGTAGTTAATGATCGACTCAGACCATCTCAGCACGGCATACAACAATCGGCACTTTTAAATAATAAAAAAGATAGCATAACTGCATCGGAACGACAGTGTGGGGTCTTTCATGCCGCGGATTTAGCCGAACCGAATCCATTTATTATACACGTCATACTTCATCTTAAAACTCTGCAGTGAAAATTTACGAGTTATAACGCGACGTATCAATGATCACCCCCCCCCCCCAAACTTACTTTTCGTTTTTGACAGGAACCTTATCTTAATCCGAGCCAAATAAAAAGTTCCTTACACTTGAAATTTGAGTACTAGTTGATAGCGTAACAAAGAAAGCGAAATCACAGACAGAAAATTAATTACTATTAAATTCATGCTAGTGTTATTTTTTTCACGTAGTTAAGAATAATGTTAAATTGTGAAGACGAATATAGTTTAGTGCTGTGATTTCATCTTTAGCAGTGGGTTTACCCAGACGTTATTTGCACGGAACTCGTAGATAAATTATTACAGTGGGAGACCGTATTCATTCGTGACAGATTTATTTATTGTAGATTATAGACGCGTCGACAACTTGGGTCATTAGCGTCTTAAATACATTAAATAACAATTATCTTAAAACTAAATGACATCACAAAACATCCATGAGCAGAGGTGGGATTCAAACCCACGACCGTGTGATCCAAAGGCCGTTACTCTAACCGTTACACCACACAGTCCTCCCATTCGCGACAGAATTCATTCATAAACTATGTCCGATGTTGAATCAAGAAATTACAAAAAATTTAGAAACTGACTTTTCGATTTTTGGTACATCTTATTGTAGTGAATTATTATTTTTTTAATAGAAGTCTTGGGCTCTTGAGAAGGAACTATAAAGTCCATTCGTAATGGAACTGATAAAGGTCTCAATCTGATAGCATATATTGCGTGGCCTCGTTGTTTACTATTGTTAGGGTATGTCTTCGAACAATTTTGAGCACATTCATCCGAGATCATTTTTCTCAGTGTGTTGGAACAAAGGTTTTGTGTCTGAAGGCTGGTAAATTGAAAGAAAAGGTTTTTAATATTTTTCAGTAGCTATTCAGACCTTTCCCGGCTCGAAAAAGAAAAAATCCAATACTTAGAAAACCAATCAAGCGACTGCTCATCCCTGAAGTTTGAGCACATTTAATTCCTGAGTAACAAAATATATGTTAGGTCTGAGCGCCACTCAGACCACACTCATAAACTCTCTATCACTCATAAACTCTCGCACTAAATTAACTTCAAGTGCCAGAACTCGATTATCGGATTCCAACTGTAATTATCCTTGGCTGTTACACAACACACATGCGAAGTTAGCTATTGTAGATTACAGACGCTCGACAACAGAGAATACACATGCATATTTACGTTAGGTACTTAGAACGCTACTACTTGCATATTACATTGAGCGCTATGCAGTATGCAGAATAGTGTATACGTTATATACAGTGTGTTTCATAAATACGTAGCCAGAAGAAAAGGTGATGTTAACCGGCTAAAAACGGAACTTCAATTTTGTGCTTCATAATATTTTTTTTCTTTCGAACATCAATATTTCTCAAACTTAAAATATTTTTATATATTTCACTTTTAATAATATAATTAATTCTTTATCTCACTAATGACTCAAGGAACCAGCATTATTCGGATTTAAAGTCCAGATATTTTGGCTTACTGTTTTCGGTACCTAATCTTCCAGAAAAGCCTATTTTATAACACTTTTAATTTTATTATTTTCAATAATTTAAAAAAAAATCATTTTTTTAAGTTTATTATGCGGAAGTATAGTTTCAATTTGAAATTAAAATTAAAGTCGACGCATCCTAATCTGTCAAAATATAACCAAAACATAATGTCATTTTGTCAAGAACTACGAATTTAACAATGAACGCGAAGAAAATTTGTACTTGTTCAGGCTTAAGAAATTGTGAACAATGTAGAAAATATATTCTTTCTGATTTCAGTTTTCACCCCAAACGGTAATTTTATAGTATAAGTATAAAATTTCCCACACCTAATTAATAATAAATATACAAAGTTAATAGTTATTTCTAGCTTACTGATTTTTTTAAAAAAATTTCTTTTTTTCTGAAAATCCGAGTGAAAATCTATATTGCATAATAAAATGTTCCGCTTTATGTAATGTACACGGTATAAGTTTTTAAAGCCTAATTGTTTCGATGCGTTTTTTAAAAGCCGTATTTTGGAGTACACATTGTATAAACGTGTACATACATATTAACGCTAGTATTAAGTTTGTTTTAGTCTTTAAACACCTTCGTTCGCGGCTCAATTCACATTTTGTATGTACAAAAGAACAGAAAAAAAACCTCAACCAATATTTAGCCAGGTAAAACGTGTTATAAGTAATATGTATAATGGACAATATTCTGATTATTAACACTTAACGAACCGCCGCCGCCGATATTTTGTTTGATGTAATTTTGATTAAATATTGCACAGCTGCAAAACCAACATTTTAGTGAATTCAAAAGATTGGATGTAAAATTAATTTTAAATGATTTTTAGTTTTTAGAAAAATATTATTAATTCGAATATGACGTCCCTAATGCAGTTGTTGAGCGTCTATTATAATTTTTAAAAACTTATTATACTATCGTGTTATTAAATAAAATTTAAAATTCATACGTGCATCTCCGTCGCCCATGTACGCGTGTGTACCTATCTATCTCACCATTTATGCATAAATTCGTTCGCGTTGCGTGGTCTTGGTTTAGTGCTACCTATGTAAAACAGTTTTTTTCCAATAACAGGTGCTACTGTTTCTTAAAAAACGTGTTATAAAATAACATTGATTTGATCCATTCTTCTCTTTTCCATTTTCAAACACAAAATTCCCCTAAATCTTGAATAAATCATAAATCAAAATAAACGTGGGTGAAGCTACGGGTAGCGGCTAGTTGTTTATATTATTATGAAGGGACAATTCTGAACGTTTCTTTTCAGCATGCTTGATTGCTTGCTTTCAGCTTTGTCGAGCGGTTGTAGGTATATGTTTGGTTACTCACTTTATGGACCGTGCTGTGCCGAACAGTTCCGATGACACTCGATTCATACACAAGGGTGTTAAAAAAAGCTTTTAGAATTATTTTTTTATAATATAATCAATAACAAAAAAAAGTGTGGGTCTTGGGATCCCCGACAGATGTGAAACATCAAAGAAAACGTTATTGAACTCGGTGGTATTCTCTATGTAGTAGTGTATATTTTTTCAAAAGCAGCAACTAACTGTTATGCTGACGTAATCCTATATACTGCACTGTAACACCGCGTGTGTTACAGTGCACGCCTGAGCCAAGAGAGAGAGAAAGTAACGCAGTGGTGGGGAGAACAGCAGCGAAGGAGCGGACCAAACATTTCGTTGCATATTTCCCCTCATGCGGCTGTTCACAGCCCGACATAATATGTTTCACATCAAAAAAAAAAATCAGTGACGATACACATGTAGGCAAAAAGCTTTTAATAAAAAAATGTAAATCGGTTGAGTAGGTAGGGACCGCTGGCGGACTGTCGTAAGAAAACGGCTGGCGCTTTAAATATATAGATATTTTACATTTAAGTTGACGGTAATACTTTATAAAGACAAGACAAAGTTTAGCTATTGATCGGTGGACATCTTTATGTATATTCAGATGGAGACATTAATCGGTCTCATAACATATTTATTGATCTCATCAAACAAACAACTGTTTAATAGTTCGGAATGTACTTACAATGTTGATTCAAGTGTTATATCTATGACAAAACGGTTTATGTCAAAATGCAGACCATGGGAAAAGCACCGAATTAAAGTGCTTCAGGCACCGAGCATCAAGCACTTTCATAAATGCTCGATTTATTCAAGCAACCAGCATTTTCGTTTTAAAAAATGCTGATAAGCATTGAGCACCCATCAAAGTGCCTGAAAAAAGTAAGTATCAAGAATTAAGCATTTTAAACGAACTTCTTAACTTCCAACATTACAGTACAAAAGTCCAACATACATTTTGTTTATCAAAATAAGATAGGGATAAATGAATTATGTTTTATTAATTAATGTTCTATTAAAAATGCTTATTAAGTATTTAAAACGCTCGGTAAGCATTCCTAATCCTTAACAAGCTTATTTACCGCTTATTAAGCAATTTATAATGCTTACATGCCTAATAAGTATCAAGTCTTTATGCAAGTGCTCTAAGCATCCAGCATCTGTTTTACAAAGTGCTTTAAGCATTATAAGTGCTTAAAGCATTATTACAAGCATTAAGTTCTCAGCACTGCACACTGCACAGCTCTGTCAAAATGTTTAATTATGTAGTATAGATTCTGTCTACATTTACCACTTTCAGTTTCGAAAAATTACAACCATTGAAGACATGTGGTCAATGTACCGAGAAAACAATAATATACAGGCAGTCCTCGTTTTACGGCGTTTTCGTTTACGTTATTTTGTTTTACGTCAAACAACACTTTGACACCATTCCTCATATTTACATCTATGATTCGTTTTACGTCTTCTGCACATTCTGTACAATTATCTGAGACACTAAATTATAATGACCTCAGTTGTCGAGCATTTATAACCTACAACTTATTTATTTAAGAACGAGCCTGTAACGTAATTTTTATTATATCATTAGACAGAGCCCCGTCTAACTTAAATAATGCCGTTGGATTTTTTTGCCCCAGCACTTAAAACGGCTTCACAATACATTTTTGAAGTTGATTAAATAGATCACACCTTTATTTTTCCTTTCGAGCGGCTGGTACGTCTTGATAGCAACGCTGCATTCGGTCTTAAGGAGGCCTGGTTGTAAAGATTATAAAGCCCGCCTCGCAGGTGTTGTGACGTAAGCAGCTATTAAAGTTTAAAATGTGTATCTCCGTAAATATTGAACGTATTGACATGAAATAAACGCCATTGTGTTTCACGAAATGATTACTAATAGAAAACAATAATATATTAATTATTTCTTTTATTTTTTACAGTCTCATTGTTTGACCAGGATTTAGTGGAACTCTAATAGACCGAGAGCTAGTGAGAATTTTCGGTGTTATTTATTCAAGGCCTTATTTTTGTCAAGATGTTAAGGGAGGCATATTAAAGTGCACTGAATAAGGGATTTTACTAGCTAGCGGTATGGGAGGAATGCAGACAGCCCCCAACATGTAACAAAAAAAATGGTCACAATTATTTTTGCTTCAAGGCTGCAATTGTTTGTATAGCTTGTCGGTGACCCAATAATGCCATTATAATATTTGCAGATCGATTGGTCAGTATTAAAGAGGTGGCAGATCACCCTAAACGTGTCATGGATCCGACGAAATTTATATTATTAGTTCAAGGTTCAAATTTTAATATGTTGTTACGGCGACTGTTTTAAGTATATATTTCAATTTGCAGAACAAAATGTCGGTATTAACCCCCTTGCAGAACGATATAAACACCTAGGCGAGCAAGTTTCCCTCTAAGAGAGGGGGTTAATACCGACATTTTGTTCTGCAAATTGAAATATATGCTTAAAACAGTCGCCGTAACAACATATTAAAATTTGAACCTTGAACTAATAATATAAATTTCGTCAGGTACATGACACGTGTAGGGTGATCTGCCATCCATTTAATACTGACCAATCGATCTGCAAATATTATAATGGAATTATTGGGTCACCGACAAGCTATACAAACAATTTCAGCCTTGAAGCAATAATGATTGTGACCATTTTTTTTTGTTATATGTTGGGGGCTGTCTGCATCCCTCCCATACCGCTATCTAGCAAAATCCCTTACTCAGGGCACTTTAATATGCCTCCCTTAACATCTTGACAAAAATAAGGCCTTGAATAAATAACACCAAAAAATTGTCACTAGCTCTCGGTCTATAAAGACAATCAAGAGATTTGTTTCATCGTCGCCTTGGTTACACTGTACACGTTTAACATTAAACATTTAACGCAAACGTTAAACGACTCGAACACGCTTAAAAAGTTATACTTCAAAAAAAAAATACAAAAAAAAGTTCGACATAAGCGATTTTACCGTTTGGGCGGCCACATAATATATGTAATACCTTTGTACACTGTTGCACCATAGACTGTTAACTAACAGAACTTATTTTAATGTCGCTGCAATAAAATTATTTTAAATGTCGTTAATTTTAATATTATCTACACCTCCATAATAATATTATTACACCAGTTTTACGCGATTTCATAGTTTTATGAACTTTATACTGTCATGTAAACTGAATTAGTTTCATCAAATTTGCAATAAAAATGAAATACTATATTGTAATGTTAAAAAGTATCTCTGGAATTTTTTAACTTCTTTTTTGGTGAATTGAATCAATGTAGATTTTACTAGCTTTCAGATCAGGCTTCGCCCCTGTGAATTTTGGTTTGGTTATTAGTAACGAAATAATAAAGAGAAACAATTTTCTCATACATATTTATCACTTTACTGTATCCTTTATAGTTTAGCCAGCGTACACGCCAATTTAGCTCAGAAATCGAGTGCGTCTACAATATGCTTTACAATTTTCTCTCACGATTCATCCCCTCTTTCTATTAACGTAATAATATTATAATATACAGGGTGAGTTCGACCACCCGTATCAGTCGTTTTTTTCGAAAACGGTTCGTCGTAGAGAGTTGTGTCAAAAATTTTATTATAAAAGCCCTAATAAAGAATCGAATGGTGATAATTTTTTTTTCCGGGAAGGTCGGTTTCCCTATTAGTTTGCTCCAGAATGTCCAGAACTCCGGAATTATAAATGTAACGATAGGTCGAAAGTGGTATTGTTAAAAAGATCTTTAAAAAATAAGCAAGTTTTGTAGGAAAATTTTTTTTATTACTGCCACCCTTGTTAAGTAATATTTGTTTGAAATTACTAAATTAAAATGTCATAATAACGAACTTTTGAAAAGTCCGCATTTAAAATCTAGTTACCATTCTATCGATCATTAAACACTGAAAAAGTACACTCACAGTATAACCAGAAGAGCTCAGTAGTATGTATTAAAGAGTAAATGGAAGACAGTTTGAACAGTTGTGACAATGTCTAAGCTTGCTAGATTTTTAATGCCGACTTCGATTGTTATTATGAAATTTTGATTTAATAATTTCAAACGATTGTTACTTAACAGGGGTGGCAGTAATTAAATAATTTTTCCTACAAAACTTGCCTATTTTTTAAAGAACTTTTCAACAGCACCACTTTCAACCTATCGTGCTTTCTAAAATTCCGGAGTTTTAAGCATATAATAATTTATATGTATACTTATAGAAATTTACAGGGGTGGCAGTAATAAAAAAAATTTTCCTACAAAACTTGCTTATTTTTTAAAGATCTTTTCAACAATACCACTTTCGACCTATCGTTACATTTATAATTACGGAGTTCTGGACCTTCTGAAGCAAACTAATAGGGAAGCCGACCTTCCCAGAAAAAAAATTATCACCATTCGATTCTTTATTAGGGCTTTTATAATACAAATTTTTGACACAACTCTCTACGACTAACCGTTTTCGAAAAAAACGACTGATACGGGTGGTCGAACTCACCCTGTATATAGGTAGCCTACGTAGTGCAGCGGTTTAGCTCGAAAAAATGCCGAAATGTTACAAATTAAAAGCATGAAATTTGGAGTGATGAAAGGTCATTGTAAGGTACTGAACCATTTCAAAACAAACTCAGAGGTCCTTAAAATCCAAGATGGCGACCTTTATAGGATATGCCCTTTCATCAGTTCAAATTTCATGCTTTTATACAACAGTGAACATTTTTTTGGCTAAGCCGCCGGACTAACGATGCTACTCGGGAAGAAGTAGGTTTTTAAACAATGAAACATTTTTCAAATCAGTTCCTGAGAATGCTTGAAACAAACCTTGTAATATTAGTACAGATTTAAAACAGTTAGGTACCAGACAGTAAAAATTGGTGTGTAGCTAAAGACAAATTATTAACTGAAAATTTGTACGGCAAACTATACAATAGTGACGCTTAATATTTGAAAAATTGGGAATTGGCATGTAAAATTAAATATTTGCAAATATTGGTTCTATATATTTTATATTTTAAAGAAAAAGTCAAAAAATAGTTTGTTCAGAATTTTAAAATGTCTTTAATGGTACCTACTGCATATTTACATATTCCAATTTCATAACCGTTTTTAACTAATTCCCAGTTAAATCAGTAAAGGAAGTTATTGCAATGGGTTCAAAAATAGAAATCAAAATTGCCAACATATTTTTATCTTTCAAGATCACTACAGTGTTTTTACACTATTTTTGAAAAGGAGTAGGTATGTGTGTAGGTGTTGTTTTTTTGTTTTTTTTTTTATATAATAAAAACTTTAGGAAAGTAAACACATTTAATTCAGATAATCATGACAGACGTTTATCTTCCATAAGAATTTATAAATCTTTATTTTGCGCATATTTTTTTCCGTTAATTTTATAGACAGGAGCTGGCGATGGATTTTCTGAAGTGTCTACGTCAGGCAAAGTAATATTAAAAATACCTTTATAAGTGTTCTCCATTTGAGAATATGTAGGTCTGGCAGCCTTTTTCCCTTGCGTTTTCGGTGGCAGGTAGAAATTAGACAGATAAAATATGAATTTTTCATGTAAATGTGTCAACTTTCCTAACGTTTTTCATTATTTCAAAAATAAAACGAAATTTAAAAATATAAATACAGCATTAAATAAATGCATTTACAAATTCTAAACAAATTATTTTTTAACCGTTTTGGTTTAAAATATACAGGAGAGCCAATATTTGCAATTGTTTGATTTTACATGCTTTTTCCCTATGCCACAATATTAATGAACATAGAGTATTTTGTGTTTGTAATTTGTTACAAGATCTTATCAGTAACGATAAACATGCGTCATGGTTGATTATACTTCTTTTGTTTTCATAGCACATTAAATGAAATACGTTCGCGAAATTATAAAAACTAACCTTCTCCCGCGATAAGGTCGTCTTTTTTGGTTACTGTTCAACCATCTTTTGGTAAAAGTGCGAGAATACAAAATAGACTATCTTACTGCTTATGTCCTATTAAAATTTTAACAGCACATTCTAATCTTTAGCAATTACAGGATTAAATCTCAATTTAGCAACGATTCTCAGATTTTTTTCGGTATTTTTGGGCCCAAAAAATGTTTTTAACCTCTAAAAACCACCCTTAAAATGGTCCGATTGGGCCCATTTTAAATAGACTTCGTGTGGTAATGGATTCCAACATGATGCCAAATTGTTCAGGAAGGTATGAAACGTCGAGAAATTTTGGTCCGACCCTAGGTCCCGCCATCCGACCGACGCCAATAGTGTACATGACGTATGTACCATATGGCAAAGGTTTTCGGTATCAATTACAGCTACAAAGAAAACTTGCATTTAGAGTTTGGTCCACATGCTTGAGAATAGCCGAGTTTGCAGCGATGGAGTTCCCATATAACTCGACTATTACAAAATTCCATTATTGGCTACAAAACTTTATTATATTTGAAATTAAAAATTTATGAAAAATGAATGTTCTAACTTGATTCATGATATTCATCCAGTGACGTTTATTCTAACCTAACTAAACCTCGTTGACGTTTGTCGAGGTATAATTTAAGCAATTATAATTAGAAATTGAGTTTGTTCTTTCCATTTGGAGTTGAAAAAGTGTTCTGAAGTCGTTTGAGTTACGCTAGATCAAGCGAAGGTAAGCTAAAAGTATAAAAAAATATGTTTTCACCAATTAGATATTGGATATCTAGGTATTATTTTAGCCTTTTTCCTCAGTCGGAAATTTAAACTTTTTGAAATCATAATTTTCAATATAATTGCAGCCAGGTAAAAGACACCATCCCATAACAAATTGCTTTAATAATTGTTATCGACGACATGTTTATTAAAACGAAGTTATGTCAGTAGAATGAATTTGACAGGTGTATAATGTCAAAGGGTGAAGGGGAACGGAAAGAGTGATTCAATTCACAACGTACGTTTAACGCAGATTCTAGTTAGAAGGAGACAGTTGCGACTCCGCCACGCCTTCCTTTCCTAATCTAGAATATATGAAATGTCTTAGATAGCCCTGGCAATTGTTGGGCTTAAAACTGACACATTTGTATTTATTTACCCAGGTTGAGTTCACCGAAAAAAAAAAATAATCCTGCAATGAACAAAATACAATTTTGATATCTGAACCAAAACTGAATCCGTAATGTACATCTCTCTCCATTATACATAAATTCCATTAGTATTAAATTCCATCGTTGTGTCAAAACAAAACACACGCACAGATTTATGGTGCGCATGCTCAGTTGGTATAACTGCTGTCAACACGCACATAATATGAAGAGAACAGAAAGCATATAAAGTTAAACGGAGGTGGTTCGTCGGCTGAGACATGCGAAACTTCTATTACTTTTCTTTTTTTCAAATTTCATTGAGTGAACGTAACTTGTTCCATATTCGCCCAATCGTGTGAAATACCTATCCTATCCCATCCTATATATGACGCGCGTGTCCTTTGACGCTATTCGAAGGATAAGGATAGCAGCAATCGATGCGGGAAAACTTCAATACGCATTGCAAACTACAAAAAATATAGCCGATAGGAATGTCTTAACTACATATATGTATACTACATTTATGTGTTTTATGCGGATTCATAAGGATGGACTAACTCTCAACAGGGAAATTTCATGCTTTTTACTTTTGAGTGACCATACGAATGAAGAAATTCTAGTACTTATCAGTAATGGGAAATGTACAAATTCGGTACATTAAAATTTGTTAATACCTTAAATAGATACCTACCCGGTAGCGCGGGTATATTCCCGATGTACAGGTGGGTGAATTTCCATTACACATTCATTAATTCGGTCAATATTAAGCGATTTGAAAATTTGAAGAACTATTATTAAATAACTTTTTACACTCTTTCTAAACGCCTATATAGGAGAACGATGGCTTAGAAAACAAAAGAGCAGCGATTTCTAGAATATTTTTTAACAGAACCATAGAAACATCATAGATAGAATAGGGAAGCCACCCAAAAAAGTGTGGATGCAAAAAACAGAGATGGATAATAGAGCAGTTCTTCCATATTTTTCCATATATGTAATACTCCTATATTGCTAGCCGGGCGAAAAGCCTACGGTGCAGACATATATTATATGTCTGTCTCTCTCGCAAGACGTCGAATCTTATGAACAATTTATAATATTAATTGATCTATGATAATAACAAGGTTAGTAGTGATAATAATATTTCCGAAATTGCTATGGAAACAATGTGAATCGAATGTTGCAACGCTTGCGCACAACGAGATGGATTTCTCGACAAAGATAGGAACAGTCATTTGCTGTCTCACTTGCGGCCTGATACTTCCACTTACGGGTGCAAGCAACATAGGAGTATTACATATATATGTATTTTTCTATCACAAATACATAACCATAGTTATAGATGTAACTTAACGATGGAACACTGTATTTTTTGGATTAATAGAAAACCAGAGCATTCTGCGATGGTGTCATTTTCAGGACACAGTTTCGTTAGTAAACATACAAGCACCGGAAGCCGAAAACCTCGCGTTTCTGACGAAACAAT
Organism: Mongoloraphidia duomilia; assembly: GCA_039654895.1. Lineage (NCBI taxonomy): Eukaryota > Metazoa > Arthropoda > Insecta > Raphidioptera > Raphidiidae > Mongoloraphidia > Mongoloraphidia duomilia. The sequence goes on along the minus strand of CM077517.1, from coordinate 32,627,406 downwards.
GGCGGCAGTTTGACAAAGTTTTGCGCGTTTTCAGCAAAATTCAACTTCCAGAGCAGGTCGTAAATTTGGTATTCCGCAGTAAACTGTATGGAAGATTTTTCGACAGCGATTGCGATTCAAATCGTATCGCCTATACAGATGACGCGAGAGCCAACTAATTTTTGTATTGCAATGCAGGAAGCAATGGAGGACGACGCATTTGATAACCGTTTTTAGACATGTGTCGTGTGACTCGAACATTTGTGATGGTATAATAAATTAAAAACTTTATGAAATAGTATATCTTTTTAAATCCAGATGACTATTTTGAAGGAACCCTGTACTTTAGTTCTTAGAGAGTTAAAAAATCCCAATTCCTTTGCAAAATTATGGGTTGTAATGCATACGTAATGAAATATTTTTCAATACTATACTAGCACCATTACTATATTATATTTCTAATTAGTAGAGGGTGTGCAGTTTTTGCTACTATAAATTACATGGCGCAACACTTTCCGTGTTTCCCAGTCCTATTTCAATGCGTGAAAATGCACATACACTACACAATGTATTTAACGTGTATGTGTGAATGTGTGATCGTGCCAATGTTTGAGGTTAATGTATATAATGCTCCAGTGTCTACTAGAGCTACCGCACACGTTATTGGACATTGGTCAATTGGCGCCAACAAACTGATAGACCAGAGGTGGATTAAGGATCAATTACTTCAAGGGTCTTACAATGAAAATCTAAAGCCGAGAGGTCGCCGACATCGGCCAATGTTTTTCGGTTAAAACTATACCAAAAAAAAACCACCGTTTTGCGCTTTATCGACAGAACAATCGATTCTTCTTTAATTAAATATTTTATTTATATTTTTATGTGCATTTGTATGTTTTGTACCTACTTTCTGGGCAGACGAAAGAACGATTTGCCGATTTAAATTGTCAAATAGTTTGTATTTCTAGTGTCGTAATTAGGTATATTACTGACGAGTTAGTGACCTAGTATGTTAAAACGAGTCATAAAATCATTACGAACGGAATATATATGGTATTTTTTGCCATACCTACTAATATTTTTAACTTCATTTTCAGTATTTTCAAAATTTTTGACAGTTCACAATCAATAAAGTTGTCTATTGAGTATAGACAACTTTATTTCTTCGGCTGCACGTACCTATGTATTGTAGTCGTCACTAGTTTTGTATACGCATTAGCCATGTAAGGTGGAAATAGTATGTTCATATTGCATTATAAGGGATGAAACACAGCGTTTGCAACTAGTGTGAAGTTTGCTACCCGAGGTACGAGGGCTGCAAATCAAACGCGTTGCATTCGCTGTGTTTCGTTCCGAGTAAACGCATATTAGTTTCACAACAGCTCTATTGACAATTCAATTTGAGGTACCTGCAATTTGGGCGCACAAAAAATCCGCATAAATATTAGATCTGTCAGATCCATGTGAAATTTATGTGCGGGGTTGTGTTTGTCATTTTGGTGTATAAATGATAGATAGATAGAATATTTATTTGTCACAGCTATATAAAGATTGACAAAACGTCAAAATACAATGATAATATAAAATATGTCATGTTACATTAATATTCAAAAAATCTTTAAAATTGTATAGACAAATCTCCATTAGTTGCTTTTTGACAACTTTTTTGAAACTATTTTCGGGAAGAGAACGCGTTTCCAAAGGTAGAGAATTATATAATCTTAGTGACCAATAATTAGGTCCATATTTCTGTTTGTTTATACAGAATGAAAAGGCACTCTGATGTCTCTCGCACCACGTGTATTGTGAGAATGTACTTCCTCAACAATTTGGAATTTAGATGCGAATTGAAGTTGGCGCGGCTCGATCGCTTCACATCGTTAAAAACAAAGAAAACCGACAACTACAAATTTTTGTCTCTAGAGTTGAAACTCTCAGTTTCAGCCCGTTAAACAGGAACCTAAATTGATTTTTCATGAATAACGGCGTTGTGAAAAAGTATTTTTTTTAGGATCTTCGTTCACACCGAAAATTCCATCCAATTGTACAACGGAATCATTCCAACTCCAAAAATACTAACAATAATTATCATAATATAACAAAATATAGGTAACATAAAAATTTCGAGTAGCTGAGTGATCGTCAAATCGTGATGCAATTGCTAAATCGCGTGATTTCGATACAAAAATTAATATAAATGTGGGCCCTAAAACAATGCTATTTTCAATGAATGAAATGAATTAATAGTGCAACCCTGTATCTATTGAAACGGCACTGGTCAATTTCTCGATAGCCACTTTATTTTACTTCTCAATTAGTTTTTCTCGGCGACGGTAAATCTTCCTTTGTCTCTAGTAGCCAGTCAACACCTCGAGCTTTTCTATCTGTTTATAGATAGAAAGAGATTTCTACTTTGCTTTATTTTCCTCCACGCCATACCAAGATCAGAATCAAGACATCACCGTTTCTTCAACACCCGTTCAATGCCTGCTACGACAGGCTGCCATGTTGAAAAAGGAATTTTCATTTTCCTCTTAACCTTTCAAAAGTCCCACGTTTAATTCATTTTAAGAAAATTGTGTTTTTGTGATTGAAAATGTTATTTATAGCCGTGATTTTTTTACTTCTTCCTTTACAATTCAAATGAAAAGGCTGAAGCTTTTAACAAATCAAATTACAACATACTTTTGTAATTTCATTTTATTTTATTTTTTAAAACCACCAACTCCCTGTGTTATCTGGGCCTGTTACTGATTCAAATTTCCAATTTATGTATTAGTGGTGTGCGAGACAAGCGACTAAGCCCTGCAGTCAGGGTCCATTCTGATTGGCCGAATACCCCATCTTGATGTCGTTTGACACACACACACACACACACACACACACCTAAACGAACGTAACAACTAACTAGTGAACTCTGTATACTAATATGGATAGTTGATAGCGATTAAAAAATGGGTTTTTTATGTGGACAATGTTCAAATACGTATTCTTCAAAACAGGCATTTTTTTTGTAATGTTTATAGGCCTGACTCTTCTTTGGCCAGTAGCCGAATTTATATACTTTGTCCTTTTGATCTTGTTTGTAATATTTTATAGCTTGATATCACACTCTTTTAGGTATCTGTATATTGTTTTCTATGTGGACAATGTTCAAACTCATATTCTTCAAGACAGGCATTAATGTTCACAAAATTAGAATGAAAACTTCAGGTAAGGCTTGTAATTTAATTCTTTCTATAAAAGTCGATCAGTTTTTTGACATTTCAAAATAAAACTTAATTTAATATTAATATTTGAGATATCCGGATGTCCAAAATTTATACAGTAACAGTGTTCTTGAGAAATTGGAATAGAAAAATAAATTTTAATTAAGTTTTATTTTGAAATGTCAGTAAATTGATCGACTTTTATAGAAAGAATTAGATTACAAGCCTTCTCTGAAGTTTTCATTATCATTTTGTGAACATTAATGCCTGTCTTGACTCTTGAAGAATATGAGTTTGAAAATTGTCCACATCGGAAACCCATTTTTTAATCGCTATCAACTATCCATATTAGTATACAGAGTTCACTAGTTAGTTGTTACGTTCGTTTAGGTGTGTGTGTGTGTGTCAAACGACATCAAGTTGGGGTATTCGACCAATCAGAATAGACCCTGATTGCAGAGCCTAGTCGCTTGTGTGTGCGAGTATTCGAAAAATCGAGTGTCAGTCGAGTAGTAAAAGTACTCGATTCATAAAAATATCGAGTAGAACTATACTTTAAAAAAATTCGAGGCGAGTATAAAAATGAATAGCACAGGTCTACTGCATTGAATTTCTCGCTGAACTATATATTATCGACCGCGGATTTTTGTTCATCATTTTACTACCACTTTTGGATTTTTCAAAAATAAATGAAGGGTGGCATATAGTAGGGCCATTAATGACTTTTCGAAAAATGTCGGTTTCGACTGCTACTCGATATATTAAAATAAAACGAGCACTACTGAATTTAGGAACCATCAAGACAATCTCTTTCCATTGCAGGGCAAAATGGATCACAATTATTGTGATATATCCGTACACGGCCAAGGTGTTAAAAACGAAGTAAGTAAGTACTTTCATTTAAATTTGTTTCCTCCTTTAGTAATTTGTAACTTTAAATACACCTACATTTTTAACTAGAATCCCAACACATGCTGTCTTGACAATATAATATTTGTCACCATCCATACATGGTGAGTGCAGCAGGTGGTATAAGCAAGGACAAAAATCTTAATTAAATTACCTCTAGTTAGCTAATATGTTTAATTTTACGAATTAATATATTAATAAACGTCCCCCAATTTGGTTAGTGGCGTAGGTATATGAAATTAAAATTAGGACATGTAAGTAACTTTTTATTGTTTACAGTGGCGTGTGTCACAAAATTAAATTTTCCTTGACAAAAATCTAAGTTAATGTTAACACAATTCCTTTAACTTCTAATTTCAAAATTTTTGACCGACTTTTTGCTTATAGAAACCCTGAAGATGACAGTAAACGTCGAAACGTTTAAAATGCAATTTTAAATTATCAGTATTGATTTTTGATCGATCCTTTGCCACTAGATGTCTTCCGTTCGAACTTCTTTTTCTTATTTACAAGGTCAATAATAATTATTCATGCCCTTTTTCAGATTGCACGCTACTGTAATTCATAACATTTAAATGGCTAATATAAACACAAAACAACTTTCACATATTATGGCGACAAATTATTTAAATATCACTTGCATTTGTCTAGACAGATTTAAATATTATATTATACCTAGTACATCTGAAATCTGATCTCCATGTACAACACTTTACACATCTGATAAAGATAATACCTTATATCTTGTTGAACTGAAGCTGAGGCAAACCATTCAGCGAATTTTAACAGACTTAAAAAAGGAGGAGGTTAATCTCAGTTCGATTGTATTTTTTTTTGTATGTATGTTACGCGATTTCTCCTGTGTTTGTGAACCGATTTTGATGATTATTGTTTTATTTAATAGGGCATACCTCCGGGGTGGTTCCATATAAATTTTACTTAAATCGGTTCAGTAACTTGACTGATTTTAATAAAAAACGTGAGTAACGGGATGTAACACCGTTAAGGTAAATGTCAAACACCAATACAGGAGTTAATAACGTGCAAACTACGTATTGTAAAGCCTCTAAAAAGTAAAAAATAAAAAACTTTTTTACAAAAAAAACCTCCTTCAAAAAAGTCACTAAAAAGAGGAAAATAATATAAAATTTCGAGGTCTGCGCCAATTTAATAAAATATAAAGTCGGTTAAAAAGTATAGTCTCTACAGTAATTAATATACAGGGTGTCCTCAAAGACACTAAACACACGCCTACCACATGTTCCTGAGACCAAATAAGCCGATTTACCGATTTTACCTTCTTACAAAATTGCTTAGTTTGGGCGCTATACGGCCCTGAAGTTACAATTTTGAAATCGTTTTTTTGTTATAAATTTAAAACGGCTTGTGCGATTTTGCTAAAATTTGGCACGTTGGTATAGTTTTATGGAACAAAAAAACCCATATCAAAATTATGATTAATATTAATCCATAGGCGTAGAACTCGCGTTTTTTAATATTTGAACGTTTCAAATTTCTACGCCAATGGAAGAAAATGGGTTTGAGTTGAAAATTTAGATTCAGTAACTTATTTGCTACAAAAAAGCTACTCTTAATAAGACTCGATTACTCTCATGGTTTTTGAGAAATTTGTATTTTAATAATTCGCAGTAATTTTTACAATATGAAGTAAAGCTACTAAAACATGATTAGAAATAAATAAATATGTCATAAAAGTGGTCAAAGTGTCCACCATTTTTACGCATACAAAGATTTATACGACGAAGAAAAATAATTTACTCTGTGCATAACTTCTTCATTATCCCCAGTTTTATTCTTAGAAAAACGCATGGCCATCTTATTTGTTTATTGATCAACTTATTATTATCAACGTATTATCAATTACCTTATTATTAAAATACAAATTTCTCAAAAACCATGAGAGTAATCGAGTCTTATTAAGAGTAGCTTTTTTGTAGCAAATAAGTTACTGAATCTAAATTTTATACTTAAACCCCTTTTCTTCCATTGGCGTAGAAATTTGAAACGTTCAAATATTAAAAAACCCGATTTCTACGCCTATGGATTAATATTAATCATAATTTTAACATGGGTTTTTTTGTTCCATAAAACTATGTCAACGTGCCAAATTTTAGCAAAATCGCACAAGCCCTTTTTTGAATTTATAATAAAAAAACGATTTCAAAATTGTAACTTCAGGGCCGTATAGCGCCCAAACTAAGAAGGCAAGTTTGCTTAAATCGGCTTATTTTGGTCTCAGGAACATGTGGTAGGCGTGTGTTTAGTGTCTTTGAGGACACCTGTATATATACTTTCTAACCAACTTCATATTTTATTAAATTGGCGCAGACCTCAAAATTTTATTATTTTTCTCTTTTTAGTGGCTTTTTTGAATGAGGTTTTTTTTGACATTCTTGCTCAACAGCATCGAGCGCAGATTTTCGTTCATCAAACTATCCTTCCTGGATTTTTTCCGAGACAAATCAATGATGGCATATTGTAGGGTGATTATTTACATATCGATTTATGAAATAGTATGAGTTAACTCTTGTTAAGGGGAGTACGGAAAGAAATTAGAAAACCCTTAGGAACTCTTTAAAAACCCAATTTTAAAATTTGGTTTCGATCCGTTTGACGTAGTGTCAACCAGGTTTATGCACATACGGACGAAAATTTGAAACTCGCTCTTTTGATATGAAGGGACCATGGAACGAATTTTTCGCCCTTACAAGAACTCTTCACTCCTATATTATATGGTCGGTCGAAAATAAAAAGCTAATAAATTTTAAAATTATTTTAAATAATATTTACGGAACATTTTATACGACACGATTCAGATGTTTTAATTAAGGTTGACAACGAAAGACTTTATTTTTTTGGATTCTGGTTTTACCTGTTAAACTTTTAATTTGTAATTTGAAAAATATACATAGGTAATACAAAATTACACACCACAAAGTTAAATTTCTGGTTACGCCACTGACTCGTACTAATAAACAATATTGTGACGTGACTTTTACAGACTTTCTGGGGTTTTGAGTATTCCGTTTGATATCTAGACAGTAGAACGCGTTTACAGAATTTCTGTCAAAAGACCAAATTCGCAGATAAAAGTCAGTACAGTTATAGAATTTCACTAATTCGATGCTTCCGGTGTCGGGACACCACCGGAATTCCAAAAATGTCGGATTACTGGAAATATACATGAAAATAACGTAAATATGCCGGATTACAGCAGGTATAGCCGTATAGGACGAGTTAACCTATTCGACGTTGGAGTTCCGTAAACGCCGGATAATAAAGTAGCTATTTCATTTAGCAAGCTACAGAAAAATTCCGGATTACTGTCAGTGCTGGACTACTGATAGGCGGATTAGTGAGATTGGACTGTACATAAAACGTCGGATTACTGGCAGTGCCCGACTACTGACGGTCGAATTACTGAAACTTTATGTAGATATATGTATAAAGTCAGTACAACATACTTTAAATGATTTTGCAATACATAAGCTCATTAATGTTAAAAATAATTAGTCATTCTATTATATTTATGCATATTTAAAATTGTTTTAAAAATCGTATGCAAATATAATAGTCAACATGTGCAAGAGTTTAAAAAACTTTTAACATTATAGACAAATTTTTAACAACAGATGTCATTGAAATAACGTGAGAATTTCACTAAAGTTTTCATCACTGAATAATATGTTTGTCACAAAATATAGAAAACAAACGATTGTTTGAAAATTAATGACAAAAGCAAAAAAAACAACAAAACAATAATAATAATCTATTATTGAGAAGTTTTATGTTACAATGCACAGATCGTGTTTCAATAATCGACATAACAGAAGAATGAATAATGATGTCGAATCGTAATTAACATTTTGAAAGCAGGGACATTTTTGCTGCTTTTATTGTACAAATAATTAACTTTCCGCCTCGGCTTCGTTCGGGTAGATTTTGATTTCTCGGAAAGAGAAGGCTTTTAAATTATGAAATAATTCTTAAAATCGGCTCAGTAGTTTTTAAAATTAGTATGGACAAACACAAGCAAATAAACAAATTTACCTCTTCATGAGAATAATTACATATCTATTAATAGTAGGTATAATCTATAATAATGAGATTTCGTAAAACATCAACTAGTGCGTGCATGCGAAAAATTCAATCTTCTGTGAGGATAAAATTTGGAAAACAAATAAATGTTTTGTCTTATTGTTTGCATTTTAAAGATCCTTTGAGAAAAACAGTTTGCAAAAATTTGCTCCTTCTGGAAGCAAAATAAAAAAAACGAAATTATTTTAATAACGTAAAAATACTTCAAAATTCGAAAATAATTAAGGTCCAGTAACTAATCGCGGTATCGTAAAGAATTGTAAATTATAGACGCTCGACCGCGGCATCTGAAGATTTCATATTTTTTGGATTTTCCGTAAGAGATAAAGAGAGAGGGAGGAGGGGGAAAAATAATAATATTAATAGGTGCTACCTTTTAGTTATGACAAAAAATATCTGGCACTGTAGCTGTAGCTCTCTTTTAATAACCTTTTTTTTTGGTAAAGAAAGAAAGTGACTTCTTTATATTAAAGAATTTTTTGTAGTTTTTCTTGTGCTCTCTTTGATCAATTTTACAACTGAAACGTGACCCGTTAATAAGTGAGCGCCACTGCATATTATTTTAAGCTTTTTTATTTTTACACGGCTTTATTTTTCAATTTTAATTTTTTTAATTATCATTGAATTTGACGTAACGTTGAAGTAAATGCCACAAATAGCGTTTGAAAGCTAGGTTAGAAAATTTGCATATCAAAAGGCGTCAAGAGATTACACTTTAACTAATTTCAAAATTCTTTTAACACCTTTAACACTCAACGGCACCTCAATTTAATTTTAGTGTTAAAGTGCCTGCTATACGAAACCTGCGTTTTACATAATATAAACAAGGAAATAATAAAAGCAAATTTGAAAACAAATGAATTAAACAGTCTACATTTTTCAAAAGAAATATCAAATAAACAATAATAAAAAAGACAAACAAATTTTAAAAAGACGATTGAGAAATTGCGTACTATATGCAGTGCTTCCAAAACCCACATACAGTTTAAACATTGCTGTCATTTTCTGCAAGGTAACTATTGTATTACTTATAAGTATTATAATTATGTTTAGGTATATAGTGGTAAAATAAATTCACTGTATATATTTAGTACAATTGGATATTCCCTTAAAAAATTATAATTTAAAAAAACTAAAAAACACGCTTTAATGAACTAAAAAGTAAAAAATAATTAATTTTATTGTAAAAAAACGTGGGGTGCTTTGTACCATATTTTCATACTACCCCACGCTTTTTTACAATAAAATTAATTATTTTTTACTTGTTAGTTCATTAAAACGTGTTTTTAGTTTTTTTAAATTAATTTATTTTTATTTTTTTAGTCCTGGATTTTTTATTGTTATAGACGCGTCGACATCTAAGGTCATTAACGCTTTTCAACTACACTAAATAACAACTAACTTAAAACTAAATAACATCACAAAACATCCATGAGCGCAGGTGGTATTCGAACCCACGGCAGTCCAGTCTAGAGGTTGCGGCACCAAGCATGCTAACCACCAGGCTATACTGCCCCCTTTTAGTCCTGGAGATCCTGGTCAGGATAATGGGACAAACTTATTGAATTATTGTATTGTCATCGGTCCTTGATAAGTGTGCAAAGTTTCAGTTCAATCTGAAGTTTTGAAGTGGGTGAAAATCGCGTTCAAAGAATCCGTTACTTACATACATACATACATACATACAGGTGGAACTAATATAAGCGTGTTAAAAATAAATAAATATTGTCTAGCCATCACAAATAAATGTCCAGTCTAGTAAACGTATAAATTCGGTGCAATTTATAGAGAGAAAGAGAGAAATTAGATTATAGACGCTCAACAGCTGAGGTCATTAGCGTTTTTGGTACAATTTATGAAAAAATATTATGTCAATATCGATTCCCAGCTAATTAGCGTACCTACCTACCACTTTAATGAAGTCAAACATAAAATTCATTGATGTTATAAATCTGATTGTGAAGTCTTACATAATTTAATTGTATTATAAAGTTTTAATGATCGCACCAATTAGTGTAAATGTATGAGACTTTTCATTCAATTACTAATTTAATAATAACATGGACGGGTGGGTATCTCCTATATACAAAAGGTCATATCAAAGTGCCCTTTTGCAGATTACACAAGACTTCGAAGAACGCGTGGAAACACACATAGTCAGCACAAAATGTAAATTGTAAAACAAACGACGAGCAACTAAAAACAAAACAATACAGAACAATAGAATAACGAAATAGCTGAAATGCGAGAATAGTGTTCACACTGAAATAAATAACATTTAGAGCACTTACATAATGTAATTAGAAGATATCGTAAATTGCACCATTTCAGTGGAAAATCCATTTTCGTGCCGTTTGATAAAGCTGCAGCAGCGCAGCTAGTCGATATGCTCAAAAATAAATTAACTTCTCAAAAACAAAACACTCTCTCAGATGCACTTCAAAATGTCACTCTTGATGCATTTCGATAATATATCACTGTCACAACACTTAATCCTATAAGTTGCATGCTAAGTTATAAAGGAAGTTAACGTGAACTTTACACTGTATCACAAACACATTGTCAAAAATAACCAAATAGAACGCATCCACAGCAAAGCAGTTATAAATCCGGAAACAGTGACAGGAATAGAAAAAAGTATAAAATGCTTTTAATTCACGTCGATCTATTGTATTAAACAATCAAACAGAAACAAACGCTAACTCACAAAAACAGATTAGTAACAGTAGATATAGGTATAGTAGTTAAAAAGTAAAACTCAAAAATAATAAAAACAGAGTGTCACTTTTTTCAATAGTTTGCACACTAAGTTTGAAAATACACTATTTTATTTATTTTTTTAAACACTGATATATTCTGGAAATCAATTACGTAGATAAGACAATTTATTTAAAGGGAATCCTTATGACAAGCACGTGTTTAGATAGTTTATCGGATAATCACACATATTCTGTCAGCTGACATTTCAGAAAATGTGAACAGAATGTGGTCATAATTTTTTTATAGGAAACACCTGAAAGTATTCGGTAAGTTTGATTTTAGCAGAGGTGAAGTCATAAATCAAAAAATGAGTTTGCCAATTTTTTGAACATATGTGACGTGGAGTACTGTCAGATAGACCGCACGAATTCCTGCTAGTCACATGTACTGCCGCCGCGACGTACTGATCGCGAATGACCGGTTTACGGCTGTTACTTCTGGCAAGCGTCCGTTTGGAGCGCTGCAGTCGACAACAGAGATACTCAATGCGACGTCGCGTTTTATAATAAAGGACAGCAGGAATCGCGACTCGCGACTGTTTGCTCCGCCTTATAGATTAGTTTTAAAACTTTGTTTACACGCAGCACTTTGATAAAGTTTATATTACAAAAAGATCAGTTAAAAGTTTTATGATATATGTACCGAAATTATGTTGCAATGATTCATACTAAGATAATGAAATTTTACAGTTAAAATTAAACGTGCAGTATTTTTCAACTTGTCATTGTATAACTCCGGGATGATGAAAACGAATAATTGAAAATAAAATTTAAAAAACATGTACGACTACTAGTTGTTTTCACAACGTCGCTATTGAAAAAATAAAAAATTGTGTTTTAAAGACAATCAACAGCTAAGGTTATTTGGGCCTAGCACCAATTCATATTTTCAATTCATTATTTTTTTTTTAATAATAAATTGAATATCCAATTGACACTTTTACCAACTCTCGGGTTAGAAACCGGGAACTGGAGACTTGTAATAGAGGAACCATAGCAACGCCATGTAAACAACAGCATTGTTACATGCTCGGCCATTCTCAAGCCTGTCGCTATTGAAAATTTGATTTTCGGTACCTAATGAAAATGTTCAATTGTCGGTTTTCTCTGTTTTTTAACGTTGTTAAGAGAGAGAGATAGAGCGATTGAGTGGCGACAACTTCAATTCGCATATTATAATACTCGAAAACGTCAAAATGACAGACATAACCCCACATAAATTTTATATGGATCAGACAGATCTAATATTTTTGCAGCTTTTTTGCGCGTCCAAATTGCAGGTACCTCAAATCGAATTTTTAACAGAGTTGTGAAAAATAATATGCATTTACTCGGAACGAACCACAGCGTTTGAAACGAGTGTGAATTGCTGCCCTTGTTCCTCACGCTAGTTGTATACTATTTCATAAGTCATATAACCGTATCTCTTCTATATAAATAAAATGATTGCGTCCGTCGTTGTGCGCGCATCACGTAAAAACCACTGGACAGATTTTAATGAAACTTTTCAGATCTATATACCTTATAGGCTGGGTCTATATCTTCAATAAAAATTATCACGATATTCCTAATTAATATCAAGTATTTAAAGTTTTTATGTTGCGTATATATCATAATGTATGATTACCATACTATGGCGTGCCGGCTTTGTATGCATACGGTCCAGGATTCGAATCCAGATGGCTCCGTGAAAATTTTGTTGTTTTTTCATATATTTTATTTATATATTTCCGTGAAATTTTTCTTTTTTTTCATATTTATTTATAGATATAAGTATAGATAGATATATTTTTTAATTTTTTTATATTGTTTCTTTGACATAGTAGTCGGGAGATAGTAATTAGTAACAAAAGTCAAGACGTAACCGCAATTCATTAATTGCATTTTAGCGTATTGGAAAAATTCTACCAATATTTTAAATACTTCGCAGGGAGAGATTCTTGCAGGGTGGCAGGTGGAGAGATTCTCTCGGGAGGACAGGGGGAGAGATTCTTGCGGGAGGACAGGGGGAGAGATTCTTGCGGGGAGATAATAAATCATAAATTCTTATCTCTGGAACTACTACACCGATTTTAAAAATTCTTTCACTAATAGAAAGCTACACTATCCCTGAGTGATATAGGCTATATTTTATTTTGATAAATTTCTCGTGGGGGGACGTAATGATTTGTTATAAGTACCTACTCTATATGTTAACTGAGACTTTAAGCTAACAATTCATAGTTATTTTATCGATATTAATGCAGTAGTTCTCGAGTTATAAGCAAACAAACAATTGTTTTCGAAAATCCGATATTTAGATATATATTTTTAATATATTTTTTTTTTGAAAATTCGAAACTTACAGAAAAATTTTTCCTTACAGCTTTATTATAATATATCTGTAGTATAGGTGCGTTTTCCCGTGGATTAATTTTTTAACTTCCCGCTATTGAAAATTGAAGATTTTTAAAAATTATTATTATTATTATAAAATATTTAGTTTTAGTTCATAGGTTATGAAATATTTTTGTGTGCATTTTGGGGAACAGCGATCAAGGGTGTGGGGAAGTAGCGATCGAGTGATCGGCATTCAATTAAAATAAAATTATATGTATAAAAGTAAGTATAATTCATATGTAGACTATAAATTATAATATATATTGTAAATGAGAAAATAGTGCAACTTGTCATTTGCTAGAATTATGGTCACTGGGGGTAAATTTAAATCATAATAATCAAATTGCCTTATTTTTCCATTTAAAATACATGAGTGGAGAATACCGATCAAATCTCTTTTTTTCTTTTTCCGAATTCCTACTAAAAACTACTACTTGAGTGACCTTCTAGTTTTAACCATGGATAATTTTCCAATTAATTCTTGTAGAAATTTTTAATTTCAAGTAATTAAATTTATTTTAGCGAAAGTTTCCCTTAGGTGATCGGGCCTCCCCCATTCTCCCCTACGTACTGATTTGGGTCAAAATTCACTTTTCGCAATTTTACAATATTTGGTCTGTGAGCGCGATACTGGCCAAACGGCTGAGCGGATCGAAACCAAATTTTGGTAGAATGTTAATTAGGAGCGGGTACTTTAGACGCGCACTGTATACTATTAATAAGACGTATACATAATAATAATAATAGATTTATTCTCGACAGGTAATACCCATTTACAGAGAAATTACAAAATATAAAGAAAGTATATACACGTATGTAGTTAACTAACATGATTAAGAAAAAGAAAGAAATACGTATATCAGTTATTATAGAAGTATTATGCTTATGACGTATTACTGTGCACGTTTTAAAAACAAAATATAAATAAACTATATTCTATCCATATGTATCCAAAACAATTTTAGTATGTGAGTAATAGTGAACATAATAATTATTACACACAATGGGAAATAAATAAAATTATTTAATTGTTACCTGCGTAATGTTTAGAAATTATTAGGATACTACTACTACTTATACACTGTATATTGTAGTAAATACCTACAACTGGTAATCTTTGCAGAAATACCAGAAATTTTCTTGCTTTGATTGGTCTTTTTTAAGCATTTGGATTGTCAAAGTGTACGTACTAATGTGGATAATAAAAGGCCTAATATTAAATTTTTGCAGATTCGGTTTATTGAAGAAATCGGATTAGCCGCTTTTTGAATTATTGAGATTATACTGTATACGGTAATAAAGCTTCATTTAACCCATTTCTTGCTTCTTCTGGTTATACAAAAACTTTACCACAAACTTATTAAAATAAGACTCAATTCCATTGCGACTTTATTAGGTACTGATACTAGAACACTAGCAGATCAATATAAAAATTCACGACTCCATTTTACCCATCCCTGCTTCTGGTGACAAAATCTTTCACAAAAGCTTATCAAAATAAAAATCTTATACAGTTGGTGGTTTTATTACTGATACTTGAAACACTAACCGGGTGACATTAAAGCTTCATTCGACCCATCCTTAGTCGTTTTTTGGTGGCCAACAACCGGAAGCCTTTCACACGAGCTTCATATCAAAACAGCATTCAATTCAATTCCGGCCTTATTACGAATGTCTAGTTTAATACTGGGACCATTAAAGTGCGTGCGGTCATCCCAAGGGCTGAATTCAAGTCTCGTTCGGAGCGTAGAACGGATTCCTTCCTCTACTTTATATAAATATTTCATGTAGCGCCTCTTTCTTGCATTTTCCTTTTACTCTATTTCACCTCTCGCTCACTTTATATAATTCTTGGGAGTTCGAGATTTCGAACGGAACGCGTTACGCGTACCTCCGGTTTTGTTGGTTGGATAATAACGTGTTCGGTAAACATCCTAGACGTCTCTTTTCTGCGAACCGGCAAATTAGAACCGAGATTCAGTTTCTTTTTATTCGAGATTTCTGAACTGTTCTTGAACATAAATGACACATTTTATTTTTAAACCTTCCTGTATATTCCAATTTCAAAAACAGCATATATTTTAAATTATAGACGTTCGATAGCTCAGGTCATTGAGTGTTCTGTCTAACGTCTACTCTAAAAATTACATTACTTTTATTAAGGGTTCTCCAATCTCCATACCTAAACCTAATATTTTCGTATTAAAATATTAGGTTTAGGTATGGAGAACCCTTAATAAAAGTGTTAGTAAATATCCTCAAGAATACAATTTCAGCAAAAAAATAACCTCGTTGTATTTAACAATCAAAAGTTACACGTGATTGAAGTTAGGTAAAAGAAGTACATTATTTTGAACACCCTGTATAATAAATTCATTTTTTTAGGACAGACATTGATTTGACCGTCCATTATCTAGTGATCCTCAAAATTTCAGTTTGATAAAGGTTTCTGTTTTGGCTATGGCGAATTTTAGGTAAAGGTCTGCACGAGTCAAAAATTTCTAAAAAACTTTAATAACTCAAAAATTACTGAATTTTCGAGCATGGCTTTCCTTACAATTTCTATTCACATTTAAGTGCAGAATGTAAAAAAAAAATAACAACAGGGTACCAGGTTAAAAAAAACATAACTTTGATCTGCCACGCTTAAATGAGACAGGCTGTATAATTCAAAATATTTTTAGATTATACAATATACACCATTAAAATTTATACAACTTTTGTATTTAAACTTCTTTTTTATCTTCACCCAAAATCAATATATCGGCCGACAACGCAAGTCTTGGACACCCTGTATATTTTATAGTGTGTATCTCGTAGAAGAACGGGATTTAAGCTTTTTCTTTCTTCAAATAATTTACAGTTTAAATGATATTTTGTTCCTTTGAATGGTTAAATTACTACTTACCATTTTATGCGTTATGCGTTACAATAAAAACACAATATGTTAGGTTTGTATGCATATTAATTCTGAAAAAGAATTTGCAAACAAACATTTATATAAATCACAACAAAATGTTGCAAAAATTTAACGAAACACAATTAATCACATCTAGACCATGATCCAAACTTACCTACATTGTTTGTTTAAAAATATAAAACGATTCTTTTGTAAATCGTTCAACGTCAACTCGTGCAGTCAACTGTTCGAGGAGTCACGCACCAAACAAACAGTGCGTGAACTTCATTTACACGCTCTAATATCGCAACATAAGCTTTTGTATATAATATATATATAAACCATTGAGTCTTTGACCTGCTCTATACTCTATTCTGTACGCTCTGCCTCAGCAGTCAGCCATTCAGTTTATCCTGCTGCACGCCGTACGGCAGGCAGCAGGACTGTACGACTTTCATCCTTCCTCTCCGTATATAGTAGGCTGTGCAAGCCCCACGGAACAATAAAAGCGAGGAACTTGACAAATCTGATACGACTCATGCTCTGTCTCAACAGTAAAAAGTAGCGCACTGAATCGTTTCAGCTCACCATGAAAAATCAGCACTTTTATAAAACACAAGAATGAATTAAAGTATATGCGCGCTCTGTTGGATCAATTTCTGTGCCGATTTCCTTGGGACAATAAAGACAACGAATTTGATAATTTTTGTACAATCCACGTTCTGACTCAACAGTGAAGCTATTCTGAAGTGATATATAATATCGTATATTCAATTACTAGAAATTAATAATTTCGTTGTCGAAAATGACCAAGCATTTTTTTAATTTTCCTTTCTTTTTTTCTCATCAAATGGAATAAAACCAATAATTATACAACCCTGGAACTGACAATAGTCAATTTAGTTGTCAGGAACATATTTCCAGATTTTGTATGTTTTTTTTAAATAAATCGTAGTACCTATATTGCAAATTGTAATTAATTTCATCCTGCTGGAGCAGGATTGCACACAGCCGGATGCGTTGTACAATATACCTACATCATCACGATAATATAGATCTAGATTTTTATTAAAAACTGATTAACGGAATATTAAAAAATGCCATCGCCTTGATTGATATTGATTGGACGCCATTTTGTAATGTTATACCCGTACGACTTTAAAAAAAATCGTGATTTAATATTGTGATGATGTCTACTTTCGATTGTACGTATATCATTTCGTTTCACTGAATTTTTCATCGCATATTTATTATGCATTATTAAATTTTGCATAATAAAGAATTCCTAATAAGCACCCTATTGTCACACATTTATTTTCTATTCGGCGTATTCCTTGATTTTTTAGTTCCATGATACAGTCGGATTTAATAATATCAACAGACCGAAATCCCCATTTGATGTTTTTTAGTTTTGTCACTTTGTGTTGTTGTGGGAACAGAAAAACAGAAATAAGAGCGCATTATTGTTAATCGCTATTTCAAATGAAAACTCTATTATCATGGATGATTTCTTTCCGTAATACATGGGTTTATTAATACAAAAAAATACTAATGCTGATCATTTAATTTTAGATTCATAATTACAAAAGTACCATAACGATAAAATATAATTATTGTTATATACAGGGTGAGTTCGACCACCCGTATCAGTCGTTTTTTTCGAAAACGGTTAGTCGTAGAGAGTTGTGTCAAAAATTTGTATTATAAAAGCCCTAATAAAGAATCGAATGGTGATAATTTTTTTTTTTCGGGAAGGTCGGCTTCCCTATTAGTTTGCTCCAGAATGTCCAGAACTCCGAAATTATAAATGTAACGATAGGTCGAAAGTGGTATTGTTGCAAAGATCTTTAAAAAATAAGCAAGTTTTGTAGGAAAATTTTTTTTATTACTGCCACCCCTGTAAATTTCTATAAGTATAAATATAAATTATTATATGTTCAAAACTCCGGAATTTTAGAAAGCACGATAGGTTGAAAGTGGTGCTGTTGAAAAGCTTTTTAAAAGATAGGCAAGTTTTGTTGAAAAAATTATTTAATTACTGCCACCCCTGTTAAGTAACAATCGTTTGAAATTATTAAATCAAAATTTCATAATAACGATCGAAGTCGGCATTAAAAATCTAGCAACCTTAGACATTGTCACAAGTGTTCAAACTGTCTTCCATTTACTCTTTCATACATAGTACTGAGCTCTTCTGGTTATACTGTGAGTGTACTTCTTCAATGTTTAATGATCGATAGATAAATAACTAGATTTTAAATGCGGACTTTTAAAAAGTTCGTTATTATGACATTTTAATTTAGTAATTTCAAACAAATATTACTTAACAGGGGTGGCAGTAATAAAAAAAAAATCCGTACAAAACTTGCTAATTTTTTAAAGATCTTTTCAACAATACCACTTTCGACCTATCGTTACATTTATAATTCCGGAGTTCTGGACATTCTGGAGCAAACTAATAGGGAAGCGGACCTTCCCGAAAAAAAAAATTATCACCATTCGATTCTTTATTAGGGCTTATATAATACAAATTTTTGACACAACTCTCTACGACTAACCGTTTTCGAAAAAAACGACTGATACGGGTGGTCGAACTCACCCTGTATATCTAGCAATGGTCCCAGGCCTAATTAAACAAAATATAAGGTCATCAATGATGGCATTGATAGCATAATGATAAACATCAAACACGATACAGAACTGTGGCGTTCTCAATCGAATTATATTCATAAATGTAATAGTCTAATTAACGGAATATTTTTTTTTGGATAGATACCAATAAATATTTATTTTTTTCTTCATATTATGGACATTATTAAATATAGCTTTTGCTTGCATCTTCGCTCGTGTGAACATCGATTTTAGCCACATATTTAAAAATTACCCTACAATGATTCAAGGTGCGTTGATTTAATGAATATATAGACGCTGATAACCTCAGCTGTTGAGCGTCTATATTCTACAATCAATCACTGTGTTAATGAATAATATTATATTCTTACATTCTCAGTTAAACTTTTTTCATACATACAATGAAACTGGCATTTATTATGATTAAGTAGTAATGACGTTTTCATCCTCTTAATTAATTTTTAATAAGCGCTATATTATATTATCAATGAACGCTCATAGACTGAATAATTTTTAGGGTAGGGGCAGGACCGGCAGAACAGATAAATTTCGAGTGTCGAGAGAGAGAGAGAGAGAGAGAGCAGAAAATGGTCTTAAACGATTTCTAGGGTATCAAAACGTGCAGATCTGTTAAAATCTCTAAATATTTTTTTCGGACTAAACCCATAGCCTACTTCCCTACCCATAGTAAAGGTGGGAAGTAAAATAATCACAAACTAGTAAAAACTTAGTCAACTAGCCCCGGTCTATAAGTTAGGTTTGGGTTCCATAACAGTAAATTTCAACTCTCACCAAAATCATTTGTCACTTTCAAGCGATGCCAACACAAACAGGCAGATATGTAAACAAAAAATCTAAAAACGTACAAAAAAAGTTGAATTTATTAATCAGTTTAATTTTTTATACATGAAATGTGTAGCTAGTATCGACTCAATGAGCTAGAAAAAATTTCGAATTAATTTTTTCATGGTTGAAGCACTGGTTATGAAATTGCGTCCGGAAACCTGATCAGGTAGGTCAAATTCCAATAAAAATGAATCGTTACGTTTATTATTGTAAAGCCAATATTTTTAGTGTATTTGCCATAATATGGCACATACACTATTGGCGTCGGTCGGATGGTGGAACCTAGGGGTCGGACCAAAATTTCTCGACGTTTCATAGCCTCCTGAACACTTTGGCACCATTTTTGAAAATGTTTATATATATATGTATGTATATATATATTTTTATATATATATATATTTATATATATATTTATATATATATGTGTGTACACGATAACTTTCGACAGACTTAATCGATTGAAGCGAAATTTGGTACACACATTGGAACCCATCACCGCAAGAAGCCTATTTAAAATGGGCCCGATCGGACCATTTTCAGGGTTGTATTTAGGGGTTCCAAAAAGTTTTTGGGCCCAAAAATACCGAAAAATTTATCAGAATCGTTTCAAAATTGAAATTTAACTCTTTAGTAAAGATTAAAATGTGGTGCTAAAATTTTAATAAAATCGGCCCGACAGGACCGGACTTTCAAATTTTATGAAAACACTAGTTTGTTGATACGGATTTACTTATGGAAGGGTGTATTTAATTGGGTGTACTGATAAAATCCATGCCTAATATTGAAATTTAGAAAAATTTAATTATTTTAAGGGATGTATTAAGGGGTTAAATTTTTTATTTTGTCAAAAAACAAACTTAAGTTCACATAATAATGCCACTGTGCTTGTATTAGCAAATACACTAAGTGTCGGCAGGGTTTAGCACTGCGACCCGAGTTTTTTAAGTTAGGTATATAATTTTTTAAAGTTTGAAAATACGTGATTTTGCGTATTTTCAACCTTTCAACATATAGGTATATAAAAATTTTAGTAAAAAAAAACTTTTTAAAGACAAGCTTTTATTGAAATGTACTAAAATGGAAAAAAATAATATTTAATAATTTTGGTTCATAATTATTATAAAAGCGGGGGTTGTAATCTCTATGATAGTTTATTAGTCGCAGCCCCCGCTTTTATAATAATTATGAACCAAAATTATTAAATATTATTTTTTCCCTTTTTAGTACATTTCAATAAAAGTTTGTCTCTAAAAGGTTTTTTTTTACTATTTTATTTTGTTCATTTTAGTCTTTCAAAATTTTACCCCCTTTGACACCCGTAGGGGTTGAATTTCGAGAAATCCTTTCTTAGTGAATGCTTACGTCAGAAAAGGGACCAACTGTCCAAATTTCAAGTTTCTAGCTTCAGCGATTTGGCCTAGGCGTTGATTAGTCAAAAAAACCCTACATGCCCGTTTAAACTCCTTAGGGGTTGAATTTATTTCTAAAAACGATTTATTCATGTATTGTCATCGAGAATACATATGTGTATAAAATTTCAAATCGATCGGATACTCATTTTAGTCTTTCAAAATTTTACCCCCCTTTGACACCCGTAGGGGTTGAATTTCGAGAAATCCTTTCTTAGTGGATGCTTACGTCAGAAAATCAACCAACTGTCCAAATTTCAAGTTTCTAGCTTCAGCAATTTGGCCTGGGCGTTGATTAGTCAAAAAAAACCCTACATCCCCGTTTGAACCCCTTAGGGGTTGATTTTATTTCTAAAAACGATTTATTCTTGTATTGTCATCGGGAATACATATGTGTACAAAATTTCAAATCGATCGGATACGTGGAAGTCGTTCAAAATTGACTTGCAAGTTTTGACTTAAACACACAAACTAACATATTTGCAAGTTAAATAAAAACTTGTAAAAACTTAACTTTTTATGAAACATTTATTTTTTTGCATCCTTTTAAACCATGTTTAATAACCTCTGCTAAAGCCATTTGAGAATTTTTTACTTTTAACCCTTGTTTCTTAATTGTTTACAACACACGCTCGCAACAGGCGTGAGTGTGAGAGAAAAAGAAATAGTTACAGCGCATATTTCTGTTTCTTATTCATCTTACTTCTAATTAGCTTTTTACGCTGATTTTCATTCCTATAATTATCTACGGTTCATTCTCATCCCATCTAAATAATCTATGTTTATCATTTATTTATGTCTAAATATAACAAGCAATTTGTGATTTACTGATATTGAAACAAACAAATCATCCCTCGCAGATACAGATTAAATAATACGCATCTAGGTTGTACAGGGCCGGCCTCAGAAACATTGCGAGCGATTTTGTCAGCCTATCGCACAGATTCATAGGCGTATTCAAAATATTTGATGAAATGTTCCTTTTTTGAGCAATAGCAAAAAATTAAAAACCCGATTTTTATAATTCGTCATAATTTTGTTATTAATAAAAATACAAAATGTTAAAAATAACCATAAAACACCAAACCATTTAAAAATTGTCGACGTACGTTTCGCCAACCAAATTTACATCATTAGGAGATGATTAAATCTAAAGACTAAAAAATATTTTCTACTTATTTATAGATTACCTAGTGGTTAAAATAATGTAAAATATCTCCTATTACCAGAAAAACTTAAACGGTCCCTTGATTTTAATAAATCATAACGTGAACTACCTGGAATTGGATCTTTGTCACTGTTCATAATATTATTTTTGCATTTGTGAATTTCTAGACTCTCTAAGGCGTCTAGTTGTCTATTATTTATGACATTCCTAATTAATTTTAAATTACTATTGTCTATTTTATGTTCATTTTCAAACGCATGTTGGGCAACACTGGATTTTTCTAACCTACCATATTTAAATCTTGTTTGGCCAACATACTTTTGATTACAATCTTGACAACTAATTTCATAAATCCCTGACTTTTCTTTGACGTCTATATTCTTCTTAGGATTCTCTAATTTTTCTTTCAAACTGTTCCTTGAGGAGTATACAATTTTTAAGCCTTCTTCTTCAAAAAACCTTTTATAACCCCCTGATGATGGCAACTTGGCTGGCAAAACGTACCTCGAGAAATTTTTTTAAATGGTTTGGTGTTTTGTGGTTCTTTTTAACATTTTGAATCTTCACACCTAAGGCTCCATCACTCTTCATGGATTCAAAAGAATTTCAAAAAACGTAATGAATATTTTTTTACTCATTTTTGAGTAGAATTCAGCAGCGTAGTCAGATATTTTATATTTGCATTATTTTTCGACATACGGCCTACACTTTTTTAGCTTTCAGAAAAAAAGCTGGAGGCGTGTATATACCTACACTCGCATTGTCTGGAATCTTTATGTTTTTTTATTAGCATTTTTTAAGCTTTTTACATTTTTAATGGTTTTGTGTGTTTCTCCTCAAGTGTGTCTCGAAAATTGGTAAATTCCTATGTGAAAATACATTGGGTAAGGCTATATGGTCTCTCTGAACCCACCACATGCGACTGACGACATGCAGTGACGTCACAGCGTGTGCGTTAGACGTCGCCGGTGACGTGCTTATGGTCTCTCTGAATTGGCAGTCTCGTTAGTCTACCACTCGCGTTTCACTTATCATTAGGTTTCTCCGCAGTCAGAAGAAGAAGACGATGAAGTGATGATTTGGTCAAAAAGAAGACAAAAAACTCATGAAATGTTCCAAAAAAGAGAAGAAGAATGAACGTTTTACAAATATATTTATAATTAGTAGGTATGTGACGCATCATATAAAACCGAATTGCTTTGGACTAGTTCGATCAACATCTCATCATTTTATTTAGTAAAAACCATTGTTTATTCAACCACACGTCGCTATGCTCCGAAATGATAGCGACCGACGCGTGCAGCAGCTGACTTTCACCGGTCGAAGTGAACGTCGCACGCGACCGACCAGACAGACCAGACCTGTGCATTTCCCATATACCATACGTACGTCGCGCGCGACTTGTCCGCGTCGGTCGTCGGCGACCGGCAACGCCTGTTCAGAGAGACCAGCGCCTAAGCGGCTATAAACTTATAAAGCATGTTTATCGATATTAATACAATGATGTAAATTGCAAAACTTTACCCAAGTCCCTTCCCCGCATTTATACTTTCTACAGGACTCTGCACAGAAAACTTGCACAGCCCACATATAAAAACCTTGTACAAAGTTCCACAATTATTTTTGGGGCCGACCCTGGATTTGTGATTTCTTTCGTAGACATTCTTAAACAGTTTATGTTTTTCTAGATATCGAATTAAGCAATTTATGATTTATAGACACAAAAAGCCACTACTCATTTTTGAGAAGAATCGACAAAATTAACTTCTGACTTCTGTATATAATTTTTTCCACCCACTTTTGAATTATTACGAACGTAGAAATATTGTTTAGACCAGTGTTTGCGAACATTTTTATCTGTACTATTCAACTAATCATAATTGTTAATATTTTTAATGCTGTGTAGATAAACTTCAAAATAGAAATTAGAAATTAACTATCAAGGGGAGGTCTGAGCTAAAAGATCGCCAATTTCGACTTTTTTTTGTTTAATGAAACTATAGACCCCAAAATCAAAGTACTTTTTGCACTAATGAAACCCGTAGGACTTCTTCTGAGATATTAAATTTTGAAAATGCATGTCATTCACTCTGTAATCAGTGCCAAATTTAGATTTGATGAAGCCCTAAAAATTACACCAGAAGCCTGAAGCTCTCAAAAAAATAGCACATGGTACTTTTACTTGGTTACGCTCAGGCTAAGATAATTATACTATTTCTCACAAAACCGACATTAACGCGAGCGAATTTGCGAAAAAAATCGAAGTTCATACGTGCGGAGCCACGGTAAATTACAGACAACACTAAATAAATAATATTATCGGAAACGATTCTGAAAATTTTTTTTTGGAGAAACGCTGTTATAAGTTTGTATCTAAAATTAGTGGGTATAACTATAATAATTTAATAAATAATTCCAAAAATAGACTTTCCACACTCAAAAAAATTACAACGATTCCTTCCTTTTAAGATTTCAATAGTAGCTGAGCTCATAATATGGTTCGTATATTATTTATTAATAAAATAATTATATCATATACAGGGTTTGTCTAAAAACAACCGACAACGTTTTACAGTAGACAAAATATTAGACAGCTTGAAATCAATTTACAAGCTATATACAAAAGTGCACCCTTTGGAGACACAGCTTATTAAAGTTAGAATTTTCAAAATTATTTTCCTTTTATACTGGGAAAACCGTTTTAGATAGGACCTTAATTTTTTGAACATGTTTGTCACTCATCAAAAGTTATAATCCTACGAAAATAGAAAAAATTGAGGGCACATTGTAGTAAGAAATTTAAAAAGCAATAGATTTTTTCTCTTATAGTTTTTAGTACGGTTTTTGGTTTTCCTGAAATTCGCTAAAAACCAAATAAGAACATGTTTAATTTTTAAAACACGTAAACGAAGCCTATACTAGGAAAATCAAATAACGTCAATTTGTTAAGAACTAAATTTCTTATCTCAAAAAACATTTAAAAAAGGATGATGTTTGATTTTCTTAGTACACTGTAAGAAATAAGAAGGCCAATTACATAGATTATCGGTGGTCCATTTGTAGCCAGCGATTAATCTGGTAATAGGCACACAATGGCGTCGCAAACAGGTATCGCCTGCAAATCGCGTAGAATCCATAAAAAAACATTGCGCAATGCGCATGCGTGGCTACTAATTTCACATTAATTTGTTTTGTATTCATCCATTTTATATATGTAGCTATACATTTTATTTTGTAATTTTTACACACTTTAATGGAATATTACACAAATTATGTAATTTTAATTTACTTTATGTAAAAATCATAAATTTGTTTAACTTTACAGTAAAAGTCCAAGTTTTTATGAAGTTTTCTGTGTAAAAATAAATAATAATGTAAAATCACTTAGAAAATCGAGCGAATTCTACCTTAACTGTCAAAGTATTTTTATATCCATTTTTTACAGTGTAGGTTTAGTGTGTTTTGAGAAAAATCAAACATGTTCGTATTTGATTTTAGTCTACTGTAAAGTGTTGTCGCTTGTTTTTGGAGACACTCTGTATAGGTATTACTTATATATTATACAGCGTACCCAATAATTATCCGAAATGAAAAACTGTTGAAATTAAATTATAAATCTTTCAGTAACAAAAAATAATTAAAAAAGGTTTCGATCACAAAAAGACTTGATACAGTAGCAAGAATTATGAACCAACTCCCATTACACCCGTAAATTATTTCGAAAACTATTTTTTTAATTTGTTCTACATAAGTATTTGTAGTAATAAAACTTGTTATCACAAAAACAAACTGTTTCGTAACTAAAATCAGCGATTTTACGATATTGTTAGAGCGATGACACACGCAGTTGTTTCTGCTGACTCGGCTGCCGAGTCGACTATGACACACACACAGCGGTTTTTGTCAACTTGGTAGCTAGACGAGTACTTCGCTTATTAATTTTTCTATATCTAGATTCGCCTTTATGAACTGCAGCATTTCTTTAGAAGTCATTTTGAGTACTGAAAACTTACAGTTACGTAAAGTTATGTTTGCGAACCAGCGCGAAATAAACCGATGTGTGTGACAGCGCTCATACAAAACGATGTAAACAAGCGCCGCTCCAGCAATAAAACCGCGCGCGTTTCTTAACGACGTGTCGAGACGACTCCTCAGCCATCAGGCAATTATTGCAGTGTGTGTTTTGCATCATTGAAAAATACAAACATAGCTGGTATTATGTGCCGAGTCGGCACAAATCGCTGTGTGTGTCATCGCTCTTATTGAATTGATAATGAATTATGCGCATCCGTAAGGCACGCAATAATGTTTGGATAAACTTTCGGTTTTGATTCTCAAAAGCGATGATGCAGTGGTAAATGGTACAGATATAAATTTTTATTTTATTTATTGTAGATTATAGACGCGTCGACAACTTATGTCATTAGCGCCTTAAATTACATTAAATAACAACTAACTTAAAACTAAATAACATCACAAAACATCCATGAGCGCAGGTGAGATTCGAACCGACGACAGTCTAGTCTAGAGGCTGGTACCAAGTACGCTATCCACTAGACTACAGTGCCCTCTTGATATAAATCAAATTATGAAAGAGAATATGATATTCTGTCGGACGGCCAGTAAAATTTTGTGACAATTGACAAACTTTTGAAATGTGCTTCTTTTACTACCATCTGCTAATGAACGCCCAAACCCGTATAAAATATATGTAGAGCTATTATCCATTACCCCTTTTACACGACTCATTATTTATATAAATGCATGATTGTAAATTATAGACACCCGAAAATGGACTTCATAAGTATCTACTTATTTATTTATACTTAAGAGTTAAGGCCCACAGACAAGCTCGAATTGACAATCATTTTGCTACCGGGAAATTTCTCAATAATGAGCACAACAATCGTGAAAAATGTTATAATTATTAGTAACAGACGAAACGTTTTTTGTTGACTACGCACGTCATCCTATGTTAGAGATATTATAATCAATCTTCACTGCGACAGCTTCGTTCGATCGAGTCATCTCGAAAAATATCGCCCAAACAGTGGTGTTGTCCGACTACTGTATAATATGAAGTTGTAACCGCGACGTCGATTATTTCTAAAATAGGATGACGTACTGAGTGTATAGTGTAGACGTCACCCTATGTTAAAGATACAGTCAAAAATTTCGGTGACAGTTTCGTTCCATCGAGTCATCTCGAGAAATGTTGCTCGAGACGACTATATATGATGATACCACCGCGTCGATTTAGGCTGGTCAATCTAGGCAGGTTTATATAGGTGAGGTAGAAAAAATTAGTAACAAAATGATTTCTGCGGTAATGAGTAGTCAATGGGGTCCTTATTAATCCCTCAAAAATCGCACTTTGTCGCATTGGTGGAACTTGGAAACAAATGGTCGCCATCTTGATTTTTTTCGGATTTATTAAATATCTCG
This sequence comes from Mongoloraphidia duomilia, assembly GCA_039654895.1. NCBI lineage: Eukaryota > Metazoa > Arthropoda > Insecta > Raphidioptera > Raphidiidae > Mongoloraphidia > Mongoloraphidia duomilia. The sequence continues at coordinate 32,599,654 of CM077517.1, read as the reverse complement.
TAAAGTAAGCATTATATCAAAAAAACTCAAGAGACTTTTTTTATCGATAATCAAAAGTTACCTGTAATGAAAAAATGTCAAGTCCATTGATCAAGAAACAAAAAAGTTATTGAAGTTTATATGATTTGGCAATATGGGTTTTTTAAAAATTTGGTTAATATCTGAAATAGTTAAAACTATTTGTATATACAATTTCCCAAACAAGGTTTTTAAGGAAAAAAATACTCAATAATTGGGTAATTATCCACAGATTGGCAACACTGCCACCAACACCTGCACCGGCGCGACGGCGACTCAAGACGACCTTGTTACTATGCGGTTTATTGTTTTGGTTTCCGCGCGATTCGTAAACGAATAACACGTGCTGCAATTTAGGCGTGATTGCAAGGTTAGTAGAGTATAGGTTGCCTCGTTTCGATAGATAGTAGTGGGGGGATGACGTCACTCGGAATGCACCATGCTTGCTCACTTCAATAGAAAAGGTCAGCGTCAGACCATGGACGCTGCTAACTTTTGGAAATAAAAACCACAGTACATGGCAGTGTGATATGTTTTTACAATACCTAATAGCCCATGAGCCAGCGACACAATTAGGGACCAATAGTACCAAGGATGATTCTTACCTACATGTTAGCTCTGGTATGGTACATAAAGGAAACGACCTTCAGCTGCCATTCCCAGGGCGGAGGCGAGAGTACTAGAGCCGCCCCCGCGTTGGAAATCGTAAAAAAATTAATAGTACCAAAGCTGAAAATTTTTATATACATTGTTTATGATAATAAATGATAAAAAATCACCTTCAGCTGCAAAAATATCGGTGGAAAATGCTTCAGCTGCGCGTATAAACACGTGTGAAAATCCAGTCAAATGGTACTTTTAAATTGCGTTAATTAGAAGTTTGATGAAATTTTAATGGTAGATAGGGGGTGCCACTTCAGCCAAGTTTCCCTCGTCCTCGTCCTCGTCCTCAAAAAACACGTTGAGGTAAGGAAGCGATATTTTTGATTTAAAAGGCCAGTGTTTGTTTTGTGGGGCGAACATTAACTTAAATGTAATGCAGGAAAAATCCCAAACGTCAAAAATTCGTAATGCGTCAACAATAGAATTAAGGGATACAATTCTTACACACTGCAGGAAACGAAACGATGCCTGGGGTTCAGAAGTTCAAAAACAGATATGTAATGAAATAGATCTTGTAGCTACAGAGGCTAAGTATCACGCAAACTGTTTCAGCAGATTTTTGAAGCAAAGGAGCCATGAAAAATTTGGAAGGCCTTTAGATGTTGAATGTGAAGAAGCATTTGAAAAATTATGCTACGACATTCAAAACGATAACGAAAAGTGTCAATTTTCTTTTAAAGAACTACAGGAAAAGTTAGTGTCACATACTTACCTGAAAATGTAACACCTTGGTCCGAAAAAAATTTGAAACTTAGATTAATAGGAAAACTCAAAAACACTGTAATAATTACCGAAGTCCCAGGAAAGCCAGCCGTTTTATGTTTAAAAAATAAGTGTGATGAATTACTTAGTGATGAGTGGTTTAAAAACAATACAAATACTGAAGAAAAAAGACTTAAGGTAATAAAAGCGGCAGCACAAATTTTAAAAGAAGATATAAGGACCATGGTTTGCGACGTTGATACTTATCCTGCGGTTGAATTTATAACTAAAGGCAAAAATAGGGATATCAACATCAACGCATTAAAACATTTTGTTACATCATCAGTGCAGATCAAGTCATTTATTTCACCGCTTATGCTTAGCTTGGGGATTCAACTGCACCGGAAATACGCATCCAGATATTTAATAGATCTTTTATCAAAAATTGGTATGTCTGTGACATAATATTCTGAATCCTTAGCGTTTGAGAATTCGGCAATAACTAACAACAAAGATAATGTGCCAGAAGATAATGCGGACTTTAATATCCGGACTATCGATGGACATGTAGTTTTTTATTCTGCACATAAAAGGTTCTTTGAGCTTTTTTCATAAAATGCATACTATTCCAGATATTAGCCAAATTTTCTAAAGTCCCATATTGCCAATTCATATAAATTTCAATAACTTTTTTGTTTTTTGACTAATAATCTTGAAAATGTCTCCATTATAGGTAGCTTTTGATTCTCTATAAAAATTATCTCTTAAGTTTTTTTGATAAAATGCACACTTTACGAGATATTCAATAAATTCGAAAAAATTCAAGATGGCGGTCATTTTTTCCAAGTTCCACTAATGCGACAAAGAGCGACTTTTGAGGGGTTAATAAGGACCCCATTGAGTACTCATTTCCGCAGAGATAACTTTGTTACTAATATTTTCTACCTCAACCACCTATTTTGACTAGCCTAATTGGCGGTATGTCTCAGATGACGTACCAACTCGACGGAAAGCTCTCCGCATGGTGCTTCTAATTAATCATTTTAGTTGAGGCTTTTGACTAAATACTAAAGATATATATTTAAAATTGCCTTTCAAAATAGTAATCCATTCGATAATCCGATTGATAGTACTGCCGATAAAATTCGACATACTGTTTATGTAAAATTAAAAAAATCCAATTATATCTGAAAGGTCGAAAAATGGTCATAAAAGGTCAATTAGTCCCATTAATTGGTCAGTAATAAAAAAATTTTCATCGATTGTTTAAATTTTTAAGGTCATCGTAAAATGTTAGCACCCCATTTCTTATGAAAAAAAATAATAATAACTATTTTCGATAGACAATTATCTGCTGATAATTGGTCAGATAAAATAAATTATTGGTCAGATCAATTTTAATGAAAAAAAAATTAAGTGGCGTCAACAATTAATTGTACTCTCTGACGTCACAATGTATAATATTTTGTATACGTCTTATGTGTAAATACAAAATATTATACTTTGTGACGTCACAGAGTAACAATTAATTGTTGGCGAAACTTAATTAATTTTTTTTCAATAAAATTGATCTGACCAATTATCAGCAGATAATTGTCTATCGAAAATAGCTTTCATTTTTTTTTCATAAGAAATCGGGTGCTAACATTTTTCAATGACCTTGAAAAACTTAAACAATCGAAAAAAAATGTTCTATCGCTGACCAATTAATAGGACTAATTAACCTTTTATGAGCATTTTCTGACCTTTCAAATGGTATAATTGGATTTTTTTAATTCCATATATAAGGGGCTAGCATCGCGTAGCCTGTTTATGTTTAATCTGTTTTTAATACACCACGAATGTGTGGAACAGTATAATGATGCCTAGCGCTTGGCCTACAATAGATAGACCAATAGCTTGTAGAACCTCTTATTAGTAATTATTAATATGGTTGAAATAATTCAGCTACTTTGTTAGCAAACTATAATGGTTGAGATTTAAATATTTCCACATTTTTTAAGAATTTAATGTGTTCTTGTATTTATCACAAGTCTCAATATTCCCTTTTGTTTTCTGTCGTTTTGCATAATTACAATGAATCTTTTTAAATCCCTTTAACTGTGTTTCTGTCTTCCCTAAATATAGTGAGCTTTTCTGGTAAGCCCTTGTGCTTTCAAATGATAATTGCGGTGTTCTGTTAAACGTACCGAGATTTCATTTACAATTATTTATGCTACGAAAATAAAAAAAAAAATTTAGAAAAAAATAAAGATATTCAAAAAACTCCGGGGAGAATTTTTTTATAATAACCACTTTTAAAATTAATTATACACAAAAAAATTCAAAAGGTAACAAAACTGTTATTTTAAGGCCTACACTGTCAAAGATTTTTTAAAAAATTGTTAAATTCTTATAAAATATTATAAAGAGTAGGGTAGTAGATTATATTTCATAAAACAATATCAATGTAATATTATATGGTAATACCAGCCTAATTCATGAAAACGCCGACGGCATCCATACGAGTTTTTCATTTATTTTTTATTTATTGTAAATTATAGACGCGTCGACAACTTTGGTCATTAGCGTCTTGATTACATTAAATAACAACACACTTAAAACTAAATGACATCACAAAACATCCATGAGCGGAGGCGGGATTCGAACCCACGACAGTCTGATTCAGAGGCCGCGACGCTAACCATGAACCACACTGTCCTCACGAGTTTTTCAAGCTCTCTATTAATTAAACGTGGACAATTAATAGAGTTTGGGTTTTTCACTACCGTTTAAACATAATTCTAGAAAAATAGTCCTGAAATAATGTATTAGCTCCACAAAAGTTTTTACTAATAGGTGCCTAATAAAAAAGTTTCTTATAAAAATTTTGAGTTTCACGAGTGTAAAATTTCCATAATAATAAGGCGTTGAAATTATTGAGCATAAATCATGACTCGTCTATTACAAACCTCCAGTCCCCAGATTCTAAAAAAAAATGTGTTTTAAAGACCACCAACAGCTAAGGTTATTTGGGACTAGCACCAATTCATATTTTCAATTCATTTTTTTTAATAATAAATTGAAAATCCAGTTGACACTTTTACCAGCTCTCGGACTAGAACCCGGGAACTGGGGACTTGTAATAGAGAAACCATAGCAATGCCATGTAAACAAGAGCATTACTACACGCTCGGCTATTCTCAAGCCCCCCCAGATTCTAATTTGCGTGTATCGATAATTGGATGTTCAGTTTATTTTTAATAACTTCGAATTCGTACTAAGTCCAGATAACGCTGGTAATTGGTGAAAACTTCAACGTTTGCGTGCTTCAAATTTTATATAATGAACACGAAACCGATCTACGGTAGAATTTAGTAACATGTTTATTTCAGAATGTTTTATTTCTAAAACACTTAAAGGAGATACATGTATGTATATTTTTCAAAGATTAATTACTTTTAATTCTTTTGCGTCACCATTAAAAAACTATCTGAGTTTTTATCAATAATTAATTGTTTCAGATAGTTTCAAGAACATCACTGATTTACTTGGATTTTATAAGAAAATAATAGAAGAATAATCGCATGAGAAAATTGATAAAATCTCAGATATTTTAAAATCTATTTTCATAAAAAAAACATAACGCAAACAAGTATCACGCTTGACGTTAAAAATCGACCACAATAATATTAAAGTTTATAAATTTAAATCATGAACGATTTGTTTCACAATTTTAATTTATAAAAACAATACGAGTGCTTTTAAGTAAAATCCATCAATTGCCAAAGTTACGTAGGCCTAGTTTCACTTTTAATTTTTATTTTATAATGAAATAAAAATCCAGTTGGTATTATTTTCACATAAGAATTTCTAAAAAAACGAGTCAAAATATTTCAGAGGGTGGTAGACTGTAGCATTTTAAGCAAAAAAGTTCAATACTGAATTATTGTGCCATATCCACTACTTTTAAAATAGCTGTTTTACTTGAATCCATATATGCATGTAAAGTGACATTTGACAGGCCGGTGTGTGCGAACGTATCTTTCCCACACTAATGTGGGAAAGCAAATCATTTCCTTAGTAATTTATATTTATTCGCCCTGATTCTCCCGCTATTACCCATGACAGCTACTCTCGGCCTACTATTCGCGACACAAAATGAACTGTCAATATTTTTTGAAAATACTGAAAATGAAGTAAAAAGCAGCTATTTTATAGTATGGGTATGCGTATGGCACAAATTACTATACAGGGTGAGTTCGACCACCCGTATCAGTCGTTTTTTTCGAAAACGGTTAGTCGTAGAGAGTTGTGTCAAAAATTTGTATTATAAAAACCCTAATAAAGAATCGAATGGTGATAATTTTTCCGGGAAGGTTGGCTTCCCTATTAGTTTGCTCCAGAATGTCCAGAGCTCCGGAATTATAAATGATCGAAAGTGGTATTGTTGAAAAGATCTTTAAAAAATTAGCAAGTTTTGTACGGATTTTTTTTTATTACTGCCACCCCTGTTAAGTAATATTTGTTTGAAATTACTAAATTAAAATATCATAATAACGAACTTTTTAAAAGTCCGCATTTAAAATTTAGTTACCTATCTATCGATCATTAAACACTGAAGAAGTATACTCACAGTATAACCAGAAGAGCTCAGTAGTATGTATTAAAGAGTAAATGGAAGACAGTTTGAACACTTGTGACAATATCTCAGGTTGCTAGATTTTTTATGCCGACTGCGATCGTTATTATGAAGTTTTGATTTAATAATTTCAAACGATTGTTACTTAACAGGGGTAGCAGTAATTAAATAATTTTTCCTATAAAACTTGCCTATTTTTAAAGAGCTTTTCAACAGTATCACTTTCAACCTATCGTGCTTTCTAAAATTCCGGAGTTTTGAACATATAATAATTTATATTTTATACTTATAGAAATTTACAGGGGTGGCAGTAATAAAAAAAAATTTCCTACAAAACTTGCTTATATTTTTAAGATCTTTCCAACAATACCACTTTCGACCTATCGTTACATTTATAATTCCGGAGTTCTGGACATTCTGGAGCAAACTAATAGGGAAGCCGACCTTCCCGAAAAAAAAATTATCACCATTCGATTCTTTAATAGGGTTTTTATAATACAAATGTTTGACACAACTCTCTACGACTAACCGTGTTCGAAAAAAACGACTGATACGGGTGGTCGAACTCACCCTGTATATATCTCGTGCGTATAATGATATTACGATGTTAAAACACGCTATACTGTCACTACTCGTCAGTAATATACCTCATTACGTCACTAGATATACCTACGCAATCTACTATTATAATATATTATTGCCCATAGGGGTAAGGTTTATAAAATTAAGGCGAAAACGCGAGACGAACTGATCGAAGCTGCTGCTCGAATAAAAAAAACGGAGAGACGCACTTAGATTAACAACACGCAACCTTTTGACGTGAGGTGTAAAGTGTATTGACGTTGACGGTAAAATTTTCAAACATATATTGCATGAATGAATGAATTGTGGATTATAGACGCTCGACAACAGAGGTCTACATATATTGCAAACGTGCAATTTTTCTTGTTTTTGAAGTGAAAACTTTCTTAGGCGCGTTAGGCACTCTTTGCCTGGGTAGTGAAATAAAGTGAACCGTTCGCATTCGCGACCCGACGGTGACATTCGCTGTATCGGGGTTACTCGGCTTAAACACACATAAAGCAGTATGTCTGTAATACTAACGTTTCGGTTCTGACTGGTCACTCTCTTACAACTGTGCCTGGCTGACATACTTATATCATAAAAACACACATCGTACAGTTGCGCAGATAGCGTAGTAAACAGCGTCTTTGCGTTGTATGCATAGGAACCTCGGTTCGAAACCTGATGGCAACGTAGAATTTTCGACGTATTTTTTTTCTAAATTCTACAGGATATTTATTTATACATTTTTTAAATTTTTGTTATATTCTTTCTTTGACAATAATTATAATTTTTTTGAAACCAAGGTGTGATAAATTAAAAATATTATTTTAGTAATAAATTATTTTTAGTTCATAAATGCGCTAATAGATGACACCGAAAAACCTTTTTTGATAAGCACTTAGTTGTAGTTTATGACAGCGCTAATAGCTGACACTAAATAATTCGTTTAGAATTTAGATAATTATCGTTAAGGTATTATATTAATTAAATTTAATAATTGTATAGGCCCATTTTAATATATTTATGATTAAACTGTGTGATAAAAACTTTTTAACAAAAAAAAACCTCCTTCAAAAAGCCACTAAAAAGAGGAAAATACTGGAATTTTGAGGTCTGCGTCAATTTAATAAAATATGAAGTCGGTTAAAAAGAAGATATTATAGGTAGGTACTATACTTTTTAACCGACTAAATAGTTTATTAAATTGGCGCAGACCTCAAAATTCCATTATTTTCCTCTTTTTAGTGGCTTTTTGAAGGAGGTTTTTTTTTTGTTAAAAAGTTATTTATTTTTTACTTTTTAGTGTCAAAAAGTGACATTTACCTTAAAGGAATCACACGCCGTTCTCACTTTTATTAAAAGCAGCCGAACTACTAAACCGATTTTGATGAAATTTCTATGGGACCAATCTGAAAGTATATCCTTTCAAATAAAAAAAGAATCTTCCAAATCAGTTTATAAATGACGAAGTTCTGAGGTAACAAACATAAAAAAAAATTTAAAAAAATACAACTGAATTGAGAACCACCTCCTTTTTTGAAGTCGGTTAAAAAAATTATATATATATTTTAAAATTAGAAAACTGAAGTATTCACTTCTGTCGTGTGGTCATAAGTAGGTACACACCCATTTTTTTCTCTGTTTACAAATAAAAACTGACGTATCTCCTTAATCATTCAGTATTGGACACATATTCAAACGGAATTTTTTACTTTAAATGATAAAGTCTGCCTTCTCCCGAAATAGTTCTCTTTCCTCATGAAACACCCTGTATAAACAACGACGCAGAAACTATCTTGACTATTATTGAACTTTTATTGACTATATTATAAAGCACGTTTTTTTGCAAGTCCGGAGTACAATTCCAGCAGACGAAAACGGTGATGCAGATTGGACGGTCCTTCAGTATGATTAAGTTGTGAACATCTAAAGGGTTGTTGCAAATATATATATATTTTTGATTAAAATGTTTGAACGTTGAACTGTACTGTTCATTCTGATAATATAGACCTTATCAAAAATTAAATACCGATATGGTAAAAGTGGATAACTAATAAAAAATAAATCCTACCTTGAAATTCCTCCAACAAACTGAACAGCGATTGCATACTACGACACCCCCATATTACGACTGTGACAGCACTTTCAGGTCAAACTTTCACCTGAAAAAATGTCATTTTTTAGATTAGGTACCTACCTAATAAAAAAACACACATTGATATATTATGAAAAGATTGTATATTCAGCTTTAAAACAAAATATTAGAATATTAGGTTATTAATTTTTATGTAATATGTATCTCCAGTTTCAAATTTAACCAAACAATCGAATCAATATCACAAAGTAGCATATTAGTAATTTTACTAATTTTACTAATAATAGAAAATGACCAAAATAACAGATATTGTATAATTATTAAAAAATATAATTGTGAATACGTCGTACTCAATTTTTTTTATTAATTATACAATATTGTCTGTTGTTTTGGTCATTTTCTATTATTAATTCAATTATATACAGGCGAAAAATCATTTACAGTTCTAAATATTGTTCAGTAATAATATTGTTTTCAAAAATCGCGGTACCTATTGAAAATATAAATAGTATATTTTATTAAAATACACATTGCAACTCAAAGTCGTATTCTCAATCAAAAACTTACATCTAATCATGCATATAATATACTAGATTTATAAAGAAATAAAAATTGAAATATTTACTTTTTGTTATATTATATTATTTTGTCAGATCACTAAACACAAAATACTGACGTTAAATAAAATATGTAATTAAATTACGATTTTTATGAAAAGCAACATTAAAACTATATTTTTTATAAGTACAGAATATAGTATATTATTTCACTCGTCACGGCAGAACATGGACAGAACTGAACACGACTCATATTTTGCGACGTCCTACATCAGTGTTAAATAACTATGTACTTCTAAATTATGAAAGTACATCGATTAGATAAAGACAAACAATAACTTTGAGAGAAATGCCGAATGACTTAATTATGTAAAACAATACAGTTTTTACAAATGTTTTTTGACTATAAATTTGTTCAGAATTAAAAGTGTTTATTTTTTGTAATACTTATACGAAAATGATCAATACTAGTATATTATAAGGCATATGTTTGTATGAACCGAGCATGTACATTGTACATTATCTCAAAACTCGAAAACTACTAAACCGATTTACATAAATATTTCAGTGACAAATAGCCCATACTGTCAAGAGTAACATAGGCTATATATTCATTATTACGTTATGACAAAATGGTGACGAGCAGTGCAGTGGCGGACTAGGGGGGTCGGGGGGCAGAGGGGGCGGTCCGCCCCGGGCCTTCGATCCTGGGGGGCCTTCAAATCTCGACAAGTCCTTCTTAATCAAATCCCAAACAAGGCCAAAATATGTTTGGTAAGTAAGAGGCAGTTTGGAGTTGGAGGCCCCGTACGTATACAAAATATAAACGTAGGTAGGTCGTTTATTATAAATATTTGATTTTTTTTGTCAGCCATTACATCTATATTATTCATTTTTTACGAAATTTACACTACAAATACATCAATTTCTAAGCAGACCGGGGGCCTCATTTAGTTCTGCCGCTCCGGGCCTCCGACGGGCTTAGTCCGCCACTGGAGCAGTGAGCGAAAATAGAGATTTGCACCTGGGAGAGCCTGGACTGGGTTGCTTTAGTTTACACATAATAAAATTTTAATGAGGTCCGTAAAAATGTGTCGACGGTGGGCTAGGTGGTGGCCCCTGATATATAATACCTATAGTTTCAATATTGTCGCAGTCACAACTTTATATGGACCTGATGGTAGGCCCATTTAAACTCGGCAGTTGCCGGTCTAAAAATCAATAACATTATAGAAGTGTGACTAGCAAACAACAAAGATGATCTTCCTTTGTGTAAGGGTTGGGGGTGTGGTTCTCAATTTATTTTTTAAATTAAAGTCTACTCATAGAGTCTGCAACATAAGAGGTGTTTAGGGTGTTGAAATAAACGAACTGCTTCACTGTTACCATTATATAATATCCGCTAGTAAATGAACTCCGTTTCATATAAGCGCGTCTCAATTTAACTGAAATTAAATTGTGTTACGTCGGGTCACTCATTAGTTGCACGAAGAGGCGCTATTAAACAAAGTAACAGACATCTTCTATTATAGGTAATCTTAAAAATCTGAAGGGTACAATAATTAAGGTGTGTCTATTGTATCTTTTTTTCTGGCTGAATACAGGTAAAAAAACATTAATAGTCATGATTGGTAAAACAGTCCCTTTCCAACAACAGGTCTTAAAGAGAAACTGTTCTAAATAACTGCTATGAAATAACAAATTTTTGTTGTGGAAACATTTTCCTGAATTTTAAAGAAGAAAATGTTTCTCAGCAATTTTCATGCATTGTTTTAATTTATTAGGAAGTTTCCATTAATACTAATAATGAAACTGTCACATCATTATAATAAAGATAACTTTAAAAATTCTGAAAGAATTATTTTGATATCTTTAAATTCAACGGAGATATTCAATTTCTTGTACGTGGGGTCGCAATCCATTCGCAAACGGAACTGATTTGATCATAATAATAACAGTCAAAAATTTAGATATGTTAATATTTTTCGTCATCAACTGGTTTGTTTTTAGTGTTTCCATAACAATTTACGAGTTTAATGAAAGAGATTTATCTCTATAAAATTATCACACATACAAACTGAAAAAAAAAACTTTTAAAAATATTGTGCCGCGAAACGTCAACAGCACTGAGAACGTCATTGCTCGGAGAATTGTCAAATTCAAACTTTGAAGTAGCATAACTTTGTTGTTTTTAAAGATATTTCAAAAATTCTTTCGTCATTTTTGTAATCTTTAGATCTATGATTTAGACCATAAAAATAAAAAGTGAAATTTCTTAATTATTTAACAAAAAATAATGGTTCTTTTTGCAAATGTTCGCTTGGTATCAGTTGTTAGATTTTATCCCGTATTATAATGATTATAAGTTATTTTCCAATGATAGGCGTACTGTTTCTGTTTTTTTGAACAGAATTTATTCGAAATGATTAAATAAGGGGTTTTCCTTTTAATCCAGTCAAATGGTAGTTTTAAATTGCGTTAATTAGAAGTTTGATGAAATTTTAATGGTAGATGGGGAGAGCCAATAGGACACTCCAGCCAAGTTTACCCCCTCGGATTCCGCAAGGGGCGGCCGCCATCTTGAATTTTAGGGATAAAATCATGTATCTTAGTAAATACTGCTTGTACGTGAAAAATTAATATTATAAAAATTATTAAGGAGGATATATCCAACCTCTTTTGTTTGGAAAATTTTTTGAAATTTCTTATTATTCAAAAGTTATAAATTCTCAAAAATGACACTGTTGGGGGTGGAAACGGTTTTTTCGAATTTACAACAAAACGGTCAATCGGGGCGAAAAATGGTTATGACAAAAGTTGTAGTTTTTGAGTTTCTCTACAATACACATGTGTTCAACATTTTTTTTGCTTGCTTGGTGCGAATATAGAAGGCGCCAAAAGTGGACCGGCGCCAATATTTTTGAAAATTTTTGAATTTTGCACATAACAAATTAATCCAAGTCATCGCATTTTCACCAAATACATGATTAGGGGGTTTTCGGGATCGCTGATTAAGAATTCATCACATTCTCACTAAAATTCATCATTCGCCATTTCTAGTAGCACCCCTTACCTACCATTAAAATTTCATCAAACATCTAATTAACGCAATTTCAGACCTATTTTTTCGACTATTTGATTGGACTATTTTCTTCTTATCCATGGTCATAATTGAAAAAAAAAAATATATCTTTTCGTAACTGTTTATTTGGTAACTCGTTACACAACAACCCTTTTTAAAAAACTTTAAAAACTCTTATAACCTTTTCCCTAAAAATCTGTGTTTAAAAACCTGTTTATTCGTGAGGAATTGTTATTATTGAGTAGCATAATTCTGAGGACAGTTATTTTTTGAAACCGTTCTTTTCCAGTAACTGTTCTAAAATAACTGTTACTGTGATTTTATCCCATCACTATAAAATAATATAACACCTATCGATTTTTTATAAGCTGGAGGCGACCGTATTTGTATTGGATATTATAAAAATAAAATATGTTAAAATGAAGTTTCTGGCGACTAGTCTAATCATAGACGCCGATTTTTTACACTGATAACTTTTTTATTTATTTTTTTACCTATTTTGTTCTGTTGTCCACCGATTTCATTTGTAGTAACATATAAGTACATGAATATTAAACACATTTTTCCCCTTCGAAACAATACTTTTCTAGAAATTAACAGATTAAGCAGGGCGCGCACTCAATTGAATCAATTTTGGCCGACGCGGCATGGAATAATTCAAAAAAGCTGGGTTTAAAACATCTTTTTCTAAACTAGCGGCCCGGTCCGGATTCGCGTGGGTGATATGAATTTATAATTTATTAATATACATTAGTATTACTCACTCGTTTCGCTCGATTGCTAGAATTCATGATTTATTAATGCATTACTCACTCGCTTCGCTCGTTCGCTCCAATTTATGATTAAATAATACTTACTCTATTCGATCGCTTATGTCCTAAAGCAAAGTATCATCTATCGAACAGTGAAAAAAAATTTGAATTTGGTTCAGTAATTTCTGAGATTATCCTCGATTTTCACCCGACCGAAGGTGGGCCGGCCAGTTATTACAGCTTATGTTCTAAAGCAAAGTATCCCCTATAAAACAGTGAAAAAAAATTTGAAATCGGTCCAGTAGTTTTCAGGTTTACTTCTTACAAACAAACAAACTCACATTCTCTGTTTATATCAGGTAGTATTATTACAGATATTATAGATTTTACGTTAAAATGAAATGTTTCATGCAAATTGTTTCCAGTTATAAATGAAATTAGTCGTAATAGTGCAAAGTTCGAAAGAACGCAAAGTTTATATGATTTATACTAATAACCAAAAAAACAATGATTTCTGGTACTCTCAAGTTTAAGAAAGACATTCAGATTCGAATACAATGACAGGTACATTATAACCCAAAAATTTTTTGAGAAAGGTGTAACATAACTAATTTATTTATTAGTTATGCTACGCCCCAAACAGTCACGCCACTGTTTGATTACTTCCACTCTCTCTCAAAATGCCGGTGTTACATCATTCAAAATGTCAATCGAATTCTCTAGAATCAAAAATCAAAATTCTTTTTTAGTTTGTTGAAAATTAGTATCACGACGTCGTACACTCTAATGTTTTATTCAAATTAAATTGAGTTTTCTCTTCATAATTCTACAAATGTGGCGAGGCTTGCCCCGTTAAATATAATCCACATTAAAGTAAGAATTATCTATAGCAAGAGAACAGTAATATATTTTTTTTACTTTGTTTTAATTTACGCATAAATTCAATCTATCATACACGGCTGCGAGTTTGAGTGGGACGAAGTACAATTACTTATTGTTATCAATACGATTGAAGATATCAGTACGATTTATTTGTTATTAAATAAACCACACGTTACGAAATTCAAGTGTACCTTATTTTACCCTAAAATAAGTAACGGAAGAAACAGCACGTTACAAAGGGTAGAACATAGCTGCACAGACAGTGAGGCCTTGCGCCATTTCCGCAACAAACCACTTCTGTGATATTTCACTTATATATTTCACTCTAGCAGAAATTTTTGGGGAATGGGGAGGGCGCCAATAGATATTTTAAGTACTATAAGTTCGTGACCTTGTAGGTTAATACCTGATTTAGGTCAAAAGAACAGGTTGTTTGCTAATTTTCAGTATAACTCATCATCTCATGTTAACTTTCCATTCTTTCAGGCTGAAAACTATATTAATAACCAATTCACTCGGTTCATTTCCATTTTTTAATAAATTCAATACGGTTCATGGGTTCTTGGATTAAAATAAATTGTTATTGATTAATAACTCTTTTATTTATCTTCGTACGACGTTTCGTCTCTTTCGAGACTTACAGGAATGGATGGCTGTTACAGTACTCGATAAAGTCTCGAAAGAGACGAAACGTCGTACGAAGATAAATAAAAGAGTTATTAATCAATAATTTTATATTAGAAATCGTGTCCATCGTGATTATAATAAAATTAAGAAAAATCGCAGGATAGTGGACAAAATATTTGTTAAGAAAAATCGCAGGATATATTTTGTCCACTATCCTGCGATTTTTCTTAATTTTATTATTAATCAATAACAATTTATTTTAATCCAAGAACCCATGAACCGTATTGAATATATTAATAACTGAAAAAAATGTAACGGAATTTGAACATTTCGTTGTTTAAGTGAAATTCAAATACGATTTTATCTACTCAAATCGCGGATATTTTACTTAAAATAAAAATAAATATTATTGATTCTGAGATGCCTTCAGCTTTTCTTCAAATCTATATCTTAGTTCTACAGAAAACAAATCAAATTCACTAAATACATTTAAAAAAAACACACGAAAATTAGACAGGGTATTTTGATGTACTATAACCCCAGCTATAGATGGTCCTGTCTATAACAAAAAATCAACGTAGCTTTAATTGTCGTTTTTCGATTAATTAACACCCCTGATTTTTGCAGACACTTGTATAAATGATATAACAGGCTGCAGGTATACTGTATGTATATTATTATTAAATAACACGTGTTTAATCAAAGTACTGGATCAAGTTGCCAGAGGCGACGCGATCTGCGAATCTGGGGAGCTGATGGTTTGTCCGCTGCCGGCCGGTCAGTCAGCGGCAGGTGTTCGCAAAACACTTGCTGACCAGTCTGATCGCTTACGACCACTGACCACACAAACCTGCATTGATAATATTGTGTTGATCTTTCAAACATTCCAATATCACGGAGCCGTCGATGCGGTAAAATTCCGTGCATGCCTTTATTAATTTTAGGTAAATGAAACAAAGTTTGGGGATAATACTGATTTTTTAGCATTTTACATATTATACTACCCCCTAAAATCGGTATGGAAAACTTTCATGTTCCAAAATATTATATACCTAAGCGGTTGCAAGGTACCAAGCGTGTAGCAAGGTAGTGATTTATATTGCGTTTTCATGTCTTCTATATATTATAGGATTCCCATCCGTCCTCTTTTCCCCGGATATCATCCTCTTTTTTAGGGCGTCTAGTCGCCTGTCGTTGTTCTCGCTTCGCGTACTTGCCTACAGTTTATATTTTTATAATATGTATCGTATATTAGTAAAGATAGGTATTAAGAAAACCCTACACCCCCGTTTTACCCCCTTGGGGATTAAATTTAAAAAAATTCTCGAATATGGGTTTGCTTATTTTTAAGGAAGAGTTTGTAAGCTTTATGGTTCCTGAGATTTCGTGATGAGTGAGTGAGTCAGTGATTGAATGGTATTTCGCACTTATACAGGGTGAGTTCGACCACCCGTATCAGTCGTTTTTTTCGAAAAGGGATAGTCGTAGAGAATTGTGTCAAAAATTTGTATTATAAAAGCCCTAATAAAGAATCGAATGGTGATAATTTTTTTTCCGGGAAGGTCGGCTTCCCTATTAGTTTGCTCCAGAATGTCCAGAACTCCGGAATTATAAATGTAACAATAGGTCGAAAGTGGTATTGTTGAAAAGATCTTTAAAAAATTAGCAAGTTTTGTACGAATTTTTTTTTATTACTGCCACCCCTGTTAAGTAATATTTGTTTGAAATTACTAAATTAAAATGTCATAATAACGAACCTTTTAAAAGTCCGCATTTAAAATCTAGCTAGGTACCTGTCTATAGGTGCATTTTCATGTGATTAGAGGGATAATAAAAAAAAATCCTGAGGAATCCACTAAAAATTCTGTTTAAAATTTGGTTTCGATCCATTAATGATTAAACGATATGGTCAGCCAGACCTCTGCACATACGGATGAAGGGATATAATATAATATTCGCATTTTCGCTATGTATATTGTATAGGCATCATAAAACGTCAAATACATTGAAATTCCGAATGCGAATTTTTTTTTCGCCATTACAAGATTTTCGCTCTCCTATAGTTGCTTGTAAATAAAAAAAATGTAAATTTTGTAAGAGCGCACTTTCTACTGAAAAAAAAATCAGAAGCTAAAACATACAATGTACTTTCTCGTAATCGTGTTAAAGAAATCTCTTTTAAAATTTATGTTGCTTTTAAAAAGCCTACCTGATATGCACATTTAATTATAACGCTTATAAAAATGATATAAATGAACTAAAATAAAGTGACTTGAATGGCATGACTAAGGCTCATAATTTAGTTTTAACTGAAAATAATTATTCTGTTCTAAAATTAGTTTGTTGAATGGCCAGAAATATTATTTTTTCTGAAAAATACCGTAAAAATATTATGAATGAAGCGAAAAGAAATAAATCTACAAATTAAGTGTTGTGTGTTTCAACTTTAAGGCTAGACTAGTTTAATAGGTATATTCCTACAAAATAAGGCAACAGCGTGAAGTGACATTTTTTTAATGTAAATCTGACATTTTTGTACCATGTGACTTTATTAAATAACAATAAAATTTATTAGAATTTATAGACAATGTCCTTCTATATAACAACACGTAAAGATTTTCAAAATTAGTACTTACCGAGGTACTTACATATTAGTAATGTGTACAGAATTGTACAAATTTCATAAAAAGGTTACAAATTTGAAAATATTGATGCGTTGTATAGAAAAACATTCTCTATGTACCGAATCTTATAAAAGAAACGTCGTCATCTTGCATTCTCAGAAAAACAATTCGATCTTGATGAAATGGAAGGACTATGGTTTACTGTTTTATCATAATATTTAATTTTTATGTCGGGGTAATTTTTAATTTTACATTTTTTATCATATTATTTATTTTAAAATTATATCCCTGTTCACGTTTAAAACTTTGCAGTTTTCCTTTTTAACGTAAGGATAATGTAAAGGGGTTGTAGTTACAATTTATAGGTCTTAACACTTAACTGATCTTGGAAGGTGCAAAGTACAATAAAGATTATATAAAATTATTCTCAGTGTTATAATTAAATTTATTTATTCATGTGCTACCGTTGTTTAATATTATATACAAGTTTCATATTGCATATTATTCATCTAATGAATATATACAGGATGTTGAAATACCGACGAACGGCTAGGGGTGAAAAAGCACATTAAAACTCACATATTTAGATGATAAATCATTGGTTAGAAATGTTCCGGTTCTACGAAATTATAAAATCTCAAAACAAGTAAATTTATTTTCTGAAATTATCGGTTATTTCTATACAGTTCAGCTGTTTAGTCAAGGCTACTGGTACCAAAATCCAGTACTTTTTGAGACCCGAAAGATTTTGGTTTGGCAACGAAATAATCAAGAATAACAGATTTCTCACATTAATCTTTAATTTACTTATCTCTTAGAATTTAGCCAGCATATACACTAATTTAAATCAGTAATCACGTGCGAGATCGCCGACTTGCTTTACATTTTGGCTCGCCGCTCCTCCCCCTTTTGTCTTAACTTGGACTTGGAAAAAAGTAGGCTTTTATACACTGAAAGAATTTTTCAAATTGATTCAGTACTTTCGGCAGAGATTACCCGTAACATAAAACTTTTCTTTTTTATAATATTAGTATTATAGTCATTATATAGAGTATAGACTATATAGAGTATAGATGATGGTTCATGACGCAATAACATAATACAGTAACTCTGTCGCCCCTAAAATTTTAACGACACATTTTTGACTCATGGTTCCTCATCCAAATATATTTGTTTTAGTGCACTCGTTCAACTCTAGAAGTTTGTCTGTAGAGCTTTTGAACATCTTGTATATTCACAAATAATGGTACTTGTTTATTGCACTTCCTGTGTAACATTTTATTTATTAACGTAAGTACAGCTGAAAGACTTTATTCTCTGCATTTTATGAAAGTCTTGAACACGTTTCGTCCAAATATTACTTTATTCAACTTTGTCGAAATAATGTGGAATAAGAATGATAACGTTATTGTTTCCCAAATTTCATAAATTATTATTGAAAAGCACCTGGCAAGTTTTGTGTTTTCTACATCTACAGTGGCTGCCACGTGAAAAAATACTTTCCCCTAAAATGCTTCTCAAAATCCCCCAAATAAAATTAAAATCCCCTAAAATTAAGATTTATTGAAATATCTACAATTATTATAATTGAGCTTTCAAATAATTAGGTCTGTTTCCGAAGACAATATATTATTTTTTGACAGTATTTTTTTTTCTCGTAACACGCACGGTAAAAATTATTGATTGCATACAAATTTTTAGCTAGGCGAATCTTAGTGAAAATACTGCAACTTGCGCAAACATCTGAATTCTCTTAATTTAGATGTAAATTACAATAGTTACCTACCGGACATTTGAATATAATTCCCGAAACAAAAACATCCAACAAAATCCCCTAAAAATTCCCTGCACTCATATTCCTTACCACATATTCTGTCATGGAAGTTCAAAATACCCAACTTATTAAAGATATTTAATTGAAGTCTGAAATCATTGAAAAAATTGTTAAAAAAATATATTTTTACAAATAAAATAAAAACACGTTTATATCAACGCACTATAACGTTTAAAAGCGTGGGGCACACGATGAATAAAATAAAATATATAGGTATACAGTGAGTGTCCCACAATCTTAAACGTTATAGAAGGGAAAGAAGTATATTTTATACTTTTCAGCGCGTTTGTATAAGCGTTTTATATTTTTTTAAAAATATACATCTTTATTTTCAAATTTTTAGTCATTACCTATACAATATAATATTTAAATTTTAAATTACTGGAGACACGTTTTCCCACCATCATTTCCACCACCTGTTTTTATTTCTATTTTTAACTTGTTATGTAAATATTATTATAGCCAAAATATCAGAATACAAAATATCAGCATACGGCTGCAAAGTTTCACGTCAATTGGACATTTGGAAAATTTTTTTACATAATATACAGGGTGCAGCAGAATGGAGTCCCACATTTGACAAGGTGACTGACCATTCCGATGCGTATGTAAAACGGTGGGGGAGGTGCCATTTGTTCGGGCGGGCGATAAGGTTTGTTAGTAGACACCATGCCTTGGTCAGCTGAACAACGGGAATACGTAATCGAAGTGTTTTTTCAAAAACTCTGAATCTGCGCCTTCGTATAAATCCAAACGTCGCCGTTCCAGAACGGAAAACAATACTGAAATGGGTCGCAAATGTATAAGGGCAACTGGAGAACTTCACCAAAGAGCTCTTCACAATCCGAAAGTCACCGTTTGGTGAGCGGTGTCAAGTTTGGGCGTTTTGGGGCACTGTTTTTTTTAAGAGGATGATATTACCGGAACTGTGACTTTCGACCGCTACTGTGGCATGTTGCAGAACTTTTTTAAGCCCAAATTGGCAGAATTTCAAGAAGATGCTTTAGAGCACTTCTGGCTTCAGCAGGATGGGACAACGTCCCACACTACTCGTCGCTCCCGTGCCATTTTGCAAGAAATGTTTCCGCGATATCTCAATTCAATACGAGGCGATATTGAATGCCCGGCTCGTTCATCTGATCGAAACCCCTGCGATTTTTTATGGAGGTACAAACATCGGCCTTAAACTCTCGAACAAGGCCATAAGAGAAGAAATCGCCACTATTCCTCGAGTCTCTCGAGATATGTTGGAGAAAGTGATGCAACACTTCAGAGAAACACTTCGGATGTGTATGATCCATGACGTACGCCTTTTGAGCGACATAATTTTTAAAAATGAAACCTTATTACTTGTGCCATTCAAAAATAAAAGTTTTTTTCGTATCTTTTACCATTTATTTATATTAATCTTTTAAATGTGGGACTCCATATTGTATGTTGTATGTAAGGGTGCTTACATACAACATACAATATTGAAGCTAATATAAGCGTGTTAAAATAGTTTTTACCAGAAGCATCGCTCGCGTTAATGACTTTTTTTGGCATAGTCTGTCCTATGCTCTAATGAATAACAAACACTACAATGCTTGTCCGATCAAAATAGATTAATCAGTTTTTGAGTTAACCTGAAACAAGCACAGAGAGATAGATAAAAAATATGAAAATGGCTAATTCGGTGTCCGTATCATAAACTGTCCAATGTCTAAGGATGGACCTCGAGTTGTGTGAGTCAAATTTATTTTTACTCGGCTTTCGAGTGACTCGAGTCAACTCGAATCGTTGAGTGACTCAAATCAGCTAGATCCACTCGATTGGCGAGTTAACTCGGGACACTCGAATGGCCTGTAGTGACTCGAGTGAAAAGTACAAGTTAAAACATGCTTAGCCGATGTATGACATACAATATGCATGCCTTAATCTTTAATTTGAAATTCAGTACATAGTTTGAGTTGTTTTATTTGTTAAATGTTTGTGTAAACTGTAAAACTGATTGCTAATAGATCGTGTTTAGAATGAGTGAGAGGTACACTAAATGTGGTCAGTGGTTACTCATTATTATGACATGCCTGTATGTAAAAAAAATGACTCGAGTTACATTGTCACTCGAGTGACTCGAATTATATCTAGTGATGTGCCGGATCG
Organism: Mongoloraphidia duomilia; assembly: GCA_039654895.1. Taxonomy (NCBI): domain Eukaryota; kingdom Metazoa; phylum Arthropoda; class Insecta; order Raphidioptera; family Raphidiidae; genus Mongoloraphidia; species Mongoloraphidia duomilia. The sequence goes on along the minus strand of CM077517.1, from coordinate 32,578,488 downwards.
TTAAAAATGTATATCCGCGGATACAGATCTGAATACGGATATTTGGTCTCAAGATCCGCGAATACGGTTACGGATACGGATCTTAAGTTTCTTAGAGTACGCGGGGGTAAATACTAAATATTGCACATCGACCTTTGGAAAGAGACTATCTGTTATGGGAAAAAATTATTGACCACAATATTAAAAAATAAAAAATAATCTGAATGGAATTTAACTGTTTTTCATTATTACCTAATCACCTATATACAGGGTGGACCAAGTTATAGTAGCAATAATTCACCATTCGATGGTCCATCGAAAAATAAGTAAACATGCATAATTTTATTTTTTTCCAAATCGCTTTCTAAGGGAGATACAGCCCTTCAAAGTCCAGTTTTAAAAATCAATACTGACAAGTGTCATAAATTATCTCAAAACCAAGTATCGCCTACTTTGTTGGTTATTTTCATAAGTTATTTATTTGTTGTTTTTAATTTAATTAATGAATTATTTATTTAAATTCGTCAAACAGTAAAAAGTTTACAATTGTTGTATAAGATTCCAGACCTATTATTTTCATAGGTGGCTATTTTAGAAGTGTTCTAAACTTTCAACTCTAATTATCTCGTAAACGAAGCCTCAAATCGAAATTTCGCAAGAGTGACTCTTTTTTTCTTAATTGAACAGGGAATTCGAAAAAAATGTTATTCTTTAAAAATATCCAGTGGCGCAGAAAATAGGAAAGGAAAAGTGAAACAACCCCCCTGTATCTACGCCACTTGACAATTTTGACAAAAGTTACTTACGTCAAGTAATGAGTATCTATTGTATAAATACTTGTACCAAATTTGGTCAAAAACGCATTAATGACCTGAGAGTTAGGACAAAAAAAAGAATTTTAAAACTGAACTTTGAAGGGGTGTATCTCCCTTAGGAAGCGTTTTGGAAAAAAATAAAATTATGCATATCGACTTATTTTTCGATGGAACATCGAATGGTGAATTATTGCTACTATAACCTGGTCCACCCTGTATATATAAAATTTTATCTATGAATTGAAAATTGATAAGGTAAAAGATCCGCCAAAAAACTAACGGATACGGATACGGATCTTTCTTTTCCCTCGGATATCCGCGGATACGGATACGGATACGGATATCCTGCACATCACTAATTATATTTTCACTCGGGTGAAGAAATTGTCACTCGAGTCTTATCTTGACTCGAGTAGCATTCGAGTGACTCGTTTTGTACAGGCGAGTGACTCGAGTGAAAAAATCTCACTCGAGTCCCATCACTATGTCTAAGTCGAAATTTCGTTAAAAATACGATTACTAACAACGTTATTTATACATGTATTATAGTACATACCCTAGAAGAAGTAAAGGGGAATCTGTACACGTTATGCAACTATAGAATACAATGTTTTTCATTCATGTGTTTGATTTCGTTATTACAGAACGGCGTAACTGAGTTATTTATATCTCTGGTCACGTGCCATTAAACTGTTTTCCTCATTAAAATTGAAAATCCTCTGTGCTTACAATAACCACACATGCTATATAGACTGATTTTTAACAATTTCGTAAAATTAATTACAGTAAAGATTATACTTAATTTACAATCCGTATAATAACTAAATATTTAAAAACACGGTCAAGCATGAACGTCCTCCATGCGCCTACAGTTTCTTACATCAATCGCTTTAGTTTTCCTGTAATTTTTACCAGCCTCTCTATATAGATATACGCCTGATTTTTTCAAAATTTCTGACTTCATATTTTCAGAGGTAAGTTGTATACTTTTTTTGCTATATTTTTTTATAAAATAACGTAAAAAAATAAAAAAAATATTTTTAGTATTTCCAAAGTGAACCCTTTCCGACCATAATATGCTAAATAAAAAAAAAAATTTTTTGAATTTTATATTTTACGTATTGGTCGCAGAGGAAGCAATTTTCTTTTTGTGAAAAGGACACTGGAATATCTTCGAAACATATCATCAGGGCCGCAGTAAGGGTAGGGCGGAGGGGGCGACGGCCCCGGGCGCATCAAGTTATGGGGCGCCAAAGGCGCGCCAGTATTTTATGTGCCAGGCTGATTACTACTAGACAAAACATAAAATATACAATAAATAAAAAATAAAAATATTGCAAAATATAATTACTAAAGATAGAAATTATGAAATATTTGGCGATAATTTCTATAGAAATATCTATTGCAAAAGACTTGAATTTAAACCAATTTGCTCAATTGAAGGCCAGAAAAGTGAAATTTTGATTTTTCGTAGACCGTAGTTAGGTAATTTTTTTTATAACGTTTATTTTGCAGTTATTAGTGAACATTTTGTATGTTTTTTAATTATTTATGTTGAAATTTCTTATAAAAATCTCGTATCATGCATTTTTTGTTTGTTTGAGGAAGGGGGCGCAAATTAAAATTTTGGCCCCAGGCGCAAGATTTCCTTACTGCGGCCCTGCATATCATTCTATCTGGATGTCAAATTTAAAGGTGTTAATATAAAGCGTTTATAAGTTACGAGCCTGTACAGACGGATCTTTTCCGTTTATACAATATTGGACCCTCAAAATATTTTATTAGGTAAAACAAACATTTTCAAATAGCGCTTTAATCAACTACCTAGATATAAAATATTAACAAATTTAAAACAAATAAATTTGTTCGTTATTATTTACTTTTTACGCAGACCTTTAGTTTAGTGTATCACAGAAAAAAAACCATTCGCACGAATTAAAGCGTCAGTTATCATACTGTTCAAAGCTAAAAAAAAGTTTTTCGAAAATAACATAAAAGCAGTCACTTCTGTGAAAAAATGTTTCAGTCAAAATTTGAAGAGAAATAAAAAGGACCTTTGTCATTTTCTCTATAGGCGTAATCGTAGCATAAAATATACCACAACGTATATTTTATAATCATCCATATTCATATGTAGATTGAGTATTTACAGAAAAAAACGTGTAAGGTAAAGTTGCCTATTCTAAAAAATATTTTTTAAATATATATTGTATTTTATGTCAATAAAATTATTTTATTGAAATAATTTCCAAAAGTCAACAAGTTCCCGTATCTAAAGATCAAAAAATTATTTGTTTTGTGTGTAAAAAATTCGACGCATAAATTTCCCTTATAAAAAATTATGCTGTTCGTGTCGAAATTTTTTGATAATGAAACTACCGAAGGGTTGATCATAGAACCCTTGAGTAGTTACATCATCTAACAACCTTAATACTTGCTATGATTATTCATTGCCCATATTTTGTTTCAGCGTAAATCTGTTTGAACTTGGTAAAAAAACAACGAATGGATTGTGTGCGTGGCACACATATCCACATTCAGATAAATTTATTTACGCATGTACAAATCGATGTGAAATATAACACACTACAAATATTTATTAATAGATATAGGTAACCTTTTGAACTTAGTGAAAAAACCGCCAACGAATGGGCTGTGTATGTTGGATGCGACGAAATTGTTTGTGTACGTTCATACGGCACACACGTCCACATTCAGATAAAATCATGCATTTGTTAACACACGCACAAATTTATGTTGAATTCAATAGACAACAACAACCTTCCCCCTTGCGTATAAATTCTTGCATATTCTCACACAATACAATGCACAAATACAGATTTAGTATATCCCTCAGGAAATATTTAATGAGAAATAATGGTTGGTTAGGATAATCTGGAGTATGGATTGCACAGTTCTTCAATTCAATTCGGCCAACAATAATTACGTTTTGGAAATTAACAAGCGTTAGATATATTTATATTATCTGCCTGTATCATGTTTTGCGTGGGGGAGGATTTTTGCTTGCTTGTTTATTCTACAAAAGAAATGAAACATCTACAACAGCGCTTCTGAAAATGTGTCGCTAGTAGTTGCCGCGTACCTATATTAATAATGGGCAATGGCAAAACAGTTTTTTTACAATAACAGGTGTTACTGTCCTTCTTCATTAAGAAACCAGTTCTTTTGCTCTTTAAAACCTATTCTTCACGAATGTCTTTCAAGAGCATGTTCGTTACACAGAATCAGATCCCATGAAGCGTAAAAAGAATATATTATGTAGAAACTAAAATGCAATAATGTACGCAGGTTGTTTCATTGAAAATAGTAAAATTTGAGTCAACTTTTGGTGTAACAACTGAAATACAAACAAAACGGCATTATTTTTGTTGAAAAGAGCAAATTAGGTTTATAGTTCAATGAACGAATTCAGTAAAATCCCTCCCACAAATGAGCGCTTTTGAAATGTCGGTTGTATACAGCTAGAGTTAGACTAACAAAGACCGAAGGTCGAAGCTCGCCATTACGTCTAGTTTGATGTTCATATGCAATGCGTGAAACTGGCTTTTGCACAAACAGTACTGCGCAATCAAAGCACTTCCCAGCAATTAGGGTTCAGTACCCAAAGGGTCCAAACGGAATCCTATTATCAGCATTCTGTCTGTCACAGCTTTCTAGCTGCTAAACTATATAAATTCTAAGTTCTAATATATAAATTCTACAATAAATAATGAAATTGACATGGATATACATTATTTTTTGCCATACCCACTATAAAATAGCTATTTTACATACGTGTATGTATGCATGGAATGGGTCAATTAACAGACAGGTATGTTGAAAGTGTTTTCAAAACACACTAGTGTGGTAAGTAAACAGTTTCCATAGTTATTTATGTTTATTCGCTCTAATCCACCCGCTACTACCTACTCATGGCCTGCTATAAATGTGAAGTTGGCGACGCAAATGAACTGCAAAATTTTTTTTGAAAATACTGAAAATGAAGTGAAAAGTACCTAGATTTTATAGTGGGTATGGCCAAAAATACCATATAATATATCGCGTGCGTAATGGTATCATGACACATGTGACTGTTTTTAAACTCGCTGGTGCTCGTTTTAACATACTGTTACTACTCGTCAGTAATATACCTCATTACGCATCTAGACATGCAATCTACCGTAAACTAATGGCCTAAACCCAGCTAAATGCTATTTTTTTAACGTAGATACGCTTAGGGAGCTTCCATACATGGAGATAAAAAATTAAGATTTTCGAAAATAGCCACGTGGACTGTCTAAATAGATTCCATCAAGTGGAGTACGACATTTTTTTTTCTTTTTCAATCCAAAATGACAACATGGGGCTCCAGCAAAGTGACCAATTTTAGTGCCTCCCGGTCAAATTTGGAAACTATTTGACCTAGTAACACATAGTAACATTAAATTTGTTAAATACGTAGTCTTCACGATTACAACAACGGCAAATAAGTTTTATCAAAATCAATTCAGAGGTTTCTGAGATCCAGTAAACTTCGTCCGATATCGCTAGCTAGGTAATTTATTATTTCACGTTATCTCATTAAGTTTTTGAAAATGAAGTATCTCTTGGCAGATTTTTTTTGTTTGATTACTGCATCTGTTTGTCAATCCTACTGTATAACTGCAAATTTTCAAATCTTAAGTACCAATTTTATAGCCATTAATATCGTCAGATCGTCGTGAGAAACCCAATATAAATGATATAAATACATGCGGTTGAATGTTTCCAAATATTTCCTCTGTTATGTCAAACACATATACAGTATGATCTCAATAAACAAACACGTTATGTTTATTTATTTTGTCGCTGTATGGCACATGTTTGGACATTCCATGGTTGGTTTATTTGTGGGCATGTCTGTGTTATGTAAGAATATACAGCACTTCTTGAATAAGTACATCTTTTTACCGTCTTAGAAGTATTGCTGAGAATTTTGAGGACACATTCTTTGTAAAATTTCGAATCAAAAAGTTCTTTAAAGTTTTTGTCTTCGAAGTGTGACTAAAAACTTATTAATAGTTAAAATTAAAAAAAAAAATTTGTGTTACAGCACATTTTATTTGCTCAGTTCAGTTTTTCTAAAAGAATTATATTTATTGTAAATAATGATAACTATATTTTCTAAAAAAATAAATTAAACTTTGCCTTCGTTCTCATTTATGCAGTCGTCGGATGCAATCTTGTCAATAAGACCACCAAATGCCAGGATTATCTGGGCCTAATACCAATTCATATTTTCGCCGAAAAAATACGTCGGCTTCATGATCATTTATACAGGTTGTCAAGCCTAATTTTTTTCATGAGTTTGCAGGGTTATCTGCGCCTGGTACCAATTCATATTTTCACCAATTCTTAGATTGGAACCTGGAATCTGGGGGCTTGTAACAGGTGAGCTTATGAAAACGCCAAACAAACAACGATATTTCTATATGATTTCGGCTCTTTAAATTCCATTACAAATGTATGTATGAAATTACCAGTCGTCACCCGTGGCTTCGCTGATATAATATCTCATGTGACAGAAACCTTATCTTAACCTAATTGCAATCGTCAGATTTAAGATTTGGTATCAATAGTACCAACGGCACTAAGTGCCAAATATAAATTTTATCAGATATTTGCTTAAAATGGTTTTATGTACCATCGCCAATACCTCCGCAAAAGTTCTAAGTACCATCTAAATAATATTGGCTTCTGAAAATTTTAATAATATGTCGCCACGTACTATGTTCCAGACCATAATAATAAAACTGTTTTATTAAATATTTGTAATTTATAAATTTGGCACTTAGTGCAGAGCATATTTTAAGCAATTTTCAGTGGGCGGCACTAGAGTTTGAGAGTTAGGTCCACTAAAAAAATGTTGCAAAGCGTCAAGGATAAATAAAAAGGCGCAATTTTAAAGCATAGTACATTTTATTATATGTATTTAATGAATACAAAACTAAAAATTATAAAATACATTTTTAAAGTGTTGGGTCTCCAAGTCACTATATGAATAAAAAAAAAATTTAACCACACCTGAAGATAGCAACTCGTTGCTAAAACGCGTCGTATTAAAACACAGGAAGTCACAACACGGACATCAATAAATACAAGGTATTTCTAATACTTCATAATATAAAAATTATAGTGTGGTGTCTTTTGCATCTTAACACTTCCACTCTTATTATTGACGGTATGTACCTGAGTTTCATCAAAATCGATCCAATCGTTTTCGAGTGATAATGATACAGACAAAAATTCCACGTTTTCCTCTTTAAACATCCAGCAACAAAACAAAATTACAGACAGAGGCCCATTTACTATTTTATACAAATTAGTTTTGATAATGCGAGGAAACGTAAAAAAACAGCGAATAAAGTTATGAGCGTTTTATTTTAAGTTTGACAGGATAGGCGCTAGCTGCGGGCTGAACCTCACATATGACAGATGAAGCTGATAATATGACCGCACGGTGCGGTCGTTATGTGGTTAAGGTGTGAGTGTGCCTGTGTTGTGCCGGTTAAAACCTACCAAGACCTATGAAGGTAGATGTAAACAGTAAATTAGTATACCTTTACGTTGATCGTGGTGGTAATAGGCTTCCTAACACTACGACGTTGACGAGAAGTCTTATGTAGACGTAAACATGTTTACATGAAGGAAAGAATATACCTACCTCTTCATTTTAAGGGTTTCGTATCTAAATGGCGAAAAACGAAACCCTTATAGGGAACATCCTTTGTCCGTCCGTTCGTCTAGTCTATCACAGGACTATTACATCTAAAAGGCTTGTCGTAGGAAGTTGAAATTCGGTACGCAGATAGTGATGTGTTCCGCAGATATTCCGGAAATCGTTTTAGCAAAAAAAACATGGTTTGCGTCCTATGCAATCAATAAATTGAAAATTTAAAAAAATATATTCCACACGTGGCATAATTGTTGAAAAAGGCTCACCTTGAAGATACTAAAAACTTTTTTGTGAGTTTTTTTAATATTATTTATAAATATTAAATTTAAAATTTTGAAAATTACAAGAAAACTATAGCGAAGGTGAGATTTTTATTGTTTTTTAGATTTATCGCAAAATAGAATATTTTAAAAGGAGTACATACTATTCATTTAGGCCCGTATTCACCAAGATAGAAGTTACTAATCTCAGAATAAATTTATTCCTTGGAATAAAATTAACTTTCAATAGTAACTTCAGGTACAAATTTACTTTATAACATACACCTTGGGCATTTTGTCAAATATTTTGATTCTAAAGCACGTTTACCAAAGATTCGACCGATGGCGCATCGATCGAATATGTAAATTTATTTTATTTTACTACAAAAGCCTTTACCTGAAAGATATAAAATTAATAATTACCTGAAAAGGTCGACAGGTCATAAAGTTATTTGTGCATTACGTGCCATACTATTTTACTAGGCGAATAAATATTTATACCCTTGAAATTGAACAGAATAGTTATTCTTACGATTTATACCTGCAGTAAACTTAACCACGTTTGGTGAATTGAATTATTGCTATTTATTCTGAGTAATAGTTACCAGGGCAATAAATCAACGGAATAAATAACTAACTAGGCTCGGTGAATACGGGCCTTAGTATAAAGAGGCTAGTAAAGATTACAGAAAAACTATAGTAAATGATACACGGAACCCTCGACGCATGAAATGCGTTTATGCTTGACTGTTTTTTTAGTTTATTTATATAATACGAGTGAGCGCCTTTAACCGCAGCTTTTCTTACGTTAATGGCGATTTTGCCTCCAAAAAGAATAAAATAAATTTTTCTTTAGTTTTATAAGACAATGTGAATTTAACCACTATGACTGATGGGTTCTAATTGAATGCAGTAGGGAATTTGATTGTAAAAAGAGGAGAAAAAATATTTTATCCTTTTTGGAGATATTCGGATCACTTTTTTGTAGTCGGTCCATTTAAAAAAAATATTTTATTACTCACAACTAATAATAGGTATGTTTACAGAAAAATATAATTAAATTTTAATACTAAAAATCATTAAAATGGTACAAGCCCGTCAGTAATTAATTTGCTCTCTACTTGGACTCTACCTTTTTAAGTTGATGTCACTAGATAGTAAATGACCTGTTCCACAAACCACTACAAAAAAAAAACAACTGAATGACGTAAAAAAATTGTTGTTAATGGGGGTTGTTAATCATTTTCATATGTGAAATAATAATGCTAATGTTTTTAACACTGATTGCTATACATAAAATGCAACACTTTAACATTCGACACAGTTTAATGCTTGTCACCTACTGATTGGTACAAATGTTGAACACTTGTCAGATAAGCTCTCATCGACAATTTCTCAAACAAATCTAGGTGACAAGATTTATGATCTGTGAAAATATCTTTTAATTTTTTATTATTCTTTCCAAATGCGAAATTTATTATGTCTTACTGGAATGCTAAATAAAACTATGTCATTATTCAAAATAGGTAATATGCATGAAACTTTTCATCGTATATTTATGCAAAATTGAACAAAACTCTAAAATCTGAGAAACATTGAACGATTCGTTGAAGCGCAATAATATATTAAAATATGAATACATTTCAAAAGGCTTAAATTATAGGGTACTTTTCACCTGGTCACGTAGGTGTACAAAAGTATTACTGTCAAAACCGACATTAAAGCAAGCGAAACTGTAAAATCAACGTTTACTTGAGCGAAGCCACAGATAAAATGTTTGTAACATCTTCATTTTCTTATGCACTCCTAGCTAAAAAGCCCGGAGTAGCGTCAGCGCGTGACGATATATACAAAACCGTGAAAACCAAATTGAAATAGGTTTAGTGGTTTTCAAGTATCATGCAGGAAAAGCAAGATATGGAAACGTTTGGGAATCTCTGGCTTACACTCTATTATAATAGTACACCGTCATATATCAGGTTAAAAGTGTTTTACATTGATTAATTAATGGCATGGGGAAGTACAAAGCACAATGCATGCGTTTTTTAATTTGGCTGCAATCAACAAAAAATATTATACCAAAACGATCATGATATCTGATTTTAAGAATTATTTTTATTTCAGTAACATTTTTAGCACGTTTTTCTAATTATCGCGTTCTTTTGAGTGGTTTATCGTTAGTGTATTTGCCCATAAATAATATATCTGGCCATACATTATTTGGCTTTGATCGGATGGTGGGACCTAGGGATCCAACCATAAAAAGTCGACGTTTCATATTATTCTGAACAACTTGATACTATTTTTGAAAATGTTATACTATATTTTAATACTATCGGCTCGGTCCGGCTTTGTCCGGGTGCTATGAATTTATGATTTATTAATGTTACTCACTCGCTTCGCTCGTTCGCTCCAGTTATTATAGCCTATATGTCTTAAAGCATATATGGGCAACGCCCGGCCCGCGGGCCGGATGTGGCCCGCTCCGGCTTTTACTCCGGCCCGCGGAACAATTTAAAATCGCGCTCGAAAAAGTTCAAAATATTTTTGGATGACCTCTCTTCAGAACATGGTGATGTGACATATTATTGCGAAGTAAGGTGGTTAAGCAAAGGCAAAATGCTAAAAGGATTTTACGATCTTAGACAGGAAATAGCCGATTTTATAGAAATCAAAGAAAAACGAGTTTAATTTGAAGCTTCAAAAACAAGGTCAGTTGGTAAACGAATTGTACAATCTGAAAGCGTTCCAGAACAAATTTCGCTTGTGGGAAACAAAAATGCGATCTGGAAGCTGTTATCATTTTTGAACACTATCAAGTCACGATAATTTTATTGATTATATACACTCAATATACTGAAGAACTAAAATCACTGTCAGAGCAATTTTTTAATAGATTTTCCGACTTCGAATGCATGGATAGCTGCTTTAACCTTTTTGCTACTCTTATGAAAAGTGACGTAGAGAAGGCTCCGATACACCTGCAAATGGAGTTGATCGAGCTTCAGGATGACACACATTTGAAGTCAAAATTTGAAGACGTGGAGCGAAGTGATTTCCACAGAACATACCTTGCCGAAGAAAAAAATAAATAAACCGTATCATTATTATTTTTTCACAACTACCTATATATTATCTACGGCCCGCGACTTCATTAATATCCTAAAGTTTAGCCCGCAACTTTCCAAAGGTTGCCCATACCTGTCTTAAAGCAAAGTATCACGTATCGAACAGTAAAAAAATTGAAATTGGTTCAGTAATTTCTGAGATTACTTCTCGATTTTCATCCGGGCAAAGCCGGGCCAGCCAGTTTCAATTATACATCTAAACATTCCTCGTGAATCAATCTATATCTAACCGTGAAAACCAGAATAAAATCCGTTCAGTAATTACGTAGAAATCGATCTTCTGAGATTACCCCGATTTTCACTCGGGCAAATCCGGGCCGGCTAGTTATTATAGTCTAAGTTCATCTCCATTGCTGAAGCTACCTGTGTGCAAAATTTCACAGAGATTGGTTAAGTAGTTGAGACGTGAAAACGGAACGAACAAATAAACTCACTTTTGCATTTACAATATTAGTTAGGATATGTGTGTGTGTTGGCACGATAAACTCTTAAAAGGCTAATAATGCTCGATTTCTGGTACGACTTTCAAAATAAAACGATAAAAGCATTTTTAGTGTTGAAATTCGTACCAGAAATCGAGCATTAATCGATTAAAACGAAATGTATATTAGAATTAATTACCTCACGAAGCCTATTTAAAACGGGCGCACTCGAATCATTTTAAGGTTTGCATTAATTATAATGGTATTGCAATGCAATATTACATTAACAATTAGAAAAAAACTCGGGTCGCAGTGCCAAACCCTGCCGACAATATAGTGTATTTGCTAATATAGGCATTGTGGCATTATTATGTGAACAGTGAACTAAAGTTTGTTTTTTGACAAAATAAAAAATTTAACCCCTTAATACATCCCTTAAAATAATTAAATTTTTCTAAATTTCAATATTAGACATGGATTTTATCAGTACAACATGATAACATCTGCACCAAATTAAATACACCCTTCCATAAGTAAATCCGTATCAACAAATTAGTGTTTTCATAAAATTTGAAAGTCCGGTCCTGTCGGGCCGATTTTATTAAAATTTTAGCAGCACATTTTAATCTTTACTAAAGAGTTAAATTTCAATTTTGAAACGATTCTGACAAATTTTTCGGTATTTTTGGGCCCAAAAACTTTTTGGAACCTCTAAATACAACCCTGAAAATGGTCTGATCGGGCCCATTTTAAATATGCTTCGTGCGGTGATGGGTTCCAATGTGTGTACCAAATTTCGTTTCAATCGATTAAGTCTGTCGAGAGTTATCGTGTACACACACACACACACACACACACATATATATATATATATATATATATATATATATATATATATATATATATATATAAATATATATAAATATATATATATACATATATATATAAACATTTCCAAAAATGGTGCCAAATTGTTCAGGAGGTATGAAACGTCGAGAAATTTTGGTCCGACCCCTAGGTCCCGCCATCCGACCGACGCCAATAGTGTATGTGCCATATTATGGCAAATACACTAATAACAATATTGCATTAGTTTTCAGGCCCGGTTGCTCGGGTAGATTTTGGTGTTCAGTTGAAATTTACGAGGCCGTTTTTACTGAGGCGTAAGGTGAGTTTACTGAATCCGGATCTTATTTCATTTGCCGCAAGGGCCTTTATAGTAGTTCAGTACAAGAAAGAAACCTGGCAGTACATTTATTATAAATTCAAGCGCAGTAATACATTGTATTTATTTATTTATTCGGCTGGAAATACAGAAACGCAATGTCGAACAAACGAAGTGTAAAGGAACGCTGTTTCCCGCACCATAGGCGCCCCGACTAAGTGGGATGCTTCGTTGCACCAGAATTTGGTGTGAATTTTCTCTAACCGCTAATTATGCATCGCGCTCGCAAATATTCTGCCATTTACAAATCACGTAGGTAACTAATAAGGGTTTTGCGAGTATAGTGAATTTTCCTTGCCGAGTCAAATCGAATCGAGTTATTAAAAAACACGCAAACTTTGAAATACCGCAAAAAGTTTTTAAAATTTTTCTCTTTCTATAAATTCACTTGACTCGAAAAGAAAAATCGAGTAAGTATTTATCAAATATTAGACTCGGTTCTACAAGGAAACTCTATTAGTTTTTTCTGGTACCTAACATATAACCTATCAGATAAGGATATTCTGGATCAAAATTACTAAAAACAAGCATGGCAGACCTTACCAAAATAGCTTTTTTAAATGTGTTTTCCAGCTTTTACTCTAAATGGTATGAAAACCATAGGTAAAGCAAAATGGCATACTTATTAACAATTTTGTAGTATAAAATTTAGAACAAAAATGTCCGCAATGGCATATATATTATCTAAACTGATATTTATCATGAACTTGTCGTTTATGTCAAAAAATACGTTTTTTATGTGCATTTAATACTAACATTTCGGCAGAAATTTCATGCCATGCCGAGTACTGTTTATTTATAATTTTTCATAACTACTGGACTTTATTTTAAGACATTATTGTTATCTTTCCATAATTTTCACAATACTCTGAGGATGGCATGAAATTTCTGCCGAACCATTAGTAATAAATAGAGATATATTTAATATTTATATATTATTAAACATTAGTATCAAGATATCTTCCTTAGATACGTCTTTTTTAGAAGAAACTTAAAACTTTTCTCCCTCGACTCGGTTTGTAAAGTTCTAATCATTTAGGCTTATCTCTCGATTATAATATATTCTTATAGATCGAGCATCCTACGAAAAAGCTGTTTCGAATCGACATTTTTCGTGTATTTTTTTCGGTTTAGTGCCATTTCGGGCGTCGTCCAAATCGTTTACTTGCTACTAGTGCCAGTTCGTGCGTTTTTACCCTTCCAAAGAATTTGTTGTTCAATGTCTTTCGCCATAGCATATCCACATATCTTGCACTACGTCATTTTCCAGCCATTGCTCGACGAAATTATCATTAAATTGTTGTAAAAGTTGGTTTTGTGGCGACGATGTTAAGAGTTTTTTTTCGTGTACCGATGGCCTTCATACAAAAAAACTGGCTGACCCTTTGTCGATTCAACAAATTCAACTATATCGGACATCGTCGGGATTTTAAGTTTGGAACCACTCTTCTTCACTGCTATTTCGTCAAATTTTGTTTAATAAAAATTAGTTTTGTAATGAAACAATTTGTTAAAAAGGGGCATGTTATAGATTACATAAGTGATTGACTTTATACTTAGTATAGCTTATGTAATCTAAATGAGAATAAGATTTTTGTAAACACAGTTCACGAAGTGGCACTTTTGAATTACATGCAAATTCTCAACGCCCGAACTGGCACCAAAACGGGTAGAAATCCCAAAACGCCCGAAGTGGGAAAGCACGAAATGGGAAAAGACCATTTTTTTCTACTCGACCAATACTCGATTTTTTGAGTAGATACTCTCATTTCGTATACATTAATGATCGTTACTTGCACAAAAATTCACTAGAATTATTGATGAACACAGCACCCCCGACGACTTTAAAAAGTCGACGCCCATGCCCCGCTCCATGCTGCGTTGAGCGAAAACATTTTATTGATTCACCTCGTTCCCATTGCCACCTCACATCACGTCACATCACACTCAACAGGAAGAAAAAATTAAACTCACGTCATCTCTGGAAGACTTCACGGCTATTATCCTCCGTCTAGTACATTACAAATGAAGTACTCGACGTCTTCAATTCTGTACGTCTTTATTTCTATATTTCAATTCGGTTTGTCACTTAACTAGGGCTGTACATGATATTATTTATTAACAGAAACTCTTTTTTTTTGAAGTTATACTTCTTTAGCGAGAGTATTAAATTAGAATGATCTCGAATCAAAAATTACCGACTCAAAAATTAATGAAACACTGTAATGTAACGCTAACAGGATTAAAACGGCTCTAACTATTTGGATGAAATTTACTGAAAAGGGGTTTTGAGGGGTAAAAAATTGATCTAGCTAGGTCTCATTCCAGAAAAAAAATCGTTTTCTTATAGATTTTATGATTTAAAAATCAATTTTTTGACGTTTTAAAATACTTATTGTAATATTATAAGTATAGGCTTCGGATACTTATGTACCTATAGATATTATGATAAACAATGGATTTTTTTAATAACAATTATTTATTAATTTTATTTTAAAAATGCTGAGGGGAAAGCAAAAATGAAAATGTATGAAGTATAACTTCGACCGTGCGCTTATGTGGGTGAGGCAAATAACCTTTTTAGTGTATTTGCCATATGGCACATACACTATTGGCGTCGGTCGGATGGCGGGACCTAGGGGTCGGACCAAAATTTCTCGACGTTTCATACCCCCCTGAACAGTTTGCCACCATTTTTGAAAATGTTTATGTATATATGTATGTATATTTATATATATATATATATATATATATATATATATGTGTGTGTGTGTACACGATAACTCTCGACAGACTTAATCGATTTAAACGAAATTTGGTACACACATTGGAACCCATCACCGCACGAAGCCTATTTAAAATGGGCCCGATCGGACCATTTTCAGGGTTGTATTTAGGGGTTCCAAAAAGTTTTTGGGCCCTAAAATAGCGAAAAATTTGTCAGAATCGTTTCAAAATTGAAATTTAACTCTTTAGTAAAGATTAAAATGTGCTGCTAAAATTTTAATAAAATCGGCCCGATAGGACCGGACTTTCAAATTTTATGACAACACTAGTTTGTTGATACGGATTTACTTATGGAAGGGTGTATTTAATTGGGTGTACTAATAAAATCCATGTCTAATATTGAAATTTAGAAAAATTTAATTATTTTAAGGGATGTATTAAGGGGTTAAATTTTTTATTTTGTCAAAAAACAAACTTAAGTTCACATAATAATGCCACAATGCCTGTATTAGCAAATACACTATATTGTCGGCAGGGTTTGGCACTGCGACCCGAGTTTTTTTTAATTTAAGTATATAAAACCAGCTGGGTCCGTTTTGGTCTCAAATTAAAGATAAAGGGCGCTAATGACCATAAGTTATCGAGCGTCTATAGCCAAAGTTTCTAAAGTTTTTGAGTATAGCTGACGTAAAACTATCTAGGTAATGTTCAGAAGGGCGTTGTGTGGCGTGACCTCAATTTTTTTTTAAATCTGGCCTATATAGCACCTTAAGAGAGAACCATTATCAAAAATCAATCCTCGGATCAAAAATATGATTTGAAACGTGTAAGAAAGTTTTAGGCGGGAGAGGGCTTAAGAATAGCCGAGCGTGTAGCAATGCTGTTGTTTACATGGCGTTGCTATGGTTCTTCTATTACAAATCCCCAGTTCTCGGGTTCTAGCCCGAGAGCTAGTAAAAGTGTCAATTGGATTTTCAATTTATTATTAAAAAAAAATAATGAATTGAAAATATGAATTGGTGCTAGGCCCAAATAACCTTAGCTGTTAGTGGTCTTTAAAACACAATTTTTTAATTTTTTTAGGCGGGAGAGAGAGTCAGACCTCTTTTAGTGGTTATAATCACACATTTTATTGTATAATTTCAAAATTATAAGTAGATATAACATGGAAATTAACCCCTAAATAATCCATTTCTAATGTAAACATAACAATTAATTATGAAAAATCAATATTGCTTAGCTTTGCATAGCCTCAACTTCAAGGAACAAGAATCTTATTGTAACAGCGTACCTATACATAGAAACCATTACACGTAAGATAAAATGCCATTGAAAGACAGTATCGTTAAATTTTATGAACATATTCTTTGGGTCACAGTATGTCGAAAGTATACTAATAATCTTTTAGATAAGTTTCTATACTCAATATCAAAGTTCAAATCTTCTAGAGTCTAGACTCTAGACGACTCTTTCGATGAAGCTTCTTCCTCTCAGTTTATTTCAACGTGAATTGTATTCCTTCTATAGTCTATACGATTTTTCACAAACTGTGAATAACAGGCGACTACGACGCCACTGAAACTTTACGTCCTTTTGGAGATTCAATAATATATCAACTGCGACGTGAAACTCGTAAGCCGATTTCCCACCAATAATACGCGATGACGACGCCACCGCAACTCTGCGTCCTTTTGAAGTCTTTAAATATTGTTTTAACAAATCTTCCACTGTAAATACTGGCTATCAACTGCGATTCGAAACTCGTAAGTCGCCCACCTATTATAATAAAACACTATTTTTTTGGAGATATCGATATTATGCGATAAAAACATGATTTAGGACGTTCATTGCTTTATGAAAATATGTACTTTCAATTTAAAATTCGATAAAGAAAGTAATAAATAAAGCTGTTGAAAAGGGCATATATATATACGTTGTAGTCGTAGGTTTCTAAGGGATGAAATTGCGCGGTTTTCGGAACCTTCCTGGCGATACCATTTCTACCTAAGTACATGAAAATGTGTGAGAGCTAAATTTTTAAAGATCTATCTATGGAACAATTTTTGCCTTTAAATTTTTTTTGTCGTCCAACAACTCTCGCTATTTTTGTGCAAAAACATATTTTTGGGTGTAGTTTTATCCCCTTAAAAAATTAGCAAAAGGGCTTTTTAATGTTAGTTAGGGGACCATCCTCGACAATCTTCCGCAAAATCTCTTTTATTACCTCGTCTTTCCCCTAAATTCCTCTTTGTGTCCGATTCGCTTAGACTACTATAAACGGTTACGTCAATAAACAGAATTGCCGCATTTGGAGTCAAAATAATCCCAAAATGATTCAACAATTGCCGTTGCATCCAGAGAAATGCACGGTATGGTGTGGATTATACGCCGGTGGCATTATTGGGCCATATTTTTTTAAAAATGAAGCTGGAAACCGCGTGACAGTTAATGGGGATCGTTACAGAGCGATGATTAATGACTATTTAATTCCAAATTTGAATGGTATTGATTTGGAGGGGATGTGGTTCCAACAGGACGGAGCCACATGTCATACAGCCAACGCAACACTGGATTTATTGAGGGAAGAATTCGGTGAGAAAATTATTTCGAGGAATGGACCTGTCAACTGGCCCCCAAGGTCGTGTGATTTATCGCCATTAGATTATTTTCTGTGGGGTTGCGTTAAATCATTGGTCTATGCCGATAAACCGGCAAATATTGACGCATTAGAACACAACATAACGCGGACAATTGCAGACATAAGTCCCCAATTGCTTGAAAAAGTGGTCAGAAATTGGATTGACAGAATGCGCTTTGTTAGAAGAAGCCGCGGCGGACATTTGACCGAAATTATTTTCAAACATTAATGCCATTAAATGTTATTTCACATAAAATAAATAGTTTAAAGATATCTAATATGGTTGTTGTTTAATTTAAATTTAAAGCTCAGACACTCTTAAAAAATCACCCTTTATAATAGTAGAATAACGGATTATGTAAAATGTAACTTTAAATCTTAAAAACGATGAATTATATTGATAAAAAACCGTGATTAAGTGTTAGTCAAGCATTTTGATATGAAAGATGATTGTGGATTATTTAAAATTCAACTGAATCGACGGAATAACGGAAGCACGCTCTAGTAGAATAACGGACTAGGCGGTAAAAAGGAAGTAAAAGTAGCAGAGTACTGATATTGATTTACACTGGTGAATGGCTTTATTGGCAGTCAGACAACAACCAGCAGCCAGCTATGCTATATCAAGATGAGGCGAAGAAGGTATCGTTTCACCTCGTCACTCAGAGTTTAGAGTTCGTAAAGTCAGTAATAAGACTGTGTCAGTAGCGCATCAGTAAAAGTGTCAAGTATAATCCTTTAAAACTGTATTTAAAAAGTTAGTATTGGGCAATAAAGTTCATTTCCAATAACAGGCGTTACTGTTCCTGTTCTTTAAAAAGAACATTATAATAATAAATTGTTATAAAATAAAAGTCATTTGTTGCAACAATATATTTTTTTAAATCTTCGAGAAGAAAAAAAAAGTATATAAATCATTTTCATTCACTGATTTCCCATAATATAATTGAACAAAAAGTTATTGTTCTATTCATATAAAAACTATTTCGGCACCGTTTGTTTAAATTTAAGAACAGGGTCTTTATAAGAACTGTTATTATACCAAACAGCATAATTCTGAGAACTATTATTTTTAGAACGGTTCTTTTCAAATAAGGGTTCTGAAATAATAATAATAATGCCTTTATTGATAAAATAAAATTTTTTATCAAATGGTGTGGAAATCAGCTTAAGTAACTGTTACTAACATTCCATCACTAAAAGGACAGCGTGCAAGAGTAGAGGCTCGTAACTGTTGAAAACAGTAAGGAGCACGGGGGGAAGGCGAAGCGTTGACTTAATGAAAGGCTTATTGTATTTGTACTAGCAAATCTGATTAGCTGATCATCATTATTGTTTAATTATGTACTTCCCCGCTTCACGTATACGAAGTAATGTAAATGCGTATAAAACTCTGGTATAAAACGTTTGTATAAAACGGTTTTATACGGTATATATAAAAAAAATGTACCCCAGTTTTATACTAGGTATAAATACTACGTATTTTATTTACTATTTTATACAGCACGTATAAAACGTTTAACACCGTTTAAAACGGTTTAATACCAAAATGAGAACACGAACTTTTCTTATTATGCAGTTGGCAATACTGAATAAATGCATCGTAACCTTATAGTGTGAAAAAGTAAAAAACCATTTTATACTGAAATGAAAAAAAAAATATATATATACGGGGTCAAGCTAAATAAAATCGTTTAAAAATACGAGTTCCCAATGTCCTTGAAATGAAGCTGCAAGCACCAGTACTGTGTCAGATGTTCGCTTGAACGGACTTGGCAGGCCATTCGTTCATAACAACTCGTGCTACGGAGCTACGCCGTATAGTCTACGATACCCTTGAGTATTTTCTATCGAAACTTACCAATATTCCTTACAACTTGTATAGCTTTTTATTTATATTTTGAAATACCTTACATCTTGTTATAAAGTAAACATGCTTTGAGTGATTCCATTAAATCTCCCGAATGAAACTATTTTTACTAAATAAAATATGTTGAATTTTTGTTTGTGAAACGGAACAAAAATTGACGACATTTACATTCTGATAATATCAATATATAAAACTTAATCAAACCACTGTCAGTAATTTTACTGTTTTGTGTTTTTTTTTGGGCATTTTGTATATCACAAAATAATGCATTTTCAGAAATTTAAAATGCACATTATTTCACTAAAATCGGTCTCCTTGTTAAAGACATAAACAATTACCTGTACTCTAGAAAATAAAAACTTGTAAACATGTAATCTTCTTTTTATGCGAACCTTCATCAAGGTACACAAATCGCGTCTCAACCGTTATTTTTTGAAAACTGGCAAGATATCAAAACAAAAGATGCACATTTGTATAGATATTATGTAAATTATGCAAAAATAAAAAAATACAATACTGATCATAACTATGAGATAAAAATTATTAAGAACTGTGTATAATCTATCAACAGAAATGACGAAATAAACACTGTGACCTGTGTATCTACCTGTGTTGAATGGCCCAGGCTTCATCCTACTGTGTTTTATAAAATTCTTAAAAATACTCCATAATATTCAAATCCATATTTTTACAATAAATTAAATTCATTTTACTGCCTCACTCGCGTGAATATCGGCTTTATTAGAAAAATAACTCGGATAAAAAGTAACTTACCAATAGAAGGTGTATCAAGTTTCATCAAAACCAGTCCAGCTGTTCTCACAAACATACACTAAAGTTCTCGTAACGTTTCAGATCAGACAAAATACCCAAAAAAAACAAACAAATAAACCCGCAAGGAAATGAAATTACACGCAGAAATTCCGTTTTATAATAATTACAAGATAGTATGATATTAGTACCTTACTGATTAGTTTACATACCTATTTTGTTAAAACATAAGTTTTTAATAAATAATATAAATAATTTTTAATAAATCGTCTGCTATCAAAAATCTTCTAATTATTTTCCCAAGACGTTTTTGCTCTAGATTTAGCCATAAAACTTAGTTTGATCCTTCTTAACCGTAGAATGTAAAGGACTTATATCTATGTATGTATATGACTGCTTATAACTGGAGAACCACTGAACCGATTTTTGTCTACATCATGGAGCATTTTCTCAAGAAGATTATACGCAGTGGATTATTATCGATCTGAGAAGAGGGGAAGATAACACCAGGGCGAAAAACAGGTATTTCTGCAACTAGTTATTAAATACTTATAACTAAAAACAAAAATTAAATGAAATTAATTATATTTTGAAACAACACTTTTCTATGGACAGATTATACATGGCATAATGTGTTCTAACTACTAACATTAAGCTTTTAAATACTGGCAATGCAGTTTTATTGTTACTATAATATGTACAGTTTTATAAAGCAATGAGGAATAATCATCAACAATGGCTAAGTATACTTAATACCGGTTCCCAAGAGATAATAAACATCTCAACTATCATTAAAGATAAATGTCAAAGATATAGCTATATACGTGGTTCCAAATACAATGCAAAACCGCTTATGTAGAATTTTCGGTCATTTTTTTTAGATTTTCAGATAGAATGTTTAAACTTAGTTTTATCTAACATTGATACGCTGCTTTACAAGTAGCTTCTCTAAAGTCGATACTCGTTGAGTCGGTGTCTCTCAATCTTTCCCTCCTGCGTTTTACTATTTTCAACCGTTGTGAATCCCCATGGTACGTCTTGTTGATGCTGCGTTAAATTAGATCATAGTTTGGTTTAGAAGAAATAAAGACAAGAGCTCCCGTTAAACCAGCGTGTTCTTCCTCGACAGCCCCGTATTAATAGGCGCTGAAGTTAGAGATCTACTCTCTACTGTATTTCTACACTAGATTTTGCCCACGGCTTCATTGTTAATATTAGTTTTGAGGTATATTAGATATTACTACATATTTGACTTGGATAAAGAAGAAATTAAAAAAAATATTAAAAGAACGAAAAACCCGACTGCATCTAACACAAAAGTTCAAAACAAGATTCCAATATGAAAAGTATAGTCGGGTAAAAGGATGTTAGATTTAGTATCATCTCACTACTAGCACACTAAACATTTAGTTCCGTCATTATATAGCGAAAAATCATGAAAACTTCTAAATCCACCATAACAAATCCGATTTTGATGATTTTAAGTTTGGATGCTATATTTGATAGTGTTACCAAGTTTTATCAAAATTGGTCCAGCCGAATGATGTCGGCAAAAACAGACAAAAATTCTGGAAACACATTTTCCCGTCTAGACTCTAGATAGAAACAACACTGACGAACACGTAACTCTCAAGACACACGAACGTCGTGAACGCCGAGTCAGATAAAATTTATTTACCAACAAAACTCGAATGGTGCGGCTTCCACAAGGAGCTTAAGGTTTTCATAAGTTAATTTAGATTTAAAATGTACTTTGACGAATGAATATTTCCTTCGAGTCACGACGTTCGTGAGCCTCACAGCCGTTTTGTCTTTTTTCATTGTAGCGAAAAATAAAGAAATGGATCATTACATGACCTGGATGAATAAATCTCCATTAATTATATTTTACTGAAAATCTGGCATAACCTATTTTGCTTTATCACCAAAGATAGTGTACGTTTAACTTCAAAATAGAAACAAGTTATTCTGTTTTATTTTATTGGTTCCAGTGGGAATAGTTAGAGAAACTTTATCCACTTTGCACGTAACGCCGTATTTTATTTTTAAAAACTGTTTTTTAAGAAATGAAAAATAAAAACATTTAAACATGATGCACACAAAATTATCTTCATAACATAGTTATATGCGATAATTACAAAAGAAAACACAATTTTCTTTTTCCGCCAATCGCCATCAAAAGTTTAGTAACAGGATTTAAGAACTGTGGATAACAATATAAATAGTAACTTATATTATAGGTAAACAGTTAACAATAATCACACGATTTAAACCCATAATATCCACAACGTCACTTAACAATAATTGGTGACTAACAGAATATCAGACAGGTAAGCTGCAATGATTGTTAAGTTATATTTAAGAAAGAATCAAAAGCCACTGCCGGGACTTGAACCCGAAACTCCCAGTTATCCAGGTGGATTTACCAATTATTACTTCACAGTAACCGAAAGTTGAAATTTCCATAGTTATACGCATCATGTATTTGTGTATTTTGCAAAACAGATGTATGGATAACTGTCAAAACAGTGTAATAATAAAAATATCAATTTTTGTTATTCATCTGAAATTCTTGTCAATTATATTATTATCTATATGTATAAAACAGTTCCGTTACTGACTGACTGACTGATTGACAGACAACGCCCAGGTCAAACCGCTGAAGATATAAACTTGAAATTTGGACACTAGGTTCCTTTTGTGACGTAGGCATCCACTAAGAAAGGATTTTTTGAAATTCAACCCCTAAGGGGGTTCAATAGGGGATAAAAGTTTGTATGGAAATTCGTCATTTTTGAAGTTAGAAGCATGAAATTTTGCACAGAAGTTTCTTATATAACTTAGGTGAGCACTAAGAAATTTTTTTCTGAAAATTCAACCCCTAAGGGGGCTAAAAAGGGGATGAAAGTTTGCATGGAAGTTCGTCATTTTTGAAGTTAGAAGCATGACATTTTGCACAGGAGTTCCTTATATTACGTAGGTGAGCAATAAGAAAGGATTTTTCGAAATTCAACCCCCAAGGGGGTTAAATAGGGGATGAACCTTTGTATGGAAATTCGTCATTTTTGATGTTGGAAGCATGAAATTTTGCACAGGAGTTTCTTATATATCGTAGGTGGGCACTAAGGAAGTTTTTTTTTTATTTCATCCCCTAAGGGGGCTAAAAAGGGGATGAAAGTTTGTATGGAAGTTCGTCATTTTTAAAGTTAGCACAGGAGTTCCTTATATTACGTAGGTGAGCAATAAGAAAGGATTTTTGAAAATTCATCCCTTAAAGGGGTTAAATAGGGGATGAAAATTTGTATGGAAGTTCATCATTTTTGAAGTTAGAAGCATGAAATTTTGCACAGGAGTTCCTTATATAACGTAGATGAGCAATAAGAAATAATGTATTAATAACATTCGAGCGAAAGAGCGAAGCGAGTGAGTACCTCTATCTATATATTGTGACATTTTGTGCCGCAAATTTTTCAATTTTAGAAATAACCTTAATTATATTTTTAAATTATCTAATCTAATCTAATCTAACTAATCTATCTAACATAATATTATAAATGTGAAAGTTTGGATGTATGGATGTTTGTTACTCAATCACGCCAGAACGGCTGAACGGATCTGGATGAAATTTGGCACAGAGATAGATTATAGTCTGGAATAGCACATAGGCTACTTTTTATCCCGGAAAAATGTACGGTTCCCGTGGGATAGTTTTGTTTTGGTTTTTCACAGAGCAAGGGATCGACATGATTTTTTGCATAG
Organism: Mongoloraphidia duomilia; assembly: GCA_039654895.1. Taxonomy (NCBI): domain Eukaryota; kingdom Metazoa; phylum Arthropoda; class Insecta; order Raphidioptera; family Raphidiidae; genus Mongoloraphidia; species Mongoloraphidia duomilia. The sequence continues at coordinate 32,554,179 of CM077517.1, read as the reverse complement.
TGGTAGTTTAGGAGTCAGATAATGTTATAGGCTACTTTTTATCCCGGAAAAATGTACGGTTCCCGTGGGATAGATTTGTTTTTGTTTTATCTTTGGAACTACTAAACCGATTTTAAAAATTCCTTCACTAATAGAAAGCTACGCAGGGGGGAAGACTCACGCGGGGGATAACAAATTAGGGGGGAAGATTCTAGCGGGGGGATAACAAATTAGGGGGAAGATTCACGCGGGGGGATAACAAATTTAGGGGGGGAAATTCTCGCGGAGGGATAACAAATGTAATGTATTATTAATATTCGAGCGAACGAGCGAAGCGAGTGAGTAATGTATTAATAAAATTCGAGTGAACGAGCGAAGCGAGTAAGTATTGTATTATTAATATTCAAACGAACGAGCGAAGCGAGTGAGTCATGTATTAATAAAATTCGAGCGAACGAGCGAAGCGAGTGAGTTATGTATTAATAATAATCAAGCGAACGAGCGAAGAAGGAATTAATAATATTCAAACGAACGAGCGAAGGGAGTGAGTAATGTAGGTATTAATAAAATTCGAGCGAACGAGCGAAGCGAGTGAGTAATATATTAATGATATTCAAGCGAACGAGCGAAATGAGTGAGCAAAGTATTAATAAAATCCGAGCGAACGAGCGAAGCGAGTGAGTTATGTATTATAAAATTCGAGCGAATAAACACTACCAGTCCGGATTCGCTTCGCCGGAGGAGAATTTTTCGCAGGGGGATAATAAATTGTAATCGTAAAATACGTGGGCGAAGCCACGGGTAACGGCTAGTATATATAATATATTACATATAGGTATAGTAATTATGTATAGTAATTATGTATTATATGTACGACTGTCTGGAAAAAATAAAACCAACTTCTAGATGAACTGGAGAGTTGAAATTTAACGAGCAAAGCGACTGAGTAATTATCTATATTAATATAATAAAGATGAAGAGTTTGTGTGTATGTTTGAACGCGCTAATCTCAGGAACTCCTAGTCCGATTTGAAAAAAATGTTTTGTTAGATAGCCCGTTTATTGAGGAAGGTTATAGGTTATTTGAATTTTTTTAAATTCAACCCCAAAAGGGGTAAAACAGCGGTGTAGGATACTAATATATACTATTATAATATACTATACTAATATTATAAACTGTAGGCAAGTACGTGAAGCGAGAACAACGACAGGCGACTTCGCTTCGCAGTGGGAGAATTTCTCGCGGGGGGAGATAATAAATCATAAATTTTTATATCTGGAACTACTGAACCGATTCTAAAAATTCTTTCACTAATAGAAAACCACTAAGTGATATTAGGATCCGTCAGTTAGGTGGAGCTTAAAAAACATGGCGGAGTTCGGAGTTCGTGTAATCTTGTGATTTTCAAAGTGATAAGAAATGATAAATATAAGTGCAATTTGTGATTGGGCCGGTACGAATCCTAAACAAAGAAATTTCGTTGATGGAGAACGGATTCTCAAGGCCGGACATATTATCGCAATTCTTTTGCATTTTAGCGTATTATAGGCGGAATCCTATACTAATATTATAAACACCAGCAGCCCGACATCGCTTCGCAGGGGTAGAATTTCTAGCTTGGGGGGGTAATAAATCACAAATTCTTAGTACCCGGGCGAAGCCGGGCGGCACCGCTAGTGTATTAATAAAATTTAAGCGAACGAGCGAAGCGAGTGAGTAATGTATTAAGACATAATTAATTCGAGCTAACGAACGAATCGAGTGAATAATGTATTAATAAATCATATTTTTGAGCGAGCAAGCAAAGTGAGTGAGTATTGTAATAAGAAATCATAAATTCCAGTGAACGAGTGAAGCGAATAAGTAATATATAAATCGGGGTATAAACTATATAGCATACGGGATTTTATATTATACTGGGAATAAAAAAATCTAAATATACGTGAGCGGAGCCACGGGTAACGGTTAGTATTAAAACAAATGTTGAAATGAGCCGACATTTTAGCGTCACTGCCTTTTACTCCCTGGAGAGTGCAGATAGGTACATGAGTAAGCTTTAAACATATCATTTTGCAATATAAAGAAAAGAAAAAAATTAATATTGAACTGTATTTTATGAAAAGTTTCAGGTTAGTTAAAAATAAAAATAATTCCAGAAGATACGTCAAAATGATGAATTAGGTTATGCTATACAAGATCTAGATATCTATTAGTCAGAGCTCTAAGTTCTGGATGAAAAGTACAATAATTTACTGAAGAGAGAAAGTTTGAAGTGGTTGTTTATCATATTGCATGCACAAAATAAAAAACAAAAATATCTCCTAAAAACTGTAAAAGAAAGATCACTACTATTCGAACATTGCAGTTCTTCTTTAATAATCTTTGTTTCTTTAATAAGTTTCCTTAATATATAGAATATAGAAAATCCAGTATAAATTGATTATAAAATATGGAGTATTTACTTTTTGTCTGTTTACCTATTTATACAATTTCTGGACCTATTTTGGTAAAACTGGGTAACTATCAATAATTGTCTAAATTTAATGCATATAGGGTACTTTAATTCCGGCTATACGGTTGGGTTAAAATAAAGTTCCAGTCAAGAACGAAACCGCGTGGGCAAACAAGCACTAACATTAAAAATACTCACGCGACTCGCTTTTCGGTTTTTTGCAAGTTTTTCATTGGTTTCCACTATTTTGTACTATAGACGTGATTACGCGTTTCCAGAATTTTTGTGTCTGCCTGCCTGTTTCTGCTTACATTATTCGAAAACGGCTGAACTGATTTTGCTGACATTTGGTACATTATCAATTGGTATCAAAATTTGAAGTATACTACTTTGGGCTACACTCAGGTTAATATAGGATGCCCGACGTAAACGCAAGCAAAACTATTTGAAAAATCAATCATGCGAGAAAAGGCAAGTTGACCAAATATCGTGATAGTTCCTTATAATATTTTGAGACATTAATCTTTCCAGTTTCTTTACTATTAACAGGCTATTATAACAATCAGTCAAGAGCTTGAGCGAGTTCGTAGAAATACTGACGTACTACTCTATTACAAACCCTCAGTTCCCAGGTCCTAGGCCACCAACAGCCAGAGTTATTTATGCCTAGCACAGTTCATATTTTCAATTTAATATATAATACAATAATATTACAATTGATTCTTTTATCAGTTTTCAAATTAGAACCTGGAAACTGAGGGTTTGTAATAGACAAGCCATGGAAACTCCATATAAACAACGACATTGCTACACACACGGTTATTTTCAAAAAAATATATATGTGTGGCGTTTTGTGATTAATATTAATTTTTATATAGTTTATAATCTTTATTATAATATTATCAATTTCATTACTTTTTTTAAGACCACCTGTTCTAATATTGTTTTAATTACAGAAGTGTTTATTTCAAGTAAATCAAAAATTTTTGTTTCTTGAAATTTTTTCATAAAATCAAAATTAAATTTTATGTTCAGGAATTGGTGCTATAGGCTCAGATAGCCATGACAGTTGGTGGCTTTAAAAAAACCACAAGTCAGTCTATAAATAATTGTAAAAAATATGCCATAAAGTCGAGAAACGGACGCTAAACGTATTATTATTACCTACTTCAAGTAATTTTAATATTTTTTTTCTTCCTGCTGGATGCAGGTAATGAATATTGTGTTATTCAAAGGTAAGTAGAGGTACCTAGTAGGTATGAGATAAGCAAAGCCAACAGCGAACGAAGCGCAGAATATATCAGTAGCCACAAATACAAATGACTTATGTCTAATTTGACTTCAACGTTCCGTAAGGAAATGGAACTATAGTAGACTTGAATAGTTCCGGACATGTAGGTACTATAGCTTCTGAAACCATGTACTCACTCGAATCGTTTCCTAGAAGGCACCTAATTACTATGCCCATAGTTCAGCATAGGTATTATAGTCCGATTTCATAATAAGGTCACCCACAACGGTCAACGTATTCGTTCACTCCCGAATGAGAGTCCATATGTTCTATATCGGGTACATGACAAGTTCTGGTTTACTCAGCATTTTAGACTCTATACGGAGTATTATGTGAAGATTAAGCCGAGACGTAACGACAATGATCGAACACCACCCAGTAAATCTAACTCGGTACATTGCCTAATTTAGTTTACTCTGCATGCATTTTATGTGTTTTTTTATGTATTTTTTATTTCTTTATATTCACCATAATACTTAATAAATAATAGGTAATATATTTTTACAGTACATTTAAAATAAGAAATGCAGATATTTTCTAAAAAGCGGGACATTTTTAAAAATCGGCGGGACGCGGGACAGTCCACCAAAAGGCGGGACTGTCCCGCCAAAATCGGGACGTGTGGTCACTTTAACTTGGATAGTTCCGAACATGTAGGTACTACAGCTCCTGAAACCATGTCCTCAGTGCCTCACTCGGATCGTTTCCTAGAAGGCACCTAATTACTATGCCCATAGTTCAGAATAGGTATTATAGTCTGATTTCATAATGAGGCCACACACAACGGTCAACGTATTCGTTCACTCCCGAATGAGAGTCCATATGTTGCCTTTAAATTTGAGGAATGAAAACAACATTTCTAAACTAAAAAAAAAGTTGAAATCAAAATTGGAAGAAAATCCATTTTATACTACAAATGAATTTATGTCCTCAAATTTTGAAGATACCTTCACTTGAAGGCGAATACTTTTTAGCATTTTGTTTTATATTTTTAGTATTTTGTTTTATATTTTAATTAATATTGTATATATGTATATATATTTATTATTTCTTGGACGACCTCTCCAGCCTATGGCTTGTTTTTCAAGAGAAATATATATCTATTCTATTCTATCTATTCTATTCTATATCGGGTACATGACAAGTTCTGGTTTACTCAGCATTTTAGACTCTATACGGAGTATTATGTGAAGCATCGAAACGAGACGTTCCGCGGACAGACGGACACTCTCAATATTATTTCTTTCCTTCATTATATTTTCATCATATTTTATATTTTTCCCTTATATGTAGCCATCTAAATAAAATATCATGGCGACAGATCGTCTGATATATTATGTTTAATTCATAAAGTGAATTTAATTGCGGTGTAAGAGTCTAATTATACCGATTATTAATTTGCTTTGTTAATATAAAAAATGCCGCAGGCAATTCTCTCATCATTTGATTATACATTTTTAACGTTTGTAAATTGATAAACGAACATTATTTTAAATCTTCAGAGGAAGTTGGAGCCTTATCTAAAAATTAAAAATAATGTAATCAAGTTGCGCTAAGTTCGCCTGAAGACATGAAAAATTACAAAAAGTTGACATAGACAGTTTTCTCTTGTGGCCATAGCTATTCTGCAACAGATAATGTTCAAACACAATAAGCACGGTGAGAATGGCACCTCGTAACCTGTTAAACTCTTTAAATGTTATGATTATGTTATGGTACATAACCATGAGTAGAGATACCTATGCTGTATGATGAACCATTGTTGTTAAATACACATAACCTGCTAGTACCAACGCCATAACAAAAGATGTTATAAAAACAATAAAGACGGGAAATAAAGATGTTACTCACTAGCTTACACGCGACGGTGGCACTGCGGATGTTTAATTTTGTTGCACGTTGTCCAATTACAAATCTTAATACTTAAATAATATGCGAAATAATTAACGATACATAATAATGTAACAGTTTTTAGCTCTTGTTACAGCTAAATTTCAAAGATCCCAGTCAGTAAATTCCCTTAAGACATAACAATACGTTCAATTTGTTAAATAAATTAAAATAATATCAAATCATAGTGCTAGTTCCTAATTAGTTCTGACAGGAAAGCCTTCTGGTCGACCCTTATCATAGTGTTACTCTGTTGTAAAGTTATTTATAATATTATGAACTCAGCTATGAATGGCCCTAGTGTGCCGAATCGGTTTTAATAAATTTTTAAAAAAATCGACTTTATATTTTTAGGGTTCCGTACCAAAAAGATAAAAAGCGTTGTCTGTCTGTATGCCATACGCCTCAAACTTGAAATTTGGTATTTAGCTGGAGTATTGCAGCCGCAGGTATTCTAACGACCGTTTTAACAGAAAATTGGATCCTCTGCGACCAACAATTAAGGACTTATTTTGAAGATAATAAAAAACATTTATATATGACTGTTTAATATTAGAAAGCATTGCCACAAACACAATCTATTTACGGAGATACACATTTATAAATTTTAATACCTGCTTACGTCATTAAACTCAAAGTATCGCTGAAAATAGTATCTAGTGACTAGTCTATATAACCGGGAAGCCTATGTTCCCTGTACACTGTTCTTGCAGGGCCAGAATGAGATAGATAAATGTATTAAATATTTGGGCTGCAGTTAATGGACCGTGATGTTTGGCGCAATTGGCGTCAGCCTGTTCAAAGGAAAAATATTTATTTAACCAACTTCAAAAATTTATTGTGAAGCCGATTTAAAGTAATAGACAAAAAAAATCCAACGAAATTATTTAATTTAATTAAATAATTAAAATAATTTAATAAACTATATTCTTTACTGGCTCATTATTTTCATGAATTTTTTACAAGCTATTTTTTAAAATACCAAAAAAGTAAATATATTCCCCCTCTTAACGTCCGTCTAAATTTTTGAAAAAAAGGCATTTAAAGTGGAAACTGACAGGTAAAGATTACAGGAATGTCAGTTTTTAAATTTAGCACAAAATAAATCAATATTAGTACGGTAGGAGTGATGTGTCGTTTATGAATGATTCGTTCGACATGAACGATGTGTGCCGTGAACAAACGACTCCTTTTATTTTAAAATGTGTTTTCCTGTGCATGATTTTTTGTTATTTTTTATTTAATGCGTCAACTTTTCTTGTGGAAATCACGTACCTACCTTCATGTTTGACCGGTTTCATAGTTATATTAAACTTTAAAGGATTGAATTATCTCCAAACCAAATTGAATTTTTAAACAAAATCATTAAAGCAGACTGCAGAGCTATAACTGAATTCACATTACCGTATAGTAGAAGCAATCTACTTAATTCGATCCGTTTCTACTTTACATTCACTCTTTTCTATCTGCAATTACATTCTACAAATACAATAATCCATGTGTCTTTTTGCTTTTTACTAATATTTATTTTTCGAATATTTGTCACCAGGGCTGCTAAAAAATTCTGACAATATTGTATAGAAATCCTATGTAAAAACCGCTCGTAAGCATGGACGTCCTTCGTGCGTCGTATTGAGAGTTCCGCTCATAATTCGCTATAGTTTTCCTGTAATTTTTACCGGTCTCTTTATATGCTTGATTTTTTCTGAACTTTAGACCTAATTTATATTAGAAATCGTGTCCATCGTGATTATAATAAAATTAAGAATAATCGCAGGATAGTGGACAAAATATTTGGTTTATTTAATTGAATGTACGACGTTTCGTCTATATATTTAGACTTTTTCAAGTACTTGAAAAAGTCTAAATATATAGACGAAACGTCGTACATTCAATTAAATAAACCAAATATTTTGTCCACTATCCTGCGATTATTCTTAATTTTAGACCTAATCCCTACCTTTGGTGATAAGCGGGGAGGAGATACTTTTTTAGCATATTTTATGATTTTTATAAAATAACATATAAAAATTCATAAAAAAAATAGTTTCTTTGGAGGGAACCTTTTTCAAAACGCTATACATGAAAAGCTTTTTTTTTTATTTTCACTTTATTGCCCGCGGAGGACGCATTTTTTTTTGTAAAACGACACCAGGAATGATATCTGCAGAACACTCTATTCAACTTTCGAAGTCAACCGTTTAGTAGTTGCAGGCCTGTGACAAACTAGACAGATCGCAATAAGGGTTCGGCTTTTTGACATTTTGGTACGAAACCCTAAGAATCCTTTAAGAATGCCCTTAATCGTGTATGGGACAAAAAAAAAGATGTTTGATAACTTTTCAGAAGTACCTACGTATTGAAAATTTGTTTCGGTTTATTTTAGTCATATTTGAATGTACCTACACTAAAAAATACCAGTCCCTGGATACCAAGGTTGCCAGATCGCTTTGCTGAATATCCCCCAAACGATATACCGAATAATCCTTCAAAATCACTATATTAATCCACCAGTTTCTTTTCTTCTTATTCTCAACTTTCCAACTGTTTTTTTCATGTAATTTAAATTTAAATATTTCATAAACCAAATTTTTAAAAATACCTCAAAATTATCTAACATTTTAAAAAATAGATACCCTAAAATATGAAAGTATGAAAGACACCTAATCTTAATTTATTGAAACGTAATAATCAAATTAAATATTATTTAGGAAGACAACATAACCTAAAAAATATTTGAGCCTTTAGTAACACCAAAAACATTATAAAATAAATATCTAACTTCCTTTTAAAACAACTAAAAACATAAACTAAATTCAAATTTCTTCTGTTAACCAAAGAAAAGCGGTACAAATACAATCTCCGCGTGCATTCTGCTTGGCGTGCTGTGAACACTACGAAAAACTTTTCTAATACCCTTCAAAAATAATTGAATTAATAATTTCTGTTGTGCAAGTGAGATAAATAGATTTTACAAGGGCGCGAGTATCATGTTTTCATGATCATAATTTCTATATTACTACAATTTATCCCCAGTGAAAAATAAAACCCCAAAAATACCCCATGGAAAGTTGTCCCCCAAATTTTCCCCGGTCTGTATAAAAATCCCTCGGGGAAAAATCCCCCAATTTGGTAACCCTGCTGGACACATTACGAATTGTTGTTAAATATAGATGACAATCGATCGATTCAATAATATTGCTAATTGAACATTATTCTTTTTTATATGTAGAATTTAATTACGGCTGTATTATAATAAATTGATTTTGGAAACATTCAGTCAAAGTTATATCCATTTACACAAATAAAATTTTTGTGAAATTAGTCAAAACAGTTATCAGTATAAAATTAGAAAAAGAAACTTATTATATACGTTTCGCCTTTATAAGGCATCATCAGTAATTATGAGTTGATAAAAAAAATATTATTATGGAAAATTTAGAATCATTGTATATTGTTGAAGTTTTTAGTACATAAGTATGTACTTTTAACTTATGTACTAAAAACTTCAACAATATACAATGATTCTAAATTTTCCATAATAATATTTTTGTTATCAACTCATAATTACTGATGATGCCTTATAAAGGCGAAACGTATATAATAAGTTTCTTTTTCTAATTTTATACTGATAACTGTTTTGACTAATTTCACAAAAATTTTATTTGTGTAAATGGATATAACTTTGACTGAATGTTTCCAAAATCAAATTATTCTTTTTTATTATACAGCATGTGTATTTCATAGAAAATAGAACAATATTAAAATTAACATAGGTAATAATATAAAATTCAATTAAATTAGAGTCAAGTTCTGTTTACTTTAATTCTTTCAAAGCCATCTTTATAGTCCAAAGTGTAGCCAGTAGTGGTTTATTTTTACATTTTTAATTTCAATTGTAATTTAGACATAATCCGCATTTACTCAACGCGCGTCTAAAGTGAAACAGGTGGAGTAGCGAAGTACCTACAACAATAATGCATATTGTGTGTATAAAACACAACACCTACGTATGGTATACAGGGTGTCTGAATTATCAAGGTCCAGATTTTTTAGGGTTCCGTAGACACTAAGAATCCTTATAGTTTCGGTCATGCCGTCCGTCTGTCTGTCTGTATGTCACCGCCCTTCCATCCTCTCATTTATATACCTATTAAGATGAAATTTGGTATATGGGCGCAGGTTTATGACCTAAAAACAGAAATGGTGAGAGTTTTGGAAAAATAATTTTTTGGACCCCCTCTCATAAAGTTGAAAGTGTACTACTCAAAACAATTTTTTTCACTTACCACATTGAGTGGGGTGTCTTAAGGTATGTCTCCTAAATTGTAACAAAAAATGTGTTTTGATTTTAACCCTTCTGTCACGGGATATTTGCTTTCAAAATCGTTATCAAAGTCCCCCTATAACAACTGATGCAGCAAATTTGAAATTTTTTTAAATGTAACCTTTAGTTACCAACTAGTTAATGATTTTAGTTAGTAATAAGTTTAGTTTCATTTGAGTATAGCTCCGTGTGAGGAGGGCCTAACTGTATATTCTTCAGGATCTTAAAAATTAGCAAATATTTACTTTTATATCTATTGTCTAAAGTTTAAACAATTTCCTAATTCTGTAATATTACGTCTTATTTATGTAATGTATTGAAAATCTTAATAAATGAAAACCTACAGAAAGACGCAATCATTTAGACTTTAGACAATCGACATTAAAGAACTATTTGCTATAATTTTTAAGGTTCTGAAGAAGCCCCAATTAGTTTTGAAACGTTGGCAATTAAAGAATTAAGCAAATAATTAGTGTTATTCTTTTGCCTTTGTAAACAAAATGTCTGTAATTTCGTGTTTTGCGAATTTTTTGGGCTTGGGTACTTTATACAAGGTGTCCCAAAAGGTATACTCATAAATTTATGGGCTTGTTAATTATGGTTTTTTGATTCTAAAATCTCAATAAACTTATCTCCTATTATCAACGGTTACCGAGTTACCGATAAATTCATTTATTTTATTAGAATTTATTAGAAAAATGATTTCCTGGTTCTAGTACTTATACACATTTCATAACGGCGAATCATGGGCCTCCTAACATTAGTTACAGCTGTTCTGGATTGTTTCGTATAATTTCGGCCACTTCTGTAACACGGTTTTAATAAGATCTTCGCGATTTTCAACTTCGGCCGCATACACTTTTTCTTTCATGGTACCCTGGAAGCAGTAGTCTATTGGAGTGATATCTGGAGAACGAGATGGCCACGTAATTAGTCCACCTCGTCCAATTCAGCGACGAAGAAATGTATTATTTAGCCAGTCTCTTATTATTCATGAATAATGATAACTCGGTAACCGTTGATAATAGATAATAAGTTTATGTGAATTTTAGAATCAAGAAACCATAATTAACAGGCCCATAAATTTATGTACTAGAATTTGATGTTGATGAGACATGGTATGTCTAATGGAACTCCAAAATTAAAGTACAGTTTGATTTTTAACGTTACTCCCAAGCTGACAAAAATATCCCATAGTACCAAAAAAACGAACAAACTGAAAATTTGTTGAAATGAAGTTTGCAGGAATGAGGGTTAAATACTCATATTTATGAAATTTGCCGACGTTTCGATATAGTATATTATATATGATCACCATCAGGCCACACAAAAACAGATAGATTGATGGTATGCATATTTTACTAAAAAATATAAATTTGATTATCTTACCAAAAATGCATAATACATATGTCATATATATTACCTACATAGATAACTAGTTTCTTATGTAGTCAAAAATTGGATATACAAATTAATTAATTATTAATCCTTACAATATCTAAATATGTATAATTAAAATAGTTGTACAAGAATAAATTAATGGTATACAATCTTTTAAAGCTTTTTTTTATCAATTATGTTTTTAATTTACTTATCACATTTTAATGTTTGTCTTAAATCTCTCATGAAAATTGGACAATTTTCTATTCTTTCTAATAAAAACAACCTGTATAAAATACAGTATAAGAGACGAAACAACAAAAATAAATGGTACGTGTAAATTGTAATGATGAGGCGCTCAGCGCTCAGTGCTCCGCCCCACGGAAGCGCACGGTGCTCTGCGGGGAACCCACTTCTGTTTGTTGCTTACCGAGAGCACAACAATAGCTTAGAAAAGAGCACAGACAGTTTGAGTGCATCGTTTGTCTCTAAAGTCTGTCACAAGACACGGTGGGAAACATAAATTGGAGTAACAATTATCGCAATGTTCCATTACACACATTTAGAGTTAGGTAAAAAAATGTTTTTTTCAAATTCACAAACGAAATGTTCAAACTAGATACGTGAATTTATGTTTCGTTTCTACATTATTTTAGAAATATGATTTTTTTACTCAGCTTCCTGCATTTTTTACTTAAAAATATATAAATATTATTGATTCAGAGTCACCTTTGTGTGTACTCTAGAGTCTGGAGCAAACAGACGTTAAATTCAAAAAAACAAATATTTATTACATGTAATAGGGGGCACATATATTTTTTTAACTTTAATATTCGGCATGTATTTTACCAATCCAACATCTACTCGTACATCCAAATTATGTACACCCTTCAGTTTAAGGTAATTCCGAGGGGTAAATATCTGCCCAAAATTGTGTACACCATAAATCCTTTTTGGCAAATAAATCCTCGTAAATCCTCATAAATCCTCAATAAATCCTCAATAAATCCTCAATAAATCCTCAATAAATCCTCAATAAATCCTCAATAAATCCTCATAAATCCCCATAAATCCCCATAAGTCATCGAATGTATAAACAATAACAAAACTGTGTTTACCTTATTAATCCAGTTAAATGGTACTTTTAAACTGCGTTAATTAGAAGTTTGATGAAATTTTCCGCAAGGGGTGGCCGCCATCTTGAATTTAAGGAATGAAATCATGTAAGTATCTTGGTAAATACTGCTTGTACGTTAAAAATTACTATTACAAAAATTGTTAAGGAGGATCTATCCAACAACTTCTGTTTAAATTTTTTTTTAAATTTCTTATTATTCAAAAGTTATAAATTCTCAAAAATGACACTGTTGGGGGTGGAAACGGTTTTTTCGATTTTACAACAAAACAGTCAATCGGGGCGAAAAATGGTTATAACAAAAGTTGTAGCTTTTGAGTTTCTCTACAATATACATGTGTTCAACATTTTTCTTGCTTGCTTGATGCGAATATAGAGGGCGCCAAAAGTCGACCGGCGTCAATATTTTTGAAAATTTTTGAATTTTGCACATAAAAAATTAATTCAAGTCATCGCATTTTCACCAAATACATGATTAGGGGGTTTTAGGGGTCGTTGATTAAGAATCCGTTATCAAATTTTCAAAAAACAAAATGGCGGATGATGAATTTGGTGAAAATGCGATGAATTTAAATGGGAGACGTCCGCCATATTGGATTCGCCATTTTGTTTTTGGAAAATTTGATAAAGGGTTCCTAATCAGCGACTCCGAAAACCCCCTAATGAGTATTTGGTGACTTGAATTAATTTGTTATGTGCAAAATTCAAAAATTTTCAAAAATATTGGCGCCGGTCGACTTTTGGCGCCCTCTATATTCGCACCAAGCAAGCAAAAAAAATGTTGAACACATGTATATTATAGAAACATTCAAAAGCTACAACTTTTGTCATAACCATTTTTCGCCCCGATTGACCGTTTTGTTATAAAATCGAAAAAACCGTTTCCACCCCCAACAGTGTCATTTTTGAGAATTTATAACTTTTGAATAAGAAATTTCAAAAAATTTTCCAAACAGAAGTTGTTGGATACATCCTCCTTAATAATTTTGGTAATAGTAATTTTTCACGTACAAGCAGTATTTACCAAGATAAATGATTTCATCCCTTAAATTCAAGATGGCGGGCACCCCTTGCGGAATCAGAGGGGGGAAACTTGGCTGGAGTGTTCTAGTGGCACCCCCTATCTACAATTAAAATTTCATCAAACTTCTAATTAACGCAATTTCAGACCTATTTTTTCGACCATTTGATTGGACTATATATGTATATTATAACAATAAAGCTGAAGAGTTGGTTTGTTTGTGTGTTGGTTTGAACGCGCTAATCCCAGGAACTACCAGTCCAATTAAAAAAAAATTTTTTTTCTTAGATAGCCCGTTCATTGAGGAAGGTTATAGGCTTGTTCAAGTTTTTAAAATTCAACCCCAAAGGGGGTAAAACTTGAGTGTAGGATTTTTTTATTATCTATACTAATATTATAAAATGTAGGTAGGTATGTAAGTTTCTGATATAATTAGCATCGAGTTAGTAGATAGAAACGTACCTTCATAAAAAATATGGCGTCATAGATTCGTGGAGCAAAAACGGTTATTAGCGAGCGGGGCTCACATAAATATTTCAAAAATTATTTTTGAGCTAATTTGAAATCATAATTAAGTGATTTAGATGTAATTTTGTACAGAATTTACTGCTCTATTAATATAACAAAAAAAAACTTTTAGTCAAATACCCTATTGTATTTGGTACAATAATGCCAACACGAGATAAATATTATAATAAACTTACCTTGGAACTCACACAAACTTGCATGACACCACCAAAAACAAATTTTATTCACAATGCCGCCGGTTTATGCGGTCGGGCAAATTAAAAAATGTTACGCGCACGCGCATAACATAAACAGCTGATTTAATTCTTCTGTAAATCCGCGATAAATCCTCAATAAATCCTCATAAATCCCCATAAATCCCCATAAATCCTCATAAATCCTCATAAATCCTCATAAATCCTCATAAATCCTTATAAATCCTCATAAATCCTCGTAATTCCTTCACGCTGTACACCGTAAATCCTCAGATATTTACCCCTCGGGTAATTCACTATCCACAAACTAGTGTTTTCATAAATTTTGTAAGTATGTTTATAAATAGATCTAAATTTGTTAACGTTTTGGGATCGCCGTTTCTCAATATTTTGGAGTAAATTATTTTTAGAATGTGTCCGATTTGATGTCATGCTCATTTACGGTTTTCGTTTTCTGACCACGTCAGTACTTTTACAAACTTTTAAATGGCAATAGGTTCCTATTGACGTTTTATTCACATTTATTTTGTACATTCATTAACGTCGCCATTTACAAGTTTGTTGTTCTGCAAAGTTGTCCATTTGAGGACACAATCTTTCATTCTTTATGAGTTGACGTTATTTCGGTCAGGTTAAACAATTATTCTTTGATTGTGTTGTGATATATAAAAGTTTGTTTACTCATATACGCTAGCGCGACCGACCTCGTGGTCAGATTTGTGTTATTATTATTATTGTTGTTTTATTTATTGAGTTGGTGCAACGTTTCAAGTTTTCATAAAAGCGTTGATTTATTTATCTTTAAATGCACATGGTTATTTATTATGTCAACGTTCATTATTAGTTATTTGCATAAAGATATCACAAGTAGGGGGTTGCCATTAAAGATTATTTAGTTGGGGTGGCTGGGGGTAAGGGAGTAAATGAAAACAGGTTAGTTATTACATAATTTTGGGGTTTCTAGGTATTTCTAGGTCCGTCTGGAGTCGGCGATGCCTCCTATTATAAACCTCTGATGGTGATCGTGACTGCTGGCGCCCAAAGATCCATCTTATTAGGACATAAGTACTTTATAGTCATTTTTTTGATGAGCATTATACTCAGCACCAGCTGGAATCCCGGAACCGTATTGTGGTTCAATTGAACCTCACTCACGACCCATCGTGGTGACAATTTCTCGCTAGCTGGAGCCGGTGCCGCGTGAGGTGGCCGTGACAATACATATCATATATGGAATATATATTGCAAAACATGCCTGCAAGCCTCTCCTTAATCTGTTTATTTTTATTTATTGTAAATTATAGACGCGTCGATAACTCATTAGCGTCTTGATTACATTAAATAGCAACTCTTACTTAAAACTAAATTACATTACAAAATAACCATGAGCGAAGGCGGAATTCGAACCCACGACAGTTTGATCCACAGGCCGCGACGCTAACCACTGGACCACACTTTCCTCTCTCCTTGATCTGAACTAAATGAGACCTTCAGATCAAAATATCTCAGAATCTATTGATTTTAGAGAGTTTTGTCCATTAGGACTTTTGATCAAGACCATCCGAGTATAAACATACTCAATTGTTAGCCAATTTGAATCGATATTTCGAGAGCTATCGCGTGTATAAATAAATATAAACATTTCCGAAAGTGATACTTATGAATTATTTGTTTAGAGTGATGTTGAAAGTCGATGTTTTATGATCCCCTAGGTCCCGCCATCCGACCAACGCCAATAGTGTATGGTGAATGCACCTATGTGTCATATACAATGCATGATAAACATGACGGATTCGACCATGCGCATAAAAAATGGTTTGACCAGACTCAGAGGCCCTTCTGCAAAGCTTATTTTGTAGTTAGGTGGAACTGACTATACAGATAATTACAGCTCAGTTTGGGGATCGTCTAGTCTAGACATATAACAGACGAAGACGAACTCTGAATACAACCATTGAAAAGCTTAAGCTCGTGG
This sequence comes from Mongoloraphidia duomilia, assembly GCA_039654895.1. NCBI lineage: Eukaryota > Metazoa > Arthropoda > Insecta > Raphidioptera > Raphidiidae > Mongoloraphidia > Mongoloraphidia duomilia. The sequence goes on along the minus strand of CM077517.1, from coordinate 32,538,006 downwards.
AATGAAACATTCAATTTTATCAAAAACAGACCTCAGTTCCTCCCGTCTATTCCTGCAGGATTGCATTGCATACAGTGAGTAAAATGTACCGACATTCAAAACGTCGCATATACAATTATTTCCAAACTTTAGAATAAATGAAAGAAAAGATTTTATTGTAGACACAATATATCGATTTTCACGGATTTTCCATTCCAATAGAGACGCTTCTTTTGTTTTCAATTAAAATGCTTCTGTTGAATTTTATTTAATGTGCTTACAAACAAGAGAAGACGTATTTGTATCATTTAAAATTAAACAGCATTTCAGGGCTATGCGAATTTTCTAGTCTATTTCGGATAGAGTGGTCTCCTTTTAAGAATGTCGATAGAAAATATGTTAAACCTAATCAAGAAAAAGAATTTTAATAAAATATGCATCATGCATGACATTTTCCATCGCATTTTTATTATGCAGAACAATTGAACAAACTCTAAAACCTGAGAAACTGAAGCGCGTTTGATATGCTGTTTAAATATGTGACGTCACTTAGTCGCGCTGACGTCAAAAATGCTTTGGTAAATTCATTTTTTTGTGAGGATCACTGTGATTAAGTGCATAACCAAGAAACCTAAGTTTTACAAAAGCACATTTGACGTCAACGCGGCTAATTGTGACGTGACAATAATAATAATATATACTGTTTAAAATTTAAATTACAGCATAACAAATTTGGCCTATTTTAATAAATTACTGCGCCTCAACAAATCGTTTTAGATATTAAAATTTTGTTCAAATTGTAGTATATTTTCGTTTTAAAGCACTTGAGTGGCGTAATTGCCATAGTAAGCGATGGTAGATACGCCACTTAATTTATTTAAAAGAAATATTTTGAGGAAAAGAAGAGAAACTAAGTGCTCAAATATTTTTTCTTTATAACCAAAAGTGGAAATTTTTTCATTTTTCAAGTACTTCTTTAGGCGATTTATAAAAAAATGATAGGAGTGAATTGTTCAAAAACTTCGACACAAAAACTGTGACATCAAAATTAACAGGAATGATTTCCATAGTTACCATATAAACAAATCTTCTCTTTTATTGCACATACCGCTAGACTACTAGCGGATGTGCTCTATTATCGCTTTGCGCGTCAGAGCTGAGCTTCGTTCATACAAGAAGTTATATCTAAGTTAATTTCGCACGATATCCATTCAAATTGTAGTTTTTTGAAAAGGGGAGATTCTGTCCTATAAAATGAAACCATTTTTAGATTGATCCGAGTTCATAATTACTCCTAAAATTGTAACTGAAAATTGCGAAATTGCGAAAATTGGTTGGTCTGTACTTACGTACGTACGTACGTCCGAGCTCTACAGTTCGCAATTCTTGACGAATCGCTTTGGTTTTGTTTTATTCGCTTTGTTGACTATCAGACTAGAACCCTATTTGAATTTACTGAAATGCGTTCACTAGTTTAATTTTTACAAACAATTTTTTATTGTTTTTGACAGCTAATAATAATATATTATTGTACAATGGACAGTGTAAATTATTGTAGAAAAACTAAGTGCTACTACACTGCTATACGATAAAAGTAACTGATTATCCGTCGAGCTCGTGGAGTAATGGATAAGGCTGTTGCTTCTTGCGGACAAGTACGCCGGTTCGATTCCGACCGACGTCATAATTTTTGTTTTTGCATCCTATTCCATATTATTTGTTTTTGCATCCTATTCCATATTATTATTTCACTTGATATTTATTTTTATTTTTTATTTATTTATATTATTTTTTTTTAATTTTTTAATTTTTATCATACAGTGGAAAAGTTAGCGGGATGTGCACTTTTGGTTTTTCCAATAATTATTTTATATATTTCAATAAATTATTTGCATGCAAATTGAAAAATTAGTTTTTAATCATGTCAAAGTAGTATAACTTCTAACGCTCTTACATGAGTACACTCAACCACTTTTTTCTCTCTACATAAAAAAAATTCAAAATTCAAAATAATTCAGGTGGCGTAAATACCTTCACCGACCGGGGCTTGAGAATAGCCGAGAGTGTAGCGGCGCTGTTGTTTACATGGCGTTGCTATGGTTCCTCTATTACAAGTCCCCAGTTCCCGAGTTCTAGCCCGAGAGCTGGTAAAAGTGTCAATTGGATTTTCAATTTATTATTAAAAAAAAAAATAATGAATTGAAAATATGAATTGGTGCTAGGCCCAAATAACCTTAGCTGTTGGTGGTCTTTAAAATACAATCTACAATCTACCTTGACCGACCACTTTTGTTTGATTTTAAACTGTTATATGTTTTGTGTCCGTCTCAATAATAGGGTATTTGCCAGTAATCAAAATAAAATATAAAACTTTGTTATAATGAAAGTTTATGCTCAAAAATATTTATTATAATTTTTATTTTTATTAATTAAGTTTCGTAAACATATTTAAATCAATAAATAAAATCATGATTTTTAATCTATTTGTCACGTGACTTAAAACGCCGCGTGACGTCAATTTTAAGTAAGAAATACATGTATCCATAGCAACGCAGCTTAGATTGTTTACATCATGTTTATACATAGGCACAAAACTGTATTTTTCAACACTCTGTTTCTGGGTTTTTAGATAAATTATTAGCTAATATAAACGCACGTTCATAAAATTTTGACGTCATACTTCAGTAGAGCAAAAACGATTTTTTGCGGGCGGGGCTAACATAAATATTTCAAAAATTATTTTTGAGCTTATTTGAAATCAGAATGAAGTGAGTTAGGTGTCATTTTGTTCAGAATTTACTGCTCTCTTAATATAACACAAAAAAAATTTTAGTTAAATACCCTATTATATCTGTGTCAGGTTGTATTATGTGAACACACAACCTTTAGTTTAATGTATCCGACAAGGACCTACGTATTGTACCGTTAATTATTCAAGCCCCAATGTAACCGACACGGCGTGCAACAGAAATCAATGAACGGGTACGTGATTACAGAAATCAGTACAATTCGCCCCACGGCAGTGCAGTGCGGCCCCCCTAGTCGAGTCGCACGTAATTGACGATGACAGGTGGCCGCGCCTCTGAAACCCGTATTGAAATTAATTGTCACTGGAGAATTCATATATCTGCCACAATCAACACTCACCTGTCATCGATATTTATCTATTTCGGACGGACTATAGATGTGGGTAGAAGATACAGGCTGTCCTAAACTCAAAAAGTCATTTTTGAAATATGAGGGCTAGAATCCGATTACTCTAAGAATGATACCGCTACGTAATTGACAGAAAACGCATATTTATCTGGACGCCGCCTGTCTAACCTAGTGAGGTAGTGTACAAAGGGTTACCTACTGAAAAAAATGACGAAAAAAAACAATAAAATTAGCTGGTTGCCAGTCAGATAGTTGCTAAGTGAGGGCGGAGCTTAGACGCCAATACATTGATGACGTATCGATATCATTCTAAGAGTAATTGGACTCTACCAGGCTTTTTTCTATTACCCGATAGCGCCACTACCAAGTAAGGTTTACGTCACATTGATCTCATTCAAATTTCAGTACTGTTTATATTTTCCGCCCACGTGATGGCGCCACAAGCAAGTGAAGTATCTGTCATTCAATCATTTAACGGCTAAATCGCAGTTTTGTATTTATTTAATTATTTATTTCTTAATAATGAATAAAGGAAGAATTGCTAAAATATAGTAGTCCTCATATTCGAGTGACATTCTTTGCGGGGGGGGGGGGGATAATTCCGGTGGAATAGTAACAAAACGTAACTCTGAAATTCTCTTGCATTTTAGCGTATAAGAGGAATCCTACTAATATTATATACACCACTAAACCCGACCTCGCTTCGCAGGGGGAGAATTTCTCGCGGGAAGGGATAATAAATCATAAATTATTAGCACCCGAGCGAAGCCGGACGGGACCGCTATAGTTAACTATATAATTCATTTATATTTTCAGTGACAGCATGGATCTGACGTGAATACTGGCAATTTTGTTATAAAAACTTGTATAGAAGTAAAAATTGCAATTTTCAAGAGTGAGGAATAAAGTTTTTTCAAATATTATTAAAGTAAAAACTTTATTAGCCTCGTTTTTTTCATGACCTTCATATGATATAGTTCCCTGGCATGAATACAATACTAATTTGTCAACTAAAATCCAAAAGTTTCTTTTAGAGAAGCAACTAATGTATCGGCCAATCTAAGTGATTTTTGATTTTTTGAATATAATTTTTTTTACTTAATTGTTTTTTGTATTGATATATATTTTGTATGGTGGTGGTAATTAACCATGAATTTTTGTATGAAGGACAAATGGAAGGCCAATCCCAGGAGCATTAGCAATAAATATTAATAAATAAAATATCGACGTCACGTCACGTCCAATCGAAGCGATCGCCGGAACCAGTACTCGTTGAAGAGCAGCGCCGCTATGTTTCATAACTATCTAGTATGACTGTATACAAGATAAGTATCTAGGACCTAGGTGCAAATCCCGTCTTTTGAGTTAAAGCTGCGGATTAAACGGTTCGATACGATGGTATACCATGAAAACAGGTCTACTGCAAGCGACTATGATAGCACCCTAGTTTCTTTTTCTTTGACTGTCATTATTTTTCGATTATTTTTTCATTTTAATAAATACAAAAATTCCTAATGGCTCGATTAGACTAGGCAGCTTACACACTAGTCGTCAGCGAGTAAAGTCGCGCACGAGTGAGCGTGTAACAACTAATCCGATTACATTTGAAAGGGTAAAAACGCTCAGTCGCTCATTAGTCTGCTAAGGGGAAACAACAACAACAACTCTGCGATTTTACTAGTCAGTGTCGATAGCACACAATGATTTCACTCGCCAAAGAGTAAAACGTCCAGCGAGTAGCGACTAAAGTAGACTGATCTTTAACTTTCGTCGCAGGCGACAAGCGAGCGATCTACACGTGGCGAGTGGATCAGACAGCCTATTATATACAGGTCGCAGCGAGTAAATTCGCTAGCGACTAGCGACTAGCGAGTAAAGCCACCTAGTGTACTCGACCTATTATAAAAATGTTTTTGTACTGTTTATATAAGAGAAGGTAGGACATACTGAAATAATCTTTCAAGAACACTCAGTGTTTTATCTATTCTGTCTTGCTCAAAAAATCTGATCGATTGAACCGGTATTTTGTCTAAATTGTGTTTAACATAGTTTTTTGTACCACTTCTCTTTCGAAAATACATTTTTCTGGGCATTCTTTTATGTATTGAAACTATTTATTTTTTCGACTCGAATCTCGGTCAAATCGAAAGTATGTACATAATAATTTTTTTTATATATTTATTGTAAATTATAGACGCGTCGACAACTTAAGTCATTAGCGTCTTGATTACATTAAATAACAACACACTTAAAACTAAATGATGTCACAAAACATCCATGAACAGAGGCGAGATTCGAACCCGTGACAGTCTGATCTCTGAGGCCGCGACGCTAACCACTAGACCACACTGTCTTCAATAAAAATTTTAATAGCAATCTTAAAGTGTTCCTATACACTTTAAGATTGCTATTAAAATTTTTACTATACGTCTATAATAACTGTAATTAAATTTTCAGGAACACTCTGTATATTGAAAATGCCTGTGACATGGATATTAATAATTATGATACATGGAGGTTTCAGTAGCTAAAATCAGTTACCTCCAGATGTAGAAATAAATTATATCGTTATGTAATTGACATCAATATCTCTAGTGATACCTATACGTCACTTAGTCATTTTTTTGGAAGTTATCAAATTTATCAAATATACTGCGGCTACGTCTAATATTTTAGCTTAAATTAATGTATTTCCTTTATTAGGGCTCAATGTGCATTGTGCTATGGGGTCAACCCACGTATTATTTTTTTTTTATCGACAATGTTTTTGAATTTGCCTTTTTAATTTTTTTCAGAATTTTTAGAGACTCGGAAAGTCCTTAAAAAATAATAAAGTTGAAAATTGTTAGTCGGATGACGTCATAAGACTATGTTCGCGCTTTAATTCTAACGGCCAATAAGAGTAAAGCCAGCAGAAAAGAAAATACACTGTTGTCGTATTTACAACTGTCAAGAACCTGTCACGCGTCAAGAAACGTATTTTATTGTTTTTGTTACTTCATATAGAATTTATTAATTAAATTAATTAATTACGGAATTTGACATTTGACATAACAACGACAACGCGACAACGCTCTCTCAGCCATATTTCGATACTTGAATGACGCGCATTGGCCCTCTAGCGGCAATTTTAAATTACTGTAAAATTAAATTATTTAAAAAAAATAATAAACGCTTCAAAATTTCTACCAAAAATGGATATTGATAATACATCTCGAGGACAATGATATCCGTAAAAAACCAACACTTTCAATATAGTGCGTCAACCCCATTTTAACTCGATAAACATATATATTTGAAAAATAATACATTGTCCGAAGATTTGAATTTGATAACAGATAATATGTGCTATTGGTTTAACAGTTATTGGAAGCCGGTTATTTTCAAATATAACAACAGTTATAACCATCTTATTAAAAAATAATAGTTCTTGCACCAGAAAGACAAAGACCTACGAACTAAAAACATGATTTTAGTAAGCAACAGTTTCCAAAGGATCTGACGAGTGAAACGTAATTATTTTGAACGACAGAAATAAGGACGTTCCTTGTTAGCTGACAACTTTAATGTTATATTACACAACGTAACACATAATGCCAGCGTAGCTTCACAAGCACGTTAAAAGTTTCGCAAAGTGTAAAAATACCCCGTTCTCCCCTTCTTGTCAGTGCATAACTTTGATGTATGGAAGTTAGTTATTTAGTTTTAGTTAGGAGATGACAGTTCATAGGGAGATAATTTCATTTTGTTTTAGTTTATAAGAAGCACTCGAGACTGTTGTCATGTTTTCTTTACAAACTATCCTTTCAAAGACGCTGTTAGTCGATAAAAAATAAAACTTGCATAAGGTCTCATCCTGCATCATTAAGGGTATGCGCGTAATCACTTTTTATTTTCGAGTCGAATCGAATATTATTTGATAAATACCTGATTTTCAAGTCGAGGATTTCATAAATAGGCTCTATTTCGAGTCACGTCAGCACTCCAGGAGTTCATATAGGTATATAGGTTTCAATTTTCGAGTCGCATCAAGCATTTAATATATTATAGGTATTCGATTTTAAAGTTAAATATTTGAGAAATACTAAATTTGTGAGTATAGAGTGGGTAATTTATGAATACTCGGGTCGAGTCAAGCATTTTTCGAGACGACTAAGTATTTGAAAAATATGTACTCGACTTTCGACGTCATCTATAATTTGCGAAATAGAAGTTAAGTATCTGAAAAACATTTTCGATCTGATTCATTAAATATTTCATAATCTATTTTTGAGAAATACTAAAATTTTCGGCTACTCAAACACGCCTATACTTTCAATTCATTAGTCCACATTAAAATGTTTGTTGCATTTCAAAAAGACGGAAATATTAAAATGAACTTTTAGATCGTCTATAAAAATGCGTCATAAAACCAGCCGTGACTATGATATTGTTAGAGACACCAGCACGTACTCTATATTCCACCGAACTTATATAACATTATGAGAGATTCAAGATATCACGTAGTACATTTTGTTTTTTTCACCTGGTCTTCAGAGCCAATCAGTTTATAGCTGGAGGCATTGAGGCACATCATATGGAAGTGGAATACTAATCAGCCAGACCAGTGGTGGCAACTTTTGTCAATTTTACGAAGCGCAGAAGCCACAATTATCTACAATTTATTAAAATATTTTCAAATAAGTTAGAAATATGCTAGATCGGATTTGAGCGAAGACAACAATGGGCGTGCGTTATACTATCTGCAATAAAAGACATCTGCCTAGGGTCTCAATGAGCGGGACCTATTTCTATGCGATATTTTTTTAGTATTTTTTGTCGGAAACTCAACTTTCTTTGTTAGTTTTTTATTTACAGACCGGCCCCTAGAAAATAGTGTTAAATAATAAAATGACACTATAAAAAACTTGATTTTTTGAGAATATCACGTCTGTTAATCCGTGACTTCCAACGTCCCTAAATCCAGCCGTGGAATATCAAAAAAATTATCTGTCTTTGAAAGTTTTGGTTACATTCCTAGTAAGTAGCTCAAAATAATAAAAAAAAATAAAAAAAAACTTTAAATCTAGACTTAGAAATATATTTCAAATTATCACTGAATCACACATCTATCAAATTTATCACATTACGAAAGAAGATTACACATTACTAGACGTGCCAATAAAATATTTTAGTAGATATTTCCAATTATGTTTTGACAGATCTGTTTTGATTCGTTACACGAAATATGCATTTATGATTTAACAACTCAAATGAAATGGCGACTGAAAAGTTATTCTGGTTAACTTTTCACAATGTACATTTTAAAAATGTAAACAGTCAATACAAAATAATAAATAAAATAGTTTCGTGCTACAACAGTAGCTAGACGTAGAATTTTTACTTCTCACCTCTACTATGGTAGGGAAGTAGATAATGGATTTAGTTCGAAAAAAATATTTCGAGATTTTAACAAACTTCACGTTTTGAGACCCTAGCAATCGTTTAAGATCATTTTCTGACTGATGTCTGTATGTATGTGTGTGTGTGTGCGTATGTATATGAGTGTGTGTGTGTTGGTCAATTTTTCGCCATCGATATCGTAAAAACGGAACAGCATAGGGCCATGCCGATTGTTCTATTGTGTTTAACAGCCTTTAACTTAGATCTGATTAGATTTTGAGTCAAATCGGTTCAGTGGATCCTGAGATATTAAAAAAAACGTTCTCAATGTCACGTATTAACATAGGTAAAAAAAAATAAATGAATTCTAGATGTATAAATGTAAATATTTTTTTTCTCTAAAATGTACCTATAGTTTTCGAGAAAAAAATATTTTATTAAAAAAAGAAAATTGTACGTAATTACTAGCCATCAGTAGATCACCAAACAAAAAAGAGGGCCATGCTTTTTTTCAAAGAATAAAAAAAGAGTGTTTATTTTTTGCAAATATTTACTAGGTGGGAAGTATAGGACTGGTCATCAGTCGAAGCTCGTTCAATCATTACACCTAAATAAAATCGTAATTTTGTCTGTAATTGTACAATTTATAGGACCAAATTTTTTTTTTTTTTTTTTTAATATATATAATTGGCTTCTACGCTTATTTGCGTAATTAGCCACGTCCTTTTTCTATATTTATTATTATTCATTAATTAAATCTTTTTCTATTTATTCTGCATTTTTTTTTTTTTCTAAACCCTCAGCCATTCTTCTTTCATCCTTCTTCATTCACGTCCCATTCATTCTTCCATTCAACCATTTCTATTGTTTATTTTTATTTTATACTTAATTTTATCATGTAGGTGCTATGCACCTTTAGTAGTTTCTATCGCGAGAACAGACATATATATATATAGACGGGGATACAATTCCGGGATGGAGCAAGTGGACAGTGAGAAGTGTAAACAGGAAAGCGCCGAGCCGAGCGAGCAGGAGTTTACACACTAGATGGCGGACCAAATTAAAGATTTTCATAATTTTAGTCTGTCTGCCTGGATGTGTTTGTTCCCGGTTAACTAAAAAACTTCTGAACCGATTTTGATCGGACTTTCAATATACAGTGTATCTTATACATCATTGGATCACCACGCTTCTTCTAAAGAGGACTATTCTATTCCCTGTTGTATTTGCAAGGAGTTTCCACATGGATTTTTTCCTTTTCAGTAATTTTAATAAAAGCTTGTTTAAAAAAATTACAGCCTTTTATTACACAGGCTGGCACAGAGCCGACTGACGGATTTCAAGTGACAATAATTTCTGATGATTGAATAGGAAGAAAATATTGTATATGCATAAGTTGAAAATATGAAACTTGTACTTCCGTTTGTAAAACTAGCTGCCCGGTCCGGCTTCGCCCGGGTGCTATGAATATTTTGACAGTTAAAAATGCAATAATCTGTTTTCCAGAATATACACAAATACATTATGAGGAACTATGGAAACGTAGAACGGATCATTAATTCATTATCTCCTGTCTTTCCAACACCATAGGTATGCACAGTAGTGTGGATAGTGTGGATACATGGCTTGAAAGCTCTCCTTCGAGAACAGTTTTCCGGGATAAAAAGTAGCCTATGTCCTTTGTCTGGCTTCAAGTAATCTCGTTGCCATTTTTTGTCGAAACCAGTTTTGTGGTTAAGCCGTGAAGATAGGTAACAAACACACAAACACACTTTCGCATTTATATTAGTTTTGATACAATGTCAGGTAGGACCGAGGTAAGACGTAAAAAATTATTGAAAACTAATATTATTCTTGATATATAGAAGAATTTCATTTGTTATGGCGTTCTTCGGTTTTCGAATGGTCTTCGGGCGACATGTGGCTTCGTATATCTCTATGAAAAGAAATATTAAGAACTGATAAATCAGGGGAACGCAAAAGCCACAGAATGTTTCCGAAACGTTTAAACGAAAATGTGCTTCATCGCTCATTAAGAAGTTATTGAAAACGTTGGACTCCTTTAAAATATCCAGCAGTCTGTTACAAAAAATTTACCATGAAACTTCAAGTCGCTATATATGATTCGTTACAAGCTCCTTCTAGAAATGTCCAAGATTTGCGATAATAGACCAGTAAACGTTACGAGATGAAATCCGATCACGAACGGGAACGTTAAAATGAATACGAAATTTGCGTTATAGTTCGCCATTCAATTTAAACTGATATTGTGACAAAACTCCTTGTGACAGTTCAGGGGATCGATTGTTTTCGCATATTGTTTTTAGATATATAGCCAATTGTAACTCGTCAGTCGGCTCTGTTTCACCTTGTATCTAACTATATATAATATTATAATTAATGTGAAAGTTTGGATGGATGGATGGATGGATGTATGGATGTTTGTTACTCAATCACGCCAGAACGACTGAACGGATCTGGATGAAATTTGGTACAGAGATAGATTATAGTCTGGAATAGCACATAGGCTACTTTTTATCCCGGAAAATGTACGGTTCCCGTGGGATAGTTTTATTTTTGTTTTTCATTGAGCAAGGGATCGACATGATTTTTTGCATAGTGGTAGTTTAGGGGTCAGAGAATGTTATAGGCTACTTTTTATCCCGGAAAAATGTACGGTTCCCGTGGGATAGATTTGTTTTTGTTTTATCTCTGGAACTACTAAACCGATTCTAAAAATTCTTTCACTAATAGAAAGCTACGCGGGGGGGGGGAGAATCTCGAGGGGGGGATAACAAATTAGGGGGGAAGATTCTCGCGGGGGGATAATAAATTAGGGGGGAAGATTCTCGCGGGGGGATAATAAATTAGGGGGGAAGATTTTGTCGGGGGATAACAAATTAGGGGTGGAGATTCTCGCGGGGGGATAACAAATTAGGGGGGAGATTCTCGCGGGGTGATAATAAATTAGGGGGGGGAGATTCTCTCGGGGGGGATAACAAATTAGGGGGAAGATTCTCGCGAAGGGATAAAAAATTAGGGGGGGAGATTCTTACGCTGGGATAAAAAATTAGGGGGGAAATTCTCGCGGGGGGGTAACAAATTTTGCACAGGAGTTCCTTATATAGGTATCGTAGATGAGCAATAGTATTAATAAAATTCGAGCGAACGAGCGAAGCGAGTGAGTAATGTATTAATAACATTCAAGCGAACGAGCGGAGCGAGTGAGTAATATATTAATAATATTCAAGTGAACGAGCGAAGCGAGTGAGTAATGTATTATTAATATTCGAGCGAACGAGCGAAGTGAGTGAGTAATGTATTTATAAAATTCGAGCGTACGAGCAAAGCGAGTGAGTAATGTATTAATAATATTCAAGTGAACGAGCGAGGCGAGTGAGTAATGTATTAATAAAATCCGAGCGAAGCGAGTGAGTTATGTATTATAAAATTCGAACGAATAAACACTACCAGCCTAGCTTCGCTTCGCAGGAAAAGAATTTCTCGCGCGGGGGATAATTAATTCTAAATCGTAAAATACGTGGGCGAAGCCACGGGTAACGGCTAGTATTATATAAATTGATAAAATTGCAGGTCTACATGGCACATGTTGAAAAAGAAAAGATAGTACGTTGACATCAGGAACCAAAAACGCGTTACGCCGCGAGCGAAAGTGTGCGGTGTATTTTTTTATCTTTGGTTCAGAACAGAATGATGCTGCTGTTTTTTACTTGTTAAATCGAACCATGCCCATCTTATAGATTCACAAAAGAATGTATGCTATAATAATAAAGAAACTATCGTTTGAAATTGACCAGCCTGAGTCAAGGTTACACGTCATTTATTTATTTTAAATGACTGTTTTTGATTTTTTTGTACATACGAGGCCTCGCCTTGATCTATTTTAATTAATATTTTCAATTTATTATTATTTAATAATAAATTAAAAATCCAATTGACATTTTTACTATATTATAGCTCTCGAGTTGAACTTGGAAACTGGAGCTTCTAATTTCAATATTTATGTATTTTATTTTAAAAACAACTGACTGTCGAGACACCTATCGTGTGTCGTAATAAAATTTAAAGTGCAGGCCTTTAGAATTTGAACGAAAAAATATTTTTAAATTCTAGAATGGCGTTCACATTGAAAAGTCTTTTCTAATGAATATCCATGTTCCATTTAAAATGTTTGATCAAGATGATGCTCAAAAAGTAGTACCTTCCGTAGAATCTCTCTAATCTGTTCAAGAATATCACCGAATTACTGCCAAGATTCCAAATTACTGCCAAGAGACAAGAAAATAACTGGATTTCAGCACGTGCTGGACGCATTACCGATGCCGGAGAACCGTTAACGCCGGTTTATCTAGAATAATTAATGCATGGGAGGCTGGAGAAAAACGTCGGATTACTAGCAATGGCAACCAACTGACGGCCTGATTAATAAGATTTTAATGTATACTTAACTTCTTAAATCTATCGTAGGAGTTTTTATTGCACATTGTATAATAATTAAGAGTATTCTCTACCGGCAGTTACCCCCTGCACTCTTCATCTCAACTTCTTTCCCCTCGCCTAAAAACGGTTACAGTTCTCCCGACGCTATTTTAAAGGTAAGGGGCGAAAAATTGAAAAAAAAATCCTGGAAAAACTTTTCAAAAATTACGAAATCTTTCACACGGAGTCAAAACTTTTTTTCAACAAATTCGCCTGTAGGATCTGTAATGTGATTCTTGATCCTTCATTTGGCGTTAAACCGAACCCTTTAGTTTCAAAAATAGCATCGGGAGAAAGTTAACCGTTTTAAGCCGAGTAGAAACGATTTGAGATGAAGAGTACAGAGGGTAAATTCTAGTAGAGAATACTCTTAAGATAAATTTAACCCTCTCTCACTTAAAAAACTTTATTATCCGCTTCCGACCGTATTTTGAATCCGAGAATAGATTTTTTTCAATTCAGGTCACACCGCCCTTCTGAATATTACCTATATGGTTTTTCGTCAATCTACTGAAAACGCTTTTCAATATTTTTAAAAAGTGCCCGGTACCTAGTGCGCTAAGACGCATCCTTTATTTTTAATTTAAGAGCAAAACCCACCCTCAAATTTCAAAAATAAAGTGAAAAGAGAGTAAATTGTACATGTTTGTTTTTCACTTTTTGCCGTTATAAATGACACAGTAATATTTTGTGTCCTTGTCAGCTTTTATCCCCATAAAGTATATTTTATTGGGTAGTCATTTTATAATCGATATTTTGTGCGTAGTGTTTTTCGAAAGGATCTATTTGCAGGTCATCAGTGAGAGAGACCTCTTAATAAAGCAATTATAAAATTTCAGAAGACAAACTGTAGATTTCATGAATACTATACTATTAAAATTTATGGTATAAAGTGTATAAGCGTTCAGCGGCAAAAAAATCTATGCCAAACTAAGGCTTAATCAAACAACACGCAAACGCGTTCTGTGGCTGTGGTTACCTTTAGGTATACCTACTGTCGTGTACATCCACTGTTAGTCTTTCTGATATCGACAGAGACGGTTTTATTCATCGAAGGGAAGTTCAAGTTTTTTTTTGTGTAGATAAACATATTTCCTGATTGTTCTTACCCCCCGCAATTTCTGATACGTATAACAATTCTGTGAAATGTCACAGAAGAGTCTAGCGGAAGTAACGCTTGTCGCGGGCAGTTCGAACAGTTCTTCAACCTTGTATAGTAATTCCTGGTAAGCTACTCCAGACAATATTGCATATATTTTTAACCGACTTCAGAAAAAGGAGGTGGTTCTCAATTCGGTTTTATTTTTTTTTATGTTTGTTACCTCAAAACTCCGTCATTTATAAACCGATTTGAAAAATTCTTTTTTATTGGATAGAGTATACCTCGAAGTTGATCCCATATAAATTTTACTTAAATCGGTTTAGTAGTTTGGCTGATTTTAATAAAAGTGAGTAGCGGCGTGCGATTCCTTTAAGGTAAATGTCACTTTTTGACACATCACACAGCGTAAGAAATCGGTTTAATATAAAATAAAAAGTGTGTAACGGCGTGTTATTCCTTTAACTAATTAGTAAAAAATAAAAAACTTTTTAACAAAAAAAACTTGCTTCAAAAAGCCACAAAAAAGATGAAAATAATAAAACTTTGAGGTCTGCGCCATTTTAATAAAATATGAAGTCGGTTAAAAAGTGCCAGTTTAATTAATATCTACTTTTTAACCGCGGACTTTATATTTTATTAAAATGGCGCAAAACTCAAAGTTTTATTATTTTCCTCTTTTTTGTGACTTTTTGAAGGAGGTTTTTTTTTGTTAAACAGTTTTTTATATAGTATTATAGTTTGTGAAATGTTATTTTTGTTAGGACGAACAAAATATATTATAGTTTACAAAAATATTCTGAAAATAACTGATTTAAATCGATACTTCAACGTACAGAATCAGTCACCCGGTGTGTACAAAAAAAATCAAACTGGGGAGTATGGCTATCTTATTTGTTTGTTGATCTACTATTGGCAAACTAAAATCAGACTTCTTGATTATAGGCAAATAAAATATGATTTCCGCGAAATTTTTAGAAAAATGTTTTTTCTCGAAATCTGTAAACATATTTAAAAAATTATTAAGATTCAATATTAATAAGAATGCATTTATATTTTTTTTACCTATGTTAATATACATGGCGTTGAACCTGCGACCTTATACGTGCACGGTAGACTAATGCGTTTGTCCACGCAGCCATCTGGGCCGCTCTCTGTGAGCGCTTAACAGACTTATACATGCTGTGTACTTTCATGTTTGATTTTCATGTCCAGATCATTCCGAATCACTAATATCACTAAAGTAGTTTCACTTCAAAAAATGTTCGGACTGAATCCAAAACTCCCTAACATAGCTGTAGAAGTGGGAAGTAAAAAAACAAATAAAAATGATAAATATTACCTTTTAGAAGATTGCCATTATTACAACCATCTTAATATTCTAGTTCACCCCTGTAACAACATAAAATGAATAAACATAAAACTTGTTGATAAATCCTGACTTGAAATAGAATGCATGTACATAATATTATTATATCTACCTATAATTTTATATAAATACAAATAACCAATATAAATATATGCAATAAAACATGTTATTATTAGGTATACTGAGTGTAATGTTGGTGTACTGACAGGACTGGAGTTATAAAACAAAAAAATATTGCAGTTTAACTTCTTTAGAGAGTTCGTGGAGTAAGTAATGAAACAAAAAATAGACATGATAGAGTGACAAAGAAAGAGATTAAGCACAATTAACAACTGACGCACTATTTATGAACTACACGACGCGTTTGGTTGGAACTGCCATCTATGGTTGGGTAGGCAAACTTGTGAATAAGTTTCAGTTCTACCGTGTCTTTTTAGGGTTCCATACTGTCTGTCTGTCCTACATTTAAAAGGCTGTTTTTTTTTAACTATAACAAGTTAACCCATTGAAATGTTCACAGAAAATGTATTATTATGGCGGATATCCTAACAAATTATAAAAAAAAACAAAAAATTGGAAATTAAAAGGGGTTCCTATACAAAAAACTTGTTTTTTCAGCGCTCTTTTGTTTTTGCTCTATCGTAAAAACGGTAATACATACAAGAGTCAAACTTGGTGTAATTATAGTGAAAACTCTAAACTAAACCAACAAATAATAAAAACCGACCAGGCGACCAAGTGTGAGTCGGACTAAACAGTTTACTATGTTTAACAGTTTTGACATTTACATTAACGGTAGCACGTACAGAAACACTCGCATTTTAAAATTGGCATATCTTTTTTATTTGTCAACCGATTTAAATGAAACAAACACTAAATGTTATCCCAAGCTTATCTCAAACGTTATCCCTACCTAAACTCCTTACTTCTATTAATGTACGGAACCCTCAATGCGCGTGTCCAACTCGCACTTGACCGGTTTTTTATACTCTTATGACAGTCTTGCTTTATAATATATGTATGTTTTACTCAAAGTTTTTAATTGTGACTATAAGCCTCCAGAAGGCTCTAAAGCTAAGTCAAATGAGGGTGTTTCGCCTTATTTAAATTTATCAGTTGTTAAGGAGTTCCAAGCTAATGTTCTTGATTGTAAGTTGAAAAAATGTAGACCAAATCCAAAAAGTAATTTAATTTATATTATAAGTGTAACGATCGTTTCGATATAGATAATATCATCATCAGACATTTACGGATCTATGTCTATTCAGCTACATAATGATCAAAATGCTAATGTTCTTAAGAAACATCAGAGGAAAAAAAAACGTTCTTGAATTAAAACATTCGATTGTAACAAAATGATGAAACACAAAAATCAAAGCTTCAGAAGGTCGGCAGTTAAAATCGTGTACAAAAGTACAATAATTCGACAAATCATTAGGTGCGTTCCCAATTTGTTCGGATAAATGAAGCTCCACTGTATTAACATAATAGTTATAAAAAATGAATTTTGTAATCTAGACGCTTGTCCGGCACTGGCAGGGTACCGCCAAATCACTAGCTATAACCACAAATAATTATGCATACGGAGTTCTAAACCTATAATACTAACTCATAAAAAACCTTTGTTTGTGTGGTCAGACATATTGATCGAGAAAAAAGCAAAAAAAAAAATAGAAATTAGAATCTATTCTTCTGTTATCATATAAAAATAATAATTTTATTTGTCAAATATTTGTTGTTTACTTTTAGAAGAAGCTGTTAATATGTATAAAAATGAAATTGCTACAATAACGAAATTTAATAAAAATATCAGACAAAAATTTGAGCGCAAATCCCCACCTCGGTGGGTAATGAGAGTAACCTGCAGAGCAATGACAATCCACATCGAATTTTATAAGTTTTAAGAAAAATAAACTTTATTGTAAGTAATTCAAAAAATCTAAAGCCGACATTTTTGGAATACAATCAGCTTTTGGCCTTAACTTTCTCCTTTTTGGTTATACCGCTAAAATCAGATTGAACTCAAACACTAATCATAAATGACCGTCAAAAACCCCGACATGTATCATGCAAAAAAAGTAAGATCATGTTTTTGTGTAAAATATTTAAGTTGGCACATCCAGGATTTTTTTCGGAAGGGTTTTTAAATTTTGTAAGTACTTATTTATGTAGGTGCCTATTTCAAAAATAGTAACAATAAAAATAAATCTTTTCAATAATAAAAAAAACTCTGCTTTGCAAATTGCAACATAACCTAAAACCTCCCGAACTTCACTGACTCAACTCCGCCATGTAAATAACGATAAGCCTCGTGATTGGCTGAAAGACATTCCTTGCGATTGGTCATTTGAACTCGATCGGCGCACGCGCTATTATTTGAAGTATAAAACTGCCGATTATTTGTAAACAATAAACATTAATTAATAAAATGTAAATAGATCAAGTGCATGATAAATAATATAAATTGCACTAAAAAGCTTCTTTTTACCTATACGCTGACGCGCATATTAATTTTAATAGTTTAGTATGAACGTTGATTTTTATGTCACACTTTTAAATTGGAGGGGGGAGGTATGACCCCCTAAAGCCCCCCTCTGAGTGCGCTACTGGTTGATTCAAGTATTATAAAGGGTGTCTCAGCAAGAACTTGAATTTCGAATTGCGCGCCATTTTCGACTGTCAATTGTTGAGTCAGCCATATTTGGTGTTTGTTTAATTAAAACATTGACATTTACGAAAATGGTGCGTTATAGCTTGGAAGAACGTTTGTTAATAGTGAATAGTTACAAACCAAGTTTTCAGGTCGTGTCATCTCTCGTTTTGGAGACCAAAACTGGCCGTCAAGAAGTTGCGATTTAACTTGTTTGAACTATTTTCTCTGGGGTTTTTTGAAAAGTAAGATCTATGCGAACCACCCTGAGACAACTGAGGAACTCAAAGAAGAAATTTCACGTCAAATTTGTCAAATCCAGCAGCTCTTATTGCAAAGTGTACTGCAAAATTTTGTCAAAAGAGTGCATATACCTGCCAACAGAGTAACGGTGGCCATTTAACCGATATTTTGTTTCATGTGTAAATGTCATCACTACCTCCTGCTGGATTTCACGAATTTGGCGTGCAATTTCTTTGTAATGGGTTTTCACTATTAACAAACGTTCTTCTAACCTGTAACGCACCATTTTCGTGAATGTCAATATTTTAATTAAACAAATACCAAATATGGCTAACTCAACAATTAACAGTCGAAAATGGCGCGCGATTCAAAATTCAAGTTCTTGCTGAGACACCCGTTACAATAACTTACAACTTACTTATCTTGTTAAAAATATCTACAACAAAAAAACTTTGAAGAACACCACTAAAAAACTGCATATACTTACTTAGTATCTTGGTAGATGTGAAATAGTATGAAACTGTTTTATTATTGCAAATTATTAACGCTGTGTCTACTACCCCGTGCGCACGGAGTTTCACCTAAACCACTCGCACTCCGTGCGCATGGATACTCAGATTTCTATGTTCTAACGTACCGTACGCACGGAATATGAGCTGCGCGATTTGCTCTTCGTACTGCACCTGTGGTTTTTAAGTATATTTCTAACATACTATATGTATGAATTTGAATTTTACACAGGAACGGTGGAAACTGAATGGCATATAAACTTAATTAACGCAGGCGTTTGCCGAATTGTTTCAGTAGCTTGGTGACTACCATTATCCGCCTACCTCCGTTACTCTGCTTTCCACGTTAGGATGTGTACACATGCGTAGGCACACTAAAGAATCAGTCCCCGTCGGGGCCGATATAGTACTGTTATTTCTCATATAATATTGATATGACAGAAACGAATGGGTTTAGTGAAAATAGAACACTCTATATAGTCTATACAATCTATACCTGGCGCTAGGACTTTACGTATCAGAACTTTTTCCTAGAGCATCGTTATAAATACCAGGGACTGCAAAAAACCGAAATCGGAACCGAAACCGTAATATAACCGGAACCGATATTCTATATTAAACTTATGGGACCGGATCCAAAAACAAACATTTAACATTTTTCGGTTCCCAGCTCTTTTTGGAATATAAAAGAATTTAAAGGATAATACACAATTCCCCGACAATTCCTTAATTTTACTTAATTTTACCAAGTATTGCGAGAGTGCATTATTGTTGATTTTGAACACTCCACCCTTCTGCAAGAAACAAAAGCACTGGTCGCAGTGCAAAATCCTGCTGACAAAATAGTGTATTTGTTAAGTCATTTAAATGTAGGTTGGTACATATTATTAGATGAACATTGAACTTATATTTCTTCTTTGACAAAATAAAAAAATAACTACATCCCTTAAAGTGATTATTTTTTCATTTTCAAAATTTCATCATCTTTTATCTCCACCATCAGTAAACTACTATTTTCATAAATTTTGTAAATTCTTGCTGATTGTTGAAACTGAGAAAAATTAAATCATTTTTGAGGGATATATTAAAGGGTAGCATTTTTTATTTTGTCCAAAAACAAATATAGGTTTACATAACATAACAGTATTATAATATACTATTTTGTCGGCGACCAATGTTTTATTATTAATCGTAATTCGCAATCGTATAATTTGTTGATAATAATATAATGTTTTGATAAAGTAATAAGATCTTAGATCCGTATCTATTCTCATAATTTTTTAAGGACTGTGGAATTTTGTGGCTGATAGAAATCGGTTTTTAGCTTTTACAATAAATAAATATATCGAACAAGAAATCCCATCTGACCATTGATATGACAGATTTTTTTCTTTTCTTAAACTGCTTTTTTAATTTTATATTTATTTGCTATTTTGCTTTGTTTTTAGACGCTAATGACCTTAGTAAATTTGTCGAGCGACCCAGCGATGTAGCTTAGTGGTACAGCACTAGACTCGCATTGGGAAGGTACTGGGTTCGAATCCCGGCGGGGGCAGATGTGGCTAGGATTTTTTCCTACTGCCTCACGCTGAGAAACGGTAATTCCTATACCGGCCATCTTGTTTGAGGTTTTTCATGGTTTCCCTCAATAATTCCAGATGAATATCGAGATGCTTCCTTATTGAAGGCCATGGCCGATTACCCGTCAAACTCCTATGCTCCCAAACTTGCCTACCTTCTCCTAATGTCCTATAATTCCTCCATTCGCACATTGCTATTAAATAAGTTGAAGTAGGTATAATAAAAATGTATAAAACGGAAAGTGGTAAAAATGGAAAATAGTAATGGTGCGAATGGCGTCTGTTATGACATAATGTCGAGAAACAGACGTTAAACGAGTTATTATTATATTATTATTATTATTAAATTTGTCGAGCATCTATAATCTACAATATCGATCTAATGGTATTAATAAGCGATGGACAGAGTTTTGAAAGTCCTGTGTATCATAATTACATCATCATTAAACTTAAATGCTGTAATACTGCATCGACAACTTTTCCAAGTGAAAAGGGTCATTTGTCTACTATGGAAGTAAGTTTATAACATCAAGGAAAACTTCAGTGTGACAGTACGGTCATACGGAAGTTTTAACACTGATGGATAGAAAAGTAAGTTAAAATAACTCACGTATGGGTGTTGATTTGGTATAATGTACCTACCTATACTGTGGATGTACCGAGTGATCAATAAATACGTAACTTTGTCAGACAAATCGTCGTGAAGATTTATATTTAACAGAAATGCAAATCCTTCGGCAATTCTGATAATTTTTTACACGTCTACTTAATACTAGTCGTTTTTTGGATATTTAGTAGAAGCGCGACAATATACAGCATATTCTATTCCTTGAAATATAGAAATATTTATTTGTTCCCAACACATTTAAATAAGTACAGTATGAAGCTATACACAAAAAATACAATAATTCTGTAATTACCCAGTGGAAACTATAGGTGCATCCATAGGAAAACGTGCTGGATGCACAAAAAACATTTTTTATTTATTCTAGCCGTATGTTGCACAGTTATGAAGATACATTTAGGTACATAAAAAAAAAGATCATTAACATCATTTCTTTGTTTAGAGTCTTTTATAAATATTAAAAAAAAAAAACTTTGAGCTGTAAATATTCTTATACTGAAGTGGCAACATATTATTATAGAAATATGGGCCGGTTAATAGAAAATATCTCTGAAACAGAGATTTATTTGTTTTTGGAACGAATACATTTACATTTCGAAGGTTGTATTTTTTATCTCCATCTAGCAAACACTATCATAATGAAAGTTTGATCAAAATCGGTTTTGTTTTTTATTTAACCTGGAACAAACAAACTGACAAACAGACAGACAAAAATTCTTAAAATGGCCAATTCGGTCCAAGTAAGTCTAACAAAATCATGTATATATTTAAGCGAACAAAAATTTTTAAAAACATAACTCACATAATATATTTCTACATAGCTATAGGTATACTTAAGGACATTTATCACACATTTAAATAAATATAAGAGACTGCAACTATAATTAAATTTTAATAAGTTGATTTTAGTTTTACTTTTAAGTTTTGATTTAAGTTATAAATATACAAGGTGGCACAAAGCCGACTGACGATTAATAATTGGCTATATCGTAGCATTTAATAACAAATGATGGTGCGAAAACAATCGATGCACTGAAATGTCACAATAATAATGTAGTTTTGTCATAATATAGGTAATGGATTAGTGGACGGTAGGGAACTTTACTGGAGCTATTAATTTTTGTTACGAAACGAAGTCAGTTATTGAAACGCGACATGAATTTTGTATTCATTTTAATTGTTCAATTCCATCTCGTAGAGCAATATTGCGCTGAATATCGCCAACGCAAATCTTAAACATTTTTAGAAAAAGCTTGCAACGATTCGTATGCGAATTAAAGTTTCACAGTTAATGTTGGAGATTTTAAGGGAGCCCACGCTTTCAATAACTTGTAATGAGAAACGAAGCTCATTTTTTAACACATAGAGTGTCACGTCATTCATATATGAATGACAGTGTCCTTATCTGCATGGACCACGCTATTCATATATATGCATGACGGACTGTGAACGGTTTGCGAATTGTGAATATGAATTATACAATACTAGATATTTTATATGGGATCTAAAAACGTGGCCTCCGGGCAACATGGTATATTTGGTTTGGGAAAATTCGTAAAGCTAAGAATTTGGATTAAAACTGTTTTGAGTATTTAATGTTTATTCTTAAAAACTAGTTGGCCCCAGAGATATGTTTTCTTTTATCGTTTGGCAGGCAACCGTTTCGGAGATATCCCATGATCTGCGCGTTCTCCTGATTTGTCAGTTCTTGATTTCTTTTTTTGCTAATAGGTATCTGAACGTACATAAGACCATTCAGGAACTGATGAACGCCATAACAAATGAAATTTTTCTGATAGATCAAGAATAAATTATTAATTACATTTTTCCATAATTTTTCACAAAGTTTAAGACAATATGTTGCAAGTGAAGGAAGACACCTACCTGACATTCCATTTACGATATAAAACTACAAGTGTCACCCTTTCTACTGATGCATACAATATTGTTTTCCTGCTCCATCATCAGAAGTTATTGTCAGTTGAAATCAGCTTTACGCCACACTGTATAACAAACCCGTATATTATTGTTAATTATTTTTCGATATGATACCGTCAAATAATAATAATTAATCAACCTGTTAGGTAGTCAGGTTTCGCTGAAATAAATAATATAAGCATTTTCGATTCCTGCGTAGTGATATTCCCTCAAAAGCGTTGGCGGTACTTTCGGGACACTCGTTATACTTACCAAATTTCAATACAAGAATCTATCTAATGACAATCTAGTAAATGTAAGTCTTTTTGAACACACGGTACACGTGCCCTACATAATTTATAAAAGGAACTTGTTTAAGAAAATATACGATATAAGTTAAGGAATATATTGTATCAAGTTGTAGTTGTACTATTTTTTTACTTTGGAGTAGTTTCATTTATCCGTTAAAGTTGTTGGTTAAATTTGATATTTTTACTCCAGATACTTTGAACATACAGTCTGGACTTTGCTGTACAGTTAAAAGAGAGTCTTTCCAAACTTATCAAAAACAAATTACTGTCCAATTAAATATTAAAAAACGCTCAGTCCTAAAACATTTGTTGATGTTGTCTATGTAACTTGCGATTCCGTTTTTTTAAGAAATGTTAGATAGGTATTTAAGAGAACTAAACCTGGGTCTTTCTTCTCATAGATGTTATTTTTTTTATAAGTTAAAGCATTTTTTTTCTACAAATCTTTCCAGGACGCATTGTTCATATTTTATCAAATTTGAGTTAACACACCACAATAATTTACTGTGATCACAAAAAACTATCCATTTTTTGCTTCGCGTTTGAGATATCTACAGAAAAAAGTTATTTAGAAAAGTTGTTTAGGTTCCAAAAATATCCTTAGAAATCGAGTTTCGTTAAACATTAAATAGATACTATTTTTTTTATTATTAGAAAAAGAAAAACAGTAGAAGACAGTTCAAACCAAATAGAGACGAAATAATTTTTGGGTCAGTTCTCGTATATAAACCAGGAAGTGTAGACATAGGTAAAGTTAAAAAAAAAAGGAAAGTAACACGTTGATGGTGAAGTTGTGTCGGCCGGGGCAGAGCGACACTAACATGACCACGTTAAGTAACCGCGCGCTATTATACGTGTTATATAACCGCAGTGACCAGTGTCCATGTGGCTGACACCGTCGTCAGAACTGTTGTACGTGCCTATGTAGTCACTGCCTGACCCCCGTTCTGGTTTGTTCTAAAACTAACACCAATCTGAACTTATGTAACGACTCATATCGCATAGTTCCTGAAATACACCCTGCACTAATTCATGTCAATTCCTCCCCCCTTGCCTAAAAACGGTTATGGCTCTCCCAACGCTATTTTAAAGCTAAAAAGTTCGGCTAAACGCAAGTTCAAGGACAGGCGAATTTTTTGAAAAAGTTTTGACTACATGTGAAAGATTTTTTTAAGTTTTTTTCAGAAAATGTTTATTCGATTTTTCACCTGAAGAATTTGTAGTATGATTCTTGGTCCTTCATTTGGCGTTTACCCGAAACAAATAGCTTTAAAAATAGCGTCGGGAGAGCTATAACTGTTTTTGGGCGAGGGGAAGGATATGATATAAAAAGTGTAGGGGGTATTTGTATTTTCATTTTTAAGGCCACCAACAGCTAGGGTTATTTGGGACTAGCACCAATTAATATTTTCAATAATAAATGAAAATCTAATTGATACTTTTACCAGTACTCGGATTAGAACCTGGGAACTGGGGGCTTGTAATAGAGGAATCATATTTTCCTTTTTAATTACTATATAAGCTTTGAGATGTCCCTTAAAGCAGGCATGGTCGCAGTCAAGTTCCACAAATTTAACTGTGGCCCCCCTAGACCACTTCTTTATCGTTTTCATGTTCATATACCATTTAACTAAGAAGGATAAACAAAAATATCTGCTTAATTGATAATTTGCTCATACAAAAAAACTGTTCATTGCCCGCAACTACTTGGACTCAGGCAAGTGCCTAAACTGAAAAGCTTCTAGAGAACACCGTCTAACAATTTATTAATCAAACTTAGCGGGGTGTGTAGTTTTGGCTTTGCAACGATTGCAGTGCGGGAGAGGGTGCTATGGCGTTTTTTGCGAAGTGAAAAGGGTATGGAGTACAGGGGAGAATTCCCCAAAAAACGCTCACGGGGGGTGCCCGTGCGATGGCGTTTTTCGCGGAGTGAAGAGTTAGATAATAATATATTGCTAGACGGCGTTCTCTAGACTCTAATGACTGAACTCTAGAGAATACCGTTTAACAATATATTGTCTAGCCCTTCACTCCACGAAAAAATTTAAGACTAGACTCTAAGACTAGACTCTAAGTCTTAAATTGCAGTTGTTAAAATGCGGATGGTTGGGGAAGGTTATTGGTAAATAAGTAACCTGGGAAGCTATAAACTTTCGAGTCCTCACTTATGTAACAACCACTTACAAATATTTTCATGTGATTTATACCGGGTTAGTAGCTTTGATGCCGACAATTTAGTATATTTTTTAATACATGTTAGAGCAAAATATAATAATCCAAATCAAAAGCCCGACTCAAAACGGGCAAAGTATTATTTTAACAAAATATAATATATCGCAGCGTCTCGTTCGCTGGTCGACACAAGATAATGATCTCTAGTCAGATATAAAAATCCATACCCTCTGTGTGTCCTTGTCTTAATGACCAGCGCTTGTGACGACACGAGTATTTCGTTATATAAACAAACATCCGTAGACTGAACTTCTCGCAATGACGTCTTAGCCTTTCAATAATTAAGTATTAATAACTAGACGGAACATACATAATAACCAATAACCACCAATAATATTTTTCGCTAACATACATATTCATGCATTATATGGGACATTTTCCCGACTTAGATACGTTAAATTCGACATACGTAAAGAAGGCATCTTTACCCTTATATTCACAAATAATTATTATATAACTCCGGTAAAATTTACTATAAAGTTCCGCCTACATAATATAGACATGTGCATAGAAAATATTTTTGCATAGAAATGGGTCGGCATTTTTTTCTCCGTTAAGCATATTCTGAACCTTTATAGGAAAACAATACAAAAGAAGAGTTTGTTACATCATATCCCTGGGGCAATATCCTTAGACAGGGCCGTCCAAATAGAAAAAAAATATTTTGCATTCTTTTATTTACTTAAAGTTATTGAAAATACATGTCAAAACAATGCTTAGAGACCTTTATAATATGAAAAATCCCTACATAATATAAAAGGCAAGTCTGTCTGTCTGACCGAACTCAAACTAGTTATTGACCCATTTTCAAGCGGTTTTCACACATTATAGGAAGAGAAAATATTTGGGATGGTTTTATGACTATTATCATTACACTATCATAACAAAGGACTGAGCAATGAACGAAATAGAGTAGCAAGCAACGTCGGATAAATAGTATATTTACGGCCAGTACAAGCTGTATTACGAATGATACAAATACCTACAATGAAAATGTTCCAAAATCTTTTAGAACTCTCAAAATAATGTGGAAACTTATATAGAGCACTTAATTTTTTTAAACTTTTATTAGAGCTTCTCGGAATGTCTTTGTTGATCTAGGAATGATCCATAAATTGAGAGGTCTTAATAAGCTACTTTTTTATGTATTAAAAGTATCGGTTCGTAATAGGCTCTAGACGCTGATGACCTCAGCTGCTGAGCGTCAATAATCCACAATTTAATCTCGGAATAGGCTCATAATTTGGTAATCTGCAGTTGTAAAACAGAAATCCTAGAATAGTAGACGGTATATCTAGTTGTGTAATGAGACATATTATTGACGAGTAGTGACAGTATGTTAACACGAGTGATAACAAGTTTTAACAGTCACACGAGTCTCATAATTACGCCCGTATTTTTTGCCATACCAATCATAAAATAACTGCTTTTTATTTTTATTTTCAGTATTTCCAAAAAAAATTACTGTTCATTTGTGTCGCCAACTTCACTCGTATAGTAGGCCGAGGCACCCACAGGAGTATGTAACAGCGGGCGGATCAGGCGAATAAACATAAATCACTATTGAAATGGCTTGCAGCTTTCTCATACTAGTATATACCGGTGAGTGAGACAAAGAGTTTAACTTCATGGTTTTAAGCACACACTCTTTTTAATACGGTCCTGACTAAAAACAGTACCTACCACACCATATTCATATACAATCCACACTGAAACTTATGTATTTTATTTTCATATGCCTTACATTTGTACAGTGTCTTTGTGTGGTAAATATACATATTATATACTTTGGGGAATACCCCACGAACATTTTCTGAGCCCAGAGTAATGTTATTCCAGTGTTCTGGCCCTTGCTACGTACATATATGTACTAACATATTCACATATGTAATATAATATACAGGATGTCCCATGCGACAAGTCCCTACTGCACTTTATAATTAGCCTTATTGGAAGAGAAAATAGGAAATGTGCATGATTGTAACGGCTTACATTTGAAAACCTGGAATTTGGAAACGTGTTTTCTAAAGATTCTAAATGTTTGCGTTAGAAGTGAAAAACATATTGGATATATAAAATTCACCATAAAAATCTTGTTATATTTCACTTGACAAAACGTTTAGTACAGTAAAACGGTATATTTTCGTCGATATTATATGTAACTAAAATTGGTTTACTGTTATAACAAACAAGGAAGTTGCGACAGAGAAAAAATCACCTTCATCCTAGATTTTCGGTCACATTCGGCACATAATCTGACGAATTTTCATTGGGCACATTATTATAGTACCTTTACTAATACAATACTATTTATAAGTGAAACTTTTTAGCCTCGTTTTTGATTTAGTTCGGTTACGCATGTCGAGGTCAAGTCACGTCACGTCTAATCGAAGCGATTGATCAGACCAGTACTCATCGAAAAGCAGCGACATTTATGGTGATATCTATATAGTACGACTGCATACAAATGTGCAGGTGGTAGTCGTCCAGGTCAGTAGAACTCATCAAAAAGCAGCGATGTTTATTGTTTATGTTCATAACTATACTGTACGTCTATGCATAACTAATATCGTACGAATATTGTCGAGCAGCACATCAAATACCCATTGACCACCAACGATAGAATCTGGATTCTTACGTTCATCTCCATACTGATCAGGGTTTAAATTATATTACCAAAACCAGGTAAACAAAATTATATATTTTTTTTTTCAATTATTTGCGAGAAAATTACTTACAGTATCTTATTTAGTTAACAATTAGATTAACAATCAATATTGTTATTACTTCCTATACTGTACAAATTCACTATTTTAGTGAAATTAACATAAGGACATCAGACGATATTAATCGACATAACATGCCCTTAATAATTATTGTAGAAAGGCTACATAAGAAAAATTTAAATGCCCGACGCGATATTGGGTGTTCCGGGTTCGATTCCCGGCGGTGCATTTAAATTTTTCTTATGTAGCCTTTCTACAATAATTATTAAGGGCATGTTATGTCGATTAATATCGTCTGATGTCCTTATGTTAATTTCACTAAAATAGTGAATTTGTACAGTATAGGAAGTAATAACAATATTGATTGTTAATCTAATTGTTAACTAAATAAGATACTGTAAGTAATTTTCTCGCAAATAATTGAAATTATTACTAGGCATATCCGGCCTATTTTGAGAAAAGCAACATTCATTGTAGTGTTGTTATAAAAATAAAAATAATATTAGCTCTCGCAGTTTGTGGACTTGCGGTGTATTTGTGCTATATATAAGAAAAGATTAAGTGTACGCCATGGGCACCGTGGAGTAACTGGAAAACTTGCCCGACGCGATATTGGGTGTTCCGGGTTCGATTCCCGGCGGTGCATTTAAATTTTTCTTATGTAGCCTTTCTACAATAATTATTAAGGGCATGTTATGTCGATTAATATCGTCTGATGTCCTTATGTTAATTTCACTAAAATAGTGAATTTGTACAGTATAGGAAGTAATAACAATATTGATTGTTAATCTAATTGTTAACTAAATAAGATACTGTAAGTAATTTTCTCGCAAATAATTGAAATTATTACTAGGCATATCCGGCCTATTTTGAGAAAAGCAACATTCATTGTAGTGTTGTTATAAAAATAAAAATAATATTAGCTCTCGCAGTTTGTGGACTTGCGGTGTATTTGTGCTATATATAAGAAAAGATTAAGTGTACGCCATGGGCACCGTGGAGTAACTGGAAAACTTGCCCGACGCGATATTGGGTGTTCCGGGTTCGATTCCCGGCGGTGCATTTAAATTTTTCTTATGTAGCCTTTCTACAATAATTATTAAGGGCATGTTATGTCGATTAATATCGTCTGATGTCCTTATGTTAATTTCACTAAAATAGTGAATTTGTACAGTATAGGAAGTAATAACAATATTGATTGTTAATCTAATTGTTAACTAAAATTATATATACTTTCGGCGATTTTTAATACTTGTTACTCATCATTTTATTAAATATATACTTTTTCACTTGCACCGTGGTTTCTTAACCTTTTCACTGCGCATTTATTTTACGAGAGTGCATGCTGTGTGCGCAATTTTTTCGGCCGTTCCGTATAGATACGTCTGGAGCAGTCCACTGTTGTTATCAGTGGGGTAAAATAATGAAGCTAAATCCCGTCAAATCATATCAAATTGTTTTTTTGCCTTTTTTATTTAAAACATATATTTTTATCAAAAACAGAACATTCCGTGCATGTATACACGTGTAAAACACGTGTAGGTACATACGCATTGACTTTAAAAAAAAAAAACCACAACAAAGTTCAGAATTGGTGTTCTAATAGGCGTTGTGCGTATATTATATATACGGCGGTAGCAGTTTATCGCTGTAAAAAAATTCTGCGGTAAATCGCAAAAAACTTCCGGATTGGCCAGTATGATCTGGTAGGCGTTGATCGTATATATACAACGGTAGCAGTTTATCGCTGTAAGTATTTTTTCCAGCCCGAACGTAAATATACGGCTGGAGCAGTAACCCAGGTAATCGTACATATACGTCTGGAGCAGTCAAAGGGTTAAAACCGCAACTAGTTTTTTAATACACTTATGCTGGGTTTATCGTACAATTTTAACAGGCTATTTTTTTAAACACGCTGTTAAATTTTGATTGCTAAGTGTTCATTGGTTGCAGCTTTTCCATTTTGACAAATTGTTGATCGTATAGCCATAGTTATAGCAACCGTCATTTAACAGCGTGTTTAAAAAATAAAATTGTACTATAAACCAGCACTAGTTTCTAAATAACAAACTGAATGTACAGTTGATACTTTCACCAGCCCTCAAATTAGACATTAGGGGATATGTAACAGACGAACCAGGTAAAGTCTATAAACGACGACAATTAAAATCTAAATGATCTCAACTCTCGTCTATTTTCAAGCCTGAATACTTTTCTGTTTAATTTTTTCTGAATATAGATTTCTGCTAACATAACTACGAACCGCTCAAGAGATTCCTGTCACAAATAATTGTATTTTATTGTTTGTCAAAATAAGCATAACAGGAAATAGTACTTCCAAAATGGCCGAACTGTGTACGCTGTTGCAATGACAATATCATTTCGTATTAGCTCTATGAAATATGAATAATACATAATATGTTTACCGTGCTACATCTCAACTTGCTTTTATTTAAATAATTTAATTCAATTTATGTAGTTTTCTTTAATATACATTTTCATTTTTATGTATTAATTATTTTATGTTCGATTACCATAAACCGTCGCTACTACCTAGTTAAATAATTTGAAGGTAAGGATATTTAAAATTTAAATATATATGAAAATCAAAATGATTATTTCTCAGAGTAAAATTAGGGGTTTGTAATAGACAAGCCATGATAATTCAGTTTCACATCTTCAACCATTTTGAAAATAGATTCTATACAACCGTGTTGAATGCAACACGTTATGATGGCTACCGTAGATAGCAGATAGCGCTAGTGACAAGTAAGGTATACGTCAAACGCTTAAATTTTTTATTCTTCAGATGACGCTAGTAGCAAGTAAGGAATACCGAACGTTTAGAGATTAACGGTTTGTGTTTAGTGATTCTTCATTTATCCATTATTAAGAAATAAATAATTAAATAAATACAAAACTGCGATTTAGCCGTCTAAATGATTGAATGCAGATAATTTACTTGCTAGCGGCGCCATCAGGTGGATGGAAATTATGAACAGTACTGGCATTTGAATGACATCAAAGTGATGTATTCTTCACTTGCTAATGGCGCTATCAGGTGGTAGATAAAAGCCTGTTAGCCCTTATTTAAGCTCAATCTGTATAAATTAATCCAAAAGATCTCTGGTCTCAAGTATACTTCTCTCATTGGCATTTTAATATGTATATCTCCCGTTGACACCCGGTATACACACTATATATAATATGTACTACGTGCGTTTTTATGTCAAAAAAATTCTCTTGCGCTCTACAAGTTTATTATATCAAATGCCTACTTATGTTTTGTATATTGACGTATCCATCTAAATCACGGACCAAATCCCTGAGCTTCGTCGAATAATAAATTACTGCACGAAGTAAAGTTAACGGTTTTCCATAAAAAAAATCGCAACGCAGAGTTAATTTTACTCCGTAGTTCGTCTTTCGAAAAATGTTTTAATATAATTTTAGGTTTTTGCACCAAATAAGCTTATACTACTTATGTCGGGTAGCACAAGGCACGGTCACTATTTTAAGGCTAATTAACATGGTTTACAGTGGCGGCGCCAGAGGGTGGGTCGGGTGGTCCATGGCCCACCTTAAACTGTCTTGGCCCACCCTGGCATTATCCCCAATCTAGGTTAAATTATTTTAAAAATTAAATAATAGAAACATTATACAGGGTGTTTGGGTAAAGGTATTTAGAAATTCAAAGGCATGTAATACTCATCAAAATAAGCCAAAAAGTTCATACAAACGTATGGCATAAAACGCACCCTTAGGAAAGTATAGGCCTTTTTAAGGGTGGGGGAGCAAAATCTTTTTACCCTGTAACTTTTTTTTCATTTTTTTCTATAAATTTAAATTTGTGGACATTTTTTTTTAATCGATATCGTCAACCGTTTTTAAGTAAATTGGATTTGAAAATTGCCATCTTTTACAAATTATAATATTTTATTAATATTCTCTGCGACCGTTAAAACTCGATTTACTCGAAAACTGTAACCGATATCGATTTAAACAAAAAATACCTTTTTGACAATTTGTGGTAAAAATAGAAAAAAATTCGAACAAAAAAAAGTTACAGGGTAAAATGACCCTCCCCCCTACCGAAAGAGACGCCCCAGATTTTGATAACCAAAAATGAACTGGCCCATCTTATTCAGCCTGAAAAATTAGGTAAATGTCCAGAAATGTGTCTATTTATCTTTTACCGTTCTCCAAATAATAGAAAAAAACCAATTTCATCTGAACCCCTTTAAAAGCATTCCCTAAGAGTGCGTTTTAGGCTATATATTTATATGAACTTTTTGACTTATTTTAATGAGCACTGCATTTCTGAATACCTTTACCCGAACATCCTGTATAAATCATCATTCATCAATCAACCCACGAATTATAACCGGATTAAAAACACATTTGAATCTATTCAAATATAGACATGTCTTATGTGCATAATTTATTATGTGTAATTAATATCCAATATTGTGTCTAATTTTTAAGAACGTTTTTAACCCCTGAAATTTCCACAATTTTTCCTATAAATTTTATAGCAAGTAACTTGGCTTAAAATTTTACCGAGCACTGAAATTTTGGGGATGTTATTGGCCCACCTTCAGATCACCATGCCCAACACTGGTCCATCCTAACAAAAAATCCTAGCGCCGCCACTGATGGTTTACTGTGGGTGACCACTTTTGATGAATTAGTTGTATCCGAATCGTTTTAAAATAATTTTTGTTTCTTGTCGAGTAATTATGATCAAAATTATTCTCGTTAAAAAGAGATGGATTGTTTTCTACAAAAAGTACGCATTCTAAAATAAAAATGTCGTAAACGGTGAGAATTTTGAATTTTTTAAATAACTCTCGACAGCTATAGTATAATATAATAGTATATAATATTACCTGTATAGTGTACAAAACTTTTTTGCATGTATCTTTGCACACTTTTGAAAAATCGATGTGTTTTGATATAGGTTTGCGGTGCCAGCGGTCCTCTGGGCCGCCGTTTTGACGTTATTTGCAAATAACGTCAAAATTCCAGCCGAAGGGCCGCTGGCGCCGCAAACCTATTTCAAAATACTTCGATTTTTCAAAACTGTGCAAAGATACATGCACAAAAGTTTCACATAGGTATATGTGCATGTGCCTTTATATTGTTTTCAAAGATTGTTGTGTTTTGATATAGAGGCCTGCGGTGCCAAGAGTTATTTGCATCTACAAAACTTTTTTGCATGTATATTTACCATCGTTTTCAGAGATCAAAGTGTTTTGATACAGAAGCGTTTTTTTCCTTAAACTCCAAAAATAGGAAAAACGTTCCGTGCCTGGCATCCTACATTTTTTATTGTCAATAGGTTCTCCTGAATACGAATCCGAAGAGAAACCTTCTCAATCTATTTTTGCAAGCTCAGTGTTGCCTGCATTCTGCACTTTATACATTATCAGGTAGGTACTATTTGCATTTACAAGAAATTTTGACATTTGTCAGTCTGTTTATTGATTTGCATATGTACCAAAACAATGATGCAATTGTAACAGAGCTTTATTTGAGGTTTCGCAAAGAAAGAACAGCAACCTTCACGTCAACATTCTGACGTCAAATTTTAGTTGCAAGTTGAAAAAGATGCATCGAAACAAAACTAGTCAAGTGTTTAAACAGCCAAAGGTTGTATCTGCCTATTGAGGGTAAGAAGCTAAGAGAAATTCGTTCGGAAATTTACTGAGCAATTACAGGATGTTCACGCGAAGAGTAAAGGCCAGAAATTTCAAAAAAGAAGACGCGTATGAAAAAATGTTTCAGACAAAAGTTGTTAACAGCTGGAAAATATTTTCAATTATACAGGTTGTACTATTTATTTTTTATTTATTACAATTAATACAATTATTACAATTAACTTAAAACATGACATCACAAAACATCCATGAGCGGAGGCGGGATTCGAACCCACGACAGTCTGATTCAGAGGCCGTGACGCTAACCACTGGACCACACTCTCTGTACTATTTAAGCGTGGCAGACCAAATTTATGTTTTTTTTTTAATGCAGCACCCTGTTTTTATTTGTTTTCTGAATTCTGCACCTAATCGTAAATAGAAACTGTAAGGAAAGTGTTGCTCGAAAATTTAGCCATTTTTGGGTTATTTAAGTTTTTTCGAATTTTTTTATATATGCAGACCTTAACCTAAAATTCGAGATAGAGCTCAAACGGAAACCTTTATCAAACTGATATTTGGGGATCAATAGATAACAGACAGACGAATCAATGCTTGTGTTCGAAAAATTAATTTACTATACAGGGTGTTCAAAATATTATACTTCTTTTATCTAACTTAAATCACGTATTACTTTTTATTGTTAAATGTAACGGGGTAGGTTTTATGCCGGAATTGTATTCTTTAGGATATTTATTAACACTTTTATAAAGGGTTAACTAGACCTACATCTGATATTTCCGTATTTATAACTTGAATGTGATAATATAGGTACGCAATTTCACCATTTGAAGGAACTGCCACAGTGTGCTATGATATATTATTTTAACCTAAAATGTTGAAAATAGTCTTTTTAAAATTTACATCAACTAAATAAATTTATTGATTTTACAAAAAAAATCAGAAGAAAGATTAGTGATCAACACAACAGAACTATTATAGTCTTCTTTTTCTTTGCGTTTTTATTTTTTTTTTGTAAAATCAATAAATTTATTTAGTTGATGTGAGTTTTAAAAAGATTATTTTCAACTTTTTAGGTTAAAAATATTTCATAGCACACTGTGACAGTTCCTTGAAAAGGTGAAATTGCGAAATATCATATTAAAGTTGTTATAAATACGAAAATATCATATTTAGGTCTAGGTAACTCTTTATAAAAGTGTTAGTAAATATCTTAAAGAATACAAATCCAGCATAAAACCTATCCCGTTGCATTTAACAATCAAAAGTTATAGGTACGTGATTTAAGTTACATAAAAGAAATATAATATTTTGAACACCCTGTATAGTAAATTATTTTTTCGAACAAAATCATTTATTTGTCCGTCTGTTATCTATTGATTCCCAAAATATCAGTTTGATAAAGGTTTCCGTTTGGGCTATCTCGAATTTTAGGTAAAGATCTGCAATCTGCATAGGTCAAAAATTTCTAAAAAACTTGAATAACTCAAAAACTGCTAGGTTTTCGAGCAACGTTTCACTTACAGTGCAGAATTCAAAAAACAAATAAAAACAAGGTGCTGCATTAATAAAAACATAATGTTGGTCTGCCACGATTATATAGGACAACTGTATAATTAAAAATATTTTCAAGCTGTAGAGTAGACTAAACCTTAACAACTTATGTCTGAAACATTTTCGTAAGCATCTTCATTTTCGAATTAAGCTTGTCTTTACTCCTCGCGTGAACACCCTGTATATTTTTTAATAGCTTCTATTAGTGCAGCATACGTTTTACGCTTGCTTGATCTCAAAAGTATAAAGGGGAAAATATTAAAAACTGTAATTTTTCAAAAACTTGAAACTTTTCTAAAAATTCTGGGCTATAAATTAAGAAGATAAATATAATAAGACACATCGAAAGTTCTATATTCTATAACATCATAATGGTTACACACACACATTTTGGAAATAATGACTGAAATTGATTATTTCAATGACCAAATCTTTTAATATTAAACCTAACTTGATGTTCATAGAATACGATACTACTTATATAAAACAAGGCTTAACGATTAGGACCAATGTAAAGCTGAATTTTGAGAGTCTGAGGAAGTCGGGAATTCCGACGAAACGTCGTGATCAAAAATAACGTGTTACATTCATTTGTGGATCCTAAAACCTCCTAAATTTTTCATTTAATTATATTCTATAACGTTATATTTATAATTTGATATCAAATAAAAAAAACAAACTATATTTTTCAGGATGTTAAATCGAAAAGCTTCAACAAAGTTTTAAAAGTGGAAGTACCTGAAAACGTTTCTCAGTAAGTTCTGTTTTTAAAGATGGTTCTTCTTCTGGCTTTTCGTATCTCAATGATTCGATATTTACCGCTTGTAAAAGTGGTGCAGTCATGCAATATTTGCAACTGTATGAGAGCTGCAATATAACAGGTATTCTGTATAAATATTTATGATTTGTATGAAGTTATGAATAAAATATTTCATCTGTGTACTGTCTACCTGGCAGTTTGCTGCGAATTCAGTTCAAAGCCTAAAATACTACTTATATGAAAAAATCAAAATATAAATTAGTACAGTCTACTCTTTATATAAGTCCAGCCTTGAGTGCGGAGCGGAATATACTTTTTGGCTCTCTGGAAATTTCATCTCTTCTTGTTTAAGAATTAAAAGACACAATTTTTTGTTTTGCTTATTGTAGATTACAGACGTTCAACAACTAAGATCATTATAGCGTCTAAATACATAAAATTAAATTAAACGATATCATAAAACATCAGTGAGCGGAGGTGGGATTCGAACGACGACAGTTTAATCCAAAGTGTAGCAGTGGCAGACTAAGGGGGGGAGGGCTCGCCCCAGGCCACTGATCCCGGGGGGCCTCCAAATCTCGAGAAGTCTTTCTTAATCAAATCCTAAACAAGACCAAAATATGTTTAGTAAGTAAGAGGCAGTTTAGAGTTGGAGGCCCCGTACGTATAAACAAAATATAAACGTAGGTAGGTCGTTTATTATAAATATTTGATTTTTTTGTCAGCCATTACATCTATATTATTCATTTTTTACGTTTACACTATAAATACATCAATTTCTAAGCAGGCCGGAGGCCTCATTTAGTTCTGCCGCCCCGGACCTCCGACGGGCTTAGTCCGCCACTGAAGTGTAGTACTGTAACGGTGACACCAAGCTGTCCTCTTAATTTTTTTATTTATTAATATAATCTATACATATAATAAACGCTTTTTTGTCTGTTTATCTATATACTTGTACATGCTAATCTCCACAATGGCTGAACCAATTGGGATGTAGTTTTCAGTGATGATTGAGATAAGCTTGGGCTATAACATTTAGTGTTTGTTTCATTTAAATCGGTTGACAAATAAAGAAGATAGGTATGTCAATTTTAAAATTCGTCTCGCGCGCATTGTGGCACCGTTAATGCAAAAGTCAAAGCGTAGGGTTGGGTTGACTGTTTATTTATGTGACACCGTTAATGCAAACTATTTCCAAGTGATTTTAAGCCCGACTTCGCTTCGCAGGAAGAGAGATTCTCGCAGGTGAGCGATAATAAATCATACTTCACTTCGCAGGGGGGGAATTTCACGCAAGGGAGGGGGATAATAAATTAACAATATACTAATATACATGAGCGGAGCCACGGGCAGCCGCTAGTGAAATAGTGTAATACTTATTTGATATTTTCAATTATTATTTTTACTAAGAACCTGAAATTCCATTAAATTGACACTTTTACCAAGCTGTTAGATTAAAACCTAAGAAACTGGAGGTTTGGAACGAGCGATAGCAATGCGATTTAAACAGCAACCTGCAGCAACAGCACCCTTTATGATCTAGGATTTTTTCAAGCCTTTCAATTTTTGTATGAACTTTTAAAAAAATTTAAATTATTCTAGATCTAAAAGTAATGGAGAATTTTCTGTGATTTACGCCGTTTAAGAACATTTGAGTATCTTGGTAGCAAGTGTTTCCGGGCTGGGTAACCGTGGTCCAATGGATTTTACTCCGTACGTTTCGCCCAAAGCTCCGTTGGGCATCTTCAGCGGCGATTGGCAATACGATGTGATCTTCTTGCCGGTCGACAGTCACCAGTTGACCGGCAAGAAGATCACATCGTATTGCCAATCGCCGCTGAAGATGCCCAACGGAGCTTTGGGCGAAACGTACGGAGTAAAATCCATTGGACTACGGCTACCCAGCCCGGAAACACTTGCTACCAAGATGTCTACCGGCCGTGAAAGCATGAAACTCCAACATTTGAGTAGTTACAGCGTTTATAAAAAAATCGCATATTCCCCTTTAGACGTTGAGGCATTCACATTTTTTTTAGAATTTCAAGAAGCAGAAAATTGTCAGACATTGATTTTAAATATTCCGGGAACATTCCAAAAATTGCTTTAAATCTGTCCTCAAAAAGCTCAAAAATTACCCTAAAATCGTTCGAAAAACTGTTTAAAATTACACTAAAGCAGCCCTCAGTATTTTCTATCGAATATAAATCCATTATAAATCAGCCTGTATATTAATCATTTAACAGGTGCCAATTATTAAATTGTCGTTTGTAATTGTACTTCAGTAGAGA
This sequence comes from Mongoloraphidia duomilia, assembly GCA_039654895.1. NCBI lineage: Eukaryota > Metazoa > Arthropoda > Insecta > Raphidioptera > Raphidiidae > Mongoloraphidia > Mongoloraphidia duomilia. Next base: position 32,499,466 of record CM077517.1, on the reverse strand, counting down.
CTAAGAACAAGAATCTTTCTTTGATACGATGGCTCAGCGGCCGCAGCTCGGTGTATTTTAAACTCCATTGACATAAAAATTGGACTGGGCATTCCCTATCGCAGAACTAAAAGTTGACATTCTCAGCATACTGTTAGTACCCACAGGTAAAATAAGGTCTGAACGGTAAAAAAATTCCTCCACTCATGACATTTTGGTTATAAGTCCCTTTTGGCATTGGAATGAAAGAATCCGAAGAGTCATAAAAATACAAGGTGGAGAAATGATGCAAATTTGGTTTGGATCTCTCCCCCCCAAAAAATATTTTTCCCCACCTTGTATTTTTATGGACTCTTCAGATTCTTGATTCTTATGACAAAAAGGACATATAACTAAAATTTCAGGAGTGGAGGAATTGTTTTATTATTAACTTCCCATTGGAAGTTATTGTAATGGGTCCGAAAATCGAAATCAAAATGTATAACAAATTTTTATGTTTCAAGGTCACTACACTTTTTTTAGAAAGATGTCTGTGTGTGTGTTTGTGTGTGTACGTATGTGCGTACGTACGTATGTACATTGTACGTACGTATACGTACGCATGTGTCCATTTCTTTCTAAGACGAAATCTCGAGATTGAAAAATGATATCGACTACGTTAGGGTGCCAATCGACGCGTATTAACGTAAATATGATCTGAAAGAAATGTTTTAAAAATCGGTTTAGCCGTTCTTTTTTCTTAACCAAATAACCTCCAAAAAAGTAGATTTTACACAATATCTCGCGAATAAAAAATTATATCGACTTTGTAAGAGTGTCAATAGAGGCGTGTTAACGTCATTTTGATCCGACATAAATTTTATAAAAATCGGTTCAGCCGTTTTTTTAACTTCCCATTGGAAGTTATTGTAATGGGTCCGAAAATCGAAATCAAAAAGGAAAAAAAATTTTTATGTTTCAAGGTCACTACACTATTTTTACACTACTTTTAGAAAGATGTCTGTGTGTGTGTGTGTGTGTGTACGTACGTACGTACGTACGTACGTATGTATGTGTCCATTTCTTTCTAAGACGAAATCTCGAGAACGAAAAATGATATCGACTACGTTGGGGTGCCAATCGACGCGTATTAACGTAAATATGATCTGAAAGGAATTTTTTTAAAATCGGTTCAGCAGTTCTTTTTTCTTAACCAAATAACCTCCAAAAAAGTAGATTTTACACAATATCTCGCGAATAAAAAATTATATCGACTTCGTAAGGGTGTCAATCGAGGCGTGTTAACGTCATTTTGATCCGACATAAATTTTATAAAAATCGGTTCAGCCTTTTTTTTTTTTTTTTTTTTTTAATTATTGATGTTTTAATGATTAAAATGATTACTTTTCTGTGTAATATCTAATTTAATTATTATTATTAAATATTTATCAAACTGGGAAGTTCGTCGTGTGGACCTTAAGGGTCGCACTTTAGTCCTAATAAACGACCCACCTCACGGCTTGTTTTTTTTTAATTATTGTTAAAAATAAATAATAATTATGTTTTAATCATTAAAATGATTACTTTTCTGTGTAATATCTAATTTAATTATTATTATTAAATATTTATCAAACTGGGAAATTCGTCGTGTGGACCTCAAGGGTCGCACTTTAGTCCTAATAAACGACCCACCTCACGGCTTGTTAAGGTAATTTTTTGCTCTATTTTACCTGCACTATATGACTGAACGAGATAAACTATAATGAATGAATTGTAGATTATAGACGCTCGACAACAGAGGTCATTAGCGTCGAGATAAACTATAAATGGCTGCCAATCTCTATGAACGCTATTGATCCGCTATTGATTTCTGTGAACGCTACTGATCCGAATATTTGTGAACGCTATTGGTTCGAGTCTGATTTTCTGTGAAGATTGGTCCGAGTAATTAAAAAAAATGGCTATTTCTGTATCGCGGGTTGTCATGGAAAGAAATACATGCACTTTTATTTATATGTTATGAAACCAAATGTTCGTAAAATATAATAACTATAAGCTCGTACTTTTTCACACGGCCACCTAGCTTACTGTGTTTGCAACTTTAACATCAGGGATGTGAAAAAATAATCGATTTTTATATTAATCGATTATTTTTTTCTTATAATCGATTTTTGACAATCGATTTTTTTAATAATAATAATCGATTTTTTATAAATCGATTAATTTTTTAATAATAATAATCGATTTTTTATAAATCGATTATATAAATTATAACACTTTTAAATCGATTATATAAATTACACTTTTTTTTATTTATTTTTATTTTTTTTATTAATATTAATATTAAGAAAAAATATAGGCTTTGGGAAACCCAATGCAGCCAACATTTACAAATTACACGTTTTAATCGATTTTTGTAAACAACGCCATCTGTGCGACGAATGAAAAAACGTAAAATTAATTCACTAAACGTAAACTAATCAGTCGGAAAAGGGCGCCATCTGTATGTCTGTTTTCGAATAATAGAAAAAATCGATTTTTCCACAAAAATCGATTATTTCTTCAAAAATCGATTCTTTACAAATCGATTTATATTGAAAAGAGAAAAATCGATTATTAAATAATCGATTTATATTTAAAAGAGAAAAATCGATTATTAAATAATCGATTTTTTTTACTCAATGTCACATCCCTATTTAACATACATATGCAGTGTTTTGATTCACATGTCAACCACTTGCGACTATTTCCATTACATCTAATATTTCTAAAATACGTGAAAAAGGCAGTTACTACTTTGTGCCTTCTTCAGACCTATTGCGCAGTCCATTGTCTGACTCCATGTCGATGCAAAACTCCAATCGGCAAGCAACCGGTGGCTGCCACGGCATTGACCTCTAGTGAACTGGCCGTCAGCCACGGCGTGCGGTGTGTTGCTCGATGGCCGACGCATTGCACAGCGCAGCAGCTACTTAGATCTGAGACGAAGAAACAGTGCAATTAAAGAGCACATATATTTTAAAAAATTAGGCAGTCATGGGAACGCCGATATTAGTCTGGTTTTAACATCTATCGGCACTCCGAGCAACAATTATATTATACATTTTTATATGGTTTATTCAACGCGCCTAAAGAAGTTTTCACTTCAAAAATTATAATTAATGTCAAAGAAAGAATATAAAAATATATAAATAAATATCATGTAGAATTTAGAACAAGAAAAAACAAAAAAATTTCACGATTCCAGTGGGTTTCGAACCGGAACGTTATGCATACGACGCACATCGGTCGCCATCAGTACAACTGAATGACGTGCCACTTTTATTGTATAATTGCAGGCGCTGTGTTTCATCCCTGGTAATGCAATATACTATTTATTTTTTGATGCGCCGCCGCCTCTGTTAAAGTGAAGAATAAACATTGCATAACCAGTCTTGAATAAATTGCAGCCAAATAAGAGTATCCACGTTTGTCGCCTAAACCGTATTTGGTTTGCATGCATTGTATTCCTTATCTACCTACTTACTAGAAAACAATAGAGTGCCTGACTTTTATATAAATTATGTAAAAAAGAGTGGAAATTTACCTGATGTAGAAATTATTTGCCTTCTATGTTAGAAAGCGCTTCTAAAGGAATTAAATAGAACAAACCAATAAAACAGTAGCTAATGAATAAAATTTTAACGGGGTCTCTGTCCGTAATTTCTTATATCTTTTTCGTGTATTTTGTATGACACCTAGACGGTAAAATGAATTTCAAAATTGTTTGTCTGTCTCTCTGTTTGTACCGGCATCACTTGAGAACGCGTGGATGATTTTAATGCAACTTGGTATACAAATCAATATTTATTTGTACCCAAACATAAAGTATAGGATAGTTTTTATCCAACTAAGATAAGGTTACTGACAAAATCGTCATTAACACAAGCAAAAACGAGGATAAAAGCTAGTTAAGAGCTCTTTTTCAAAAAATTTGCATGCAGGATCTGTAGGGCTGATTCTTGGTCCTTCATTTAGCGTTTATCTGAACCCTTTAGCTTCAAAAATAGCGTCGACAGAGCCATAACCGTTTTTAGGTGAAGGGAAAGGATTTGAGATGAAGAGTGCAGGGGGTATTTATAATAATTTATTAGGTATCCAATGCTCTTAATAAACAAAACTGTAAAAAATGTAATTTCGCTTTCTGGCGAGTTCTTCAGATAAAATGTATAGGCCGAACTTGCATGTTTACATATATGTATTTAATTTCCAGCGACCACATAAGGGAAGAAAGTCTTGTAAAGGAGAAAAAAATCGGAGTTGAGATTAATGCTGGGTTTCTGGTACCACTTTTAGCCTTAACTCTAGATTTAAGGTTGTATTTAAATTTTAAGTCATACCCGAGTCATACCAGAAACCCAGAATTAGACGTTTCATGGGTTACATAATATACAGAAAAAGCGAGTGTTAGATATCCGTGCAGATGTATAATGGATCAATTTTAAACTTATAGTGTTTTTAGGGGATTCCTCTATTTTATGTAGAACTGCGTCTAGTTATATTCTCGGGCATACGAAAAAAAAATAATGAATTGAAAATATGAATTGGTGCTAGGCCCAAATAACCTTAGCTGTTGGTGGTCTTTAAAACACAATTTCTCGGGCATACGTCACTCACTTCGAATTACTCATTAATTAAAATGCCCTTTTTGTGAAATAGGCTGAATCGCAACTGTGTGCATGTGACTGAACTCCTCCTAAACGGCTTGACCGATTTGAAAAAAATGTTTTTTGTTTTGTTCGCTCTAATACAGGGGTGGTTTTGAGAAAAAAAATTAAAATCGGTTAAGCCGTTTAGAAGGAGTTCAGTCACATACACACGGACAGAAGAACTATATAAATAATAGCTTGACCGATTTTAATTTTTTTTCTCAAAACCACCCCTGTATTAGAGCGAACAAAACAAAAAAAATCTCATATTATAGATACCATTTATTGTGTATGCCAAATGCCAGTATTTTTTGGCTGATATGTTTTTCATTTATTAAATTATGCGTCATTATGTGCAAAAATAATTATAATATTCTATATTTTAACAAAAACACGAATTTAATAACACAAAATTATTATAGATATGTATATTGAAAAAGTGTACCTAGCCGAATTGTTCAAAATACATAATAATTTAAAACAACACACTGTTTTATCGAATGCATGCCTAAAATAATTTATTATTAATTACTATACATATATGATGGCTGAATATTATTTCTAAAGGTTTATAGAGAGAAATTACCATATAATTAAGTCACACAATTTAAATTTAAATAATCTGTTTATTAACACTGTTAAAATATTCCAACAAACCATTGACCTATTGCGTTTGTTCTATGATCATTCTATTCTGAACTTCATTTAAAATTTAATTAAAGCTCCTACACAAAAGTTGTATATAACATTATTCTCACTGTTATGGAATTTGTCAACTTATAAATATATAAACTATCGCTTATCAGATTATAGACGCTCGACAACTGTGGTCTCGCGAACACAAAAAAGTGAATTATCAAAACAAGAACCTCGCATCGGCATTGGTGAATGTCAAACGAAGTATTTCGTCCCTTTTATCATTAACTCCACAAGTGGTGAATGGTAATTTAGGTCAAAATTACCATTTCCCCAGAGTGCAAAAATGTGATTTTGCTAAAAATCTGTCAGCGCGATTTCAATCAAACGCTTAAGTGGATCGAAACCAAATTTTGGTAGGATATATGACACGTAAATAGAATGAGCCCTGTTGTTTTTGAGGAAAATCGACACATGCGTAGAAATGATATGCGCTGTGACTTTATTTTTTCAGTAACAACGGTATACTTTTCATAACGATTTATTATTTTACTATTTTAAAAGAAAATTTTATAAAAAAACGCATCTGTCGCGGTACACACGACCTAAGTAAACTTATAACATACGGAGGTGTAGGTATTATTGGGACATTTAGCATTGGGACTAAATGAATGGATCAGAATGAGCCATAAGTACATGATTTTCTTATTTTTATAGGGTAATCTACTTATAGTGGTTCTATTTTATTTTGAATTATTGACAATAAAATGGCTTTAAAAGTCATCATAATTATAGTTATAACGATATTTACAAAATAATTAAATAGTAGTTTAATGTTTTTTAATTTATTATTTTTAACAATAAAAAAAGAAAAATTAGATAAATGTAATATTTAATATTACTCCAAGCCAGGCTCGAACCTGCTATCTTGTACACGGTAGACCATTGCATTTGACCAGACGGCCATGTCGCTTCCTGTGTCCGAGCGCTTAGCAGACGATACATGCTCTTTCACGTAACCCCATTTTATCACACTTCCGGTCTTAACTACAATTATGAATTTTATTTATAGGGCTGCTATGGTCACGCGCGTAATCACACTCCCGTTACATTCCCAGCATTTTGGTCCTCAAATCGGCGAGCCAGTGCCGCCTAAGAAGTTTTATTTCAAAAGTAACTTTGCAGTTTCGTAAATATTTGAACACTAGCGGCCCGTCCCGACTTTGCCCGGGTGGTATGAAATTATGATTCAATAGCGGTTACACATTGCTCCGCTCACGTATATTTAGTAAGTATATTATTAATTTGTTATCCCCCCGCGAGAATCTCTCCCCCTTCGTAGGTTTCTACTAGTGAAAGAATTTTTAGAATAGATCCAGTATATATTTCCAGAGAGAAGAATTTATGAGATATTACCCCCCCCCCTCCGGGGGGAATCAAAATTAAATATTGCCCATATCACTCAGGGATAGTGTAGCTTTCTATTAGTGAAAAAATTTTTAAAATCGGTTCAGTAGTTCCAGAGATTACTCTTTTCAGTCGGGCGAAGCCGGTTTTTTTTTTAGACAAAAAGTAGCCTATGTCCTTCCACGGGATGCAATCTATCTCCTTGCCAAATTTTATCGAAATCGGTTCAGCGGTTTAGGCGTGAAAAGGTAACAGACAGAAAGACAGAGTCACAGACTGACACAGACAATTTCGCATTTATAATATTAGTAAGGATAAAGAAATCAGCTGTCTGAAGTAAGTAATTTATCCATCAAAAAGAAATAAGTTTCATGCTTTTAGACCAAGAGGCGGGCGTTAATATATGAAGCTCATTTGTGACAGGATGAAATTTTCAGGGAAGGTAGTATTAATTATGACAAAGAAAAAGCGCTAGGGTTGCCTAGTCAAATCCTGGTGCGACGGCCGGGATAAGCCACTTCCGGTGCAAAATGTCAATTTTTATATGTATATGTATATATGTATAAATTCAAACAGCTCAAAATTACAAAGTGGCTCTTTGTCCTGCATGGTAACCATAGTTTTTAAGAAAATGACATTTCGAAAATTATAAATTGTTAATAACTGCTCAAAATTGGATAAAATATAATAGTTAAATCCTGTATCACGGAAAAAAAAGTTATACATTTTGTAAAGTAGTATCAGTATATGCAAAAATTTAAATTTTTGATGTGAAACATCTTTAGGTACGGGTGTAAAGTCGTTTAAATGGAACGTCGCCAAATGTCCTTTGTTATTGCATTTTGAAACTACGTGGTCAATAATTATAGTTTTTTTACTAACATTATCAGCGGTAATGTGTCATGCATCGATTTTTTTTTTATTAAAAAAACAGATAGATTATTATGTATTGTTTTTTTTCTTATTGAAAAATTATTAATGTGATATTTTTTAGCACCTTACCTATATTAAAAATGTTAAAAATTCAATTTTCAACAAAAAATATCTCACATTATTTTCTAATTTAACTAGCATAAAGAGATACCTTTATTAAAAAAAATATATATAATTTTTATTTCATGATTTTCTTGACTTTTTTTCAAAGCAACTACCTTAAACTACGTTTTGTTTAAAAATGTTTACATAATATTATTGTAAAAAAAAAAAAATATTTTAATAGCACGTTAATATAAGTATGCTTAGAATAAGTAATTTAATAATAATTCATAAAATGTTACTGCCTTTGTTTGGAACATTTTTGAATACTTTAATGTATAGTAAACTATATTGAAACTCATGTCGATCACTCACGTATGTAATATAATAAAATTAAAAAACTGGTTGATTTGTGAATCAGAATTGTCAATCATTGGCAATGTTTGCCTTCTTCAGGCCTAAAATTACATAATTCTAATAATGTAATTTTAGGCTTGAAGAAGGCAACAAAATAGTTGCTGAAAAGTTGCCATAATAAAGATTGACAATTAGGAAGTTTCCATTGAACGAAAATACTAATTATAATACTGTCACATCATTGTAATAAAGATAACTTTAAAAACTGCGAAAGAATTATTTTGATATCTTTAATTTCAACGGAGATATTCAATTTCTTGTACATGGGGTCGCAAACAAAACTGATTTTTGAATATGACGTCACGTGGTACAAGTTTGCTGTTTTTTAGCTTTGTGAGTAATTATAACCGAGGTTACTTAGAAACTATTTTGTTGTAATACAGACTTTTCTATTTATATTAAATTAAAATTAACTGTCAAAAATTTAGATATGTCAATATTTTCCGTCATCAACTGGTTTGTTTTTAGTGTTTCCATAGCAATTTACGAGTTTAAAGAAAGAGATTTATCGGAAGTTACCATGTTAAATTACCACACATACAAACTGAAAATAACTTTTAAAAATATCGTGCCGCGTGACGTCACCCGGACTGAAAACTGAATTTCTTGAAGATTTGTCAAATTCAAACTTTGAAGTAGCATAACTTTGTTGTTTTTAAAGATATTTCAAAAATTCTTCCGCCATTAATTTTGTAATTTTTAGAACTATGATTTAGACTAAAAAAATAAAAAGGGGAAACTTCTTAATTCTGACTCACAAATCAATCGGTTTTTTCTTTTATTATAGTAAATTATTATTATTTTCCATTTTTTCATTATAGTTATTTTGGTTTTATATTCGCTTATTATTATTATTAACTTTATACCTGCGTCTGTTTAACCTTTTAATAACCAACGTTCCCAATTGGGGAACATCGTTTCATATTTTTACCTTTTCAAAGGGAAAACATTTTTATTATGTTTTATGTATTTGCAGCCTTATTACACACTCCATTACTCTAAAAAAATTTAAAACCATACAAAAAAATATTTTCTTATCTACTCTAAAAAATAGCAAAGTTTTGAGTTTTTAGCTGTACTGCAGTATTTTGTTTTCAGTATGTACAAATCGAAATCTTGATAATTATTCTGAATTATTTTGAGTAATATATCAAGATTATATCGTATTCAAACATCTGTTAGCACTAAATGTGTCATAAATACCAATGCAGTTTTGCAACGTGAGCAAATAATTAGATGTCCCATTTTGGGAACGTTGGCATGTTACGTGTTATATCTATATAATATTTACTCGTACATATTTACGTTGCGACCATACTACCAAAATGTTTATCACAAATAAGCCCATACGTTTTGGCTTTAAAATTTGGATGCTATGCGGATCAGATGGATACCCCTACAATATGCCCTCTAAAATCTACGATTCAAATGAAAAAAGAAGATCGCAGAACATACGACTATTTATCCGATGGTCGCATTATTTTTGTAAGATGGAACGACATCTCTGTCGTCACAGTTTCTAGTAATTGTTTAGTTATCAGTCCGGTACACAAAGCGACTCAACGAGTAAAAAAAGAAAACAAGAAGGAGATTTCACAACCGAACCTCATAAAAGTCTATAATGAAGGAATGAGAGGTGTCGACCTATTTGACCGGTTGTCATCCAGCTATAGACCACGTCTACGATCAAAAAAATGGTGGTGGAATTTATTTTCACATGGTCTTAACATGTCTGTAATTGCTGCTTTTCGGTTTTATCAATATTTGCATCCTGACAAGATGACCCATTTGGAGTTCAGAAGAAACATCGCAGTATCACTGATCAAACGTAATGCACCTCGAAATAGATTGGGTGGACCAACAGCTTCTCCTGTTCAGGACGTTCGATTTGATGGAATCAATCACTTCTTGGGGGCTGTCTTTCAAGGAAGATGTGTCGTGTCAAACAAATACCAGACTTATGTCCAAAAAATGTGAGAAAAGACTCCACAAGAAAATGTGTTACGAATACACTACAATAATCATATAAAAATACCATACCAGGTATAAGATTAAAATTTTACCTATTACATGCCAACGTTCCCATATTGGGAACATGTCTTTTTATCAGATCCAAAAGTGGAATCGTCAAAATTTCATTACATTACGTTACAATAGTTTATAATTGCACAATAAATTTGTTTCTGTACAGATTTTACTATTTTAAAGCATATCCGCCATTAAAAGGTTAAGTTGAATTTCAAGAAAAAATATTAATCGAGGTTCAGTAAAGTCAAATGCTTCAATTAGTTTTTAGTGTCAAACCAAATTTAAAATCACAAACAAAAATCAACCTTTTTTCTCTTTTCGAAACAAACTCCAAACCACCTTTTTTAAAACTTTTATTACAGGTTACTACGACCTTCAAGTAAGTAATTTATACTAATTTATATAAGAGGTGCACGTTGAATTACGTTGAAAAATAAAAATAAGAAATTGCTACCCTAAAATACATAAATTCTTGGGAAAATTGTCAATACCAGATTCAGGCAATTCCTGCGTAATTATACGAATATGAATTAGAAACCAAATGCGTTGAAAACATAAAGTTATAAATAACTAGACATACGTATGAATGTTTGCCAAACTCATTTCAGAACGGTTACAATATATAAGTATACATATATACATAATGTTATTTGACAGCTTAAAAAATGTCAAAAAAACAAATATAATTTATAAGTTTTCAATGTGTTACCCAAAATTTCCTTAGGCAACCCTATGTATTTCAATACAGCTCTTCGAGATCTACAATATGGCGTCAATTGTATGCTGTCATATAATGACGAAAGATAATTATGAGCTAATGAAATATGTGTATTTTGCACCGGAAGTGAGCTCTTCCCGGCCTTCGCACCAGGATTTGACGAGGCAACCCTAGCACTTATTCTTTGTCATACTAGATTCTACCTTCCCTGAAAATTTCATCCTGTCACAAATGAGCTATATAAATTTACGCGTAGCTCTCGACCTATTTGGTTAATTTTTAAATGTGAAGCAATACATTAACCATGGAAACGAAAATCAAAAGTCATATTGTAAAATTAGTTGCCAAATTTCAGTATTTTGGAGTTGGAATTTTTTGATTACACTGATTTTTTGCATTTAAGTATATTATAGGTATTATATGTTGCATAACATTTATTTTTTGAGCAGATGGAACGACGTCCTGACATTTCGCAATTTTAATCCACTGTAATAATAGTCAGTACTTTTGAAGCTATAACTAGACAAATAAATTTTCCAATATTAATCAATTGGATACTGACGTCGTTTTATGTTTCCAAACCTATCAAATGACTCTATAAAATATTTGATAAAGGAACAGATAGATAATAATATAAAGTCTCATTAATTCAGAGTTCAAACACTCATTTTTAATTAAATCTTTCTTCTATAATGAAATACGCCATCCATCCATTTAGTTCATATTTTTTCTTTTTCGTATACTGGGTGACGGGTGTTGGAAAATCATACCGAATTTTAATAAAGTTTAAAATAAAAATAAAACCCTATTATATAAAGATAAAAAATTCGATTTAGCTCAGTCGAGCGCCTCAGCCTTTCATTTTACAAAAAAAAGTTGTAGAGAATTAAATTTCCTTCAAAATGGTTTACCATTTTATCTTAACCTGATACAAGGTTTTCAGAAGCGTGTAATTTTACCCGACTACGCTCGGGTGAAGACAGGGTTCCCATCAAAACAAACACTAATGCAAACAAATCTAAGTAAAGGTTAACCATTCGACGTTCACGTCAGTAAAGTTATGGTATGGGGGAAAAACTAAATAGGTATTAAATTTAAAAAAATTATTACATTTTAAATTAGATTATCATCAATGGTATTACTAGTGACCCATACAAAACCCAGTTTTTACTAGCTGTATTTGCCGAACAAAAATGCGGTGTAGTTCAAGTGACGTCAAAAAATTTCATGTAGGTAACCTCATTTCCAAGAAAATATAAGTAGATAGCTTAAATGTTATAGTAATTATAGGTAATTGTTTTGAAAACAAAATATTTTTCATACGTGCTCATTTAACACCTGGTATATTAATAAAGTCTATAAAACAAAAATAAATTGCACTAGCAATCTACTCTGCAGTAAGGTACCTACCTACTTATACAGGGTGTTTCATAATATATGCGCAGGACTTCAGGATGTGATAGCTCGTCCAAAAATATGAAAAAAAGTTTCTATTAACTTACCCTCTAAAATGCACCATTTTAGAGATACAGGGTGTTGATACAGGGTGTTTGGGGAATTTTGAAAAGACAACTTTTGTATCATTTTTTCATTTTTTTTAATTTTGCAATTATGAAGTTAACGTTTGGTTTTGTTACTTGTTCTAACGTTTAAATAAATTTTGTTTAATTAGTAAGAAAAAAATTTTATTTAAAAAAATTGACCATGTTTTTCAACATAAAAGTTGATTTTTCTCGAAAATAATCGACTTTAGAGCTTATGACCACGAGTACCTTTTTTGTGTAGAAAATATTGGCGGTTCAAATGGACGTCTCAAAACCGTACTTTTTCCAATAGCGTAGAAGTTGGGGAGAAAAACACCCACTACCCCTTCAAAATCTTCACCAATTATGACTTTAAAAAAAAATTTTCCGCACAAAACATAGCTTATTATGAGTAGAAAATGCTTACAAAAGCTGTTTTCTGTACGATAAACGGTTCCGGAGATATTCGCAAAAAACGAAATTTTTTTTTCAATTTCAACACCCTGTATTTCTAAAATGGTGCATTTTAGAAGGTAAGTTAATAGAAACTTTTTTTCATATTTTTGGACGAGCTATCACATCCTGAAGTCGCATATATTATGAAACACCCTGTATAACTATTGGAAATTCAATGCGTTTTATTTAAAATCCTAGGATAGTATGTTTTCCTATCAAAAAATGTCACCACCTCATAAAAATTTATGTTTGCTTTCTATACTTAACTATTAGAAATGATACTTACCACCAATTTTAAAAATATTTATTGTTTGGTACACTCCTGTAGAAGAACAATATCTGACAAATGTTAATTTTATTATTCTATACTGCAGCGTTTCATCAACTGGGGTCCGTAAGTATATCGGAGGGAGTCCGAGGATATTTTGAAAATATTTAAATAATTAAATTAGATCGAGCGCAAATTGCGTGTTAAGTAGCGCGGGCGAGCCGGGGGCGGTGTGTAAATAAATCAAATTATTTATATTACTCTGCCTTTTTGTAAACAGAGGTCCGCAACAATTTTCCAACCTCTAAGGGACAAAGTTTAGGAAACGCTGATCTATAGTAATATTATAAAGAAGAAAAGTAATCTCAGGAACTATAGTGAAACTATTAAAAAAAAATCTGCAAATCGGTTGACCCTGCAGGCCATCCCAGGAACTTCCCGCTATTTTCAAGCGCCTTGAGTTCGAAGCACTTGATAATATACCCAAAAGTAGATTTTTGTGTTCTTCGAGCTCAAAAATCTGAAAATTCCTGAAAACAACACTATTTTATTTTTGAAAAGCTATAGCTTTTGAACGCGTTGTTCGAGTTTGATCTTTAAAACGGAATTCGACGCAGGTTTTTAAGCTCTAAAAATATTGTAAGAGGTACAAAATCGATTTGTTGAGAAATCTCGAAGTTATTTTTAAAAAACACTTTTTCGAAATCTGTTGACTACGATATCTCTCGAACGGAATAACCGATTTTGATCCGCTTAGCGGCATTCGACGCAGTTTTTTGAGGACAAGAGCTGTTTTGATTATGAAATCAATCGGTACAATATTCTAGATGTTATTTTGAAAAAACATCGTTTTAACAACTTTTTTTTCGGTTTTTTTGGAATTTCTCAAAATTTATTGGGCCAAATCGGTTCAAATTTTCAGGAAACCTAAGTTCAGTGGAACCCTTTCGAATGCCGCAAATCGCGATTCGATCGGTCAAGCCGTTCACACACACACACAGAGAGAGAGAGAGAGAGAGACATCCTGACATCATCGTAAAAATAGCCAGAATAGCTTCCTAGAATCACAAAACGTCGAGATCTGATGAAAACTCGATTTTCGAAAATCGGGGTGAAATCAATAACTTCCCTATTTTTGAAAATTTTCAATTTTCTTAGCGGGAAGTTAAAAATTCTTTCACTGTTTTAAAGCGTACTACTTTCCGAGTAATATAGGCAATATATTATTACGCTAAAACAAAAAGGGGATGAGCAGTGAGCAAACATAATTTGTTTTATAACTGTAAAATTTATTTTTATTTTATTTTGATTGCGGCAAGTACATAATACCGCTAAATGCAATTTAGAACCGGGATTTCATTTATTTCAAATAATGCAAGCTGAAATATCACCTTCAACTCTGCATTTCAATATCTATAACAATGCGTTGAATAGTTCGCATAGTTCTTGTTAATATAAGTTTGTACTTTTGTACAGATGTCTCTACGTGTTTACTGTGAAGCCAACTCAATAAAATATCTCCATTGTCTTATTTCAGTTCTACTTCAGACGGGAATTATGTCAAAACTGATTTTTCTGATTCATATAAATCAGACATACAATATGACATAAAGTGAAAATATTTAAAAGGTAGCTAGAAACTTAACTCATTTTTACATCCAGTCGTTTCTAAATTAAATGAAAAGTAATAAGTATAATGTACAGCTGAAAATAGTTTTGGGATAAATTTGAATATAAAAATACAAAAAGTGTTGATTTGTGGACAGTGGAGCTAAACGAATATGATACATTTTTTTCAAAGAGCATCTCTGTCTATCTATTGGCAGTATGTAGGTGTGCAACGCCTAAATTTTATGGTCCCATGTCTAGTCCCAATATAGTACGTATATGTGCTATCAAATATACTAGCAAGGTGGTGTGGTTACTGTGGTATAGTTGAATAATATATACTCACATATATCTACTTAGGTACTAGGGTTCATTCCCGGGAATTCCCGAGCCGAGAATTCCCGGGAAATCGTTGGGTTTTGTTCCCGGGAAATTAAGCTCGAGAAAAGTCGAGAACTCGAGAAATCATATTTTAGTCCATAAAATTATAAAATAAAACTATTTGTCTTTGTTCAGAATTCAGATGTTGTTTTATTGATCTTGCAAAGTTTTAAGTTGATTTTTTTCCTAATTAACCTGCCAAAATGTTGCTGTGATTGTAATTATAAGTCAGCATAGTATTAACGCTTTAATGTTTAAATTTTTAATTTTTTTTATTTTGTTTGAGAGAAGCTAATTTTGTTGAAAACTGTCAATAAAAGTTTTGTGATTATTTTGATACTTTTATTTGACAGGAAAACCTCTTACTTTATTGATTTAAAATAAGATATTTTTTATGATACACATTTTTAATTTTGTGACGACTTTTTTCATTATTTGAACCGAAAAGATATGCAAAAATATACGTAAATGTAAATTTCTCGACAACCCGAGAAGACCCGAGAAATTAGCCTCGAAAATTCTCGAGACCCGAGAAACTGATAAGCTCGAGAAATCATGAACCCTATTAGGTACCTACTCTTAAATGTCTCGTATTATAAATTATTCTTCAAAAAATAGTTATAATTTTCAAAGAAGTTATAACAATTTTTTTGGAAAAATAATAACAATGCAGGAATTTTAAGAGTTGATATACCTATGTGAACAGTGCATTTTTATAAGAAAAATTCTTTATAATCTGTAGTTAAAACCATTCTACGTCATGTATTTTTGACATAGGTAATTTGTTTAATTGACAGGTGCAAATGAATACAATATCAGCAATAAAATAAATAAAAAGATCATCTATTAAATAATGTCCATTACATTACTTACTACATGGGTTGGCAACAGACGAACACAAAAGAATAAAAGAATCAATAGAATAAATTACGCCTCATGCAGACCAAATTAAACCTATTTATGCCCCTTGCGGCTTTAGGAACCCCCAATACTAAAACTATTAATACATTCCCCTATATCAAGCCAAAATGAAAAATTCAATTTTAATACATACGCTACAACAGTCGTCTCCCTGCAATATGTGGTCATTCTTTAAGTGGCCATCTTGTTTCTTTGCTCACTGAACCTTCTCCTACATCAAAAATCAAAAGGGGAGATTGATTCACTTTCTCTTGCTTTTCCCCCTCAAAAGTCAAAAAGGAGAAAACGATTCAGAGTTCATATTCCATGATGACGTGACCATAGCCGAAAACATAATACACCCAGCAAAATCTCGCAAAAATGGCCAGACATTGACTCATCCTATGCGATGATTGTGTAGGAAGGTGAGGAATGTGATCGACGGTGCTGTACTGATCTACAAACCAATTGGAGGATAATAATCCGTTTTCTTTAGGTATAGACAAAACGTTTTAAACATATCTACTATATTGTTCGTGTAATGTACAACAATAGAAAAATCACAAGATTCAGGCAATTACTAAACTGTAATATTATTATGATTTATAGTCTACGTTTCGCAATTTGTTTTTGTCCCGAGGAAACTTTGTAACATTAAATTAATGCCTGAATCCTGTTATTGTTCTCTTATGGATATTTTTAGAAAATATAAATTCAAATTCAAATTGTTTATTACTCCTGCAGCTTAAAAAATCTATGTAAACATGACAAAAAAAGCTAAAAAAATTTCAACGTAGAGTGTTGTTCACAAAATTTCAAAGACATTTTGGGACTTTTTTCACCCACTCATTGCCCTTTTTGTAAGATATTGTTGAAGTCTAGTAGCCCCCATCACGGGTAATTCTGCGATAAAAGAAATAATAACAGCTACGAAAAACAAGCCTGAGAGAGCGTGTTTTTTCGACTCGAATTTTTTAATCTTCCTTCTACTGGTAAGATATAATAATATCTTGTCATATCCTCTCCGGTCCTTAAACATCTTACGTAATGTATTTTTGCTAGTGTCTTTTATTTATTTATTTATTTATTTCACCAATCAACAGAGCTAAGCTCCAATTACAGATGGTTACATAACATAGGCAATGATAAAGAAAATAGACAGCGACAGAACAAAATACAACTTTAGACATTATTTGCATGCAACATTTTAGTAGAAGGTGTCAATTATTATTAATTATTTATAGATCAAACAAACTGTAGCATTTAACCCTGAATGTAGACATGCTCATACTGAACACATCCAAATTATTGTGAAGATACTGTGTTGAACAGTGCCATCATATGGAACAAAGGTGATGACGCTCTGTGCACTGTTCTGAATCGTGGCAGTTTAAATAGTGCCGAATTACGACTGTTGAAGGCCGGTTCATAAAAGCATATTTTTGACAAGATGAAGCTATCGTCTATGACATCATTTAAAAGTTTATGCAAATACAATAAACTCGCAACTTTTCCTTTTATCTTAAATAAAATCTCTTTGAACTTCCTTCTTCCTACTGCTAAGATGCAATAAAATAAGATTTTGTCATATCTTCTTATTTTTAATAATAAATTGAAAATCTAATTGATACTGTTACGGATCACCCTGTATATGAACGGCGGGCAACAGTTCTGAGAAACGGGGGTCCGCTTACTGTAACAACTGGTACCTGCACGAACATTCTAGAGAACGTTAGAAAACGCTGTGCCTAAGCCAAGCGGCCTATATATAAACGAGTGAGTGAAGCGATCAATCGATCAGTGAATGGTGAGTCGTACAAGCAAGCGGATCAGTGATATAAATCAATCAACGCTCGAATCAGTCAGTACAGTGATATAAATAGTGGAGTGGATATAAATAAATAGTACTGAAGTAACTGAGTAAATGACTGACATAAATAAACGTTAGAAATAAATCTGATATAAACACAGTGATATAAATTCACCTGATAAAATAAATATTAGTGTAGTCAGTTGTATATAGTTAAGTGTTAATTACTTGTGTTGATTGTTAGAACTGACTTTTGGTTGTTGTATTTATTATTGTTGTGTTTTTAATTATTGTAAATAAATACTTATTCCGCCAACTCAGAAAACAGTTTTGTAACAATACTTTTACCAGTTTTCACATTAGAATCTGAGAACTGTGGACTTGTAATAGAGGAGCCATGGAAACGCTATAAACAATGTTCTGCTATTTGGCATCAAATTGGTTCAAATCTTACGTCAGGTATTTTTCTTTCTATTGAATGTTGTTTTTTTCCTCCAAACATGTACTTAGCTTCTCGCCACCTGTTTTACATTTCCATTCACATTCACAAACATTTCTATGGCTGTTTGTATTCTGTAAACACACAAACACATACACACAAACGTTGTACATTGTCCTCGTTGTCATTTACATTTACATAAAAATAAGATTATGTCCGGAGAAGAGAAAAATATATAACTTCCCTGCACAGTGTTACATTCCTTGTACCGTATCTTAACCTGTCAACCGTGATGATGGCTTTGTCGACATTTTAATCATAACTAATTATGAACTATTATCATTCTTGAAACGAAAAGTTAAAAGTTACTGTCTGCACATTTTATTCATGTTTTTTATAAGTACTTGACATAAAAAGTTTATTTCTTGTACATCATTTTAATGTAAAATCTGCCATTGTGCGTTCAAATTCTTAATAGTAGATTGTGTATCTAGGCCTTAGGGCATATTGAAGTATATTTTCGACGAGGTGTGTCATTATGTTAAACGAGCGTCAATGAGTTAACAGTCAGACGAGTCAAAATAGCATTGTGTTCTAGATACACACTGTATTTACTATTTTTTGTCCTACAACACCCTATAAAATAGCGGTTTTTTGTCTTCCTTTCCAGTATTTTCAACAGTTTTGACATTTCACTTCTGTAGCAAACTTAACTTCAATATTGAATAGTACTGTACACATTATGTATAAGTAGCCTTTCTACAGCGTCCGTGGCCGTGTGTATAGAGGTGTCTGTCCTCTGTACAGTGTACTGTTCACAGGATCGCAGATTCGCCTCCAGCTGGAGTAATATGAAATATTAAAATTATTGAATTCACCTGTTTACTATTAAAAATAATCAATTGAAAAAAAATTTACTTTAACGCTCGCAATAAGTTAAAGCTACTTTACCGCCCAGCTCATCACCGGCCTGAAATGGGTCATTTTACGACCAGTAATACATGCATGATATTTTATAGAGGGCAGGACAAAAAAATATATGACATTTTTATAGCAATAGTAGATCATAAACACGAAAGTTACACAATAGCTCCCCTGGGGACCTATTGTGTAACTTTCGTGAATTTGCTCATTTTCACATTTTCATGTCACGCGTTTGATCTCACTCGATTGTGAAACTTATGAATACACTCGTGAAATCACTAGAACGACAAAGTAGGAATTTTATTTCTTGTTGTATATTTTCATTTTAAAAACGCAAATTATCGCGGTCGTTGGGTTATGTGCATTGTGCGTACTGCGTTGTTTCATGTTTGACATATTAAGTAAAAATGAACGTGACTGAAAAACAGAAACAATTATTGATGCAATTAATGAAAAATAATTTCGATTTGGCGAAAGGAAGATTACGTTCCTCTAGTGCTGGTAGTAAGAATAAATTAGTAAATCGAATAATACATGTATTTTCTATTATTTAAGTAGGTGTACGACGTCATTTTTCATTAAAAAATATTCTGACAACATTATTTCGTGTCCAATTATTATTTTATTTTATAAATTATAGACGAGACGTCATACAATCGATAATTTGTTTTATTTGTCCAACTTCCCCACGATTAATAAAAAAATAAAATTAAAAAAATCTTGTAATTTGCAGAAAGATTTGTGGACATCAATCGGCAATTCAATGAATGCCAGTGGTTTTGGTCCTCAAAAGGAGCCACAGAAATGGGCAAAGGTATGATTGCAAAGTTTACAAGGTTTGATTATTAGTGTATTTGCCATATGGCACATACACTATTGGCGTCGGTCGGATGGCGGGACCTAGGGGTCGGACCAAAATTTCTCGACGTTTCATAGCCTCCTGAACACTTTGGCACCATTTTTGAAAATGTTTATATATATATGTATGTATATATTTATATATATATATTTATATATATATCCCCCTATATTATTAAACGAGTAAATCTTGTATATATGTTTCTATGTATCTATATAAATATTTTCTCGAAAACGGCTCTAACGATTTTGATCAAATTTACCGAAAAGGGGTTTCGGGGGGCAAAAAATCGATCTAGCTAGGTCTCATCCCTGGAAAAATTCGTTTTCTTATCGATTTTATCATTTTAAAAAACAGTTTTTTTAACGTCATAAAACAGTGTCGTATTGTGAGTAGGCTTTGGAAAAAACAAACTATTTTCATTATTTATGTCAAATTTATCTGACAGTCAATCTTTAACTTATTAAAATAATCAGTAATTATTTGAAAAGTAAAAAAATAACAACAATAAAATCTAAACATAATTATGTTAGTTGTTTTAGCTAATATTTAAATGAATAGGTATGTTATTTTTATATTACTTATATTACTTATATAAAATATGTAGTATAGGTAAGTAGGTACGTTAAATGTAGTATGACGTATAATCTTCCCTAGACCTTTTTTTCTCAAAAACGACTAACGATTTTGAGGAAATTTACAGAATGAGGATTTTTCGGGGCGAGAAATTGATCTAGGTAAGAATTTTGGTTCCAGAGGGGAGCAATTAAAAAAAAGGCGTTTTTTTATTTATTATAACTCGCTCAATTAAAGTCAGATTGATTCGAACTCTATTTCTACATAGATTTTATATAATATATCACAAGTGTTAAAATTGTAAATGAACACTAATATAAAAAGTGTCTTGCACAATATGTAAATAATGACCAAACGGCGGCCCGAAGGGCCGCACTTCTGGCGCCACGGGTCTGTGTAAAAAAACATCGATTTTTAAAAACTATTGTTAAGATACGTACAAAAAAGTTTTGCGTATCTAAAAATTGGCACGGCGGCCCAAAGGGCCGCACTTCTAGCGCCGCAGGCATGTGTATCAAAACACATCGATTTTTAAAAACTATGGTGAAGATACATGCAAAAAAAGTTTTGCGCAGGTTAGTCTGACGTTTGTTATTAAAAGAATCGATTTTTGTGAGTTTTTCTTTAGGTACCTATGCAAAAAAAAGTATTTGAAATTTACTAAGAAGTTGTTAAGATGACATCACAGAGAAAAAGTACTTCGATAAAGTTGATATTTGGTATTAATGCTTAAAATTGGATTGTTAAAATGGTAACGGGCGAGCAAAATTTCATCTGATTCGAACATTTTTACAAGATATTCAATCTATGAAAATCGGTTTTTGCGAGTTCTTCAGTCAACAAAACAATAACGACGGTAGATTTGAAAATAGCGACCTAAATAATATTTACAGGAAAAAATGATTCAAGTTGATAGTTACTTAGTTTTTACGCTTAAAAATACACATAGGTAGTTAAAATATCAGAAACAATTATTTTAAATTATGTTACAGAAATAAATTCGTTTCGGAATAATATTCTGAGAAAATAATATCTCACAGCATATTAAGTACTGTTTTTATTGAACTCATCCGAGCAAAGCTCGGCCACCCAGATATTATATATATATATGTGTGCGGGCAATAACTTTCGAGAGTTAATTGATTTTAACGAAATTTGGTAGGTACGTTGGAATCCATCACCGCACGAAGCCTATTTAAAATGGGCCCGATCGGACCATTTTCAGGGTTGTATTTAGGGGTTCTAAAAAGTTTTTGGGCCCAAAAATACCGAAAAAATTGTCAGAATTGTTTCAAAATTGAAATTTAACTCTTTAGTAGAGATTAAAATGTGCTGCTAAAATTTTAATAAAATCGGCCCGACAGGACCGGACTTTCAAATTTTATGAAAACACTAGTTTATTGATACGGATTTACTTATGGAAGGGTGTATTTAATTTGGTGCAGATGTTGTACTGATAAAATCCATGTCTAATATTGAAATTTAGAAAAATTTGATTATTTTAAGGGATGTATTAAGGGGTTAAATTTTTTATTTTGTCAAAAAACAAACTTATGTTCACATAATAATGCCACAATGCCTGTGTTAGCAAATACACTATATTGTCGGCAGGGTTTGGCACTGCGACCCGAGTTTTTTTTATAATTGCATGTTCACTCGTTATAAGACTTGGACAGACTGGAAAAACAATGTTTTAAAAAAAATGGCTCAGAATAAAAGTTACATGCATGGCACTGGTGGTGGGTCCCCAAAAAAAATTATTCTATCATTATTAGAAGAAGAATTATTGGATTTCTTAGCGCCAGATGCATCGGGATTAACTGGAATCCCACATGGAGGTTTTGGTGAAACTATCGACCTTGATTATATTGACAACGAAAATGAATTTATGAATTATCAAGAAAAGCAATCATTCGATTTCTCCAGTACGTTTGTTTGTGCAGCACCTACATCTAAAAATATTGTCGAAACAACATCTTTCTCACATTTTCCTGCGCGTGTTCTTAACCATTCTGAAGAAATTAAAGATGTTAACAACTCAAAAATATCTTAAGTATTTTTTATGATTATTTTATGGAAGAATATATTCGCACGAGCCGTGCCGATTGGCAACAAAAAGATATCCGCACGACTTCGTTTGAACGGTTATTCGCACGACAGAAATATAAACTAGGATTATTAACAAAAATGATTCTTTTTTTAACGTAAAATTAATAAAGGCAAATTTAAAAGTAATTTTATCAACGTAAAATTCGTAAAAATGTATTTTTATTTATACCATATACAGCTGTAGTTTTGAAAACTGGACTTCGTTAAAATTATGGACAGATGTAATGAAAACCATTAGGGATTGCAAATCCAGCAGCGTTTTTAATCCAGCTGAATCCAGCAATTTATCGATTTTTTAAAGAAATGAAACTTTTTTTAAACAGGCACTTACCTACTTAAACTTTTATTATTTCGACTGGTCACTACAAATCAGTAAAACTTCTTACACATTTAGATAGTAAACTTAACTTTGGTTTGGTTTAACACTTGAGATAATTAACTTTAAATGTTTCGTTAGTATTATAATTTGATATAATTTTCAGGAATCTCTAAATGTATCACAAAGTGTCATTACTCACATTATTAGAAGTCCTAAAACCAGTGCTATTGGTCAGCGCGAAAAATGTAAGAGCACAGGCTCCAACAAAACAAATTTCGAAAGATCAAACAATGATAAAGGTAAGGCTAAAAATTATTGTTTTCTTCCTTGGAAATAATCCACAAGCAAAATAGTGTAATTACTTTTTTGATCTTTTTTCAGACAATGAAACGAAGAAATTGAAACCCATCAACACAGCAATTGAAATTCTAAATGAAAAGACTACTAATACAAAACAATTTCAAGATGAATTACTCGAAATAAAACGAGAGAAATTGATTTTAAATAAGAAGATGTTCAAATTTAAAATTCGAAACAAAACCCTTGAAGCAAAGAATGTGGAGAATTTGACCACTGCTATCAATTCTTTACAAAAATCGGTTGAGCAGTTTCTTCCGCAATATTTAGAGTTTTAATTAATATTTAAATCTTGAAAATCAGTACAATTAGACGGAGAGCTAGCGACGGAATTTTTCAAGCGTCTACATAAGGCAAAATAACATTAAAAATAAAATAAAAATTCCCCCTCTAAGACATTCGCCTTTTTGAACATAAGTTGTGAACATAAAACCCTTCGCAACGATTCATCACGTGCAGCTCTTGTCTAAATAAGTGATAATATATAATATACAGGCACGTTGTATACCGCCGTCTGCAAACATTATAAATTCGAATAGGGAAAAATTATTTAGCAGAAAACTTGCTATCAGCTACATTGAATTACAACTAGCAAGTAGCAACTGACAGCAAGAAATAATCAGATTGGAAACTGGCGAATATTTATGGTAGTAGGCTAGTTGTTACTTTATTCTTAACAATTCGGTAAACATTATTGATACGTAAATTAACGTATCTTATTTTGTTTTCATAACACGATTGTAATAATAAAAACGTCTGTCAACATTATGCCATAAGTGACTTTCCTTGCACAATTACCAATTTTTGTTAACAGTCTCCCTGTTCTTTTGAACATTTGAAGTTTACTTTTGGTGCAATGCAAACGAAAACATTGGTATAACTTTGTTTGAACTAAAGCTGGACAGATTTATCAACCCTGGGCTTGTATAAGGATTCATTTTGATTCTTTGAATTATCTGGAATTATTGACAAAGAAAAAATAAAAACAAAAAACAACATAAGAAACATCACTCAAGGTGATAAATTCCAAATGCAAATTTAGTGTTCAGACTATATTATCTTAAATTGTAAAAGGAATCTATTTATGTAACTTTAAATTATTACAGTTAATAAAGCTAAAGATTCTTGCTAAGTTCTTATTGCTAGTCTGGCAATTTTTCTCCCCTGCGTTTTCGGTGACAGGTAAAAGTATATATTTTTTAGGTAATTATGTAAGGCATTTTTTTAATTCTATCTTAAAGAGCAATGATTCATAGAGGGTGCATTCCACTTGGCGATCGCAACGCTTACAACGACCAAACGTAATGAACGCGGCCATAAGGCGCGAGCGTAGTGGGCGAAATGGTCGCCAAGTGGAATGCACCCAGAATCACATTGCCAGACAAATAGGCCCCTGCCAACAATTATAAGTACAAAAAAAATGTTTTTTTCAAGTGTCTGCGTAATGTTTGGCAAGGCGGCACAAATATATTGTAATTGTGAAATGACAGACAAATAGGTGCCTGCAAACACATAGAAAAAAATCATTGAAAATTCACTATTTCAATGCTAAATGTTGACACAAGTGAGTAGCTGAGAAGTGCGAAGGCGGTAAGTCGTTACCGCGATTATTGTTATAATATCCTTATATCCTATTTTTACCTTTATAACAAACTGACAATAATTATATGTTTTAAGATTTTTAATTGATATACAAGCCAATTGTCACAAACAGTGAGTAGTTATTTCATAACCGCGATAACGATCTAAATTTCAACTCTACTTAGCCGCTTCGCACTCCTCAGCTACTCGCTTGTGTCAACATTTATCATTGAAATAATGAATCTTCAATAATTTTTTTCCATGTGTTTACAGGCACCTATTTGTCTGTCATTTCAGAATTACAATATATTTATGCCGCCTTTTATAAAAATAAAAATGCCAGACGTTACGTAGACACTTAAAAAACATTTTTTTTTTGTACTTATAATTGTGTCTGGCGGCATGTTGGCAGGGGCCTATTCGTCTAGCAATGTGATTTTATGTATTCTGAATTATTGCTCTTTAAGATAGAATTAAAAAAAGTGTTACATAATTACTTGAAAAATGTTTACTTTTACCTGTCTAAACTTAGCAATTTAGTTTATCGATCTAATTAATATTAATTATTGGTAATATACACTTTGCCTTTGTATGTTAATAAAATTAAAGACAAATTATTTTCAAATTTATATATATTTTTTCAAAAAATGACAATACGGTATCATTGATTTGTAAAAAATTGCCGAATAACGCGATTTTAAACATCATTACCACCTTGTACTCCGCCGTCTGGAACTGGTTGGTTGATGGCGATCGATATCATCCAGAAATTCATCGTCAGCAGGTGAAATACCCCATCGTTTAGCAATGTTGTGTAGGACACAAGCATTAACAATAAGAGCTAAATAACAAAATAACAATGCATATATAATGTCAAATAGACTCTTACTGGTACTGTAAATGAATTGAAATCATACCAGCAAATTCAGGCTGATAATGCAAACTTCTTTCTTTCCTTAAACAGCGCCAACGACCTTTCAATGTTCCTATACATCGTTCAACTGATGTACGCGCTCTAACATGCCTGGTGTTCTGTATACACTGCCGCTGGGGTACCCTCTGGCTCATGAAGCTTGGGAGCTAGAAGGAATGGTAATAATGGGTAACCAGAATCACCTGCATATGGATATATTAGGAGTTTTTTATCAGTTTCAGTTATGGATACTGTTACGGGTAGATTTTTCAAATAAAATACCTACACTAATAAATTGTAAATTCACTCAGACAAAATTATATAAGAAAATAACATAATATTAGGAAATATTGAAATCAAAAAAATAATATTCGTTAGAATACGGATATCGGATTATTTCGGATATCCGATAGTTACGGTTACGGAGCTCCAGAACATCCCTGGTTAATACATTACCTGTGATACCTAAAATTTGAATAAATATGTGATTATTATGATAAGATAATCATATCAATAAGCCAGTCATCGTGAACGCGTCTGTTTTGGAGATGTGTTATAACTTGGGATAACCGAAAAACTCTAGAATCATGGGTTCTTCCTTCATGCGCTGCATTCACTGCCAGTATTTCCCCTTCATAATCTGAAACCTGTTAAAATCGTTCCTGTATTATTGCAATGAAAACCTGAGTTAAAATATTGCTTTTCATTTCTCAACTTTATATTATGTTAACATACAATCATAACGTTTAAAGAATGATATTGTTTCCTATTTATGAAAAGGTGCTCCCTTTCAGCTTGAGGTGGAAAAATTGCAATATGTGTTCCATCAACAGCTCCGATCGTTCCCGGAAATCCAGCGTTAATGTAAAATCTACAAGAAAAAAATAACATCCATTACTGAAAAATCCAATTATTGCATACCTGTTTCTATATTATGTAATAATTTATTGAATGTTTAGTTATACTGCTCCTTAATTCGTTGTCTCCTTTCGTCACTAACAGGAAATCGAATCCATCGATTCATTATTTGATTCAAACCATATACTACGGAATGAAGAGCATCGCTTACTTTTGTCTGCGACATACAGGTTCGAAAATCCTGTCCAACTCTCTTTTGATACGAACCTGCAGCCATAAAATTTATAGAGGCTAAAACCTAAATAAAATAGTCATGTTAGAAATTAGTATATTTACATAAATATGATCAGGACCATTTGTTTTTAATAATTATTTTTTACGCAATGTACCGTCAATTCGCAAGGAATTCCAGTCTGTCTTCTTCGAGCTGATAGGAAAGGTCTTAATTTCTCAATGAGGGCGCGTGTACAATCTTTTGATAATCTGCAATTATTAACAAATTACTTGAGTGTTCATTATTATTAAGTATGAAAAACGATTTTTTACTTGCAATGGATATTACATATCTATACACTGTATAGTTGTTCACTCGTAATTTTCATCTTTGAACATAATAATTGTTTTGAATAATGCATATAATATGTATCTAATTGTCCAAGAGCCCGTGACACTAACTCGACCCGGTGTTCACGCATTTGCCAAGTTACAATGCTCAGTCGAAATAACTCTGGCTTGCCTTTCTATACCCCTATATTTTTTTCGACAGAGCATTGTAAATTGGCAATGTGAACACCGGGTATAGTATACAGACTTCTAAATTCATTTTCTGCAATAGAAAATGGATCGGATGCGTCTCTTAAATTTCGTCTCATTATGCGCATATCGTTATTTGCATTTCTTTCATTATCTAGCACATTCATTATAACAACAAAGTTGTCCATTTTTCGCACGAATAAATTCAAAAATTCAAAATTGTACGTTATGTCAACTAAATGTCAACGTTTATTTTCAAATTTTTGTTTTTATCAGTTTATATATGTGTTCTTTTTCAATTCAATCTCTGTCTCACTCTTATTTCACGTTTCACTGACAAATTCGATGGCGAATAATTTCACGTGAAATAGTTCACATTTCACTTGTGTGGAAAATACACAATCGCGTGAGCAAACTCACATCAGTGAAATCACTAAAAACGAGTTACACAATAGGTACCCAGGTGTAAAATTAATTTTGGATGAATCTTCGATATACAAAACTATAGAGGGCTACAACACACGGAGAATATTCTGTCAATTTATTGTATAATAACGGGAGGACCCGGGCGTAGCTAAAAACTTAACTTAGGGGTTGCATTTTTTGTAACAGATTATTTCCTAAACACAAATCACCTAACATGTCATCATCAATAAAAATAATATATTGGAAGTTTACCAATAAATTTCAAAGGTATTCATGGTGTAACCAAAAAGACTGAAAACATAGGCTTGAAATTTAAGAATAGTCGAGCGTGTAGTGATGGAATTGTTTATATAGTGTTTGCATGGCTCCTCTATTACAAGCCCTCAGTTGATACTAATTGTTCGACACAACGTGACGTTACGAAGCTGTCGCCGGGATGATTTGCCTGTATTTCTATAACATAGAATTGCGTGCCGACTCGGCGACTATATAAGTAAATCTTTCATGTCCATACTTGGGAACTAAGGAGTTAACTAGGTTGGCGTCCCGAATGTCTGACGAGCACACGTCATAACTGTCCAGGGACCTAGAACATTAATAGGGCAGAACAGTGGGTCCTCTGTAGGCTTGATTTGCAGCTGGATTTTTCTATACCATCATCACTATAGACATCGGATATGTTAGCCTAAAAACATATGCATCGTTTCTGTGTAAAATACACGCGGACGTAGGTACATTATTTTGTATGAACTCTACTCAAATTTGTAACATTACTCAAATAAATGAAGTTCATATTCTAAGTCCGGCTCTGGTTTTAAAATTTTTAGACTAAATCCGACATCTAATCATCAACATCATTATCATTATCTTTATCAGTGTTGTCGTCGAAAACGAAAACAGTAAAGACTTTTCGATCTCAAATTTCACAAAAATGTGCCTTCGAAATCGTCGGAATTACTTTTTGGAACACATGTGTATCGAAATATAATTTCCATATTTGTATTAATAACATATTGAGCGTCATTCCTATTTGAAAAATTAATATCGTCAAGTTGTATTTGGATAAATAGATTTATGTACAATAATGTCTGGAAAGGGATTAGGTATATATCAGAATATGACCGCAGCAGTTTCGAGGTCAACTATAATGTTCCCTATACATCTATACATAAAGACGCACGCTGTGCTGACACAAATGTCTGACTTTTTTACAGAATCTGTCTGGCACGAGACACGCATCCCACCTATGATGGCTTGTGCCTCTATTCATGTCATTATATAACCAGCTGTGTTAAATACGTTTCAGAAAATAATTTAAGGAGAAAAATAATAATAGCAACAAATAATTAATAATTCATGATTCTTTTTTGAATATTTTTTTCTAAAATTAAAAATATCTTGATCGTTCGTAAAGAAATAAATTTGTTATGAAAATGCTCATACTTTTTCAGCCAATAACGTTTTTCATACTTACAAAGAAATCAGATTTTATAATATAATTAATGTCGGATTTATCGTACATTTAACACGCTTTTTTGTTAGTCACTGTTAAATTTTTACACATAAAGCATACGAAGTAACCATATTAACCATAGAAATAACAGCGAATTAACATAACAGCGTGATTATAATAATGTACGATAATAGCCTCATACTGTTAATTGTTATTTTTCAGCCAATTTTACGTTAACGAAATTTAACGAACACGATTTTTTTATAAAATATAAAGTACAATAATAATTAATCGTTTTAACAAAAAAATAAATTAAAAACTATTAACGAATTTATGGGATGTTAGACCGAATTCACCATTTTCATAATTTTCAATTTTCATCTATCAGTTTGCTTGTTCCAGGTTAACTCAAAAACTACTGAACTGATAATGATTGAACTTTCACTATAGTGGGTGTCGAGGTGTGGTTGCTAAACATCGGGAATCAAGATAGTCAATATGTGTCAACTAGCCCCGGGCTCCCCTACGTATAATATTTTTTGTGCCCCCTCAATCAATTTGAAACTAAACTGTACCCCTCTAATAAACAGAATTTGGTGCCGTACCACTTAAAAAATAAACTCAGATTCTGATATTTTTTTGATGAATATAGAAACTATATTTTCTCACATTGACTAGATACTGTTATGGTATTTTTTATCACATTTAAAAAATGGGGTGTTTCTGAGCGTTGGGGTGGTTGTATTAAGGGTGAACGTGCATCTGTTGCCAGAATATTAATACAGGGCAGGGGTAAAGTATTCGATAGCTATTATAGCACACAATTTTATTCTTCCATTTTTTTAATTTTTACACGTAATATAATGTTTAGATAGCTGCTTATTTTCACTTGGATTTTAAAATGATATAGGTGCACATAATAATTATTATAGATAAACATTTCAATAACTATACTGTGTATTTCCTGTGTGAAAATGAATTAAGGAAAACAGTAAGTAGAAATTATTTTAAGGCAAATGCAAACAAACAAAGAAAAAAAATGGGTGTGTGCTTATGACCACACGACAGAAGTGAAAACTTCAGATTTTCTAATGTTTGGTGTCATCTATTATTATTTAATTCATTCCACCTTGGTTTCAAAAAAATTATAATTATTGTCAAAGAAAGAATATAACAAAAATAAAAAAATATATACATAAATATAATGTAGAATTTAGACAAAAAACGCCAAAAATTCTACGCTGCCACCAGGTCTGGAGCCCAGGTTCCTATGCATAGAACGCAAAGACGTAACCATTTGCGCTATGAATGGAAGTGTCAAAGACGGCCGTTTTTATGATATAAGTATGTTGCGAATTCTTAAGGTCAGGTTGCGAACGGTCATCTTGCGAACAGCCAGCTTGCGAACGGTCGCAGGTTGCGAATTCTTACGGTTTTCTGCGAACGCTTCACGTTATTTCAGTACCCAGGCAAAAAGTTCCTAACGCGCCTAAGGAAGTTTTCACTTCAAAAATGTATATTTTTTGGAATAAACTTTAGACTAAACTGCAAACATCCTAGTTTGCGTAAACTCATTCAATTTATTTTTAGAAAAAAGTTTTAATATGTTTACCAATAGGACAGACAATTTAATGCAAGTATTAACACAGTTCCTGTACGCTTGCTTTTTGTATTAGTAAAATCAAAATGAATTATATAATTTGAAAAAGAATCGATTTTTACAAAATGTGAAAAATCATTGCCGAATGAAGGTCGATTTGCACTACATGGAACGTCAACATTACGTTACAAACCGGCAACGTTACGTAAATTTTGTTGTCGATTTATGAAACCAAGAAATAATTTGAATATAGTAAAATTATTTATTATTATATAAGGTGTAACTCAACGGCGGATCCAAGATTTATTCCAGGGGTGGTGGGGCAAAACTATTCGAATTAGCCTAACTCAAAAAAAATTAAATGGATTATATTTGACACCGTCTACGTTAGCGTTAGTCTTATCTTAATTTTTCTAGTTGGATCCGCATTTGGACGTTAAATATTTAAACCAACATATAGGTGCATACGTATATTTTAAAGATTTGCTGGCTTTTTTGAGAAATTTGTACGTAGTTTTGCTTTTCTGCACAGATTTATAAACAAAAGAAACAACTAATTTCGAAAATATGCTGGTGTAAGTATAATAAAAGGGCATTCTATCATCTTTTGATAGATTGTAGATTATAGACGCTAGATATCCAAGGTCAATAACATTATCGTATAAAAATAAAACAAAGCAAAACAAGAATAAAGCATAACAATACCTATATATTGTAGCAAAAACCCAGATGATACGCCACTGGCAACAATCGAAGCATCGAGAACAAATAACAATGTGTATGCGTGGCATTATATCGAAGACACAGGTAATCACCAGAATGATCTGGAAAAAGCGCGTGCGTGATGGGGGTCAAGCTGCTACCATTATATAAGCAAGAATAGTCACCGAATGAGAATTAGACAACGAGTGACAGTTGAAATAAATACAGTGCTATTGAAGTGTTTTCACTTTGTTTGAGAAATACTGATCGTGTAAACAGTGTTGACTGTTGAAATTGACTTTTCATTGTTACAAATTATTGTTATCTACTGGATATTGTTGTTTACATTTTTAATTATTGAAATAAATAATTTATTCCACCCACGTAAGAAAACAGTTTTGTCACAATATTATAGTTCGCCATTTTTAAGAAAACTTATGGAGTGAGAACCTCGAAATCCAGCCTTAGTCAAGGACACAGTTGTTTGTTGCATGAGTTGAAAACTGGACACTTTGTGATTTCAACCGACATTATTTAATTTTCGTTATTCTCTCAATTTTGTATGCATAATAATAATTGTAAGCATTGTCTCTACCGGTAAACCAGGTAGAGTTTTAGAGTTGAAAATACGTATAAAACAAATGACTGTTGTGATATTAACAGACTTTTTATATTAACCTAATTGATTTTTGTGATGAGTGGCAAGTAAGCACGCAATGATACCGCTGGGCTGTGTGTATTATTTCAACAGGTATGTGTTTGACAGAAGCTTTTAAGCTTTTACATTGCCCTGTAATTATGCTTCGTTTGTATATTCCTATTATTTTTAGGCCGGGTGTTTTGCAGAACCGTCTTAGCAAATTTCTGCTTGAGAACAGTCGAGATATTGGCGTTTCTATGACACGTCTATTACAAACCTCCTATTCCCAGGTTCTACCCTTTAGACTTGTGAAAGTACAGGGTCCGGCAAGGAGGTATTGTGTCACACATTTATTTTCGAACCAATTTCAAAATTTATTGTTTTCATGCATTACTGGTACATTGCCATTTGAGATTACATAACGAAACATAAGAAAAAATAATCACTGCGATGTCGAGGTATTTAGACGGGTGGCGAAAGTCCTTTGAAGCTTGGCACGCGGAACCCTTTGAATTTCTCGTGTTATGTTTTCGGAAAGCACTTCAAGAGTACGTGATTTTAAACTTGAGGTTCATGGGTAGCTCCAAAAAAAGTAGTCACAAGATGACAGGTCCGGTGACCGAGAAGAGCAACAGTACATTGGTCACAAGCTCATTTGTCTGTAATCTGTATTATTATAATAAATTAGAATTAGCGCTCGATAATCACGTCAGTTAATGGTCTTAAACACTAATTTTAGGCTTTAGGCTTTTAGGCTTACTTACAATGAAATTAATTTTCATTACAATGAAGTTTTTTCCTCTCAATGAAATTTTCATAATTTCTTTTAATGAATGTGCACTGAGTTAATATTTTTACTTCCCACCTCTACTATGGTAGGGAAGTAATAGATTTAGTCCGAAAAAAATATTTCGAGATTTTAACAGATTTCACGTTTTGAGACTTTAGCAATCGTTTAAGATCATTTTCTGACTGATGTCTGTATGTGTGTGTGGTCAATTTTTCGCCTTCGATATCTTAAGAACGGAACAACATACGGGCATGCCGATTGTTCTATTGTGTTTATCAGCCTTTAACTTAGATCTGATTAGATTTTGAGTCAAATCGGTTCAGTGGATCCTGAGATATTCAAAAAAACGTTCTCAATGTCACGTATTAACATAGGTAAAAAAAATGAATTCTAGATGTTATAATATGAAAAAAATGTAAATATTTTTTTTCTCTAAAATGTATAGTTTTCGAGAAAAAAATATTTTACTAAAAAAAATAAAAATTGTACATAAATCAAGGTAACCATGATTTTTGCTATATTAAGCTAGCCATCAGTAGATCACCAAACAAAAAAGAGGGCCATGCTTTTTTCAAAGAATAAAAATTAAATTGTGTTTTAAAGACCACCAACAGCTAAGGTTATTTGGGCCTAGTCAAAGATTAAAAAAAAAGAGTGTTTATTTTTTGCAAATATTTACTAGGTGGGAAGTATAGGACTGGTCATCAGTCGAATTTTTTTTTTCAGGATATATTGAACCAAAGACGTACATAATATTAATGAAAATCTTCGTAGTTTCTCAGCTAATCTTTCATACTTATAATGGAAACGTTTTTATTACATTAAAGTTTTCTCATTGCATTTTTCATAAACACGATCCATTTTTATGAGTGAACGTACATTGACTGATTATTTTTCAACGTAGGTACTTAAAATAAAATTGCTTTTTTTACAATAAAGTTTTCTTCCTCTCAATGAACTTTTCATTAAGACAATGTAACAATTTCTCTCAATGGACATATTTTTTCCAGGGTAAGAGTCTTCGAAAGAGCAAAGGTTAAAAACCGCTGCCTTGCATTAGCACAAAAAGACAGAGGAAGATTTTTTTGAGAAAAAAAGTTATGAATAAAATTGTTGATCTCATTGGTCGACAACATGGGTTGTCGGTCTGTTAGCCTGCTTTATTTAAATCCCTCTGTATAGTGTTCCAGTTATTTACTAATGGTGTGAATAAGTTAAAACTATACCCAGGTACCTACACAATATATGTTGATGTGTGTGTGTGTTCTGGTTACTTTGAAGTGTTCTGCTTTTCCTTTTTATGCATTAGATAAAGTTAAAGGAACGGAGAAAGACATTAGTGTATGTCAAAAGGTCATAAAAACTCTATAATGTGGGGGAGAGATATAGATGGCTTTGGTGAAATACTCTCTTCAGTTGAATCATCAAAGGAGGCGCTGCCTGTATGCGAATAGCGTATTGCCGGCACGGCGTCTGCTCTGTGTCGTCTGGTTTCATAACAAACTAAGTTTAGAAATTTGATACATTTTTAAAAGGCCAGATAGATTATGTACTGTAAGATGCTATAAAAGATATTTTTATTTTTGTTGCTTTTAACAAATTGTAGAGTCGCTTGTGAAATAGTTGACATATAGCACTGCACATATTAATAAAAAGATTACTTAACTCAAAAAAGAGCTTTTTTCAGAAATCTGAAAAACCTGATTCTGCAGGTTAAACATAATGTGCAATATACCAGACAAGTATAGAAGCTACATTTAAGAGCGTGTTAACTGAACTTTTACACGTAGTAAAAACTATTAAAAATCTTGTTTTTTGAGTTGTAACCCTTTTCTAATATGTGTGCAAAAAAATCGTAGCCGAGTGAGGCACACAGAAGCCTCTAAAATGATCATATAAAAAATGTTACGTCGAGTGTCTCAATCCGTTTGAGCCATTTATTTATTTATTATATTTGAATTTGGTGAAAAAGGTTTCATCGAATGGATCGTATGTATGTTGAATTTAATGACCATTTATGCAAACGTTGATATGCAGCGCAGACGTACACATTCAGATTTTGTTAACACACGCACAAGTGACAAATATAACACAAAATACAAGTACATTTCATTAATATTAATATTTATTAATATGAACATTGTAGATTACAGACGCTCGACAACTGAGGTCATAAGCATCTTTGACAAGTTTAAAAGTGCCAATTGTTTCGTGCGGTGCCGGACGAAATCAAGTCAATTCAATGTACGTTTTACAGGATCCTGTTAGAATAATAAATTGCCAAGGCGGCGGTTTCAAAAGAAAGTGTTCCGTCTTTACGGTCCAATTTATTTATCGGTATTTATCGAAATTAACGCATAGTTAAATTGTATTTCACCCATAAAATATACATTACATTTTTCTTAATATCCCGCGTGCAGAAAATGAAAATGCAAGCAAAGGAAACGTGCTTTTTGATCTTTTGTAGATATATAAAAAATAACAAATGCAAATTGGTCCCATTAGAAGAAAAAACGTCGACATGCATTACAGAAGACATGCATTACAGGTAAACTGGTTATATTCAAAGTCAGCAAACACTCAAACGCTTGACTGGTTATTATTGATTTAAATAACTGTATAATTATACATAACATAATTAGCAACTCGCATTTTAAAAATTATAAATGAATTAAAAATGTTATAAACAAATAGTCCAAGCTCTGACAGTACAAAAGTCCACTGGACTACACTACTAAAATTCTATTACAGTAGACTCGCGATATAGTGAACATACTGTATAGTAAACTACTCCAAATAGTGAACAGACATTTTTTCTTAATGTATTCTGTAGAGTGAACAAATTGGACTCTCGATATAGTGAACCCAATAGTTTCTTTAGTTAAACAAACATGTTAAAACAGGAAAACGATTTAAAACGTTTTGTTTCCTTCTGGGAAATTACATCACCTCAATTTTCTGCAGTATAGTAGTTGCATTAGATCGCGTCACGAGTAGGTATGGCAAAAAATAGGAAACATTTATCCCTAAGTGATAAAGCTAAAATATTGGAAGATTTAAGTAAAGGTGTCGGAGTGACATTTTTATTTAAATAATATGGTGTTGCTGAATCTACTAGGTATATGCGCAATTCGAAGCAGAATGGTAAGGATTTTGAAAAGGGTCAACAACACTTTCACAGGACCAGGAAAAATGAAAATTTTGAGACATTCAGAGTGTCCTAGAATGGAAAAAGTTTTATATAAGTGGTTTTTGAAGAAAAGAGAGAAAAATCTTCCTGTAACTGGTTTAATGATCCAAGAGAAGGCTGCAAATTGCTTCAGAGGGAATTCAAAGAATCTCGTTTTTTTAATACAAGCAGCGGTTTATAGTTGCAAAAATATAAAAAGCGTGTTGGAATACGCTACCTAAAAATGTCAAGCGAAAAATTGTCATCACAGTCCGAGCTTGTTGATCCTTTTAAAAGAACTCTACATTTAAAAATCAATGAGCTTCAGTTATCAAAAGAGCAGATATGTCAATAAAGTTAGTTTACTAAAGAAAAACGTTCTTTTAAGAAATTTAAAAAAATGTTCGATATAGTGAACAAATCGATATAGTGAACTGGGTGTGCATTAATTAGTTCAGTATATCGCGAGTCTACTGTATTGAATTTAACAGATAATATGATGAAAAACTTAAAATTGGTGGCAAACTAATAACAAAATATTATAATGGCATTATTGGGTCACCGACAAGCTATACAAACAATTTCAACCTTGAAGAAATAATAATTGTGACCATTTTTTTTTCTTACATGTTGAGGGCGGTCTGCATCCATCCCATACCGCTATCTAGAAAAATCCCTTACACAGGGCACTTTAATATGCCTCCCTCAACATTTTCACAAAAATAAGGCCTTGAATAAATAACACAAAAAAATTGTCACTAACTCTCATTCTATAATAATTAATAATTTATTGCTACAATTTTTTTACTAGAATCAAGAAAAGATCTGTTCAAAAATCCTAAAATATTAAAATTCATCTTCGAGGTGTAAGTAAAAACGTTAAATGCAACAAGTGAAATTGTGAAAAGTTATTTTTTACCTAAATTGGTGGTCTTCATTGGTGGAGTTCCAATGCTGAAAGGCTCACACAAAAACTATCGGCGCTGTAAAAGTTGGACTTCTTGACGTCAAATGCAAAATTTAAAATTCTATTTTAAAATTCACTGTTTTTCTTTCACGCAAAAAACAAAAGAACAACAGTCGTGGTTGAAAAAGAAAAGAGTTTAGTTGAAAGAGAATGAAGGAAAGAAGGAAGGAACCAGGTTGGAAGGGAAGTCCTCATAATCCAAGACGTAATTAAATAACACTAGAAGTTTATAGTTAAATTATACTTCGGAGTATTACCTTTACTTGACTTGATGGCTGGAAGACTTGAACCGGCAATATTTGTAAACATAGATTTACCTATAACATAACACAAGCGCCTACAGACAGACCAGCTCGCATAATGTTGCTGCATCGCTGTTATTCCTTTACATGTATTGTCTGCGAGGTGAAGAGGGGGGGTGTATTTGTGCGACGGTTTTGTCTGCGGGGTGAAGAGGGGGGGGGGGGTGGAGGCGGCGCAGAAAAAATTAACAAATTATTCTTTCACATAGGAACATTAATTGAATATCAGGACCGTGGAATTCTTGCGGGGGCAGAGTTTCCCGCGAGGGGGGTGTTTGTGCGGCGGTTTTGTCCGCAGACAAAACCGCCGCACAAACACACCCCCCCCTCTTCACCTCGCAGACAATACATGTAAAGGAATAACAGCGCTGTGCAACATTATGCGAGCTGAACGCGTCTGTCTGTAGAAGCTTTTTAACATAACAATATAACTGAGCGTGAGAATAAAAGGTTACAGTCCAAAATTTCCAAAATTTAATTAATACGTAACGGTGTCTTTTTGGGGTTCCGTACCGAAATAGGTATTCCAAATTTATCAAAAAAATGATTGCGTCATCTGGACAATAAAGTGAAAATTTAAAAAAAACGTATCTATAGCTGCATCTGCAGGTATTTTGTTCGAAAGGGCTGCTTTGAGGAGATACGTAAATTTTTTTTTTAATTTTTTTATTGAATTTAAAAGAAAAAGTAAAACTGGGATTTTCATAGCTTTTCTGTAACGAATTTTAAATAAAGCTATGTACTATTTTAGCATTAAATGGGCAACAATAGGTTAAAACTGATTGAAGAAAATGAAGTACAAAAAAAGGTAATACATATAAAATTTGGTGAAAGAAACGAAATGAATGGAAACAAACAAAAGGTCAATGAAATGCCAAACGCTCTCGTTTATTAAAAACAGTGTTGGATATTTTATTTACAATGGCCTACGGTCCATCACAGGTTTGAGAATAATCCAGATCGTAGGCATGCTTTTGTTTATACGGCTTTTCATGACCCGTCTATTACAAATCAGAATCTGAAACTGATTTAAAAATTTAATTTAACATGTCATGTCATAAAAACCAATTTCTTAAAGTTTAAGGTCTTAAGAATATGCTCCCAAAATTTTAAGAGAAATTCGAAAAACTGCATTGTTATACAACTTAGCGAGATGTAGCGTGGAGGAAACTAAATTGGCTCTGATTGTCCGTAGTAACAGCATTTTTGCTGCTGGTAGGCACGATATAGCAGAAACTTTTGGGCCAATTTACTTGCTTTTTTCCATGGTCATGCATATAAATCGAAAGCGTTTGAGCGTCCGAAATGCAGTTATTACGATGCAGTTATTAACTCGAAACAACGCGAAAAATTTTAATGAAGATAATAATATGTAGAGTTGCCATTTACCAAATTTTCAATAATAAGTTAACCCTCGAGCGGGCGCGTCTTGTAATTTTTCAAGAGCGGGCGCGTGGTGCAAATATGCTACCAAATTGTAAAAGTACTCTTTTGACCCAGCCTTATCACTTTAATCACTCTTTAATGATTTAGTAACTAGAATAATAAAATTCTTGATAGTGCTTTTTATAGTTTTTTGCATATATTTATTGATATTTCATTTTACATAGATACTAATAATTAAAAAACTAAACATCTTCTTGTTAAGAAAATGATTAATGAAGAATAAAAGCTGCTCCTTTAGAAACAGGAAATGGTTTGATAATATTCTTTGATTTATACTTGGAAGTTATATTATGGCACCAAATCAGTTTTTCGCCATTTTGTTTTTCTGTCTTTGCTGGTATAAAAAGTTATCATTGTCTTCTTCGAGCGAAACATCAGAAGAATCATCATCTTTTTGTTCCAATTCCGTCTGTGGATTTGAATTACGGGCGTCCTAATTTAAAAATTCTTGATCATCTTCATTTTGTTCCCACTCCAGCTCGGAATCAGAATTAGGGTCTTCTTGCATAATAACATCGTCTTCACTCCATTTCCCAGCATGCGGATCAGTCATTTCTTCTATACTAGTTGCCGAATCTTTTCTTCAGAAAGACCTTTCGGCCTGCAATGAAATATAATAAAGTACGATCATGAAATACCATTATACAGAACGTTTCCTAGTTGATAATAACAAAAATACTGTTTGATAATACCATAAATAAATAAAAATATTACTTACATGACTGGGCGCGTGGTATCAAATATGATACCAAAAAAACTTGAGTCGCCGCCGATCGCAGATCTTTATCAATTTTGACAAAATAAGCACTATTAACACTCATTCAGCAATAGTTTATAAGATACTGAAACGCATGGCGCTGGCAAATAAGTCTGTCATACCCCACCACCTCTCGATTTAATATTTGTAGCATATTTGCACCGGCGCGCCCGCTCGAGGGTTAAAAATATGAATTGGTAACCCAAAAAGTCCTAGCAGTTGGTGGAGTTCATTAAATAAAAAAAAAGTTCCGTCTTATACTGGAACGATCTACAACGTTTCTTTCCGTCTTTGGTATAATTTTATGCCAAGTGTTTACTCGGCGCGCTTCGTCCTGCAGCTTCGCCGTACGCAAGAAAGACAAGAGGAGTGCCTTGGCCAGATATGAAGTAGGTACTAAACGTGGAGTCTTTAGACTAGACAATTAACGTAAGGTCACGGATGTCACGAACGAATTCACTATACAACATCTATTCATCTCTCTTCAACAGTAGCTCTCTCTTTCATTTATAGCTAAGATGACGCCTGTAGAAACTGGTTCAACAATCAAGTCTAAGATTGAACAGGAAAACTTTATCCCGATAACTTTTCATAGTCCCTAAACAATCATGTGTCTTCATATAAAGTGATCAGCCTGATTGGCCCCCAAATGTGAAACTCAAAATTTTGTATCTAATGGAAAACACCTCCTCGCAGCTAGTCTCTGAACAGTTCTTAATCTTTATAAAAAACGATCAGTTCAAGAAAAAATGAAATCTATATATAACTATACATAGAGGTAATAAAATCGTAGACGCTTTTTTTGTTTGTACCAATTTGGATGTGGTTTTCAATGATTATTGAGATAAGCTTGGGCTAACATTTCGTGTTTGTTTCATTTAAATCGGTTGACAAATAAAAAAGATATGTCAATTTTAAATTCGTCTCTCGCGTGTTGTGACATCGTTAATGCAAATGTCAAAACGATAGGTTGGGTTGACTGTTTATTTATGTGACACCGTTAATGCAAATTATTTGCAAGTGATTTTAAGACCGACTTCGCTTCGCAGGGGGAGAGATTCTCGCGGGGGGATAATAAATCATACTTCGCTTCGCAGGGGAAGAATTTCTCGCGGGGGGATAATAAATTAACAATATACTAATATAAGTAAGCGAAGCCACGGGTAGCCGCTAGTACGGAATAAATGCAGTCGAGGTTAGAGGTTAGAATATTTCAGTATTCATCTATTTAAATATTCGCAGTTTCTAAGTGTTTATTGAACTCAACTACTCATAGCAGACATAGTTTCAGTTATTCGTAATAAGCTTATTTGAATATTCGTGGTACTGATATGGCTAGCTGAAATACCTGTTCTTCTAGCTCAGCGTTTCCTAAACTGGAATCCGTAAGTATATCCGATGGAATTCACGAACTCATCTCTGGTGTAGGTGCTCAAAGCTATACAATTCGGTCGGCGACGGCTGAACTGTATAAACGCCGTCCAGCAAACAGTGATTCTGTAGTAAGCGGTCTGGAACACAAGTTTGCAAGTGGACAAAGTTATACAATTCGACCGTCGACGTCGTCCGGCAAACAGTGGTAGGTATGTTGTTTATACAACACTGCACTACTGAATGTGAAACTTACTTACTAAAAATCTGCAACTAAAAATTGACATCTCTACATAGTATAAAATGAAGTCGCTTTCCGTGTCTGTCTGTATAACCGCTAACTCCTCCTAAACCACGCAACGGATTTTGATGCGGTTTTCACCATCAGTTAGATAATTTTTTACGGAAGGTTTATATATATAGCGAACGAGTGAGTAATGTAATTCCTAAACCACGCAACGCATTTTGATGCGGTTTTCACCATCAGTTAGATAATTTTTCACGGAAGGTTTATATATATAGCGAACGAGCGAAGCGAGTGAGTAATGTAATTCCTAAACCATCCAACGGATTTTGATGCGGTTTTCACCATCAGTTAGATAATTTTTCACGGAAGGTTTATATATATAGCGAACGAGCGAAGCGAGTGAGTATAGTGTATTGCACCTGGACTTTCTTAGCACCCGGGCGAAGCCGG
Source organism: Mongoloraphidia duomilia (assembly GCA_039654895.1). Taxonomy (NCBI): domain Eukaryota; kingdom Metazoa; phylum Arthropoda; class Insecta; order Raphidioptera; family Raphidiidae; genus Mongoloraphidia; species Mongoloraphidia duomilia. Next base: position 32,457,685 of record CM077517.1, on the reverse strand, counting down.
ACACGGCCGCTAGTTTATAGAATAATATATGATTTGTTTTTCAATGCCATGGTTACATCGTTGCAATCTTTCGTCAGATGAATCCAATTCACTCTACCGTGCGTAAGGAAGTTTTACTTATAAAGAATTAAAAATTACACTTGATTTATAATAATGGAGGTCCGCGACAATTTTGCTAATCTCTAAGTGGTCCGTAGGCGAAAAATATTAGAAGACGCTGTTCAAGCTGACAAAATTGCAATATTTAAGTCCATATGGTCTTACTGTATATTTTGTGTAGTTTTTCCCATCTTTTGACCGATTATTGGAGGCACTACAGCTACCCCACAAACCATGTTATAGCTCTAGGTGTATGGGTGTATGCCGCCACCGCTATCTTGCTACCTTCAATACATATAGTGTATCAGACTAAGAACAACCGCAACATGCTGGATAAATGAATAAGAAACAAGGTATCCCTTACCTTATACTACACTTTACCTATATAACCGCGTTCTGTGGCTTCAGGAATTGTATGTACTATTACTAGGTGCTCCATTTAAGTGTTACCATTTTAAAAGTGAATTAAAAACCAACATAATATTATACAGGGTGAGTTCGACCACCCGTATCAGTCGTTTTTTTCGAAAACGGTTAGTCGTAGAGAGTTGTGTCAAAAATTTGTATTATAAAAGCCCTAATAAAGAATCGAATGGTGATAATTTTTTTTTTCGGGAAGGTCGGCTTCCCTATTAGTTTGCTCCAGAATGTCCAGAACTCCGGAATTATAAATGTAACGATAGGTCGAAAGTGGTATTGTTGAAAAGATCTTTAAAAAATAAGCAAGTTTTGTAGGAAATTTTTTTTTATTACTGCCACCGCTGTTAAGTAATATTTGTTTGAAATTACTAAATTAAAATGTCATAATAACGAACTTTTTAAAAGTCCGCATTTAAAATCTAGTTACCTATCTATCGATCATTAAACACTGAAGAAGTACACTCACAGTATAACCAGAAGAGCTCAGTAGTATGTATTAAAGAGTAAATGGAAGACAGTTTGAACACTTGTGGCAATGTCTAAGGCTGCTAGATTTTTAATGCCGACTTCGATCGTTATTATGAAATTTTGATTTAATAATTTCAAACGATTGTTACTTAACAAGGGTGGCAGTAATTAAAAAATTTTTCCTACAAAACTTGCCTATTTTTTAAAGAGCTTTTCAACAGCACCACTTTCAATCTATCGTGCTTTCTAAAATTCCGGAGTTTTGAACATATAATAATTTATATGTATACTTATAGAAATTTACAGGGGTGGCAGTAATAAAAAAAATTTTCCTACAAAACTTGCTTATTTTTTAAAGATCTTTTCAACAATACCACTTTCGACCTATCGTTACATTTATAATTCCGGAGTTCTGGACATTCTGGAGCAAACTAATAGGGAAGCCGACCTTCCCGGAAAAAAAAATTATCACCATTCGATTCTTTATTAGGGCTTTTATAATACAAATTTTTGACACAACTCTCTACGACTAACCGTTTTCGAAAAAAACGACTGATACGGGTGGTCGAACTCACCCTGTATATTAAATTCCTTTGGTTCATTTAGGAACATAGGGCTTCTACAAATGCTCTGAAAACGAGTCTCAATTAACTTCTTGCCAGATGACGCCATATTCTCTCATTTCGGCCTCCATACTGCGTCTCCAAGTATTTTTTTTGGACGTCCTTGTTGTCTGCTTCCTTGCGGGTTCCATTCTAGTGCGCTACGAATAATATCAGTTTCTTCTTTTCCAAGGGAATGCCCTATCCACTTCCGTTTTCTTGATTTTATTTTACTAGCTAGATCAGCACAAAATACCAGTAGGAAGAACAATAAAAAAAATAACAAAAAGAATTTAACTTACATTTCAATAATTCTGCAGGTTCTTCACAAAAAAAATCTGTAAATCGGTTGACCCTGCAGGCCATCCCTGGAATTTCCCGCTATTTTCAAGCACTTGATAATATACCCAAAAGTAGATTTTTGAGTTCTTCGAGCTCGAAAATCTAAAAATTGCTAATAATAACACTATTTCAATTTTTGAAAAGCTATATAACTTTTGAACGCGTTGTTCGATTTTGATCTTTAAAACGGCATTCGACGCACTTTTTTAAGCTCTAAAAAAGGTACAAACTCGATTGGATGAGAAATCTCGGAGTTATTTTGAAAAAACACTTTTTTCAAAATATGTTGACTAAGATATCTCTCGAACGGATTAACCGATTTTGATCTGCTTAGCGGCATTCGACGCAGTTTTCTGAGGAGAAGAGCTGATCAATCGGTACAATATTCTAGAAGTTATTTTGAAAAAACATCGTTTTAACAACATTTTTTTCGTTTTTTTTGGAATTTCTCAAAATTTATTAGGCCGAATAAGTTCAAATTTTCAGGAACTCTAAGTTCAGTGGAACCCTTTCGAATGCCGTAAATCGCGATTCGATCGGTCAAGCCGTTCAAAAGTTATGAGAGATTTACACACACGCACACACACACACACGAGAGAGAGAGAGAGATACTGACATCATCGTAAAAATAGTCAGAAAAGCTTCCTAAGATCACAAAACGTCGAGAACTGATGAAAACTCGATTTTCGAAAATCGAGGTGACATCAATAACTTCCCTATTTTTGAAAATTTTCAATTTTCTTAGCGGGAAGTTAAAAATGTCTGAAAGCCTGCAAGAAAACGAAATTACAGGCATATATTATTCTTTTTTAGTCAGACTCATGTACGCATTTTACGTAATTTTTTTGTTTCTATTTTTAATTTTTATAAGGACTTTTGAAAAACCTATAATATAATAACGAACGTTCAAAAAATATTCAAGTCCTAGGCTATGGAGTGTGAAACGCTTATCTGTACCTTCCTTCATACAATCAATACACAAAACCATACAACCTTAAACAAAACGTCATTCAAAGATGCGTATAAATTATGACATGTATTTCACAATTCAGGGACATACAGAGTTTTGACGTGAATAACGTCTAATGTCTCATACTGGGGTGACATTTGAGAAATATTAGATGTTGCGGAAATAGTTGGAAGTAGTTGTCATGTCAAACAAAGAAAGTCTATGTTGAGATAAGCTAGGTGGTTGTGTGGTAAACTACTAGTCTACAGACAGGTACAAACACCAAGCCAGATTCGAATTCCGAAGGCTTTTAATTTTTTTTTTAATAATGAAAATATATAGGTATTGGCACAGATGACAGTACTGGATAACAATTTAAAATATACGAATTTTTGAACATGTGGTATATAATTCTCTACAAACACTGAGACAGATATTCTCTTACGCAATACATATTTGCAATAATATACAGATCCAGTTAATATAAGCAAATTTGGTCATCGCTGTGACAATGAACACAAAGCGTACTCCTGGAATACTGAATTAAATATCGATTTTCGTACCAGAGTATGTAGTATTAGGTATTATACAATATACATAGGGTGTTTTAAAATGATACCAAAAAATTTCGGGAAGTGATTCTTTAGAGACTTTAGTTAATTTTAAGAAAAACAGTTTCTGTCGACATTTTGGTGTTTTTCAAGATATTTGAATGTGAATTTGTAAATACAAAAATAAAAAAGTTAAATTGACATTTAAGACTGATTCCGACTGAATGATTTTTTGTTTGTCTCAGAAAGGATTCGAGACCTAATAATTGATTTTGAAAATATACTCAACTTTGTGCATAGTTTTCACCTAAACAATATTTAATTGTGTCGCTGAAATTTTTCATTTTAAACATTTATTTCAAAAATAATTTTGGAACATGGAAGTCATGTATGGTTGCACGCACCGCCAGCGGTATTTTGTTACTACTATCTAAGAAAATTCCTTTTTTACTTTCACCGACATTTTAAGTAAAGTATAGGTATGTATTTTTATTAGAAAATAAAAAAGTCATGAGGTGTCGTTGGACACCCGACAGAAGTTAAACTTAACTTACGCATTGTATATAAAATCTAATTTATAAAAGCTATAAAAAATACATATAAGTAACTGAAAATTTATTATTTGGCCGCCATTTTGAAATCTGACGCCATTTTATTTTTTTGTGTCCTATAAAACTCTCAAATATAAATTTTTAAAAGGATCGGATAATTTTTACAAAAATCATCGTTCGTGACGTTTCATTTTTTGTGTGTTAACTGCTGTTAGGTTCCCATCCCAAACGTGTATAGCTTCAAAAAATTTTGGAGCATACAAGTAATTCAAGAATTACAAGGCGCGATATTCATGTAGGTATTGTGTGTAAACGGTTTTACCGAACGTAGGGAAAATAACACTAAGAAGATCAATTTTGTAGTAGGCTATGGCCATAAGACCTAATGTAAATATGTATTGGATTACATAGAAAAAATAGTGCAGTGAATTTTTTAAACAATTTTCCATAGCAAGGTTGACTATTAAGCGAAACTCGGAACCTGCTAAATAAAAAAAGTCATGAGGTGTCGTAAGATACCCGACAGAAGCTATGTTTCTTACGCATTGTATATAAAACCGAATTTTTCAAAGATATAAACAATACAATTAAAAAGTTATTATTTGACTGCCATTTTGAAATCTGACGCCATTTTATTTTTTTGTGTCTTATTAAACTCTCAAATATCAATTTTCAAAAGGATCGGATAATTTTTACAAAGAAGTATATACCTATGGCCGCCATTTTAAAATATGACGTCATTTTATTTTTTTTGCGTTCTATAAAACTCGTCAATATCTATTTTCAAAAAGATCGGGTAATTTTTACACAAAATGTACATATTGCCGCCATTTTGAAATCTGACGTAATTTTATTTTTTTGTGTCCTATGAAACTCTCAAATACCGATTTTCAAAAGAATCGGATAATTTTTACAAAAAAGTACATACGGCCGCCATTTTTAAATCTGATGTCATTTTATTTTTTTGTGTCCTATAAAACTCTCAAATACCGATTTTCAAAAGAATCAGATAATTTTTACAAAAAAGTACATTTGGCCGCCATTTTTAAATCTGACATCATTTTATTTTTTTGTGTTCTATGAAACCCTCAAATATCAATTTTCAAAAGGATCGGATAATTTTTACAAAAATGTACATACGGCCGCCATTTTGAAATCTGACGTCATTTTATTTTTTTGTGTCTTATGAAACTCTAAAATATCAATTTTCAAAAGGATCGTATAATTTTTAGAAAAGAGTACTACATATTTCCGCCATTTTGAAATCTGACATTATTTTATTTTTTTGTGTCCTATAAAACTCGCAAATATCAATTTTCAAAAGGATCGGATAATTTTTACAAAAAAGTATATATAATGGCCGCCATTTTGAAATCTGACGTCATTTTATTTTTTTGTGTCCTATGAAACTCTCAAATATCAATTTTCAAAAGGATCTGATAATTCTTACAGAAAAGTACATATGGCCGCCATTTTGAAATCTGGCACCATTTAATTTTTTTGTGTCCTATGAAACTCTCAAATATCAATTTTCAAAAGGATCGGATAATTTTTACAAAACAGTTCATATGGCCGCCATTTTGAAAAATCTGACATCATTTTATTTTTGTGTCCTATAAAACTCTCAAATATTAATTTTCAAAAGAATCGGATAATTTTTACAAAAAAGTACATATGGCCGCCATTTTGAAATCTGACGCTATTTTATTTTTTTGTGTCCTATAAAACTCTCAAATATTAATTTTCAAAAGGATCGTATAATTTTTACAAAAGTGACGTTACACTACTTCGTGACGTGACGTTTCACTTTTTATTATTTAGGTCCCCCTTCTGAAACGTGCGTTAAGAAGCATAGCTTCAAATAAAAATAGGTAAAAAAACTTTTAAGTTAAACGGTTTTATAAATGTTTTAAAAAGAAAAAAATAATATTTAATTTAGGTTCATAAGTATAAAAGCGTGGGTCGTAAACTCTATGATAATTTATTACAGTCACGACCCACGCTTTTATACTTATGAACCTAAATTAAATTTTATTTTTTTCGTTTTAGTACATTTATAAAACCGTTTAACTTAAAAGTTTTTTATCTATTTTTATTTTAAATTTTTTAGTGTGCTTTATTTCCTTAGTCTGATTTTATAGCATTTATCCGATCCACTGAAACGTTACCGGAGAAAGACCTTTTGCCTGTGAAAATTCAAAATTACGATTTGCACCCGGACGAAAGCCGGGCCGGTCAGCTAGTTATCATAATATTGTATTGTCACCGGAGCTACACATGTGTGCAAATTTTCAACTCAATCGGATCACGGGAAGTGGGTGAAAATTCAAAAGTAAGATTTACACCCGGACGAAGCCGGGCCGGTCAGCTAGTTACCATAAATTGTATTGTCACCGGAGCTACACATGTGTGCAAAATTTCAACTCAATCGGATCATAGGAAGTGGGTGAAAATTCAAAAGTACGATTTGCACCCGGACGAAAGCCGGGCCGGTCAGCTAGTTGTCATAATATTGTATTGTCACCGGAGCTACACATGTGTGCAAAATTTCAACTCAATCGGATCACGGGAAGTGGGTGAAAATTCAAAAGTACGATTTACACCCGGACAAAAGCCGGGCCGGTCAGCTAGTTACCATAATATTGTATTGTCACCGGAGCTACACATGTGTGCAAAATTTCAACTCAATCGGATCATAGGAAGTGGGTGAAAGTTCAAAAGTACGATTTACGCCCGGACGAACCGGGCCGGTCAGTTAGTTACCATAATATTGTTTTGTCACCGGAGCTACACATGTGTGCAAAATTTCAACTCAGTCGGTCGCAAGATTTGTAACAAATATACGGGATCAAGCTAAATAAAACCACCGTATAAAAAATAAAGCATCTACTACCTACTTACTTTTGCGTGATGCCAGAACATACGTTTTTATTTGAGAATCAGTTCGGTTGCTTTTGCGTGATGCCAGAATATTTTAAAACTCGCAGTCGCATAAGAAGTTATTTACTTGAAAAAAAATCATGTAAATCGGATCAGTGGTTCTCGAGTTATAAGCGTACAAAGGGACATACAGACAGAGAAAGTCAAATTGTTCGGGAAGGCATGAACGTCGAGAAATTTTGGTCCGATCCCTAGGTCTCGCCATCCGATCGACGTCAATAATTATAAGATCAAACGAACTTACCTTAAGTGAAGTTCGATCTTAATTATATGAAGCGCTCCGCCCGACATGATCAAAGGTAGTAGTGTTTCCTGTGCTGGTGACATCACACACATTTAAAGCTAGGTTTTTGTTGTATCAACCCAGCTATGCATCTCGTACCGCGTTGTCATTCTATTTAAAGCTTACTTGTCGCAACCGACTGATCAGGGTAGAAGAAAAAAGGGAGGGTTGGGACTGATCATGTCGGGCGGAGCGCTTCATATAATTAAGATCGAACTTCACTTAAGGTAAGTTCGTTTGATCTTATAATTATATTTACGCTCCGCCCTTTATGATCAAAGGTAGATGTTTAAAGCGTTGCGACAATTTTTTCCAAAACATTTATTTAATTTTTATTGATAATTATTAAGAAAATATAACAAAACAGCTTATAGCATATTTTAGTGTTTGTCATGTACAGAGCCTGTACTGACACACTTGCATTTATAAGAACAAAATCTATTATGTATTTATTAATTTATTATGTAAATAAGGCACGTGCAAAGCAACTTTGACTCTGAATAGGCCTGTTATAAAATTGGGCAAATACGATAGATATTTCAGACCAACCTGCTGTTCGTCTGATAGTATCGACAGTGACTATAATTCCTTCACTCAACGGTATCGAGGCTTACTCCTTTCCGTAGGGCTGCTGATGTACTGGCGTGTCTTGTTGAGTGAGCAGTAAACTGTGTCGTGTCTATGCCGCTCGAGTTCAAAATTGATTTTATCCATTTACTTATGGTCTGAGGCGACGCCGCAGTAAATGCCTTTTTTAAAGTAAGAAGGAGTCTGTGGCAATTGTCTGGTCTAAGTTCACCACTTCGACGAAGATACACTTGCAATGTGGATGCCACACAAATTTGCGGTTTTTCCGGTAAGTATGGCAAGATTAAAAGAGGTTGAGGGGCATTTTTTCTAGAGATCTTAATACGCTCTGGGATCTTAATTTCCAGTGCAGTTGCGTCACTACGTGTACTTATATTTCGCACATCGATCAAAGATAATGTTTGTATTCGATGCGCAGTAGCGAGTGCAAGAAGCGTTGCAAGTTTTCTAGACAAAATATTTAATTCAATTTCTTCATTATTTAGACTTTGTAAGTAGTCTAAGACAATACCCGAATTCCAAGTCGAATCATATTTAGGTAATGAAGGTCTTAACATATGTACCCCTTTGAAAAAACCGTTTAACTTTGGGGTCTAAAGCTATAGTTGGTGATATTATAATGTCGTCAGAATATATATCCATTTGTAATCTCTTGCAGTACAACCACCATCGTTTTAGACACGTGTTATATTGTTTCAGAGTTGCATCCGTAATTGACGATAAAATTATTTCGATTGAAGAACTAGAGAGTCCTTGTCTTGAAAGTCTTTGTAAGATAAGTGTCCTGCCACCAGGGAAAGCTGTCTCCATAAGGGGTGATGAGACCTGTCATTTGAAATCAAAAGATTAAAGTCAGGGTCGAAAATTAGGGGTTCTTGTGTTAACAAGGAAGTAAAAAGTGGAAACCACTGCTGTGTTTTCCACAGTGGTACTACGACAATACAAGAGCTTTTGTCGTTAATAATTTTTGTAATACTCGTAATATTATGCTAAAGGGTGGAAAGGCATAGAAGTTAAGATCTTGCCATGATAGCGTAAAAGCCTCAGGGTCTGGGAACCAGGACACAAAGTTATGACATTTTGAATTATTACGATTTGCGAATAAATCTATTTGCGGTTTCCCGAAATTTGTAATGGTCTCATCAAAGGCGAGGTCTGATAGTTGCCACTCTGTTTCTGGTTTTAATCTACGTGATTCATAATCAGCTTCTATGTTTGCTGCTGATTCAATATAGGGTGCTAAAACAAAAGTATTGCGTGCCTCGCACCATTGCCATATTTGTCGCGCTAGATTGTTCAAGTGAGGATATTGAATTCCGCCCATCCGATTTATATACCCAATAGCTGTGGTATTATCAATTCGTAATAGGATTGCACAATTGTGTAATTTTTTTTATAAAACATTTAAGTTCGAAAAGGGGCAGCTAATAATTCTAAACGATTTATATGCCAACTGTTCCAGTAACCATGGGCTTTTTGACCATTGCACACTGCGCCCCATCCTGACATTGATGCATCAGTAAATATTTCTAGATCACAATTCCTGGAAATTATTGATTTTTGAGCTTGAATTATGTGATGCTGCCACCAAGACAAATCAGACAAAACGTCTGCTGAAATATACATAACTTTATCATAATTTTTATTGTTCTCACTGAGAGCTGAAAATTTTGCTCGTTCAAGTTTTTTAGTATAAAGCCAACTATAAGGGACGGCTGGGCAGGCTGAAGTCAAAATACCTAAAAGATGTGCAAATTCTCTGATCTTACATCGAGTACGCGCCTGAAAAATTTTAATCAGGGAGTAAATTTTTGTAATTTTTTCCTGTGGCAGATCCTTACATATTGAGTGTTAAAATAAAATCCCAGAAATCTGCAGCGTTGCGTTGGGTACATTTGACTCTTTTTAAAATTTATGACAAAGCCCAAATTCTGTAATAATTTAACCGTTTCATGAATATTTTGCAAACATTTATTATGGTTTTTTCCTATTAGAAGGAAATCGTCCAAATAAGCCACTGATAGAAAGTCTTGTGCACGTAAAACGGCAAGAGCCGGCTTTAAGAGTTTTTTTTTTTTTTTTTTTAAAGATGCGTAGCTGTACATAGACCAAAGGGCAAACAAACATTCATATAAACATCCATAGAAAATAAACCGTAAATATTTCCTATGTGAAGGTTCGATAGAGACTAAAAAATGTGCTTCTTTGAGATCTAAAGAGCCCATAAAATAGTTTTGTCTAAGTAATTTGATAGCAATATTCCTATCTTCCATTTTAAAATGTTCAGAGCTGATAAAGGTGTTTAGTTTTTTAAGATTTAAAATAAAACGGTTTGAACCATTTGGTTTTTGAACTAGAAATATAGGTGAAATGAATTGTTTATCACATGGTTTGCATTTTTGAATCGCACCCACATCTAGTAAATGTACAATTTCTTGGGTGATATTTTTTTTTTTTTCTGAATCAGACCAAGTAGGCTCCGAGGGAGGTGACAATTGAACAACTTTTCGAGAAAATTGAATTTTGTAGCCTGTAATCCAAGACAAGATTGTAGGATCAGAAGTTATCTGCTTCCACTCGGGTAAAAAATTAGCTAACCTGCCTGCATGTTTACTCACGGAAAACTGAACAGGTTCTATTGGCGCTTTTTCTGTGCTGTCTGAAATTTGTTGTAATAGTTGCGAGTCTTCTGAGGACGCTGCTGGCGACAGCCGCTCTTTTGTTGCCAAGAATTGCGTCCGTCCAACTTCTGGACGGCTTACTTTGGACGGACGCCCGAAGTTTAACGATTTGTATGATAGTTTTGAAGCGACAGATATTGGTGTCTTTAATTCGACAGAGGATCTTTCCAAGGTTTTTGCATTCTTTAGACGCTCCCCTAAATCGGATCCAAACAGCAATTCATCAGTAATAGCATCATCCAGTGTGCTCTTAAATTTGTCATTTAAGCCGGATCCACAAAGAATCCTGCGAGATTGGGATTCTTGATAAAATAAATCAGCAACTAGTCGTGCTGCATCGCCTGCCACCTCAAGTAGCTGACGATCTTCTGCAGGTTGAGTATCTTGTCTCATCGAATGCATGACTACTCTTCCCAAGGCTGATAAACAAGCAGATACCTGGTTTTGCTTTTCGATTAATCGGTCATCTCTGTGCAAAGCGGCTGTCGAAATTGCGCCCTTAACTTCTGGATTCATTTTTGGCGGACAAGCAGCCGAGCAATTTTTTATGGGTGGATATTTTGACAGCAGAAGCTTTTTGTTGTCTACTTCCAAGCCCTTTGAGAGAATTTTGTCCCAAGCAAGTGCTATATCTGAATGTATGGGATCTCCTTTTTTAATTTCTGACGTAGTTTGGCCAAGAAGAGACAATATGTCCCGTGACAATGCCATTGCCTAAATGATATTCAAGCAAGTCAGTATAATCACTAAGAGTTGTCATCTCTAGGTACAGGTATGTATTTTCATCTAGTGAAAAAACAATAGCGTATGTCCAAAAAAGTGATCGAATCCATTTTTATTCAAAACTCAACATTATCTAGTAATGTAGGGCTCTTTTAGCTTGAAGATTAATTATAATCTTATTGGAATGTAGCGTAAAAAACAGTAATTTGTCATAGGCAAACTGTCATTTAATGACAGTTACGTCTTTTTATCTAGTGAAAAAACATGTCAAAAATAGTGGCCAAATATCTAGTATAAGACCCCATTTCACTCAATACTCAACATTATCTAGTAATGTATAGGGCTTTTAAGATATATTAACCTCTGCTAACAGAGCGTTGTCTAATAATTGAAGTACCAGTGCTTGCTTCATTGATATCATCTCGGTCGTTTGTCATAGAAACAAAATTGTTAAACGTGACCTGGAGGCTGCTAGATCTCGGTGGCCATGGCGGCGAGAATGCTTATATTTTCGTTTTTCTAGAAGTTCTATTCGTTGAAACAAGGAACGAATATCAAATTCCTAGTTAGAAGAGTCTGATGGACTCTCTGACACATTAATTTGTGCCATCACAATAAACTGAACACAATATTGTTTTTAAAATTGCAAGAACAAAATTAAATGACGTTTCACCAAACACACAAAAAACAGAATGACAACGCGGTACGAGATGCATAGCTGGGTTGATACAACAAAAACCTAGCTTTAAATGTGTGTGATGTCACCAGCACAGGAAACACTACTACCTTTGATCATAAAGGGCGGAGCGCAAATATAATTAGTTACACGTCATTTTAACTCAGTAGGCCAGGGTTTTTAAACTTAAATTCAAACATCAGCAGTCAAAAAATTGAATAACTATATTAAAATAATGCAATATAAGACAGAGCATACGCTATCTTCCAATATCCATATCACACTGTGCAACAGACAAGGACAACCGAAACAAGTTCGTGATTTATTAGATAAAGTCGCATTTATTTCGTTTAATAATCATATAAATCTGTATAAAAAAACCGTTTAGACACAATATTATACATGAAATCTATCTAAAATTTTCTGCTCTTTCGTTTAAGACAGGTTTCGAATCGATCTGACTTAAATTGAGCAAACTATAAGCAAAAAACACCGTTTTTTCTAATTTGCTCCCCTCTGGGGCCAAAATTCAAAAATCTGGCGACGTTAGGATCAAATAGACCCCGAGAGGAATCGAACAAAAAAAAGTTTTTAATAATCGGTTAACCCGTTCGGGCTGTATGACTGATACAAAAAATCCGTTACAGATTGACAGATTCACAGATTAACAGACGTACAGACAAAGCGAGTGTATATAGGCGCTTCTAGCTTCGCTAAGATCGCGCCTAAAAATTTGAAAATATAAATCGGTACTAAACCCAAAATGCTGGCTGTTGGTAGTCTTCAAAACCATCGTATAATTACTTTATAACAGTTATTGGTAACCACTAACCAGTTATTTTCAGTAACAATAACAGTTAGCAAGAAAACAACATAGAGATGATGATTTGTTTCGGGTTTTTGAACCGTAGTCTACTGGAGCGAATTCTACTTCCAGACGTTTCGCTTGCTGCTGCGGCAAGGATCTTCAGTGGTGCGGTGGATGTGGTCGAAGAGTTCTTCTAGGCGTCTTGGCAAGGCGCCTAGAAGAACTCCTCAGTGTTGTCGCGGACGTGGTCGAAGAGTTCTTACGCGTCTTGGCAAGACGCCTAGAAGAACTCTTAAGTGTTGTGGCGGACTTGGTCGAAGAGTTTTTCTAAGCGTCTTGTTACGTCTGGAAGTAGAATTCGCTCCAGTAGACCACTGCTCAGAAACCCGAAACAAATCGTCTCTATAGAAGCCGGCCGTGAAAGCTTACATTCTTATAAGAAAACAACAGTTTTACACATAACATGAGCATTTTGTCTCATTTCGCGCTTTTATTCACTTGACTTTTTATTTATTAGAATTACCCACTTTGTTCACAAACTAATAGTTGCGTCAACTTGTTTGCATCAAAATGTATTTTCATATAAAATTTGTTCTCTGTGTTGTATAAACACAAGAAAGTTTAACAGAAAATAAAAATATGTGTAAATGTCACGAGCTGTAACAAAACATGAATATAATATAAAATGCGACACAACTCTCTTAAAACAGACAAGTCATGCATCTTTGAGAAAGAAATATATCGTTCGCATTTTATTTTCTTTTCTCGAGACAGAGACACCAACCACGCTTACACTTCAACATCCTATTTTTACTTCCCACCTCTACACTATGGTAGGGAAGTAAGTAATGGATTTAGTCCGAAAAAAATATTTCGAGATTTTAACAGCTCTTCACGTTTTGACACCCTAGCAATCGTTTAAGATCATTTTCTGACTGATGTCTGTATGTGTGTGTGTGTGTGTGTGTGTGTGTGTGTATATGTATGTATGTATGTGTGTGTGTGTGTATGTGGTCAATTTTTCGCCTTCGATATCGTAAAAACGGAACAACATACGGCCATGCCGATTGTTCTATTGTGTTTATCAGCCTTTAACTTAGATCTGATTAGATTTTGAGTCAAATCGCTTCAGTGGATCCTGAGATATTATAAAAAACGTTCTCAATGTCACGTATTAACATAGGTAAAAAAATATATAAATGAATTCTAGATGTTATAATATGAAAGAAATGTAAATATTTTTTTTCTCTAAATTTTCCGTTTTCGAGAAAAAAAATATTTTACTAAAAAATAAAAAATTGTACGTAAATCAAGGTAACCATGATTTTTGCTATATTAAGCTAGCCATCAGTAGATCACCAAACAAAAAAGAGGGCTATGCTTTTTTTTTTCAAAGAATAAAAAAGAGTGTTTATTTTTTGCAAATATTTACTAGGTGGGAAGTATAGCACTGATCATCAGTCGAATTTTTTCATGTGGGACTATACTGTTTATGACAAATAGCCATTGAGATGACCTTAGGTTGTCGAGCGACTATTATATTTACAATCATAACACACGTGTTTACTCCGGCGTTGCCCGGGTCTGTTTCATATTTTGAAGAGATAATTTTATAAATAGCCTAAAGCACTCACAGGATAATGCTCGACACAACCGTGAAAACCGGATTGAAATCGGTCCAGTGGTTTAATAAGTTTAATACAGGCACAAAAAGGGGATTTTATATACACATTTATATATTCATTTCATTGCAGAAACGCTATTTTGAATATATTTAAAAATTGTCAGAGTCGTATAATCATGAATGAACAAAAAATGTCGGTTCAAGTACTTATCAATGAAAATGTTCATATACTTTTTAGCCAATAATTTTTTCCATATTCCATATACCTACGTACAATAAAACTGGTTTTTATTTAAATAAAGTTTCCTCTTTCTCAAATAATTTTTTATGAAAAATATATATATTTTTCATTATCTGAATATTTTTTCTGGGTATATTGGACAATAAAGTAGCCGGTATAGGCCTACAACTCACCCTTATTTTTTTTTCTCAGCTGGCAACTTAGAGATGACTTATTCTTCTGCAAAAATTATTGAAAATATATATTCTAAGAATACTTCAGAGTAAAATTACTTGAAATAACTGCGCCGGAAATTATAGAAATAACTTTTAAACCTTGCGCAATCTCAACTGGACGTTTTTATTTATTTTTTTTCCTGTCATTAGGTCTCATTTTTTTCAGTAAATTAGAATATTAAACATACTGTATTATTTGTATAAAACTTAATTCTAGTAATCTCAATATTCCACTTATAACTATCCCTGAACCCACCGAACATGGATGGCATTTGTATAAAGGCCAATTGATATCGGTCTATTTTGATGGACCGATAATCTTAGAATAATCTTAATATATATTTTGTGATTGCAGAGCCCGATCATCAATATTGTGTCCGTTCCGAAGACTTAATTTGCTATGTTGTAAAATTTGTAAATGTTCTGCTAAATGTACAAATATCAAAAATATTGACACGACTGATTTAGAGTTTAAACATTCTTTGATGAATAAAATTTAATAGGTATTTAAAAAAAATATATTTTCTTTTAAAATTTTAAAGACTTTTTCTTTTAATTCGCGATTTTCATTTTACTATTTAAGTTTATGTAATTGATTTTCATTAAAACAGATAAACAGTGTTTAAGCCTAATGAAAATATTTTAAATATAAAATATTTTCATGTACACGATTGACACGTGAGGTAGATCAGTTTATAAACTATTTTAAATTAATAATTATTAATTTTGCAATCAGTTGTTTGATTTGTAATAAATACTGTCATCGTTTATAGCTATGTGGAAGTGGTTGAAACAACTATGCCAACCGTATGTTTTCAATTTAATATTTTTGACATTGACTAATATGTAAAACGTCTAATTTTGAGCCCTGAGGAAGTCAGCAATGTTGACGAAACGTTGGCGATAAATAAAAAAGTTTTACATACGATTATTTGTCCATCTTTCCCATCAAATTACTTATATTTATTTACAGACTTTTTTTTAATTTCCTACTTTATCCCTTAAAATTAACCCCCAAAATAGACAGGATTTTCGTTTACGTTTTCCTGTAAACTATGCATAAGGCCTTATATTCCCTATTTTTTTCAAAATTTTAGGCTCAGTAGTTTCGGAGATAAGGGAGGGGGAAGATCGGACAGACATACAGACAGACAGACAGATAGACAGACAGACGACAGACAGACACGTGAGTGATCCTATAAGGGTTCCGTATTTTCATTCTGAGGTACGGAACCCTAAAAATAATTGAAAATGTGAATTGGTATTAAGTCCAAATAACTTGATGTTCATAGTATGTAATATGGGCAAAATTCTTAGTATAATAACTGTAAAGGTAACTTTACCTTCAGAAATCGGTCACCGGTCGATGCTTTTTGCTTCTCAGTTATTTTGCTCGTAAAATTAATTACGCGGCTGTTTGGAGATTCGTTTTCAGGTTGGTTGCCTATGTTCTTTATTGTGGTTTCATTGATAGACTTCAGACAATCTCAACTAGCAGGACAATGTTCAAGAATGTAAATTTAATGTATTTCAAATTTTCACAAACTCGAGTTCACAACAAACATTAAAGGTGTGGTTATAGCCAAACTGTTTCAAAACACACCGTCGTCTGTCTCATTTTCGCGTTTATTAAACACTAGGAGGTCCAGATTCGCCTGGGTGCCAAGAATTTATGATTTATTAATATATTACTCCCCCCAGGGGGGACATTGGGATGTAGTTCTTATCACAATTGCATTCCAATGTTCTTTGGGAATTAGCGCTCCCAGGGACCCGAGCTCGTACCAGTCGGTTTGTGTGTGCCGGCTGGTGGATTTTAATACACAAATATGTTATTTGTTGTGTTGAAGACGCTAATGACCTGAGTTATAAATAACTATATTACTCACTCGCTTTGTTCGCTCGCCCGAATTTAAATTAATTAATACATTTAGCCACTCGCTTCGCACGCTCGCTCTAGTTATTATAGCCTATGTCTTAAAGCAAAGTATCACCTATCGAACAGTGAAAAAAAATTTGAATCGACACTCAGATGAATGATCAATAACAAAAATTGATATTTTTATTATGCAAGGTGTTCACGCGAGGAGAAAAGGGAAGTTTATTTTGAAAATAAAGACGCTTACGAAAACATGTTTCAGACAAAAGTTGTTAGGTTCGATCTACTCTACAGCTGGAAAATATTTTCGATTATACAGGTTGTCTTATGTAAGATCTATCTATCAAACTGATGTTTGATAAAGGACGGACGAATCAGTGCTTGTGTCCGAAAAATTAATTTACTATACAGGGTGTTCAAAATATTGTACTTCTTTTATCTAACTTAAATCACGTATAACTTTTGATTGTTATAGGCAACGGGGTAGGTTTTATGCCGGAATTGTATTCTTTAGGATATTTACTAACACTTTTATAAAGGGTTCCCTAGATCTAAATCTGATATTTATAACATATAACATATTTATAACAACTTTAATGTGATATTGCGCAATTTCACCTTTTGAAGGAATTGTCACAGTGCACTATGAAATATTTTTAACCCAAAAAGTTTAAAATAGTCTTTTAAAAACTCACATCAACTAAATAAATGAATTGATTTAATAAAAAAAAACCGCAAAGGAAAAAGTAGGTAATAGTTCTGTTATGTTGATCATTAAACTATTTTCTGAATTATTACTCAAAGTTGACTATTTTTTTAGATTCGCCATTGGGCTTAGGACGGCTGTTATTATTACACGACAGGGTGTGAAGTATTATTATTATTATTGTAGATTAAAGACGCGTCGACAACTCAGGTCATTAGCGTCTTCAACACAACAATTAATAATCCATTTGTCTATTAGAATCTGCCAGCCGGCATACACAAACCGACTGGTACGAGCTCGGGCTCCTGGGAACGCTAATTCCCAAAGAACATTGGAATGCAATTGCGAGAACTACTACATTCCAATGTTCCCCCTGGGGAGGATGTGAAATAAATTCACAACTTTGACTATAGAAATAAACTATAAAAAGTATAAATTGACATCGTATACTTAAAAGTGATGTTTAAAAGAAAAATCGTTTCTGTATAAAAACATTGATTCAAAAAAAGATCAACTTTTGTACAATTTTAAATGCTTTTTTACAACTCGTCATAAATCACCATTTTAACTGCATATAGAAACTAAATAACGGGGTAATTGCATTTTTATACGTACGTACCATGAATATGATTTAAAATTAAAAATGTCAGTCATTGACAGAATATAAAAGAGTTGGCAGGAAAAGTAAAAAAAAAAACCGCTGCTGCAAATAGCCAAATTGGTGGTAGCTGCACTTGATCATATTTTCAGGGGTGTAAATCAAAAATTAAGTTTTCATTCGACTGCAGTTACTAATTAATAACTTTGCAGGAATATTTTTCGGTTAAACTAGAAAACAGTTTAAGCCAAGAGAAACCCGTTTTTACATTCCGGGGACCCCAAGGAGGGAAAAAAAGGTGAAAAGTGAATTTGACCTAAATTAGTACCGTTCCCCACTTGTAGAGCTGGAATGGGTAATAAATAATCAAAAAAACGGTCAAGTGCGAGTCCGTACACTCGTTAAAATATATAAAAGCCTTATTTTATTTAAAAAATATATACAATTATACATACTTATAAACTGACATTTACTTCGCGTTTGTACTTGACTTCGTATGTTGAATTCATTATAAATTTGTAAGGTATGCACATTGCGTCAAAAATCTGTAATTTCTTCGAAATATACTAAAGTTTATAATGTTGTCTATACTTTTTATCAATGTTGGCGTTATCTTGCTAAATTTATTTCAGATTTTTTCGATTAATACTTAGAAATAAATAGAGAGGGACCAGCGATTTTCGTGTTTTTTGTTTTTTTTAAAGCAAATCTAACTGAATAATGTTTTTAAAAATATTACTTTTTCTATCGGTCACTAACTTTCACTAGACACCCCACTCGATGGGGTTGAATTTTTTTTCATTTCTTCATAACCTGTTTGGTCCCCCATTATCACCCGTAATTATCCGAATTATTTATCCATATCTAAACCACATATCATTGGGCCATAATAAGCTTTAACTGTACCAAATTTCTAGTCTCCAGCTTGTACCGTTTGGCTCTGGGAGCTTGTGAGACAGACGGACGGACACTGGACAGACGGACATGACACCGGAGTGAGGCCATAAGTGTTCCGTTTTTCCAATTTTGGTATGGAACACTAAAAATACGTTATATTTTTATCTTTTTATTGCATTGCATTTTTTACAGGATTATGAGGTTGTAGACCTTAGTAGGTATTTGATATTAATTTTAACTTGATACCTCTAGCCGTTCCTGAGAAAAAGGGTTTTGACGGACAGGCAGACACACATCCGGACAACAAAGTGATTCTATAAGGGTTCCGTTTTTTCTAAGGTACGAAACCCTTAAAACACCTACTGTTGCAAGCAGAAAATATTTAGCCACGTATTGATCAACATTGAAATTTGTTTTGTTCTTTTTTTGTTTAGTAAAATTATATTTAACAGCTGACACATTTCATTTTTCGTTTAACGTAATTTCCGGCAAATAAAAAGCAATATAGAGTAAAAACCAATAATAGTTTGACTAGTTTTTATTTCATTTCACTTAAATTACATTCAAAGCCTGTTCTCTCTAGCAACTAGGGCTCGGAATTTTTCAAATTAAAGTATTCGAATATTCGTTCAAACTTCTATTCGAATTATTTAATATATTCGAATATTCTAATATTTGAATATTAAAATATTCGAATATTCAATATTCAAATATTCGAATATTATAATAATATAATAATAAAATAATAAAATTTTGAGGTCGGTGCAAATTCAAATACTAAAATTTCTTATATATCTACTTTTATTTTATTAAATTCCTTATTTTGATGTCGTGGTTGGCCCACCGTTTTAGTGAAAATATCACTTTTGACCCTGTAAAAAAAAATTTAAAAAAATACAATTAAATCGTGCAGGCACAACATTATACTATGTATACTATGTTTGCATCGTGGGCTACCATCGCAAGTAGCAGTGTAACCACCAGTAAATTCCATCTTTCGGTGGTTACCACCACGACTGAGAAACACCAACAATAATTTTTCCGAACCAAATTTCTTCATCTCATCCCATTTTGACCCAAAAAAAAGAATAGGATTCTTGTATGGAATTTTTTCATCGCATTTTACTCGTATTATGCAGAACGAAAATTTGAACAAAATTTTAAAATCTGATAAACATACTGCGTGTGACTTCACAACTTTATATTGAGTGTTCGTTTCCATAGGTGTATAGTTTGCATAGGTACAATACTGTATTTTTCATTCAACAGTATTTTTCTTGGTTTTTAGACAGTAGATAGTAGATATTCACAAGCAAAAACTCTTTCAGCGTGCGGGACAGATATTTCAAAATTTACTTTTGAGCTTATTAGAAATCAGAATGAAGTGATTTAGGTATCACTTTGTTCACAATTTACTGCTCTACTGATATAACACAAAAAGAATCCATACAAGTTCCCTATTATGGTCATCCTAATTTTAGTTCAAATTATAACGAAAATTATTTTATTTACGTCTGAAATATCCTTTAACTGAATTTTAAATCCGTCATTCGTATTTCGTGTCTATTTCATCCTTTAGAAATATCGCGTCAAATTTATTGAAAAATTGCAACAGCTACAACAAAAACTCAACGTCTGTCATATCTTTGAATAGATCGATATTGGAGCCGCTGTCCCATCTGGTGATGAATGGCGTCAGAGCCATCCTCCAATTGCGACTGATGCGGGTGATTTCATAGCACATCTAGTCACAACCTAAGACACACTCCATTGTTGTATTTATGCACCTGGCGTTTTGAATTTGTAAGCAAAACATACCTACAAATCAGCGGCGTACGATGACTTACAAAAACTTATCACCTTTTTTAATCGGTTAAAAATTTACGTTTTTCGTTTATAAATTCAATTAACTTTTATCTGCACTCGTCGTCAATCTTTACCAAATTAAAAAACAAAACAAAAATAAAAATTGACGTTTATACCTATAGTGCAACTGCAAAATTGCACTAAAAATGTTTCAGTTCTAAATTTAAAATTATTAAAAATATGAACGGGTTTGCTTTAATGGTAAACACTCCATTTTTATATCATAATGGTAATTTCTTAAAAGGGAAAAATTAAAAAAAATGGTGCTTATTCTGGGATGTAATTTTCTTAATCTTTATCTTATTTGAGACGAAGCATCAAAAATCTCAATTCTAAAAAACTTCAACTCTAGCTATTACCATTCCAACTCCACAAGTGGGGAATGGTACCAATTTAGGTCAAAATTCACTTTTCAAAATTTTACAATATTTTTTCGTTCTGAGATCTCCCGAATCCAAAAAACATATTTTTGGAAAAAGTCTGTTCGTCTGTGAACACGATACAGGTCAAACGGCTGAGTGGATCGAAAGCAAATTTTGGTTAGATGTTTGACATGTAAATATGAAGAGCCCTATTGTTTTTGGGGAAAATCGGCGCATTCGCAGAAGAGATATGACCTATAACGTTGTTTTTTCTATAATTGAAAATAAAAAAATCAGCTGTTTTTTTGTTCTGAAGTAATTTATCTGTCAAAAAGAAATGAGATCTGACAGGCATGCGTAGGTTAATTTTTATGTGTGAAACCATATGTAACTATGGAAGCGAAAAGCAAATATAATATAAATTTTTAATACTAGCCATTACCCGCGTCATCGCACACGTTAACAGAAATGTTATTTTATTTATTATAATATTATGCCAAATGTCAGTATTTTTAAAGTTGGAATGGTCCCGTGTCCAATTGGCTGGCATTTTTTTTAACATAGTACATCTGATATATTTACTCCACATTGGCTTATTAAATGTTATTATAAGAGAAGATAATGTTTTTTATACACCAGAGCATAAATATTTTTAAAAATTTTAAAAAATATGTTTCTTTACTTCCCATCTTCCTAATGCACGCCACTGTTAATATATGTGGTAAGGTAAGCTAAGAACACACGCGCTAGCACATTAATACGATGATGGTCAGGTAACAAAAAATACTGCACGGCATTCTAATGTTATAGGAAAATATAAGTATGTGCATTTAATCGTAGATTCACTTTTTCAGGGCTGCTAAATTTAATATTTTTCGTGGCAGTTTTAACATCAACTAAATTCACACAAAATCAAAGAGTCGCGTCGCCCAGGAACTTTAATAAATGAAAGGGTTCAGCTTTAGCCCCGCCATTATACAGAACTGAAAATTATTTATTTTTAGTTTTAAATTTCAACTACTGAAACTTTATCATTATGTTAATAAAAAAAAGCAAAACAGTGAGTTCTCGATACTCTCCTCTCAAGAGATTCGAATTGTTGACTGCTACCTCAAAAAAATGACAGCTGACCAAGAATGATTAAATAAACCATTCGTGTTGTGCGTTGAATTTGACAATACGATCACAAATTTTCGCCGCAAGCTAAATGTTCTTCCCATATAAAAATAATTTAGATGCGTCTGTGACCGACACGTGCGTACTTTCATAATATAAATCAGTGTATAAATAATTAGATACGTCCACAGTGTAACTACGTTTGGCGCAAATCTCTTTAGCTTAGTGGAAATCATCGACAACGAATGGATCGTATGCGTTGAATGTCACGAAAAATTGTATGTACGTTCATATGCAGCACACACGTCCACATTCAATAGGCTTCCATTAAGAGCGTGAAGAGCTGCAGAAGAAGTAAGCGCTAACTTAGCGACATCCCCCCTTCAGAATCTACTTTCATTCTAAATCCAATATACATACACATTGCCTATACTAGACTACTACGGGCTTGAGAATGGCCGAGCATTTAGCAATGCTGTTGTTTACATGGGGTCGCTATTACAAGTCCCCAGTTCCCGGGTTCTAGCCCGAGAGCTGGTAAAAGTGTCAATTGGATTTTCAATTTATTATTAAAAAAAAAAATAATGAATTGAAAATATGAATTGGTGCTAGGCCCAAATAACCTTAGCTGTTGGTGATCTTTAAAAACACACACTAGGCTACTACGCTAGCTGTGTAAGATTATACGTAGATAGGATGGATCGTGACATACTATAACAGGGAGTCGAAAACAGAAAACATTAACTTATCGAGAGGATAACCGCAGAATACTGACAGACGTTTATGACTTCAATTTTCGAGCGTCTATAGTCTACAATATATATGTGGAGAATATTGTATTGGAATAACAATTCTTATGCCCATCTCCTGAAAAGACAGGTATACGTAACTTCGCGACGGTACCGGTGCTGCGTTAACATCATTATAGTTTTATAATAGCCCAGGAAATGAAAGGAAAAAAACACCCGATGTCGCAAATAATTCCAAAGGAGCTGGATTTTTCACAGATGGTAGAACACCTTTAGACATGTATTTTTACAAAAGTCCCCGGTTATCCCCCTTGTGCTTCCCCCGCCATCCCCTTTTGAATATAATTTTGCAAGCCTTAAGGAAAACGCTAATATCTCCTTAACCAATGTCTGAAATCAGACGACTTTTTTTTTGTTTTGTTCCTAATTAGTTACTCTAAAAAATTTCCCTCTTCAATTTTGCGATAAAATCAATATATGCTTTGCAATTTATTAATAAAGAGAAAATATCAGTTTTTAAAAGAATATTTCACAAAATATTTCCATATAACTTTTTGCTAAGCCTGTTAGGGTAAAAGTTGTTCAAGTAAAATTTGTAGACAATATTTGTAGCTTTAAAATGATGTATATATTGATAGACTTTAGTTAATTATAGGGCAAGTGGGCTGTTAATAATGAGCGCAGCGGTCGGAGCATGGCAATAAAATTAAAAAAACTTATGGATTGTATTTATTTATTTGTAATAAAATTATTTATCTAACATTGAAGCGTTTTTAGGGTTCCGTAGCCAAATGGCAAAAAGGGAACCCTTATAATTTCATCCTGTCCGTCTGTCCGTTCGTATGTCACAGTCATTTTACTCGGAAACTATTGGCACACTATAGATGAAATTTGGAAGGTAGGTGTTTTCTATGAACTGCTATACAATGGTTAAGTGAAATTACGAAAATAATAGTGGTGGCACACCATACATGTAACTGAGGGATAAAAAAAATTCCAGTGCACATAAGCGTGTGGGGTATCATTAGATAGGCCTTCAAAAATGATGTAGAAGTTTCAAAATGACTTTTTTATTTAAGTCAACAGTCGGTATGTAAATGAAGTAGAATTTATAAAATACTTCCAACGAAAATCGGTTTGAATAAGAAATGTTGTGTAGTTTTTGACATACATTGTACCTTGCAAAAGGTGGGGCATAAGATATTTTTTGCCATACCCACTACAAAATAGCTACTTACGATGTATGTATAGCGGCCTTTTATGAGTCATTTCACAGGCAGGTGTGCGGAAAGTGTTTTACTTTCCGCACTAGTGCGGGAAGTAAACGGTTGCCATAGGAACTTCTGTTTATTCGCTCTAAACGCCTGCGTGCGTCTGCCATTACTTTCTCACGAACTTCACGGCATACTGTAGAAGTAAAGATGGCAACGCAAATGAACTGTCAAATTTTTTTGAAAATGAAGTGAAAAGTAGGTATTTTGTAGTGGGTATGGCAAAAAATTCCATATATATTATATGTCGTGCGTAATGGTATTACGGCTCGTGTGACTGTAAAAACTCGCTATCGCTCGTTCTTACATACTGTCATCACTCGCCGTAATAGTCCATTACACATCTAGATATACAATCTACTATTTGTTTGCATATATTCGTGCCAACATGACACCGGGACAACTTTTGGCAGCCAAAAAACCACGAAATTTTAACATTGTTTTTGTTTTTTCGAAATATCTCAGAAACGGTCGACTTAAGCGATTCTTTCGTTATGTAATGTTTTAAATAGGATTACATTTCCTACAATTTTCATTCCTACAAATTTTCCGTGGTAAGAATAGTAAGCGCGCTACAGCTTCTTGAAAATCACGCCTTAGAAACCAATTGTTAAGATATAAGGTCCTTTTCAATAGCTTTATTTACTGTGTTCTTCATCGAATTTTAAGTTGAAAATACACACGTTCATAAAGCAAAGAACACCCTAAATTATGATTTTTGTCCCATATCGATATCTTCAAAAATTTAGAAGCTTTAGCCTGTCAAAGCTGAAATCATCATAGAGCCTTACATTTTTTTTTTACACGCGTTACGAGTACTTTCTATACCGAATAAAAAAATGTCCGTCTAGGAACCTATAGAAAATTTAATGCCATAAACAATTATTTACGTCCAATTTCACTAACTTGCGAAATTTTCAAGTTATAAGCATTTATGTACATGTTTTTACCTTTTGACATAAAATTGAAACACTTGTTGCGAAGTGCTCTGTAGAGTGACCACTTTCAAATTTTTTAAATTTTTTTACTCACTTAGATAACCCATGAATAGGTCTACAGCTTCTATATGTAAACTTAATATTTCTCGAACACTCTTCTTAGTAGAGCACTTCGCGTCAAGCGTTTTAATTTTATGTCAAAAAGTAAAAACATGAACATTAATGCTTATAACTTGAAAATTTTTCAAGTTAGTGAGATTGGACCTTAAATTTTTTATAGGTTACTAGACGGAAATTTTTTTATTCGGTATGGAAAGTACTCGTAACACGTGTCCAAAAAAAAAAGTAAGGCTCTATGATGACTTCAACTTTGACTGGCTATAGCTTCGAAATTTTTAACGATATCGATATGGGACAAAAATCACGATTTAGAGCGTTCTTTGCTTTATGAACATGTGCATTTTCAATTTAAAATTCGATGAAGAACACAATAAATAAAGCTATTGAAAAGGACATTACGTTTTAACAATCGGTTTCCAAGGCTACAAAAAGCGCGTGCGATTTTCAAGAAGCTGTAGCGCGCTTACTATTTGTACCACAGAAAATTTGTAAGGATGAAAATTGTAGGAAATGTAATCCTATTTAATATGAAAGAATCGTTTTTGAGATATTTCGAAACAGGTTCATCAAAAAGTTATATGCAAATATTTTGTGAAATATTCTTTTAAAAACTGATATTTTCTCTTTATTAATAATTTGCAAAGCATATATTGATTTTATCGCAAAATTGAAGAGGGGAAATTTTTTAGAGTAACTAATTAGGAACAAAACAAAAAAAAAGTCGTCTGATTTCAGACATTGGTTAAGGAGATATTAGCGTTTTCCGTAAGGCTTGCAAAATTATATTCAAAAGGGGATGGCGGGGGAAGCACAAGGGGGATAACCGGGGACTTTTGTAAAAATACATGTCTAAAGGTGTTCTACCATCTGTGAAAAATCCAGCTCCTTTGGAATTATTTGCGACCTAAAACCTTTATTTCCCGGGCTAAAATATGCAGATAACAGCACGAGTACTGTCGCGAAATTACGTACCTGTCCTATGCTAGATTGCAGAAAGCATTATCAAAAAATCTGATTTGACAATGACCACATATATTTCTTCAGAAGAAAAGCATTGTAGAGTTTTAAATCGATCCTGCTCGAAAATTAAATGATAGATTAAAATTCAAATTAATTTATTTCTCAAATAAAATACACAAATCAATATGAAATGTTACAATT